>CM076578.1:1988505731-1989114659 GCA_034641835.2 Pinus albicaulis
ATTTAAAATAGCTAATGGACTAGCTATATGAATATTCCTATCAACACAACTAAGATTTGACCCTTACAAAATATTGCTGCATGATTAATATGAATATTATTGTTAATTAAAGGAGAGAGAAAACTTACCCTTGATCATAATTAAAGTAAAATTTACCCAGAAAGAATTCAGCAGTATACCCAACATCAAGGATGTAGAGGTGATTAATGACAGTAGCTAAACCCGTATAAAAACTAGATCAGAAGTTTGGTACTTGAATAATAGCGAACATTAAATTGAATAAAATCACAAGCCCTAGATACTAGAGAACAATAAATTGAATAAAATTCATTTCATACCAGCAAACAGTAAAAGAGGCAATAATATCATTTTAAAATTTTTAAAATTTCATATAAATTTTGGCAACAGAAAAGTATGTCACCACAGGACATCATAGCTTATTTTGAGGATATCAAAAGCTGCCCCTAATCTTTGTCTCTTGGGGATTTAATTCAGGCCCTGGCCGAAGAAGTTCCACAATCCATATGAAAGGAAGCACTGGGTATTCTACTCCTCTCCCTAAATGAAAGATTAGGAAGGAGTCTCCTAGAAACCAAGTAGTTGGATATATAAGAAAACCATGGTGAGAGTGCTGATATAGAAAAGAGATGCTCATTTGGCAGCTGGTCATCCACCATTCCTTCTTCATCTGAAAGGAGAGCTAACCTGGACAAAAAATCTGCAACAACATTCTCCTTTCCAGGTTTATCAATAATAGTCAAATAAAATTACTGCAAAAGTAACAACCATCTAATTATCCTATCATTAACATCCATTTTTTTCATTAAATACTTGATGGTTGCATGGTCAGTGTGAACAAAGGTCTGGTATCTAGTTACATAATTCCTGAACTTGTTCAATGCATGGACAATGGCTAACATATCCTTCTCAGTAAAAATATAATTCACCTCGGCCTTGGACAAATTCTTGCTGATGAAATAAATGGCATAAGGGATTTTGTCCTCTAGTTGTCCTAATGTTGCCCCTACATCTTTGTCAGATGCTTCAGTGTGGATGTGGAAAGGCAGAGTCCAATTTTTGACCTTGGAGGATGGGGATAGTAGTCACTTGTTCCTTAATGAGCTCAAAAGCCTCTTGACAAGGACCAGACCAACTAAACTCAGAATCCTTGGCCAACAACCCAAATAATGGCGAAGTTATCTTACTGAAATCTTTGATGAACCTTTTATAATAACCAGCTAAGCCTAAGAAACTCCTGACATCTTTCTTCTTTTTAGAAGCAGATACCCTTTTGATGATTGTGATTTGGTTCAGGTCTACCTGTATTCCTGCTTGGGATATGGAGTGTCCTAATACAACCCCTACTTTCTTCAGGAATTCATACTTTTCTGGGCTCAAGGAGAGATGCATCTCAATGCACCTTCTCAGTACTTTGCCCAAATTGGAGAGAGATTCCCAGAAGTCATCCCCATATGGTGTGAAATCATCCATGTAGATTTTGACAGAGTCATGGACTAACTCAGAAAATATGCTCAGGACAGCTCTTTGGAAGGTAGCTAGGTCATTTTACAACCCAAAGGGTAAGAATATATAAGCGAAGGTACCCCAAGGACAGGTGAAAGTGGTTTTATCCTGGTCTTCAGGGTTGATTTGAATCTGATTGTACCTGCTGAACCCATCTAATAAGGAAAAGAACTTCTTCCCTGCAAGGCATTCCAGGACTTGGTCTATAAATGGAAAATTGAAATGGTATTTCTTGGTAGATTTGTTAAGTTCTCGATAATCAACACAAATTCGCCACTTCCCATTCTTCTTTGGGACTAGGACAAGAGGAGATACCCACTCACTATCGGATATAGGATATATGAACCCTACATCCAATAGTTTTTGCATCTCTTCTTTGACTATGTCCTTCAGAGCTAGGTTCATCCTTCTTTGGGGTTGTCTCACATGATTTCATCCTTCTTTGATGTAAATATGATGTTTTCACACTGAAGGATGCACCCCTTTCATGTATTTGTAATCCCAAGCAAATGCATCTAGATTCTCTTTCAAAAGCTGGCATATCTGCTTCTCTTCTTCATTCGATAGGTTTGGGTTGATTTTCAGAGATCTGGATGGGCCAAACTCAATAGCCTTGGTGGATTCAGAGGTTGACTCAAATGAGTGCACTTCCATCCAAGTTTGGCTTTCAGACTCTTTGACTAAGGTTTCGAGAGGAATGTTAGTGGAGGACTAGTTTTGAATGGCATGGTCGACGAGTTCATCTTCATCAAGCCGCCCCCCTCTAAGAATAGCATCTATCGTACACATAGGGGCGGTGTTATATAACTCATATTCTTCATCCTCCAACCATATAGGGAGATCATGATCAATGGAAGGTTGGGCTAGAGGATATAACACTAATTGTTTAGAGAAAGGCCCATTTTTTATAGTCATTTTTCCAGCCCGACAACTAATATAAGTGTCTGCAGTGGCTAACCAAGGTCTCCCTAAGATGATGGGATAACCATTAAACTTGGTTTTTGGTTGCAGGACAAGGAAATCTATAAGATACTCCTAGGATTTAATGGTAACCATGACATCCTCAACAATTCCTTCCGGAGTTACTTTGGACTGATCTGAAAGTTGCAGAACTGTTGTGGTTTTCCTCAAAGTCCCTTGGAGATTAAATTTCAACATATTTTCCTTGTTCATGATGTTTATGGCAACCATTAGATCAATCAGAGTGTTGGGGACTATGACACCATTTATATGCACATCAACAACTAGACTACCAGGGTCCAGGTACTTTGGAAATATCACCCTTCCCATCATTAGGTCAGACAGTTTTCCTACCAGATTGATGGTGGGGGTATCTCTCTTTCTTCTCCCAGGTTTCTTGAAGCACTTTTCTTTGATGAGGCTATTGTAGATAGGGACATCCTTAATTTCTTGGAGAAGGGGTACCTTTACACACAAATTTTCCAATTCTCCTAGGAGTTTAGTCTCCTCTGGGGTGTGCTAACTAGGGTGGATCAAGCGCTCAGGAAAAGGAGGTTGTTGGATCATAGTGTTACCCTCTTCCTTTTCCTCCTTAATCTCTACAGGTGGAGATGGAGGATGGTTGTATGGGAGTATTCTTCCCGACCTGAGATTAACCTCCTGTATCTCCACAACATACACTGGATAGGATTTTTATCCACTGGGAGCCTGCTGTGTCGGCCTGTTTTTCGGGTTTGGATTGGGTTGTGTAGGTATTTGGGGTAGACTAGGTGGAGCAACATGAGTAAGCTGAGGTTGAGGTTGAGGTGGAGGCATTAGAGCAAGTAGTTGATTTTTTTTAGGCCTCCACCCTTGCGGTGGATTTTTCCAGTAAGGTTGTTGTGGAACATACTGCTGGAAAGGTTGGTTTACTGGCTAAGGATGATATGAAGGTTTGTAAGGCCAAGTAGGAGGTGTAGACCAGGATGGACGAGTGGGGGTGTACCAAGGTTGCATGGGTGCACTCTCATTGTTGTGATAGTAAGAGTAAGGTGCACCTTGCATAACTTGTTGATATGGCCGAGGGATTTGAGGCCTTCTCTGGTTGATGAAACGGAGTTGCTCTGGCATTGCTTCCCCACCTTGATATACAACCTTAAGTCCAGGTTGTGAAGTGTGGAAAATAATTCTAAAAAACACTTAACATGGAAAAATGGCTAAATGAACTATATTTATCCTATGGTCTATCTACCATGCTTCTACCGATGCAACTAAGATATCCATGACTTAATCCTAATTGAAAAAGTGTTGATTTTGCAGCTTGGAGGAAAGAAAAGGGCTAAAGAGGCTATTGGAGGGTTAACACATGAAACAGGGCTTAGAAGTGGAAAGTGGGGGTTTAAACCTTATAAAACCATAGAATATGGCACAAAGATGCTATGGAGAGGAATAATTTGAGATATGCAATGGCGTAGATGCGATGGAGGAAAAAGTTGTGATATGTGATATCGCAAAATTAAAGGGATAGTGGAAGTGTTGTTTGGGTGCAGGAACAAAATGCGAAATGTGATGCCGATGTTGTGGTGTAATTGTGGTACTTCGCAATCGAGGTTTACGGGCTGAAGGTAGCAAGTGAGGTGCGGGTCCGAAATGCGATAATGCGATAATGCGAAATGCGATGATTGTGAAATGCGAAAAGGAAATCAGTCAGATGATGTGGCGATGGGACAGGTGGCAAAGTGCTTTAATAATATCGCAATCGGTAGAAAGTAGTAGTAAGTGTTAATGAAGGCCAACAAGAATTGAAAATTGCGATAAAGTGATGGGATTTTCATAAAAAGGCGGAGTAAGGTTCTTTCAAAGGTTTTTGACATAGAAATGAGGAGTGAAGGAGAAAGGAGGGAAAAAGGAATAGTGCAATTGGGGTCTGGAAGTAGAAGCTGTTAATAAGGACCAAATGGGAAAAAAGATTGCGAAAAGGATCGATGGTAAGTCCAAAGGGAAAAAATGTGGTTTCTAATGTTTTTTATTTTTTTAATAAAAGAGCAGCAAAGGGAAGTATAAAGAGATTTCACATTCGAGCTTGGAATGAGAGAGTGTTAACAAAGATCACAAGTGATTATTGATTTTCGATGGAGTGAGGTATGACGAGTGGGAGTTTCAAGGAGAAAGGGTAGAGGTCTAATTCTAATGCTTTTCAAGCATTTTGGGAATGAAAAGGGGTGATGAATGCAAATAAGAGAAAAATTAGGGAAATGAAGGCACAAAAATAGTGCTCAGGCGTGAAAACAAAGCTGGGAAATGAAGTGGGATGGCTTGATGATCTTCCTAGGGATTATGATGTTTATTCTTGCAAAAAAATCTACGGGTTCATGTACGAAAAATAGAGGAAATGCGTGAAAAAAAAGTGAACATAAAGTAGTTTTTGGTCCTATGGGAAGGTTCTCCCTCCTCGAGCTCTATTGACAAAGATGAGAAGGGGGAGTCCTTATCCACAATTTTTCTTGGTTTTTCTCCTCTATTCTATCACTCACAAGGAAATGAAAAACTACAACAGCACACTGAAAGAAAAAACTAAGCAGTGATGAAAATATGAGAACTAGAACTAATTGAATGATAGAAAGAAAAATAGCTTAATGGAAGAAAGGAAAAGATAGTAACAACAGAGAAGACGAGGCACATGGATTGGGCCCTAACCCACGAGCCTAGCTCTCTAAAACTTAAATCAGTCGAATGAAATCAGTCTGCTCATTTCATAAAATAATAACCTCATACATATTTGAAAGTTTGATCACTGAGTAAAATAATAAAAAGCTCAATAGCTTGCAACAAAGTTTCAACTAGAATCGACAAACCCTTCCTAGCTCTAGCTCTGCGATATTTATTTTATAGGGCAGCTACCAACAACTCCCTAGAAAATAGTGATTGAGTCCACTTGACGCCAAGTAAACAAACATTTAGTGCACTCCTCTTTGAGTTGCTTGGCTACCTCTGGAATTCGAATTGCTGGAGAGAATCCTTGGGGATCCTTTGGCTGCCTTTGGAATTCAAATTGCTAGAGAGAATCCTTGGGCATCCTTTGGCTACCTTTGGAATTCAAATTTCAAGAGATAATATTTGGGATCCTTTAGCGTCCTTTGAGAGTTAAGGAGGGTGGAGAATACTCCAATAATTTCTCCTTGTTGTCTTCTCCAATCTTTATGATAAAATCCTTATAAAAATTCTTAATAAATCATGATTTTATGCACTTAACCTCATATTAGGCACTCATAGTATCTTAGCCTTAATCACCACCTATATTAGCGTCATAAAACCAAATAATAATAAAAATGCAAGAAAAAGAGATCTAAGAAGGAAAAAAGGTGACCACTAACCCCTCGAAATATGTCTAATGATGGAGCTCATCAACCCTCAACATTCTCTAAGATTTTGTTCTGCAGGGAATCTACAAATCTGCTGCTTAGATGGCCATTCTGGCTTTACCATCATGTTTCGTGTGAAATTATGGTTAAAATGACTGTAAACTTCATATCATTCTAACAAAATGAGAATTTACCTCCCTAAAGAATCTTTCAGGAATCAAAGAATATTCTCTGCAAAATATTGTTAGAAAATTAAATATTACAGAGCAATGAAACACATAAAATATGTAGAAAACACAAGCACACAAAACACATAAAACCAGAGAGACACAGATATACGTGGTTCACCCATTTTGGGCTACGTCCACCCTGAACAGCCAGTCCTTCCTTTCTATTATCCACCAAAATGAAGAGACACAACCTACAGTAGATCCACTGTAATATCCTCTGTTCTCTCTCATAGTCTCCCTATCTATTTCTCGCTCCGAGAATACACATACAATACACAACCGCAATACAATACCCTCACACAAGCGAGGGGTTGCCTTCTAGGGCAAAAAACCCTAAACTAAACATAACTTCTACCGTCAGATCATCCGCCTAATGAACGTCCTAGATTGACTAGAAATTACTATACTTTTACAAGATAATTTTACATCTATTTTTAGCTTTGGGGGCACTGCCCCCGAAACCCCCCACCAAGGGGGTCTCCATAAAGTCACAGCTGCCCCCCCTTTGACCCCCCAGGAAGCGTTTAATTACGAGTGGCGTTGCCACCCCCATTAAGGTACAGGGGTCCAACGTTGTGATACAAAATAAAAAAGATAATCAGGCTCCACATCCAACAAAGATTCCATATCTCAAAAAGCGTGTCAGAATGTTTCTGCCTCTATGGGTGCACTCATGGTTTCGCACTCCTACTTCACTGATCCGCCCTCCTTCTTCCTACTCGACCTCCTCCTTTGTTTGGGTCAAATGGAAAGGATAGGGTTCATATACAAAAATTTGGCAGAGTTAAAAACGAAGAGGCCGTTGGCCTAGTGGTAATCAAAGTAATTAATAGTAGAGAGGTCGGGGGGATCAAATCCTGCCTCTCCAAAATTGGATGCATTATTTTATTTCGTGTTAATAATAGGTGGCATGTTGTTTTAAAATATGACATATATTTTAACATTAAATGTTGTATATGGGTTGGAACATATTTAAATATGGCATTTGGTTGTTGTTTGGGTTGAATTTGGGTTGGGATGCCCGTGGAGCGGGCCGACCTTCATGGTAGGGTGGGTTCGATCCCCGCCGAACCATTTTAAAAGGTGCCATATATAATATATATGGTTACAGTGGTTGGGCCATGGGCTTTGGCAGGGGTCACGGCCCATAGAACCATATGTCTTTTATGTTTCCGTGGGTGGAGGGGGCGGTAGGGATCATGGCCCACCACCCTAACTTGGAATTAAAATATGATATGGTCGTTGGTGGGGAGGTGGCGGGGTTGGTGGCCCACCACCCCATTTTAATATTTTTCTCATTTTTATATAACATATAGGTTGTTTTTTAATTTAACGGAAATAAGGGTCATTGGGAAAATTAACGAGGCCACAATTTTTCCCGTTTTCAGGAGCTGGGTTCCCTGCCTGTTAACGGTGAATTTGTGGGACAGTTAAACCTGGCCCACTGCCCAACTCTGACCAAAAATTTGACTCACTCTAACTTCTCCATACAGGCTTATATTGGATATCCATTCACACTTTTAGAATCAGGGCGACGAGTACTTCAATTGGATTCTTATTCGAGAGCAATCCGACCACTTTGAATTTTGACTTATCATCAGCCCTCTTGGTCTCATGAGGGTGTCTGGAGCCTCCTAGATCATTAGGTTTTTAGTATTAATCCCTTAGGTTTATTATTCCCTTGGGTTTATAAAATCAATCCCTTGGGTTTATTAATCTAAGGGTTAAACCATGGTTGAGTATAGTCTAACGTCGCATTGTGACAAAGATTGTCACAATATGAAAAGCTACCATTGTCAACAATGTTCAACCATGTTTATTTGAGGGTTTATATACCTTAGGTTTATATTATTCCCTTTGGTTTAATATTATTCCCTTGGGTTTATAATCAACCATGCTCAACCATTCTCAACCATGGTCCACCATGGTCAATCATGGTCAACCATGGTCTAATGTCACATTATGAAAGAGATTGTCTCAATATGAAAATCAACCATGGTCTAATGTCACATTGTGACAGAGATTCTCTCAATATGAAAATCAACCATGGTCAAGCATGGTCATCCATGGTCTAACATCGCATTGTGACAAAGATTGTCTCAATATTTAAATGAATCATGGTGAACCATGGTCCAATGTCGCATTGTGACAAAGATTATCTCAATATGAAAATCAACTATGGTCAACCATGTTTATTTTACCATTTATAATATTTATCCTAGGGTTTATATACCTTGGTTTATAATATTAATCTTATGGTTTGTGATAGGATTTTCTCAATTTGAAAATCAACCATGGTAACAAATGGTCCAATTTCACATTGTGACAAAGATTGTCTCAACATGAAAATCAACCATGGTCAAGCACGTTCAACCATGGTCCAACATCGCATTGTGGCAAAGATTGTCTCAATATGAAAATAAATCATGGTCAATCATGGTCAATAATCATGGTAACATTGTGACAAGGATTGTTTCTTGGTCCAAAATCACAGATCTGAAAATGATTGTATTAGTTTTGTTGTGCTAAGGGTCTTTCAATTTTAAAAACATGTGCATAATTGGTTCATTAGTTTGCATAAGGATTAAGGAGTTTTTCCATAAATTTTAGATGAAATTTTGTGAATTAGAAGCATAAAATAAGCATAAATAACACTGAAAAATAGTGTAAAACAGAGAAATAAGTCACCACATGAAGTTTACACAGTAGACATGATGAAGCAGTTCGCCCCTCCTGGGCTACATCTTCTGGTCCAGCTCCCAATGGCTTGTCCATCTTTCATTATGCTCAAAATTTTTCTATTACATGTAGTTATAGTGCTATAACGACTATTTTCTCTACACCAATGGCTTCAGAATGCTCCAATTACTCAAGAATGACTCTTCATTCACTCAGAATGGTCGAAAAATGAGCCTCCTACACTTTTTTCCCAATATCTCCTAGGAAAACTCCACTAAATGTGGAGAACTCCAGTTAACTGGAGTTAAATTAGGGTTGACCGCCAAATTTGGCACACCTTTCTCTACTCTGCCAATAAAGTTATGCATTAAGAGTTATGGTTAGGGCGGTGGCAACATGCACACCCCCACCATTAACTGGCTTATACGTGAGCAGAAACAACGGAATACAATATTAGAGTTTTATTAAACATACATACATTTGAATCAACATCGGATCCCTTTTACGGGACTTCGCAATATCAAAAAATTCGCAATCGTAATACAAGGTACATTGTAGATTGTAGAGTATAAAAAATAACTTTAACGGTTTAACAATACAAGATCACATCGCCACATCGCAATTTGGCTGAAATACCTTTTCGAAGATCGCAGGGTTTACGATTTCGCATATCGAAAATCTTAAACCATTGCTCTTCGGCTTATCGCACATATAACTCGTCATAATTTGCAAGTTTAACTTTATACCCTTAAACCTTATTCCTTGTGAACTGCAAAGTCGCTTCTCGTGCACTACGATCACCACCGTTGGTTTCCCACTACTGCTTCTGTGATCTAATCACCACCGTTCAGCCCTCGTTGTTGACTGGATCACGACCGTCCGTTCCACCTGCAACATTTCCGTCGCTGTGCAATCCCTGATTCTATATGCAGAGTTCAAGACTCCATGACAGCCACCAATTTGGTTCCCACTCTGTTGGTCGATCCGGTTCTGAACATGTTTTTCATTTCAAACCCAATCCTGTACCTTGAATTTTGAGCAAAATTTATGAACTCCTGATCATTACTCCCCATTGGGAAGCTTTTGGACCCCAAAATAATTGATTACCTATTCAGTAGATGAGGGTACAAATCCCTCACCTTTCCAGTCTCCATCCATTTTTCCTTGCTTGGTTTAGTGCCTTTGAGCCCAACTTGAAGGTAGTCAACACTTCCCCTCTTTGATGCTCTTGTCCTCCTATTAAGAATTGTATCTTATTTGAGCTCATCCAGAAATTCTGGTGAGAAATATTCAATAGAAGGTAGTTTAACATCACTTCCTTGATCATCGATCAAAGGAGGATCATGCAAGCATAATTTTTCAACATTAACAACTGAATACATTTTCATGTAAGAAAGAAAATCAAGTTGGAATGCATTATTACCAACTTTTTTTATGATCTTGAAAGGACCATAGTGAATGGGTTTGATTTTTTTACCTTCCCCTTGCATCATTTCTTTGCTAATTTGTAGCCATACCTCATCTCCCTCTTGAAACTTGTGATCAACCCAGTGCTTGTCATGCCTCTCTTTGTATTTTCTTTTACTTTTTTGAAGTTGTTCTTGAACTTGTTGATGTATGATCTGAATTTTCTCAATGAACTTTTGAGCCTTATCAATATCACTATGGCCATCAATTGCAACATCCTTCCCAAATATGAATTCTAATGGAGATTTTGTAAAATACCCAAAGCATGCTTCAAAAGGTGAGGTTTGTGTTGAAGAGTGATTTTCCCAGTTGTAAGAGTGTTGAATGTAATGTAGTTGTTCATCCCACAACTTAGGATGTTTGCTGCAATATCCTCTAAATAGATGCACTATTGTTCTTTTCACCACTTTGGTTTGTCCATATGTTTGTGGATGAAAAGAGATACTCTTTCTCAATTTTATATCCATAATTCTCCATAAATTTGACCAAAAATTCCCAATGAACCTAGAATCCCAGTCACTAACAATAGAAGTGGGAAATCCAAAATGAACCCAAACATTTTGAAAATAAATTTCAGCAGTAATGGTCTTCTCACATGGTGTAAGTATACACATTTTACTGAATCTATCCACGACTACAAAAATATAATCATGTTGATTTCTTGACATAGGTATACCTCCAACAAATTCCATGGAGACACTCTCCCATGGCCTTGATGGTACCGGTAGTGGCGTGTACAATCCAAGCTTCCTATGACTAGGCTTACTTGTTGCACACATAGAACAACCTCTTATAAAACTTGACACAGTATCTATCATGCAAGGCCAATAAAAATAACTCTGTAGATGCGCCACTATTTTTCTTACCCCAAAGTGTCAAGCAATAAGAGAAGAATGATATTCTCTCATGACACTTAGCCTCTCTCCTTGTGGAATACATAACTTTCCCAAATGAAACGGAAATTTTTTATGCATGTGATAATTTCTTTCTTCAACTTGATTACCTTCACTCAAACTAGCATACACATCTTTGAAATCAACGTCATGTGCATATTGTTCTATGTAACTCTCATGTACAACAGAATCATTTTTGAGTAAAGTAGAAGCACCAATGATTGGTCTCGAAATCATATTTGCAACTTTATTGAATTTACCTTTTTTGTACCTTATAACCAAGTGAAATTGTTGAAGAAATCCCATCCACCTGAAATGTCTTGATTGCTGCAATTTTGTTTGCGATTGCAAGTACTGTAATGGTTGGTGATTGGTGTGTACAATAGTCTCTTTACCCATCAAGTAGTGTTTCCACTTCTTGACACTTTGTACCAACGCATAGAGTTATTTGTCATATGTACGATAATTAGTCACAACACCATTAAAAGTTTATGAATGAAAGGTGATAGGCTTACCATGCTGCAAAAGGACTACGCCCATGGAATAGTCACTAGCATCAGTTTGTATCTCGAATGGTTATCTCAAATTTTGTAGTGCAAGGAATGGAACTAAAATGATCTTTTATTTTAAAGGTTCGAAAGCTTGTTTTTGTTTGCCTCCCCATTGGAAGCATTTCTTCACACTTGTCACTGCATGCATAGGATTTGCGATGGAAGAAAAGTTAGCAATAAATTTCCTCCAATATTGAGCTGCACCTAAGAAACTTCTTACCTCAGTAAATATTTTGGGAGTGGGCCAATTCACAATGGCCTCCACTTTAGAAGGATCAATCCTCGATTCTCCTCCTCCTAAAATTTGTCCCAAATATACCAAAGAAGTCTCTCCAAACTCACATTTTGACATCTTAAGAAACAATTTCTCTTTCTTCAAAATATCAAGCACTCTATTTACATGAAAGACATGATCTTCTCTAGTTTTTATAAAAATAAAAATGTCATCTAAGTACACAATAAAAAATTCATCAAGGAATGGTTGAAAAACATTATCCATAACCTACATAAAAGTTGTTGGTGCATTACATAAACCAAAAGGCATAACTAGCCACTCAAAGAGTCCTTGTTTGGTTTTGAATGCAGTTTTCCATATACCACTTTCTACAATTATTACTTGATGATATCCACTTTGTAAATCTAACTTAGTGAAAAAAATTTCTTATTTCAGTTGATCAAGCAAATCATCTATTCTTGGGAGTGGGTAACGATTTTTTACCGTAATTTTGTTCAAAGCTTGAAAATCTACACACATGCGCCAAGTCCCATCTTTCTTTGGTATCAATAATATGGGCCAACATCAATGGTGAGGTGCTTGGCCTTATGATACCTTTTTCCAACATCTCTTATATTTTCCTCTTTATTTCATAATTCTCCATTATTGACATGTGATACATACCAATGTTTGGAAGAGGACAATCCTACTACAACTGAATCTCATGTTGAATTTCCCTTTTTGAAGGTAGTCTTGTTGGCTTCTGAAACATCTCATGATGCCCATTAACCACATCATATAATTCTGATTTCAACTTAGGATCACATCCCTCAAAATGTTCATGATTAATATCAGCTTTGGGCTTTATCATAAGAAGAAAAAAATTCTTACTTGAATTTACCAGCCTCTTTACCTGTCCAACATTTACCAAAGCAATGTTTATCTTCTTGCGGTGTGCTCTAACAATGAACTCCTTTCCATATTTGAATAAATGATATTGGTTCTCATGGAAATAGAAGATCGCTTTCCTATCATACAAGTAAGGAATCTCGAATACAATACTAGTTATGTCATGCGGAACCACATCTAATTCAATTGTGTCAACAAAGCTTGCAGTGATTGTAAACATAAATATACATTTCGTTGTAACCTGTAGATTTGCATCCTTACAAAGCCAACCCAATGAATATGGTTTTGGACGTGGTATGGTTTGAAGGTTAATTTTTTTTACCAAACCTTCTGAGATTAAGTTTTCTTGTGACCCACTATCAAACAGTGTGTCAATCTGGGTATGCTTGGATATGACCCTCACATGAAATAGTTCTATTCTTTCTTCTTCATTTGGAGTGTTTATGTGACAGTTTGATGTACTGGAGCTAGGTTTAGTTTCAATTTTTTTTCCCTTCATGTTCTTCAATCCCATGGCTGTAATTTTAGTCTCATCACTTGAATTAGACCCTAAGTCATGTTGAGTTGTAGCAAAAATTTTTTGTTTCCCTTTGTTATTTGGTTTATTTGGCCTCAATTCTGGATGTAATTTCCAATAATGAGTTTCATCATGCCCTTATTTTGAACAATGTTTACAAATCAATTTTTCTCCCTCTTTCTTAACATATGCATTCTTTTTGTTTTTTCATTTTGGGATTTTCTCATTCTCTTTACCCTTAAAAGGTTTCTTCCTACCCTCTTCAGGAATGTTCTTCCCTCTAGCTTCTAGATGTGTGGCCTAAACACAAACTTCATCTAGACTGGTGGGGTTAAACATGAGAATAATATGTTTTACGTAGTTATGTAAGGCTCCTATGTGCTTTAGAAAAGTGTCTTGGCTCTGAAAATCCACCCCTAATAAAAGAGCTCTTCTCCTAAATTCCTGGGTGTATTCTTGCACATTTTGTCCCTTTAACTTCCTAAAGTTCTGCTAGTTCATGATGGATTTTTTCATATGAGCTAATGGATAAAGCTATTGTTTAATAGCAGCAATAAAATCTAACCATGATAGAATAATCTTACCATGTTTCTTGATTTCCTCCTGTGTCCTGGCTTCCCACCAAACAAGTGTTGCATCTTCCATTCTCAAAGAAGCTAATTAAATTTTTCTATCATCATCTTGAAGGTTTTTTATTCTTAAATAGACCTCCAATTTTTGAATCCAATTATCTATCTTTTCTGCATTTACTTCACCATTAAACATTGGCAATTCAAACTTAACATCAAGTTTTAATAAAGGAGATTTACCAGTGCTCTTGGACTTGTGTGGCTGATGTACTGAAGAAGAGGTAGATGATGATGATGATGATGATGATGATGAGGGTGAAGATGGTGGCTCTCCATTGCCTCCATTTCATCCATTTCCCTTCTTTGACTTGTCTTCATTATGTTGACCTCCCGAAGATCCTTGTCCTTCCTTTTGGAGTTTATATCCTTCTCCTTCCAGACTCTCATTCCTTTCTTGATAAATAATTTGCACCATCTCAGTCATGTCAAGAAATTCTTTCGTAAACACTCTTTCTTCTTCCTTAGGGTCAACTTCTTCATGAATTTCTCCTTCCTCATGAGGCATGCTTAATGGAGCTTCTACTTCTTTAGGAGGTGAAAAAGGTGGTGGATATTGTGGCAATCTTACTCTCCTTTTCTTTGGCTCCTGTTGAGACCCTCCTACTTCCACCAGTTTTCCTTCACACCTTTTGACCTTGAACCTTGTAAGCATCTAAAACTTGCAAACAGTTAAACAATTATTTTCACTAAACAACACCAGAGAAAAAACTCTAGCTATGATACCATTTGATCCAGAAATGACAGTATTAGTTTTGTTGTGATAAGGGTCTTTCAGTTTTAAAAACATGTGCATAATTGGTTCATTAGTTTACATAAGGATTAACAGGGTTTTCCATGAATTATAGATGAAATTTTGTGAATTAGAAGCATAAAATAAGCATAAATAACACTTAACAACAATGTAAAACAAAGAAATAAGTCACCACATGAAGTTTACACAACAGGCATGATGAAGCAGTTCACCCCTCCTGGGCTACATCTGTTGGTCCAGCTCCTAATGGCTTGTCCATCTTTCATTATGCTCAAAATTTTTCTATTATATGTAATTACAATGCTCTAATGGTTGTTTTATTTACACCAATGGCTTTAGCATGCTCCAATTAGTTAAGAATGACTCTTCATTCACTTAGAATGGTCGAAAATTGAGCCTCCTACATTTTTTGCCCAATATATCCTAGGAAAACTCTGCTAAATGTGGAGAAATCCAATTAACTAGAGTTAAATTAAGGCTGACTGCCAAATTTGGCATGCCCTTATCCGCTTCCCCAAAAAATTTGTGCATTAAAAGTTATGGTTAGGGATGTGGCCACATGCGCACCCCCAACCATTAAGTGGCTTATACGTTAGCGAAAACAATAGAATACAATTTCAGAGTTTCATTAAACATACATACGTTCATGATCAACATCGAATCCCTTTTACGGGACTTCACAATATCAAAAAAATTTCAACCGTAATACAAGATACATCGTAGATCGCAGAGTATAACAAATAACTTTAACATTTTAACAATATAACTGCCGACGCGAAGTTGCGATCGCATTGCCACATCGCAATTCGGTCGAGATACCTTTTCGTAGATCGCAGGGTATAAGATTTTGCATGTTGGAAATCTTAACCCATATCTCTTCGACTTATTACACATATAAGTCTTCACACTTCACACTTTTAACTTTATACCCTTAAACCTTATTCCTTGTGAACTAGGAAGTCACTTTTCGTGCACTACGATCTCCACCGTTGGTTTCCCACTGCTGCTTCTATGAACTAATCACCACCGTTCAACCCTCACTCTTGACTGGATCACGGGTGTTCGTTCCACCTGCAACATTTCCGTGGTTGTGCAATCCCTAATTCTATATGCAGAGTTCAAGAATCCATGATAACCACCAATTCGGATCCCACTCTGCTGGTCGATTCAGTTCTGAACCTGTTTGCCATTTCGAACCCAATCCTGTAAATTGAATTTTGAGAAAAATTTATGAACTACCGATCAATCACATTATGACAACCATGGTAATCAATGGTAAATCATGGTCCAATGTCAACTTGTGACGAAGATTATCTCAATATGAAAATAAACCATGGTCAATGATGGTCAATCACGGTCCAACGTAACATTGTGACAAATACTGTTTGAATATGAAAATCAATAATGGTCAACCATGGTCGAACGTCGCATTGTGGAAAATATTATGTCAATATGAAAATCAATCATGGCCAACCATGGTCAATCTTGTTTATTTTAGGGTTTATAATTTTATCTTAGTTTTTATATATCTTTGGTTTATAATATTATTATTATCCAATTTTAAGGTCACGATCAAGCCAAACACGAAATTGATGTATGAGACCGTGTGTTTGTGGGACAAGAGACCCACATCCGCGTAACGATTTGACTTCTAAGTCTACGAAGGAATACATACTCTATGCCCCTCTAGTTTTGAACAGATGAACTCTTAGGAGGAAACACATGCTCTTAACCATTAACCCTTGGGTTTACAATATCAATCATTTTGGTCTAATATTAGTCCCTTGGGTTTTTAGTATTAATCCTTTGGCTTTTTAGTATTAATCCCTTGAGTTTATTAGTACCTTGGGTTTATAATATCAATTTCGTGAGTTTATTAATTTAAGGATTCATGTTCCTAGAGTATAATACTATTGATAGCGTTTATAATATAAATCATAGGGTTTAATATAAATCGCTTGGGTTTATAATCCATTAGGTTTAGAATATTAATCTTTTGTGTTTAATATTATTCCGTAGGGTTTATAATGTATTGAGTTTATAATATTAATAATCCATTTCATTAATAATAGAAATAATATTATTTATAATATCAAAAATATTATCATATTATTATAATATAATAATAATTATTATTATTATTATAAAATATCATTACATAATTTATTTATAATATAATGATATAATATTTTATAATATTATAATTATTATTGTATTATTAATATATTTATATATTTATCAATATTAATATTAAATTTATATTCATTATGTTTATGTCTAACATCTTATATTAATCACATTTATTTATTAATACCAATCAAATTTATTAATGTGATTATGCTAGTTATATATTTTAATAAATTACATCTCTGTAATTCTCAATTCTCAAGTAATTCTATATTCTATAATCGTGAATAACATCTCATCATTTCGAGGGCTCTTTGATCGAAAGGTATTTATTCCCTTCCGTGCCTAAATGACAACTTCTGGAATTTGAAAAGATGTTTGAACTCATATTCCCTTGTCTAATCCCAAATTTCACCTATATGCTTTTTCTTAGTGGCCAACCGTTGGTGTGCCACCTTGTAGGAATATCTTTTCTCGGGGGAAAAATGAATTGTTTGCATATTCTTGAATAACTCCTCTAACTAACATGTTGGCCTCTATTTTTTACTCTTAAGGGATAATAGGTACCCCATAGCACAAATCTTCCAAAAACTTGATCATTAATTTATGTCTTATTATTTACTATCAGAAGTAACAATTCAACTAGTGTGAAACCTGTGCTCAGCCAAAGTGAATATTCCTCCAAAGCTCTGAATTTTCTATGGCACTTTAGATATGTTGGTGTACATGCACCTAGATTAGCCTTAGTTCAACTCTAGAGATTGCATGCAATGTGCACTTGTTTTTAACTAACTAAGCCAAGTGCACATCACATGTAAGCACTCGAGTTAACTAGCTAAAAACAAGTGCACATTGCATGCAATCTCTAGAGTTGAACTAAATCTAATCTAGGTGCATGTACACCAACACCCCCCCTTAAGCATAACTTAGGTGAGTGTGATGCAAAATGAATGAGTCCCGGCAACATGACCATTTTAGGTGCCCATATACAATGCAAGAAAAGAGAAAATAAGGAAAACCCAGTGGGAAGAAAAACCCCCTCAAAATATAATTGAAAAGTAGAGAAAAGAAAACTGGTAGGCAGTCGTGTCCTTCACCCCGAGATGATCTTGCAAAAATCGAAACTTCTACTCATTGAAAGTCTTGGTGAACTCGGACAGTACTAAAGACTGATGATCCCATCACAGATCTGGAGTAATAAGATTCAGTTTTGGAAGTAGAGGTATCAACTCCCCATCTTTGGATCAAGGACTGAATTTCCTTATACATGGTTTCATGCCAATATGGATTCCTTGCAACTTCGTCATGCATTTGAGGATGAAATTCATGCACCCTATATGCATGCATGAGAATGGTTGTCTCTAGGGATGCATGCATGTGCATGTGTGGCTTTATAGATGCCTTTTTGGATGCATACATGTGCATACATTGTGCTATAAATGCCTCCTTAGACGCATGCATGGGCATGCATGGCTCTGTGACTGAGAGTGAATGTGGGCCATCATTAAATTGAGACCGCGTCAAATTTGCGTCAATAGTAGAGGAATCAAAGTCCTCTTCTATGATTTTGAAAGTAGTGTCTTCATCATTAACATAGGAATATATTTCCTCATGTGCAATGTCTCCATTATTGGATAAGATAAAATTCTCATCTGCAATAGGTCCATTAACAATAGAAGAAGAAAAGTATTCTTTTTCAACACTGTCTTGAGAATATTTCTCCACATTTTTGGAGTCTTCACCACTTTCATGACTGCTATAATAAGTCAATCTCTTTGCCTCCAAATGGCGTTCCTCTAGATCATTTTCATCACCATATAATCCTTTCAATGTAGTCCATATTTCATGTGGTGATTCAATATTTCTGATCTCATAAAGAATATCATGAGACATAGATAAACACAATATTCCATAAGCCATGTCAGATCTGTTAAGCCAATCTAACTTCTCATCCTATGACATTGGTTCTGTCTCGATTCCCATGACTATTTGGTACAAGCCTTTGCTCCTAAGATGAAGAAAAATCATTGGCTTCCATTCATGGTAATTGTATGGAGTCAGAATAGTGGAAGTTGGGAATTCCATTCTTTCACTTTGTTCTTGTAGCAACAATTGCGGAAACTCTCCAATATTTGGATCTGCAAATCAAATCTTCGAACAATTTCCAATTCTATGCTCTTCAAACCTAAAAAAAACTTTGTTCACGTAACTTCTCCAAACCCTTGTAGCTCTGATACCATGTAGAGGTTTGTCATTACACAAAAACTCTCAAGTGCTGGTAAGCTTCCAAACCGATAACTAGGATCCCCAGGGTGGAAATTATGGATTCCATAGAGGTGCAGTGATTACTCCAACAATCCCCCTTAAATGCAGCTCGGGGAATCAATACACCCCTCAAACGCAGCTCGGGGGAATAAAACCTGGGTCCAAGCTCTGATACCATGTAGAGGTTTGTCGTTACACCAAAACTCGTAAGTATTGGTAAACTTCCAAACCGGTAACTAGGAGCCCCAAGGTGGAAATTATGGATTCCATAGAGGTGTGGTGATTACTCCAACACCCCCCCTCAAACGCAGCTCGGGGAATCAATACACCCCTCAAACTTAACTCGGGGGAATCGAACCTGGGTCTAGGCTCTGATACCATGTAGAGGTTTATCATTACACCAAAACTCGCAAGTGTTGGTAAGCTTCCAAACTGGTAACTAAGATCCCCAAGGTGGAAATTATAGATTCCATAGAGGTACGGTGATTACTCCAACAAGATCACATTCTGCTCGTCCATCTTCATCCTACTTATTTCTTTTATCCAAAAATACAGGATTTTGCTTACATAATTGTTAAACACTATTATTGTCCTCCTACTTCTTCCAGGTGATCGGTGTCGAGAGTATTTAAAAGCAAACATCTCAGAGTATTTATGTCGGTTAATCATGGGGTCCAAATGGATTCCATTTTCCAACTCTACATGGGTGGTTTCCTATCATTTTCAAACTCACCATCGATAATATTTTTGGATGGTTTAGTTCGTCAGTCACTATCAATCAGTGTTAATGACAGTATGTTAATTCCTACATATATACCTACATAATCGGTCAGATTACTCCCTACAAGAAAAATTAGTGCCATTACCACTGATGACTAACCCATCATCTGAAGATGGGTTTTTATCTGTACGCAGTCATCCTTTCCCTCCTGGGGATTTCCAAGTGGCTTGTCATGTATTTGAATCCATCTGGATCATTACCTCAGACATCCCAGTCACTTGCAAGGCTATTCCTATAGTATATAACATCATACTATTTCTCAGCACCTCGCTCCTGAGTGGCATGATGATTATATTACTTGCTATTACTGGAAAGATCAATACTACTATTCATGACCTGGTCTAGGTGTCAATACCTCTTTCTTCTATTCCCGATTCTCAGACTGTGGATCAGTATTTGATGCGTGCAATCACCATTGTCCTCCCGGCAATGATAACTTCATCGCAACAATATGTAAAGTTCTATTCCTCAGATATACAATACACTGGCAAAGTTATTACTCAAGTTTTGAATATCATGCTCAGTACGTCATTGGTCGTTGGCGTGATAATGGTTGGAATCAAAGCTCTAAAGTTGCCTATTAATCCGCCTTCTCCCAGTTTTCTCTGATGTAGGTTACATGGAATTTCATACATTTCAAATTTCATTTTATTAAATTTGTATATATATCATGACAACAAGTTTTCCATGTGGTGCAGGTGAAACGCCAAAGGATATACCCAAGCATGCTATATATAGTAACTGGTGCAAACAGGTCCCTTTTACGCAGAGGAACTGCAACTAAACCTATAAAAATTGTATGTTTGCAGCTTACACAGGGCTTTCTGCTTTCTGTATCGAGAGGGATAAGTATGAATAATTTTTAGGTCTGTTTTTATAGGACATGTGAGCTTTGGGCTTTTCAGTTTATTTTTTTTGTTTTTTCTCCTAGACTTGGGAAGCTTATTGGCTTCTTTAATGCCAAATGTAATGCACTTTTTCTTTGATCAAATTTATGATCACATCGTGAATTCCAAGCTACATGGAGCTTAGTACAAGTTCTATATCATGGCATAATCAGTAAGCAATTTGCTATTTTTTTTTTTTGGCATCTAGTTAACTTAAAAACACTAACTTTCTTTCTAAATATTGTTACTATTATTATTCTCTAATTTTAAGGTCATGGCCAAGCGATACACCAAATTGGTGTATAAGACCCCCTTATTTGTGGGACAAGGGACCCACCTCTGCCTAGGTATTTTGACTAAGTCTAAGATGTTGAGATTTCTTAATACAAGAGATAGAGGAAATGCGTTTTCCCCACAACATAGAGACTGAAAATAATGCAGAAATAAGCAATCATACACAGACAGCGTAACAAAATTCGTTTTATTCCATTACAATGAAAAAAAATGAAATTACATTTCTTATACAAATGACCGTAGCCTGAAAACCTAGATCTAATTAATGCTATTCAATTCTTGAATGGACGTTCAACAACCATTTCTCCCTAGGCTGTCAAAAGACCCATGTCTTCATTAAATCGACATGCAGGGTGTATTTATTCTTATACATGAAAACACGTAAGAACGCGTTCAAAAACATAAATGGGCGGACTTCAAACTTTATGTGTTTCGGCTCTGAGTCCTCATCGCATCCGTCTCTTTATCGCAGATCCCAGATCGATGATCTTAACTCTCAACTAGCATGAACACGGGTAAACTTAAGTTTGTGCAAATGCGAAGGGACGTGGCACTGTCGCATCACAAATCAATTATCATATCATGCGAACGGTTTCAATGGTAAACATAAATGGTTGTGAATGCGATGTGCGATAGCACGATCGCATCACACGTTAAACAACTTAACTTGCGGATGGCGGAAGGTAAGTGGTAAACATTGCGAAGTGCTCTCTGCGGTGCGGCTAACTGTTGGTAAGTGCGGTAAGGGAAATACAAATGGTTTTGGTGCAAAACAAGGTTTTGGCACATGCAGTAAGGTTAAGGTAGGTCCCGCCGCATATCGCATCGGCAGTAGAATAACATATAGTGAATGGCTTACATGGTAAAACAAAAGAATTGTGATTGCATGCCACGGGCAAAGTTAAGTCAAATTGGTAGGTAAGGAAATAAACGCAGAGGATGGCTCTGGTACTCTTTTTATTGTGGTTGCGTGTAAACGTCTTCGAACTCTTGGATCTTTTCTAGTCCTTCTCTACAAAAAATTGATGTAGAGTGGGCTGCTACCACTTCTCATTCATGGCAGTGGTTGGGAGTATAATTCCAACGCTCCCCCTTAATTACAACTACCTCCATTAGTCATTCCCAGACATTTTTTGAGATACTCAAAACTCTTCTATGTTAATGGCTTTGTGAGAATATCAGTGAAATGTTCCTCTGTCCTGCAATGCTGCAAAACAATCTCACCATTATTAACCAATTCTCTTATAAAATGATATTTTGCATCTATGTGCTTTGTTCTCTTATGGAAAACATAATTTTTTGATAATTAAATTGCTGAGCTATTATCACAATAAATTGTGGTTCCTTTGTCTTGCTCACAACACAAATCTCTCAACATCCTTCTAATCCAAATAGCTTGACAGACTATTGTTGTTGCTACTACATACTCTACTTCTGTTGTTGATAAATCAACTATTGGTTGCTTCTTGGAAGCCCATGAAATGACTCCCGATCCCAAATGAAACACATACCCATATGTGCTCTTTCTATCATCTACACTTCCATCCCAATCGCTGTCAGTGTAACCAATCAATTTAAAATTATCAGTTGAGGAGTATAGAACAACATACTCCTTTGTTCCATTCACATTCCTTAAAATCCTCTTGGCTGCTTGCTAATGCATCTCTTTTGGTGTTTCCATGAATCTAGAAATTAAACTCACAGCATACATAATATCAGACCTAGTTGCAGTCAAATACATTAGACTGCCAACTATGCTCTTGTACAATGTCGGATCGACATTCTTGCTGCAATATTCTTTGCTTAACTTCAACCCCATGACATTTGAAGTTACTGCTGCCTTGCATTTCTTCATTTTAAATCTCTTTAAAACTTCTGCAACACATTTTTCTTGGGAAATAGAAATTCCATTTTCATTTTCTTTACTTATATGTCCAAGAAGTATCCCAATAAACCTAAGTCAATCATTTCAAATTCACTCTTCATGACTGCTTTAAAATCTGCAATGAGAAAAATGTCACTGCCAGTAGAGATTAAATCATCTACATATATAACAAAAATAAGGATTTTACCATCATTTTCTTTTATGTAGAGTGTGGGTTCACCATCACACTTTTCGAATCCATTATCCATCAGGTAAGCATCGATCCTACTGTACCATGCTCTTGGTGCTTGCTTCAGCCCATAAAGAGATTTCTTCAGCTTACATACTTTGTGCTCTTGGCCTTCTATCTCATAGCCAGGAGGTTGTTCAACATATACCTCCTCTTTCAACACTCCATTCAGAAATGTTGATTTCACATCAATTTGGTAGAATTTCCACTTTTGCCGTGCTTCTATGGACAACAATGTTCGCACTGTTTCCATCCTTGCAACAGGTGCAAAGGTTTCTTTATAATCTCTTCCTTGTTGCTGCTTGTATCCTTTCACAACAAGTATTGCTTTATGACTTTCTATCTTGCCTTCAACATTTCCTTTGGTATTATAGACCCATTTTACTCCAATGACTTCTTTACCTTTTGGGAGGTCCACTAACTCCCATGTATCATTCTTTTCTATTGCACCAATCTCTTCATTCATTGCTTCAATCCATTTTTCTTCTTTGACTGCTTCTTCGAAATGGATTGGGTCATCAACATGACAAAACAAGGAAAATAAAGAATTCCGACCATTATTATTATCAAATTCTTGCTCACAAATTTCACTCAAATTTCTAAATCTTGGTCTTCTTGGTGTGCTTGAAGTTCCACTTGAACTCGAGGGAGTTTCAGATCCCTGTGGTGTGCTTGAAGAAGAACTTCCTTGATTTCTCAAGGTTTTTCTTTTGCTTTCTTGTGGTGTGCTCTATTGTGCTTGTGTAGGTGGAGGAGGAGCCACCGTGGAGGAATTATTTGTTGTTGTACATTCCTCTTGCTCTTTGTGAGACATACATGTCTTCACATTCATTGTATTCTCTAAGCTTCCATCCCAAGCTTCTTCTTCAATGAACTGCACATCTCTACTGATTCTAACTTTCTTGGTGGATGGATTATAGAGTTTGTAGGCCTCTGATTCATCATTGTATCCAAAAACGATACAATTATCTCCCTTGTTGTCCAGCTTCTTCCTTAGCTAATTTGGGACATGTGCATATGCCACACATCTGAATACTCTCATGTGAGTGAAAAAATTCTTTGTTCCACTCCATGCTTCTTCTGGGACTTTTTTCATAACAACTTTGGTTGGGCATCTATTCAAAATATACGCTGCACAATTGACAGCTTCAGCCCAATACTCATTTGGAAAGTGCTTTGCCTTCAACATACTTCTGACCATGTCCATGATGGTCCTATTTTTTCTTTCTACATCACCGTTTTTTTGTGGCATGTACCTTGTGGTAAAATTCTTGTGTATGCCATTCTCCCTATAGAAATGTAGGAAATCTTTGGAGATATATTCTCCACCTCTGTCAGTTCTCAGCACTTTTATGTAGTGCCCACTTTTCTTCTCAACAAGAGCTTTGAAGTGGTAGAATTGTTCAAACAATTCACTCTTCTGTTTCAAGAAATACACCCATGTCTTTCTAGTGTAATCATCTATAAATGTCAAAACATAATGACTGCCAGCTAAAGATGGCATTTGCATTGGTCCACACAAATCTGAGTGGAAAATCTCTAAGGGTAGTTTTTCCTTTACATTCTTTCCTGCTGGAAAGGATTATCTGTGTTGTTTTCCCAAGATGTAGCCTTCACATAGGCTGTTTGGTTTCTCAATGAGTGGTAATACTTTTACCATCCCTTTTCTATGTGATAGGTTCAAATTACCTCCAAAGTTGAGATGTCAAAATCTCAAATGCCATGACCAATTTTCATCTTTCACTTCCTCTTGAAAGACCTCTTGTGTTACAACTGCTACCACAACTCCTTCCTTCAAGTTTGTTCTGAGCTTGAGAGGAAACATCCTATTCCTTGTCATATGTACTTCTGCAATGACCTTTTTACTTGGAGGTATGCCCATGATTGTACACAAATTATTTTTAAAAAACACATTATAGGCCTTATTCACGAATTGTCCAATGCTTAGAAGGTTACATTTTAGGCCAGGTACATAATAGACATCTGGCACAAACTTATTTTCTCCCTTACTTGTGAGTATTGATACTCTCCCTTTACCCATGACAGATACTTTACTATCAGTCCCTGTTGTCACTTCATACTTCACATTCTCATGCAGATTGGAAAACATTGCTATGTTTCCAGTCATGTGGTTACTACAATCTGAGTCTAAGAACCATTCATCTTCTTGTATTTCTTGTGCTACATTACAGGTTAGAAGCACATTACTCTGGTTCTGACTTTCTTTTGCAAAATTTAAATTTTTCCTATTACACATGTCATTTTGTTTCTTTCTACATTCATTGGCATAATTCCCATACTTTTTACAAAAGTACATTGGACTTGGGATTTATAATACCTTTTTCCTTGTGCTTGACTCTGGCTTGAGCCTTTTCTTTGATTCTAGTTGCTGCCCCTTCCACTTGTGCTTGCAAGGTTGTTTCTTCCACCTCTTTGTGGGATTCTTCCTCTTCCTCAGTAGTTCGATCTTCCTTGACCTCTACCTCGGCCAAAGACATTTGTGTCTTGAAATAATGCTCCAATGAGGAGTTTTTTATTTTGTTCAGTTTATGTTCATGAGACATCAGGGATGCACAAAGCTCATCCACTAAGAATATTTAGATATCCTTTATCTCTTCTATTGCCACTACTATGGCATCAAATATTGAAGGTAGACTTCTCAAGATTTTCTCCACTATTCTTCTTTCCTCAAATGTCTCTCCATGAGACCTTATCTGGGTAACCAAACCAATCACATGTGTGAAGAATGAGTCTATTTTATCAGACTCTTTCATGCAGAGAGTTTCAAAATCTCTCCTCGGCATTTGTAATTTTGTTATCTTCACCTTCTCCATGCCTTGATAGGTTGTCTTGAGAATATCCCATGCCTCCTTGGACTTTTTTGCTGCTGCAATCCTTGAGACAATACTCTCGTGTACTGCTTGATAGAGATAGAACATGGCTTTGGAGTCCTTCTTCCTATTATCTCTCAACAAGTCTCTTTTTTTTGTTGTCAAAGCAGCCAGCGTTGTTGCATCTGTTGGTTCTTGGAAACATTGTTCCACTAGCTCCCATATATATTGTGAAGAAAATAGGGCCCTCATTTTAATGGCCCAACAATCATATTTCTTCCCATTAAATTTTGGTAGTTGGGGATTTTTCAGGCTTGTGCCTGTTACTGCCATCTTGATTGTGTGAAAAAACAACCTTCTTGGCTGTATAAGAGAGAAACCTTCTCACTGCTGTAAAATATTTCTCACTGCTGGAGACTTCTACTTCTACAAACAAATATTACAGCTTCTTCAGTAAAGAGATGTTGTTCTTTCACTGAGAGCCTAGACCTTCTCTGATACCATGTTGAGATTTCTCAATACAAGAGACAGAGGAAAATTTTTTTCCCCACAACACAGAGACTGAAAATAAACAATCATACATAGACAACATAATACACAGGAGAGGAACAAAATTCATTTTTATTCCATCACACTGAAAAAAATGAAATTACATTTCTTATACAAATGGTCGTAGCCTTAAAACCTAGATATAATTAATGTTATTCAATTGTTGAACAGATGTTCAACAACCATTTCTCCCTGGGCTGTCAAAAGACCCATGTCTTCATTAAATCGGCACGCAGGACGTATTTTTTATTATACATAAAAACACGTAAGAACACGTTCAAAAACATAAACGGACGGACTTCAAACTTTATGTTTTTCGGCTCTAAGTCCTCATCGCATCCGAATATTTATCACAGATCAAAGATCGGTGATATTAACTCTCAACTGGCACAAACACGAGTAAACTTAAGTTTGTGCGAATGCGAAGTGACGTGGAACCATCGCATCGCAAATCAATTATCATAGCCTACGGGCGGTTTCAATGGTAAACATAAATGGTTGCGAATGGGATGTGTGATAGCACGATCGCATCGTACATTAATCAAATTAACTTGCGGATGGTAGAAGGTAAGTGGTAAACATTTCAAAGTGTGCTCTGCAGCGCAGCTAACTATTGGTAAGTGTGGTAAGGGGAATACAAAGGGTTTTGGCACATGCGGTAAGGTTAAGGTAGGTCCTGCCGGATATCGCATCGGCAATAGAATAACATATAGTTAATGGCTTATGTGGTAAAACAAAAGACTTCCGATTGCGTGCTGTGGGCAAAGGTAAGTAAAATTGGTAGGTAAGGAAATAAATGCAGAGGATGGCTTGGGTACTCTGTTTACTGTGGTTTCTTGTAAATGCCTTTAGGCTCTTGGATCTTTTCTAGTCCTTCTCTGCACAAAATTGATGAAGTGTGGGCTGATGCCGCTTCTCATTCATGGTGGTGTTTGGGAGTATAATTTCAACATAAGAAGACATACATACTATACTCCCCTCTAGTTTTGAACCTGTGACATCTTAGGAGGAAACACATGATCTTAACCATTATTCCCACTCAAGCTATATTAGATTACTAATGATAGTAACTTCCTTTCTGCCTCGAGTAGCTCATCAACAAATGAAGTATTATCTAAGGATTTGTTTTTGTTCAAATTCCCTGATTTACGTGTGAATTCTTAAAGGTCACACATTCATCTAGAAATGTGGAAGGTACATAGATACATGTCTAAAAATTATAATAATAAATATTGAAATAAGCTAATGTCAGAAGAATACTAAACTAACCCAATTACGAATTTCTCAAATTTCGAAGAAAAAAAAATTTATATGCTTTTGACAATGTCTAATTCCTACTCAACACAACAAGGAATTTTTCCCAACAACCATAGATAATTATTCTTTGAACTTCAATATGTTGGACCTTTCCCTTTAATTTCTTAGATTTAAAAATTACTCATTGTTTGCTTCCATGATAATCGTCTTAAAAGTCTCGGGTTAGCTTTTTCTAAACTTGGGGTTCTGGTTTGCATTTCACTCAATCTGCTTCTGTTGATGTTTTCAGTCTCTCAAACCTCCTAAATGACAGTTTAGATTTGGAATTCAAATAAAAAGTGATACAATGAGTTGTTGTTTTCAGTCTCTCAAACCTCCTAAACAACAATGTAGATTTCGAATTCAATAAAAAGTGAGAATCTAATCATTTTAGAATAAAAATGTTAATGTGATTATTTTTATACCTTTATTCTTCAAAGTATAAGTGATAGTGTAGTGCTCTGCAAACTTCCCATTAGGGTTTCTCATCCCATGACCTGCCCTGCAATTTTCTGAACCCTGTGACGCAACCTTCCTATTGGCTCCACGTCTCAATCCACCGTTGTCGGAGCTGGGAAATAGTATTAGCCCCAGTGGACGGAGAGGTGCGAGCCCCTCCTATAAGAATATAGTGATAGGGGAAAATGAGCCGAGATCAACGGAAGGAAAAAGTTCTCAGTGCCATAACAGAGATGGAAAGCCAATTTGACAACATTCTGCTAGGAGTTTAATGGAAAAAGAAATTCAAGAGTAGGTGCTTGTCGAAAGTAGAAAATAACCCAGATAGAAGGTGAGATCTATATTCAATATGTACAACATCATGTCATTATCTGCAAATTTATAGGTCTTTGGCTTGCTAAAAGAGATTTGCTAAGATGGATCGAGTACAAATGGTAGCAAAAGTTGACCTTGAACTAGGAATCAAGCGATCCTTTACAATTATTTTCAACTTGAATTTGAATTAGGTTTTTTTACAATTATTTTCATTTAGAATAAAAATGCTGAATGTAATTATTTTTATATATTTATCCTTCAAAGTATAAGTGATATTGGATCCTTTTTCAAAGTTTCGATAAGGGTTTCTAACCTCCTGACTTGTCATGCAATTTCCTGAACCTATGCCACACCCTCCACATTGGTTGTAGGTCTCAAGCCAATGTCATAAGAGCTGGGAAATTGTATGAGTCCCCGTGGTGGGATGGGTGCGAACCCCTCCTATAAAAATTTAGTGATATAGAAACCAGTTGAGATCGAGCAAAGGGGGAGTTCCTAGGATCATAATCGGGATAGAGAGGAAACTCACAACACTTCAGTGGGAGCTCAATGGAAACACTTCACTAGGTGTTAGCCTAACACATAAAATAACCCTAAATATAAGGTAAGATCTAATAAAATTGATGGTTATATTCAATATATGAAATACCATGCCCTTTTTTGGAAATGTACAGACGTTTTCCCACTTAGAGAGACCTGGTAAAATGGATCTAGCACAAATGGTAGTGAAAAGGTCAATTTGACCTTGAACTAGGAGCCAAGGGTTTTTCTACAATTATTTTCACAAATATGAGGAGAGAACCAAGGATTTAGAAAGCAACCCTTAGTTTTTCAACAATGTGGGACTCTTCATGAGGTTTTGGGAGGAAAGATACAACCGAGATAAAGAACAACTTCTATCAGCCCCAGTATGGGTGAGAATGCTATCACTTCCTAAATAATTCTATGATCCATAAATTCTTTAACATGTAGGTAATGCAATAGGATCCTTTGTAAAATCTTGGAGGTCACTAAACAGGGTGATACACTTCATACGCATGTATCTGTGCTTACATGAATATATCCCAACCTCTTCCTAAGTCCATTGAAATCTCATATCATGATAAAGTGTGGAAGCAAACCTTGGACTATGAACATGTCCCCTTTAGATGCCTAAGATGCCATGAATATGGAAAATTATACCATGAATTCCCTCTGTAGTAGGAAAAGACCAAGAATGAATCTAAAATGGTTGACTTAGAGGGTTTCAAGAGAGAAACACCCAATAGATGAGACCAAAGGACCTCACTTACCAACCAAGAAAAAGGCCTGATTCAAACATAAAATAAATATTTTCTGCTCAAGGATCAGGACGTAGAACTAGAAATACTAGAGAATATCATGATCATGGACACTAATATGGAGGGGAAATAACATAAATCTCCACCAAAGTGGAATACCCTAGAGGCACCAATCGATATACCTGGTCAAGACGAGTAACCCATGCCACATGCTCCAGAATGAAAGTGGAAGAGGAAATGTAAGTATTAAATAAGTATGAGAAAAAATTGCTAAATAAAATTGATGAATGGAAAGACAAGGATCCCTCCAATATCCCACAACACCAAAAATCTTTAATACCACCAAATTTACCTCAGCAAAAAATATCAATTACAGGAATCAATGGTAAAGACTAGATCAACCAATCACTACCTAGGAATCCATACCTAGAATATGAAAGGGAAAGTCCAGTAAAATAAATAATTTAAAAAAGGGAGGAAGAAGGAAAAATAAAGGTTCAATTCAGATCGTGAGAGAGAAATTGGTCAATATAGGGAAAGTTACATTTCTATTGGAGGTTTCTACCTCGAAACACCTCTCATAATTAGAATTGTATTTATTATATTCATGGAATCAATAGTAAGGGAGTAATAAATTCTCAAGGAAAGAATTTGAAAGGAGAGTCTGTTAGTATTCATGATACAAGAGACCAATATTTCAAGTGAGAAAAACAATAAAATAGTCCACCAATGTTGGAGAAGATGCAAGTCTATAGCCATTGACACTAGGGGAAGTGTGGGAACCTCACAATACTCTAGAAACCCTAGGAAATCACATTTAGTGATTGGATTGTGTGACCCCATGTTATTTTTGGCCAATTTTAATATGTGGGAGCCAAGGAGAGGGGTTTTTTTATAGTGATTTATGGTCCTCGTACACTAGTTGATAAACTAGATTTCATCCTAAGTATAAATGCCATCCGAAAAATTCATCAAGGGAAATTGTGGATCGTAGGAGGTGATTTATGCATTATCAAATCACTAGAGGAGAAGAAAGGAGGGATCATATGACTCAATCCAGAAGCTCAAGGATTTAAAACTCTTGTTTAGTATCTTCAAGTGACTGATATACCAATGATGAATGATATTTTTAACTAGAATAATAGATGTATTGGGAAACATAAAATTGCAAGTAGAATTTATAGAATAATTGTCTCAGAAGTCCTCATGGAGTGGGACACATTTGTTGAAGCCTCCATCTCGCCAAGTACTAGCTCTGATCACTAGTCAGTTTTTTTAGAGCTAGATCTCAAAGTGGCCCCCCATGATCACCCCTCCAGATGTGAAATATTTTGGCTTCAAGATCTTGACTTCCTCACAAAATCCAAAGCTTGGCAGAAATAAATTGAGGTTAAGGGTAGAAATAATATGCATACCTTCTAATTGAAGCTAAATGATTTCAAAGCTAAACTCAAGGCCTAAAATATAATGAAATTTTGCTATTCCTAAAGGGAAAGAAAGTGTTGGAATCACATATGCAACAAGTGAAAAAATAGAATATCCTAAAAGACTGCATAGAGGATCTGATTATGGAAGAGCGATAACTAATTAATCAACTAGAGGAAAAAAGGAAACAGGAGGAGGTTCTATGGAAATATAAATCAAGAGTGAGGTGACTAAAGGAAGGGGAGAGAAATGCAAAAAAAATCCATAAAACCGTAGTGAATCATTGAAATAACAATAGAATCTTCTTGCTTGGATCTTAGGAGGGAAACACAGATTAATGGCACGTGAATATCTAGAACATGAACTAGTCTCATGTTATAAAGCCCTCCTAACACAACCAATGCCAAATCATAAAAAAAATTGAAAGGATAATGATAATATTCCTAGCCTAATCTAGCTATGATCCAAACATAAAGTTGCATCCACCCATGGTAGTTACCCATGGTATCCACCCATTGTAATTACCCATTGTATTGTAACTCATCCACCCATGGTAGTTATCCATGGTATCTGCCCATGATAATTACCCATGGTATTGCAACTCATAAGACGATAGATTTGGGCCTCACTTTGTAAAAAGGACAAATTTTCTACGACAATGTAGCTTTTATAGCTATTATTTGTTTTAATAAAACATTTATTTGTGGTTTTTTTGACTATATGTTCTTCTCTTCTTCCGGAATTTCAATTTTTCAAATCTTGGGGACCTCCCCCAAGATCCGGATCAATCGTATCATAGCAGGTTGGATTCTTGCGTGATCGAAGCTTCTGCGATACCTGGTGCAATTTATGAGTAGATCCTGATATATATTCCTTATTTAATTTCTTTGAATGTCAAAGTATTTGTCACTCCAACTGACCCATATCCTTTAGTCCCTTTGTTTTTGTGACTGCTTCTTAGATTGCAACACTTTATTTTCCACTCTTTTTAACTAGGTCGTGTATGACCAAATGATCAATCGAATCTAGTTTTAATAAGATCTGCAAGGACAAGGATAGATCTTAGCATGCCATGACCTTTTGGTGATGATTAGATATGTTGCAGATGTGAATGACGATGGATCTAAGCATGCCACAACACTTCGGTGAAGATCAGATCTGTTGCAAATCGTGGTATAACTCTGAACCTACTTCTTGGTCAAAGTTGTCAGGTTGCAAGAAGTTGAATTTTGCACACCCCTGATCTATAGATCCAATATTTTAATGATTTACCATGCCTTCTGCACCCTCAAGCCAGCCTTCCTAATTTATTATGATATCACTTTGTGCTCCCTGTACTCTATTATCTCTATGTTGTTCAAGGATGTTGCATTAAAATTGGAGGAATCGAGGTTCACAGTAGTCCAATGAGCGTTGAACATAATATCGAAGCTCAAGGAGATTGTTACATTGTTCTAATTTAGCTTTAAGAATTAAAAATAAAATAAGGTTCAGTTCTAGGGGTCCATTCATCGATGAAATGGAATTTTCGTATTGGTGCAAATATTTTTGAAGTCATGTCGTTGGGTATTTTTTTGTAGAACTTAACAAGATTGAACTTCACAAAATTATGAACGATAAGTTGGAACATAGTAGGTTTTGAAACTAGGAGCCAAGGCTACTTTCAAATCTATTGATTCCACAACCATGGAATCTGTGCTGGCAGTAAATGACATCCATACCAAGACCATTGTGACAATTTATCCCTCTTGTGGCATAGATCAACACAAACATTGGGGAATTTGATTTTCCTGTGGGGTCTTTGTTTAGAGAATAAAGTGCCATCCCCATAGCCATTAATGATTTATTGCACTAAAAAACACCAGCTCAATATTGATTACTCGTTGGTGTATGCATATACATAAAAATGTGTGTAAATATTTGTGTATTACTAGGGTGTATCCTAGAAATCTCAACGATATCAAAATATATAATTTGCAATTAGATATTGAAACACACATAGAAGGCCAATTCGGAAGGAGATGAGCGTGATATATATATATATATATGCCTCCATGGAATAAATTCACAACGTATGATCATGTTCTAACAACTACATCCTTGAAAGGAATATGTATAACTAACCCTTCCTAATAAGCCTAACCATCATCCACTAGGCATTATGTTTGTTCCTCACCATAATGTTTATAAGAATACTATAACTTGTTGAATCAATTGGAATGACAAGGGAGGTATACCTATCCTAATTCGTGCCCATCGGATCCCTCTACATTGTCAACTTTTGACTCTCCACTCAGCTTACGTTTACCTATTACTCTTCTTCCTTAATATGCAAAAGGCCCTTGTGCTTGTGCTTGTATATACCATTGGAGGAATTTTGTAATAGCCCTGGTGAAAATTCCATGTAATAAAGTTAAAAATAATAACCATGGTTGATGGGACACTTATTCCAAGCTTAATGTCGGGAAAACCATCCTAGTGGGTGTTAATTTGGTTTATTATGGCTAAGAAAATTAGCAAAGGCAAAGGCTTTGGAAAGGAAAAATGACATTTTTGGAACATTTATTTATGAAAATAATGGAAATTAGGAGAAAAGGGAGATGAAAGGTTACAGGTTTCATGTGAGGAGGAAAATGAAGGAAAATAATGGAAAATGAAGAAAATAGAGGGCTCGTCTATAAAAAGGCTTCTAAGGATCAGTTGGCACCCTTTGTCAGTGCTTTTTTTAGATCTCTCTCATTATTCTCTCTCTCTCTCTCTCACTCTTGTACACTTAGATTTTCTTGGAGCATTTTGGCATTGGACCAAGAAAGGAAAGAAAGAAATAAAAAGGAGGAAGTAAGCAAGAAGGAGTAGGAATCAAGCAACTACAACAAGATTCTTGGAAGTTATTGATTTTCATGTGTATTTTCCTTAAATTCAATAACCATTGACACTAGGGGAAGTGCTGGAGCCTCACAATACTCTAGAAACCCTAGGAAATCACATTTAGTGATTGGATTGTGTGACCCCATGTTCTTTTTGGCCAAATTTAATATGTGGGAGCCGAGGAGAGTGGTTGTTTGATAGTGATTTATGGTCCTCATACACTAGCTGATAAACTGGAGTTTATCCTAAGTATAAATACAATCCAGACAATTCATCTAGGGAAGTTGTGGATCTTAGGAGGTGATTTTTGCATTATCAAATCATTAGAGGAGAAGAAAGGAGAGATAATATGACTCAATATAGAAGCTAAAAGATTTAAAACTCTCCTTTAGGAGCTTCAAGTGACTGATATACCAATGATGAATTATATTTTTTAACTGGAATAATAGATGTATTGGTAAACATAAAATTTCAAGTAGAATTTATAGAATATTTGTCTCAGAAGTCCTCTTGGAGTGGGACATATTTGTTGAAGCCTCCATCTCACCAAGTACAAGATTTGATCACTGGTCAATTTTTTTAGAGCTAGATCTCAGAGTGACCCCCCGTGATCACCCCTCCGGATGTGAAATATTTTGGCTTCAAGACCTTGAATTCCTCACAAAATCCAAAGCTTGGTGGGAATAAATTGAATTTAAGGGTAGAAATGACATGCATACCTTCTAATTGAAGCTCAAGGAGTTCAAAGATAAACTCAAGGCCTAGAATATAATCAAATTTTGGTATTCCTAAAAGAAAAGGAAGTGTTGGAATCACGTATGCAACAAGTGAAAAAAAAATCCTACAAGACCACATAGAGTACCTTATTCTGGAAGTGCGATAGCTAATTAATCAAATAGAGGAAAAAAGGAAACATGAGGAGGTTCTATGGAAATAGAAATTGAGAGTGAGGTGACTAAAGGAAGGGGAGAGAAATGCAAAAATTTTCCATAAAACATAGTGAAACACTAACATAAAAATAGAATCTTCTTGCTTGGATCTTAGGATGGAAACACCGATTAATGGCACGTGAATATCTAGAACATGAAGTAGTCTCATGTTACAAAGACATCCTAACACAACCAATGCCAAATCATTAAAAAAAAATCCAAAGGATAATGTTATTATGATCCAAACAGAAAGTTGCATCCACCCATGGTAGTTACCCATGGTATCCACTCATTGTAATTACCCATGTTATTGTAACTCATCCACCCATGGTAGTTACCCATGGTATTGCAACTCATAAGACGATACATTTGGGCCTCACTTTGTAAAAAGGACAAATTTTCCACCACAATGTAGCTTTTATAGTTATTATTTGTTTTAATAAAAGGTTTCTTTGTGGTTTTCTCTACTATGTGTTCTCCTCTTGTTTCGGAATTTCCATTTTTTAGACCTTGGGGACCTCCCCCAAGATCTGGATCAATCATATCATAACAAGTTGGATTCTTGCGTGATCAAAGCTTCCACGGTACCTAGTGCAATTTAAGAGTAGATCTTGCTATCTATTCCTTGTTTTATTTCTTTGAATGTCAAAGTATTTTTCACTCCAACTGACCCATCTCCTTTAGTCCCTTGGTATTTTTGCCTGCTTCTTAGGTTGCAACACTTTCTTTTCCACTCTCCATAACTAGGTTGTTTATGACCAAATGACCAATAAAATCTAGTTTTAATAAGATCTGCAAGGAAGAGGATAGATCTTAGCATGCCACGACCCTTTGGTGATGATTAGATATGTTGAAGATGTGAATGAGGATGTATCTAAACATGCTACAACACTTCGATGAAGATCAGATATGTTGCAAATCGTGGTAGAACTCTGAACCTGCTTCTTGGTCAAAGTTGTCAGATTGCAAGCAGTCAAAATTTGCACACCCCTGATCTAAAGATCCAACATTTTAACAATAGAACATGCCTTATGCACCCTAAAGCTAGCCTTCCTAATTTCTTATGACATCACTTTGCGCTCCCTGTACTCTATTCTCTCTGTGTTGTTCAAGGATATTTCATTAAAATTGGAGGAGTCAAGGTTCACATTACTCCAATGAGCGTTGAGAATAATATCGAAGCTCAAGGAGATTGCTATGTTGTTCCAATTTAGCTTTAAGAATTTAAAATAAAATAAGGTTTAGTTCTAGGGGTCCATTTATTGATGAAAAGGAATTTTCATATTGGTGCAGATATTTATAAAGTCATGTCATTAGTATTTTTCGTAGAACTTCACAAGATCATGAACAATAAGTTGGAATATAGTAGGTTTAGAAACTAGGAGTCGAGGATACTTGCAAATATATTGATTCCAAAACCATGGACTCTAGACTGGTAGTAAATGACATCCATACCAAGACCATTGTGACAATTGATGCCTCTTGTGGCATAAATCAACACAAACATTGGGGAATTTAATTTTACTCTGGGATCTTTGTTTAGCAAATAAAGTGCCATCCCCATGGCCATTAAGGGTTTATCACACTAAAAAACACTCGCTCGAGATCCATTACTCGTTGGTGTATGCATATACATACAAACATGTCTAAATATTTGTGTATTACTAGGGTTTATCCCAGAAGGCTCAATGATATCAAATATATAATTTACAATTAGATATTGAAACACACATGCATGGCCAATTGGGAAGGACATGAGCGCGATATATTTATATGCCTCCATGGAAGAAATGCACAACGTATGATCATGTTATAACAACTACATCCTTGAAAGGAATATTTATAACTAACCCTTCCCAATAAGCCTAACCATCATCCACTAGGAATTATGTTTGTTCCTCGCCATAATGTTTATAAGAATACTAAAACTTGTTGAATCAATCGGAATGACATGGGAGGTATACCTGTCCTGATTGGTGCCCATGAGAGCCCTCTACATTGTCAACTTTTGGCTCTCCAATCAGCTTTAATTTACCTATTACTCTTCTTCATTAAGATGCAAAAGGCCCTTCTGCTTGTGGTTGTGTATACCATTGGAGGAGTTTTGTAATAGCCCTGGTGAAAATTCCATGTAATAAAGTTGAGAATAATAACCATGGTTGATGGGACACTTATTCCAATCTTAATGTTGGGAAAAAAAATCCTAGTGGGTGTTAATTTGGTTTATTATGGCTAAGAAAATTAGCAAAGGAAATGGAAAAGGCTTTGGAAAGGAAAAATGGTATTTTTAACACATTTATTTATGAAAATAATGGAAATTGGGAGAAAAGGGAGATGAAAGGTTACAGGTTGCATGTGAGGAGGAAAATGAAGAAAGTAAAGGGCTCATCTATAAAAAGGATTATGAGGATCAGTTGGTACCCTTTGTCAGTGCATTTTTTAGATCTCTCTCATTATTATCTCTCTCTCTCTCTCTCTCTCTCACTTGTACACTTAGATTTTCTTGGAGCATTTTGGCACTGGATCAAGAAAGGCAAGAAAGAAAGAAAAAAGAGGAATTAAGCAAGGAGTAGAAATCAAGCAGCTACAACAGGATTATTGGCAGTTATCGATTTGCAAGTGTATTTTCCTTATTAGATCTGGCATGCATGGTATTTCATGCGGTTCTTTTTGTCTTGGCATGGGTTTTTTCTAGTTGTGACAGTTTTTTTAGCCTAGCCTTTCCATTTCCGGATAGCCATGGTGTTGCGGAGTTCTCATTTTTTGGTTTAGTTGGATTATGGGATGGATTTGAAGTTGAGTCAGGTGGATCTCCAAATTATCGTGGAATCAGTTCATGTTTTGCCTCGGTTTAGGGCCTAGTAATTCAAGGTTAGATTGCGGTAAAGCCTGAGAGGTGGTTTTATATACATTCATGCCTAGGAATCTCAAGTTTGGGATATATGATAAAGCTTGGAGAGTATGTATCGGTTTAGGGACTAGTGACCCCTGATTCAAACTATGGGTTGCGGTAAATCCTGAGAGACTATGAAACAGGAAGATTCCTCATTAAAGGAATTTTGAGGTCTAAAATGGGCCTCCTAAGGAAATAATAAAATAATAGCTAAACAAATAAAATAATATTTATGAATTTTCAATTCACTTTTTGCACCACAATCCATGTAACCATAGTTAAATTCAATTCAAAAATTTTACCAAAATAAAATTAAAAAAAATTGTATTGATGTGACTATAAATAAGAATGGGCTTTTCAAGAAAAAGTCATTATCATTGAATAACTAATGCATTTGTCCTTTGTACTTAAATAAATTAAAATAAAATAAATATAAATTTATAAATTCTTAATTATTATATGCTATTAATTAAAATTTATATTATTTAAATTGTATAATAACATGTAATTAATATACTATATAAAAATAATATAATATAATAAATGTATAGGGATATGCATTGTTTCTTTCAAGAAATATCAAATGACAATAATATATTTTTATTCAAAAAGTGTGAAATGACATTTATTATGAATAATCTACTTTGACTTTAAAAGTACTTAGAGTACTACCATGGTTAACCATGAGTTTTTATCCACTATTGAGAATGTGACAAGTAATTACTTTTAACTCAATTAATTCCACGTCAACCATTAGGGATGATGCCATCCCCTAAAATGTGAATGGTTCTCATAAAGTGAATTTTGATTGTACATTTTTCTTAGGAGGCCTATTTTAGACCTCAAAATTTCCCTAATTCACGGTTTAGGCGTAGAGAATCTAGTGATGTCCATGCTTGGGTTGGTCTAGTGATCAGGTGTAGCTCAAGTTAAATCCAGTTATGAAATGTTTATTGTGTTGTCCTAGTGATCTGGGATGGATCACGGTAAATCCTGATTTCCATTAATGAGGGTGAGGTGGTTTAGCCTCAGGATGGCCTAGTTGGTTCTTTCGGTTGAGTCCCACATTCATGCTTAGAATATGGCACGAGGGTGATTGGATGAGGAGAGATTTGGCTCAACCAATATATGGTTGGGTGGAACATGGAAGTCCCATCTCCAGTTGGTTTTTTACATTCAACAATGAAGAGATCCTTCCTTTGGTATTTTAAGTATAAGTGCACTAGTTATTATGTGGATTTTATTATTGTTGTGTCCATGGTATTTCTATTGTTATTATGCTAGATATAAGCATGTATTTTATCAGCAATGATGTAAGGCTTTGTCCATGTTTTTAATTTTAAATGAATGCATTGTGTATCTATGGTAAAATAGATTGTATTGTAGCTTATGATGTAAGGGAGAAATGATTCTTAGTGATTCTCAGATAAGTATGAGACCCATATGCTTAAATATGTTGCTTACACCTGTAGACTCAATGTTTGTGACATGTTTGAAAAAATGTCTGTCATGGCTAGGAGGGGTCCAGATAAGTTCTTGTTGATGTGATTGCTTCGATATCATTTTCCTATTGTTATTTATCATCCCTTAATTTTTCATGAAGTTATGGGCAGTGACCTAGGCTCTGGTCTTGAAAATGTGGCTCAAATCCTGGAGCCGTAGGCACAGAACTAAGAATTTGGTGCCCTAGCCATTGGCATGCAATGTTATCCCTACGGTTATATCCTCTTGGCTGGTGGCATGCAGTCTTACGTCTGTAGCTATGGCTCAAATATGCCAAAAGGTCAGTGTGACCCAGGGGTAAGAGGCCTGAAAGGTTGGGTTACCTCCTAGGGGTGTCTTTGTTGTTGTACAAAGTCGGTATGTTATGTTTCCATCGATTCCACTTCCTTAAGGTCACATACGAGGTTTAATCTCATTATAGTAGCCTCTCATCGCATGTTTACCCGAGTTGGCCAATTACCCGGGTAGATGTGGGGAGGGGGTGTTACAATATGGCCATCTATTAGTATCAAGTATTAATCAATGTGTTTTCATATCCCTTTGATTTTAATGTTCTATCTCATGGTTCTTGGAATACGAATTATCAAAGGTGTATATGACTCAAAAGGAAAGAAAATAATACCATATATTTAAATTTTTCTCCTAAATGTGTTGTAAAATGACTTTGTTATTTTGGTTTTTAACTTAGTTAAATTTGCAAATTCTAGTAATAGTTCAAAATTCATGTATTTCATTTTCTCTTATAAGTTTCACAAGAAAGTAAAATTGCATGAATAATTCATCACAAGAACTAAATTAAATCTTTGTGTAATTATAAACTTTTATGTATTAAATGTAATTGATTGAATCAAGAAACAATAATATCACAATAAAATTCAGAATTAATTCATCATTCACATTTACGTTCACCATGTTTTCTTTCAAGAAAGTATGAAAATATACATGAATAATTTTCAAATTTAGCTCAGGCTCGTGTTAAATTGGAAATTTGTTAGGGAATTAAGGTTAAGGGAAAACTATTCAACATTGAATGTATTGTTTGGGTGTCATTTCCACTAATCCTAAGTTGGAGCATTCATAACCCTTTGGTTTGATATGAAGAGTTAAAAATATGAAATATGGGTGAAAAATGGAGAAAAAACCCTAACCAATTTAAAGGAGCAATCAAGAATTCCTTTAAATCAATTGAGACGGGGTGGGAAACTAAGAAATTAAGAATTCAGCCATTAGAATACATAGAGTTTTTAAATTTACCATTTCTTGTAAAACCTTTGAAATAAATATCAAATAAGTCAATATACTCTTAAAACTACCTTGATAAATTTTGCAAAACCAAAATAAACCATCATATTAATGCCATAATTTATTTCAGTGAACATTCCCATACAATTCATACACAATACACATAACAAATTAGGTTTACAACTTAAAATGCCATGAAAATTTCAAAAAATTGTATTCGCATGTAGTAAACTTCAAAATATGACATGTGTGTGAGAAAATACATGATAAGAAGGTACAAACAACCTAAGAGTTATTGTATAATTATTCCTTAGAATAGCTTCAAAACCTCCCAATAGTTGACCGAAAATTTTGGTAGAGCTTCCCCACAACTAATATTTCTCCCCTCAAAATTTATTGAAAGAGGCCTATATATAGGCACTCAAAAACTTAGACTTCACCCTAAAACCACTAGTGGTATTTGAAAAATGACCATGATTTTTTACAAAATTTCCAACTATATTATAACTAACTTCTTCTAGAAGTTTCTTGAAGGATTTGTTGGCTTTGAGTGGGCCCCTTCAGATTTGGCTTTTACAGCTTCTCATTCTCTCTCTTGGTTGGGCACTGGGTGTTCTCTCTCTTCTTGGGTTGGAAATAATAGTGGTAACATTGACGATGGTATCGCCAACTATTGTACCTGTTGTGGTGGTGGTGGTCTCGAACTTGAGCTTGCTTTTGCTGAATTTCATCATGATATTGATGGAAATTCCTTTTGGAGAGCCTACTTATACAATCCTAGCACACTCTTTCATTCATTTACCCTAGGAACCTCACATGCCTTGGCCTCCAAAATGATCTAGTCCAAAGTTGTAACTGGTTCATAGTCCACCTTTCCTGGTTCTATCAAGATATGCTTCAACATGAACATCTGTTTGAAGTGATCTTCATACAAGCTCACAGTGTGGTTCCCTTGTAAATGATGATCATCCTCTTTGAACCCCTTTTTATCTTCTTTTATAGCATTGAAAATATTTATAAGGGATTCCTCGGTGTACAGATCACAATGCCCATCAAAGAAATAAGGGAATTTTTTCTTGTAAAGCACTTCAAATATACTTTTAAATTCCTTTACATTCTTTGTCATTCCTTCTTCCTTCTTCTCAACCAGTGTTATTAATCTATGCTTTTTATTCACTGATTACCTCTTCTCACTAATTGAGTTCAATTAAACTTTTCTTCATTAAATTCCACTTTTTTCATCATATTCATATATTTTATAATTATTTTTTCTTTCTCCAGAGTACTTTCTAGGGTGCTCTTGAGAGTGTCTATTTCGCTGTGGGGAAGCATGACCATTTTTTTTTTCTCCTAGATTAGCTCTAGGTGCCCCCACTTCTTTTGTATTAGCTTCATTGGTTTTTCCCAGATATTTCTTTTGACATATTTAAAAGTCAAATTATTTGGATGTTTCCTTATCAAAATATTTAACTCAACCTCAATATTCTAACCATGCTCCTGGGCTCGATACATTTCAATCTTGACTTCTTCGAACTCCTTATCCTTAGCCTTTAATTCTGCATCCCGAGATATGAGAAAATATTGTAGTTGATTTTCATATTCAGATGTTGTCAACGATTCTACATGCCTTATCAGGATGTCAAGATTCTATTGCTACATGTTTTCATATGTTTTTTCTTGCATCCCTTTCAATTATTCCTCTACCAACATAATAAAGTCTTGAAATTCTCTAGGATTTTTAGGGTGTCTTGTAGCTTCACATTTAGCTCTTCACCTTCCTTTTTTACCACAATTAGCTCAAATTTTTGCAAATGATGCACATCTAAGAGATCAAATTTATTCCTTAGGGAGGAAATTTCCCTATTATTTTCCTCCAACAGTTCTTGGTATTTCTGGAGGTCTCTAGAATGTGTGGCTAAATGTAAAATTTTATCTTCCAAGTGTGTCACCTTTAACTTGTTGCCTCGTCTGATTGTCTTCGAATATTTCAACTAGGCATTTTTCTTAGTATACATGTCCTATATATTCTATTGTATATGCTAAAATCCCCTCCAAAATTTTCTCCTATACCAAATTTCGTAGCCTTCCTTGGTCTTGTTCATTACTGTTGCAAAATTTTAAGCTCATTTTTTTTTCCCTATGTTGTGGTCCCTTTCGCAAGATAGGCAAAGTATCATATTTCGGCATGTTGGTTGTTGTATTGCATGTGCGAACTTGTTCTAGTGGTTCCAATAGTTCACCTTTGTGAAAAATATTTTTTCTAACCTTGTAAGTATTCTTCGCATTCATTTCCAAAGTTTGGAGCATTGTCGCACAAGTGTCGTCACGGTCATCGTAAAGTGTATTTGTGGTGTCACACTTATCGAAACTGGTCATAACGTTGTCGCACAAAGGGGAATGATTTTTTTATATGTAAAGGATGATTATGTTGTTTTAGTCATCAAAATATGCTAAGTGTGTGATCACAGTTGTTGGCTTGAGGGGTCTTGACCCAGCTTCAGAGTTACCGCGCAACCAGCAAAACCCTCCAACTATAGGCCCTTTCGGTAGTGATCTGCTTGTGCAGATCAAAGTCTCACCCGAAGTAGTATGGGAGGGTGTTGGAACCAGGTTTTCGCACCCTGAGGAAGCTTTTGATGTAGTGGCCCTAATTGGACTTAGTGCAGGTAATATAACAGATTCGTGCATCCACAGTCAACAGATCAAACGCTTCCGCAAATTATCAGATAATACTTCAATGCAATTTGCACACAATATGCTTCACTCTGATCTACTTATTTAACACCAATTACTTCGTGAAAAAAACTAGTTAACTATTAACATAATTAAATATGCAATAACAGAACATATTGATATAAAATAACATATAATCAATAGATAAAATCACATAAGAGCCGAGATTCACCAAAAATGTATTATTTATTAAGAGATGAAATTCAGTACATTCAATCCTTCTACGCACACAACGATTATAGTCCATACACAGCCAGGACTTAGGTCTCTACGCACATAGCCAGCAGGAGCCTTTCTACCTAGACAAACCCAGACTTAGATCAAAAAATTAACAACAGCCAAACATTTGATCTTATGATATCTTCTGACATGATTCTGATCTGGTGGTATCTTGAGAAACCATATGTAAATGAATAGGCCTCCTGTCCTCCCACATTTTCTAGGATTTCATTAGAAAAGGGGGTCGGGAATGGGTCATGTACGCAAGAATCATTCAATTTGTGTAGATCCATGCAAATCCTTATTTATCCTTTGGTTTTCTTGTCCTGCACCACCATAGGGCTCACCCAATCATATTCTTCCACTGGTTCTATGAATCCTGCAACAACCATTTTCTCTAATTCCTCTTTGAATTTTTTCTTATATTTGGGATTCAACCTATACGGGTGCTGCTGCATAGGTCGTGCATTTGGTTTCAAGATAATCTTCAACACCCCAATATCTCCTATTATCCCCTTCAGGTCAGAAAATTTTGTAGGAAACATGTCCTAATATTCAGTAAACAACTCAACGACCTTTCCCACCGTATCATCATCCCAATAATCCTCGATCTTTGCTAGTTTTGGTTGTTCCTCTAATTCAATGTTGACTTGCCAAATATTCAAAGGCTTAGTTACATCGAGTGACTCAATCATAGGTCCAGCAACTGCGTGTTGTCCTTCAGATTCAGGGATCGTAATGTTCCTTGGATCTTCCTCATTATCTTCAACTGAAAAATTTCAGCAATTAAAAATGTCCATCTGCGCATCACATGCTGGAAAGGCGCACTCCACCTTTTGTTTTGTGCAAAGATGACCACCTGAATATCCTGCAGTGCTTCATCCAAGCATTCAAACCCACATTCAAAACTAAAGTTCAAGACAAAACTTTCTGTCAATACATTCCATTCGTTGGTTCCTCGTCGTAGTTCAGTTTCCAGGTACTAAGCCATAGGCACCTTGCCCAAAGTGTGGATGAACATGTGCACCCATTCTTGCTTTGGTTCTTCACCCAAAAATTTAGTCCATCTAGCCAAATGTTTGCATGGATGACCTTATCCAGAATATGTCTCTCCCATTCTGGTTTCTGGATGTTCAAATCATAGACGCATCATGCAGGTGCATTCTTCCCAGTTATCCAAGTTTCCTTGTGTGCCTCCCACCATCGTGTTGGGGTTGAGTGCAAAGCTATATCAAGTGTATGGAATCTTTGTGCTTCTGGAACAAATTTTGAAATTTCTTCTAAAAACATGTTAACATTAGTCAAACCATCATAATAAGGCAATTCTTGTACCTCTAAGGATATGCACCGAAGATCTTTTGTCACTTGATTGCAGTGCAGCGCAGATACTTGATGCAGCCGGTTCTGCCAATTCTCCAGTTCTTCATTTGAACCTGACAAGAAGGAAATATCCTTCTACTATTTGAGTCTTCCATCAACTTTCGGGTTGATCCAATCTCCGTCTCACACATTCAAGTTATAGATATGATCGACATCATTATTTGCGCACACTAACTCTATATATCTTTCACCTTTCGTCGGATCTAGGGGAACCACAACTATGGTTCCATTATTATAAAATACCATACTTATTCACTTAAGATTGATGATTTCACCCATATCAATAGCCCAATATAAACCCAACAACACAGGATAGGGGTTAGTATCATCCACAATATGTATAAATTCAAAGTTTGCGAGCACCCTTACTTCTTCAATATCCACTGTGACCTGTGAGAGCCTACCTAATGGGATAATATTTTGCTGATTTTCCATTCATAGATGGATCGTGTACTATTCCAAATTATGTTCTCACATTCATTTCCAAGTATGATTTGGTAAAACATTCGCATCAGATCCTAGATCCAGAATGACCTGATCCATCTCATATGCACCAATCTGAGCAGTCAGGCGCATCTTCCGTCCAATTCTTATTTTATTCTTATATATCTTGTTAAAAACTTTCTCCTCCATCTGGGGTTGCTCTTTCTTTGCACAGTTGTCTATCAATGCTTGGAGGTTCTTGAATACCTTCTTTTTGTGCAACAATTTGATACAACCCTGTAGGAAGGGCTTTATTTCTTCATCTACGTCGACCACGTCCATAGGTTTGCTTGATGATGAGGCACCTGCTTCTGCAAAAATCTTTTTCTCTTCTACAAAGGTTTATTTTTCTCGGTATAAGTTGAATCATTCCTTCTTTTTAGGTGCCTTTTGGATCCAAAGATCATCATCCAGCTTTTTCCCTTTGTCTCCACCAGTGGTTGCACCAATCCTAGTGACAACATTCATGCTTGGTTCTTCTTCGCGCAGCTCAGCTCTTACCATCTAAATGTTCTGAGTTGGAGTTTGCATTTACTTTTACTTCATATTTGCAATCAAAATAGGATAATATTAAATGAAATGATCAAATTTTCTACAGTCCTTGCAATATTGTCGTGCTAGATCTGGACAATCGTGTGCATGATGACCTGCGTCTCCACAATTGTAGCAAATGAGCCGCCCCCTTCCTCAACCAACTCCTCCTCCTCTTCCTTGCCCTTTATTTTGGAATCCCCCATGCCCATACGGGGATGTTGGTGAGGTAGGTTCAACGTGAATTTTATATAGGTTAGCTCATTCAATCATCAGATTGAAAATGAGACAGTGTTGCTTGTCATGTCCCAACGATGAGAAAATTTTTAAAAAAGGTTGCTTAAGCTCATTCATATATTTACTAATCCTCAGGCAATATTATGTCATGTGCATACCCATTGCTTGAAAATTTTTACACCATAATGTAGGAGTCCCACTTGGTCTAGTCACGCTCTTCAATGGGTTTGGTCCTCTATCTTGCAGATAATCATTGAATACAGGGCACTAATCCTTGTGATGCCCGAAAAATTTGCAGCATATACACCATACATATGTGCATGCCTCCTTTCCCTTATCCTTGCGTAAACTTTGTATTTCTAAGTGCATTTCCTCCAACTAGATTTGGATCTACTGGGTCTCGATCTGGGCAATGGGTATTGATGAAGCCTCAATCTTCATTACAATCTCTATTGCTTCAGCCTGCATGGAAATCTTCTTCTGAATTAAGGGTTGATGCAGATGCGGTAGTAGCATGGAAATAAACCACTCTTTGTCTTGGGTATCATTAATAGTCAATCCTCCATATCGGATAGTGCACTTCAACCTTTGATCCGTGTCCCATACAAATTCGTTCAATTCTTAGCAAATCGCCTTCAACTCAGTTACACATTGCGCAAATAATTTCAGCCTCTTGAATTTTTCTTTTAATGTGGACTTTATATTATAAATAGTTGCATTAGGATTCATCACAACATACCTTTTGTACCAATCCAATGCGTGGTATTGAAAATAAGTGGCCAAATATGCTTTCTTAACATCGTCATTATTAACATGTTGTGTTTTCCATACAACATCAGTAACAAACCAAAATTGGTTTTTATCTTGATTTCTAATACCATGTAAAGTAGGTAGCTTCATGAAGGTGGCCATCTCAGCGCCTGGTGGTGGAGGTGGAGTGGATGACTTGTTAGAGTGAGATGAGTTTGGAAGTGGAGTGGATGGGATTTGAAATATGACCAACAATCCAAGACTATTCTGATCTTGCAATACATTTTTTTCAGAGTGCGCAGATTTACCAGAGCTACTAGTTTTTGATTATTTATCACTGTCAGAATTACCTTTGATAGGACTATAAATAAACCCTTCTTCTAGATCTACCCTGTAAGTTCTTCCACTGCGCATAGTTGGGCCTCTACGGGACATTCTCCCAATATGAATATATAGAGTACCCTGTTCACACAATAGAATTTTAATCCACAGCTTCAGAGAGCATAAGAAATTACCTCTAGGACCCTTGAAAACCCTTTTTTCATCTTTAGAATAAGATAAAAATCGATCAATAAAAAATTCAGTCACAAATCCTCCCAGAACACGATCGACCCAATGATCTTCCATGCGGGTGATCTTTTTTCTAGTATTCTCTAATTGTTGTACTAACTCTAGGGTCCACTGTGTGATCACGCCTTCCTTTGCACAGGTATGGAATTTAGTTAGTCAAGACAACCACTCGTGCAACTCGGTCGCAAAGGAAGCAAAGAAAATTTCGTGGACTTCTGTGTAGATATACTTTTGTGCCCAATATTCGACAGGAAATTTAGAGCTTCTATTTTCTTGGATCTCAAATTCAAGTATCTTCTTATCAAGCCAATCTTGTAGTTTGTCCTGCGTCAGATGAAAATACATCAAATCTCCCTCAAAATGATCCCAGTCCTGGCAACGGAACCATTTTTTTGCTTGAGGAGTCTTGATCCAGATTCAGAGTTATCGTGCAACCAGCAGAAACCCTCCAACTACTAGCCCTTTTGGTAGTGATATGATTGCACAGATCGAAGTCTCACCCGAAGCAATATGAGGCAATACTAGAACTAGGTTTCCGCACCCTGAGGAAGCTTTTGATGTAGTGGCCCTAATCAGACTTAGTGCAGGTAATATAAAAAATTTGTGCATACACACTAAACATATCAAAACCTTTCGCAGATTATGAGAGAATACTTCAATACAATTTGTGCACAGTATACTTCACGTTGATCTACTTATTGAACATCAATTACTTCACACAAAAAAGAAGTTAACAATTAAAAGAAGTAAATACGCAATAACATAATATATTGATATCAAATAACATAAAATCAATACATAAAATCACATAAGAGCCTAGGTTCTCCAAAAATGTCTCGTTATCAAGAGATATGAAATTCAATACATTCAATCCTTCCGCGTACACAACCAACAAAGTCCACACACAACTAGGAATTAGGTCTCTATGCACACAGCCACTAGGAGCCTTTCTACCCAGACAAACCCAGACTTATATCAAAACATTAACAACAACCATACATCCAATCTTATTATATCTTTACCCAACTCAATCCTTATATATTTATACTATCATAGACGCACACATAGCATGATCTCAAACCATGGTTTGAGACTCAAGATTTCTCCTTTTAAACCCATTACAATGACTAAGGAACTTTGACCTGCCCCAAAGCCCCTTTGACTATTTGCACACAGTGCGTTTAATAAAAGTTAGACAAAATTAACCTAAAAATGCACCCTAGGGGACCTCGCTCCAACAACAGTCAAATTTCATCATTGTTCACCAATCTCACTGGTCTCGTACTTATTCATTTTCATAAAAACTTCCTGACCAAGTAACTCAGCTTCACCTAGCCTTTGTAATATCCCAAAATGGGAGAAACAGAAATATATAACATATGCACAATTCCAACTATGGTAAAATAAGAATAAAACATGTAGAATTGGAAAAATGCTTAAATAAATCAAAACATCATACATAGGAGCAGAAAAAAATGATTCATATCATTAATATCATAGAAAATGAATGTACATAGTGCTCCAAAATGAATGCACTCAAGCCATCCAAAGATGGTTGAAACAACTCTAGATCCTATCACTGGAAAGTATAAATTGTTGTTGTTGTTGGAGATTTTTGTTGTTGTGAAGCAGATATATGTTCTAGAGGTTATTGGAGTGCTCAGAAATATCTAGGATTTAAACCATGGAATCTACTCGAAAAACCCAGAAATGGTTTGGCCAAATTTTGAGTTTGTAATTTTGGCCCTTTTTGGGTTGCACACTGCACCCCTGCTGGCTGAGTTACACACTCCTTGGAGAAAATAGATAATATAGGGTTGAAATAATGATATATATATATATATATTGTGATAGCATCCACTCAGCTCATTAACTAAAGGGTTGGTCCCTTCTCCCTATTCCCAAGCTCAAAACTTGAGATCTAGCTCCTCCACTGAATATGCAGTTGTTGCATGCACGACTGTTGGGAAATACTACGTTGTTTAGGAGGGATGATGATGTAGCCTGATGATAGATAATACAATTTTGACCCCAAGCTACTGAAGTGATCCCTGGAGTGAAGGATTAATCCCTCACAGGATTCCAAGTTGAGTTGCTTGGAACTTCCTCTTCTCCTCAAACCCTCATCGTAGAATTACACAATTCCTGCATGAAATGTTGTTGCATAGCATAATAGATGGATGGCCTGATGCTGAATATTAAAATTAAACTCCCAGAAGACTGCAATGGATCGACAGTGTGAAGGGTTGATCCCTCCATAGGTTTCTCAGCTGAAGTACTGAGAAAAACCTTCCAACTCTCAAACCCAAGTTCAGAAATGCATAATTCCTGTAGCTGAAAGTGCAGATGAGAGTGGCTGAATGTGGAACCGATTGTAGGATGATGAATTATTCCCAAGAAAAAATTCCCAGAGTAGGCACTCAAAGTCCCCCATGGGTAAGAGTGGGATTCCCGCTCGGGAACACCCAGTGCTAAACATCACAACAGACTTAGCTAAACAACTAAAGCGTGTAAAGAAATTTCTTATGACACTCAATAATAAAAATTCAAACTCACCTTCCTTAGCTTTCTTCATCTTCCTTTGATGGTTGTGATCCTTCCCTAGCCTTGGCCCACCTCATAACTACTCTACACATGTGACCACTAGCCTCCATAAATACTGCATTGTCCTCCATGATCTCCATCACTGTTGAAATTACTCTGCACTTCCTCCATCATGTGTGCATTTAATGCACCACTTCCTCCATCACTTCATCATTATTTTTCCATGATCTTGTATTTATGTTGAGATTCAACAAGATGATGAGCCTAGTGAAAAGAGTCGCCTTCACTAAGTGGGCCTACAGGCTATTTTTGGCGCAAGTCTATTTTTAGACTATGTCTTATTTTAGACATGGTGATCATATTTCATAAGTTGCAGGATGCTATTTGTGAATGGTTGGTCAAGTTTGAAAAATAGATGAAATTATATTTTATAATATTGGGCGAAGTCTATTTATAGATCGTCAATCTAAAAATAGATGTGTCGATTATTATTAGCTCTTAATAATAATACGACAATAAAAAACAACTTATTCTCTTGGAGAACTTAATTTCAGTGCACATATTTGGCAAATCAATGGGCTGAAGTAATTACCCGATTCTTAGGGTTTACTGGTGGTTCATGCATGGAGGACTCAGTTAGAACTGAAGTGGCAAAGTTATGACAGAGTTGGAAGAGTATTTCATGGAGTTGTTATTCAGTTTAACTCAGTTAATGGAGTTAAACTCAGTTGAGCTAGTTGTATCTAGTCTAACTGAATGATACACAAGTGAGAGTGGAGTCAATTAATTAGTTAATTAATTCACAACTAATAAATCATTAATCAACTAAACAATACATCAGTTAACTACAGTGCATGTCAGTTCCAGTGGAGATCCAGTGGAGAGATAGGTGAAAGGGCAAGATGGACTATCTGTTGTGACTATAGTGATGCATTGATTGCACCACACACACATTGGAGTTTCCAATGAGGATTTCACAGTCAAGGAAAGAGTAATTCAAATTCATTCATAGCTATTCTTTAGCAGGGATTGCGCAGTGGAGGAAGGCTATCAGGTGGCAAGAAATCAGTGCATGGATTTGCAGATTTCTTCTGATTAGTGTGTGACAATTGATTGTACCGAGAGCTTGATGTAATAAGCTTTGTATGAGATTGTTACATGATCTCCATGATACAAAATATATGCTAGTTGGTATTTTCAGCTTCAGGCTTTCCTATTAAACAACTGTGTTATGTGCGATTGTTTTTATTGCTTCATGTGTTTGCAATTGATTTTAATTTCCACAAAAGATTAACAGTGGAAGGATTCTGTATTTAGCAAGAAGATAAATATTGTTAGATTAGGAGAATATGGATATATACATGCATATGTTATATAATTTCTACATGGTATCGGAGCAGTGTTAATTCTTGAAGATTGCAATTGTGAAGAATTGTTGAGTTTGTGCTGGTGGAAAATTCAAATTTGTTGCAGAAAATTCTTTGTGTGACAATTGAGTATACATTGAAATGTCTTTCAATGGGTTGTGATTGGAGTATGCCCTTGATGGAAGCTCGAATTACATATCCTAGAAGGATATTATGGAGGCAGTGTTGGAGGATAATGGACTAAAGGAGTTCATCGATAGCGATGTTCCTAAGCCAGGATCTAGCAATGCTGCATTACTTGATGCATGGCAAAAGAAGATAGAAAAGACAAGAAGAATTCTGATGGAAGGTGTGAAGGACCATATGATGTCCAACCTTCACAAGAAAGCCACTCAATTTTCTATGTGGAAGGCTTTGACAAATTTTTCCAAAGCAGCAGCGACTAGAGGAAGTTGGCGCTGAAAGATAAGCTCAGAAAAATAAAAATGGAGAAGGGCGACAGTATTCCTAAATATCTCACGAAGTTTGTCCATTGTAGGGATGAACTAGGAAGTGTGGGGATTACAGTTGATGATGATGACTTGGTGAGCTTGGATCTCCTTGGGCTTCCAAAGAGTTGGCATAGCTACGAAGACTCTGTCAATGGAAGGGAGAAACTGTCGGGATGGGAGCGACTTTGGTCGGATCTTGTGCAGGAGGAGATAAGGTGAAGTACCAGGGATGGCTCTTCATCGAAGAATGAAGATGAAGAGAATTTTGCTTTGGCTACCAAAGCAAGGAAAGGGAAGGGGAAGAAATTTCCTTCAAATTCCGAAGCTAAAGGAAAGAAGTAGGATTTGTCCAAGGTGAAGTGTTTTCACTGTCACAAACATGGGCATTTCGCCACCAACTGCCCACAGAAAAAGAAGAACAAGAAGGTTGTTGGAGTTGTAGCTGAAGAGGCCTTAGCCTTGCAATTTGAACTTGATTTCTCTTTGATCACATGCTTGGTTTCAAGCTATATGGGATCAGTGTGGTATCTTGATAGTGGTGTGTCTTTCCATATGACAGGAGACAAGGAGTTGTTTAGTGACTTGGAGGAGAAGGACCTTCAAATGCATATAGAGATGGGGGACGATGGTCAATACAGTGCGACCAAAATTGCAACCATTACCTTTGATAGGGATTTAGGTAATCCATTTATGTTGAAAGATGTTATGCATGTTCCAAGTCTGAAGAATAACTTGGTCTTGGTCGCAATGTTGGAAGACAGAGGTTATGACGTTGTTTTCAGCGAGGGAAAAGATTTCCTACGACATAAAAAAATGGGTCAAACCAAGAGGATATGGATTCTAGTTAAGAATCTCTACAAGCTGGAGGTAGATGGCTACGCTGCAATGATGGGAAAATCAGAAGAAGTGGTGAGATGGGATGAGAGAGAATTATGGCACAGGAGATTGGGCCATCTTCACCATGGCGCTTTGAAGATTTTGTAGACTATTTCTACTGGACTTCCCAAGGGTGCTCTTACACAGTCAGATCAGTGCAAGGGATTTATTATGGGTAATTTTGTGAAGACCACCTTTCATGAGAAGGAGAACCATGCTTCGGTGATCCTAGATAGAATTCACACAGACGTGTGTGGACCTTTCTCGGTTGCTTCAACAACAAAAAATAGGTATTATGTTATTTTTGTTGATGACTATTCTCATAGATGTTGGATCTTATTCATGCAGAAGAAGAGTGAAACATTCTCAAAGTTCTGTGAGTTTAAAGCATTGGTGGAGAAGGAGTCGGGGAAGCAAGTGAAGGCTCTATGGAGCGATAATGGTGGTGAATATATCTCAGCCAAATTCAAAGACTTCTGTAGCAAATAAGGAATTCGAAGAGAACTCATAGCGCCTCATAAACCACAGCAGAATTGGGTTGCGGAGAGGAAGAAAAAAACAATCGTGGGTGTTGCACGAGCGATGCTGCATGACCAGGGCCTATCGATGCACTTGTGGGTGGAAGCATGCAACACTGCGGTTTATGTGCAAAATTGTTGTCCTCATAGAGTACTTGGCATGAGTACACCTGAAGAAGCTTATACTGGTAAGAAGCCTGATATTTCTCATTTGAATATTTTTGGCTCATCTATTTACATTCATGTGACAAAGTACACCAAGAAGAAGCTGGAGCCAACTACAGAAGTTGGGATATTTTTGGGGTACATAGAAACACCCCATAATTATCGTGTGTATTTTCCAGACAGTCGAATGACTGTGGTGCGATGGGATATAAAATTAAATGAGGTGAAAGCTATGAAGTTGTCGCTTGAGAGGGAGATACACTTGTATGCAGAGGAGGAACTTCTTGTTCCCAAAGATGAGCCTCTAGATGTGATCAGCCACAGGAGGAGATTCATGGAGTGGACAAGTCCACTCATGCAGAACCAAACATCAGACAAGGCAGAAAGTGGACCACAGAAGCTGAGAGACTGAAGCTTGATGCAACATAGAATGTAGGAGTCCCTACATCATAGCGCAGACAGAGACAGTCACCTAACTGATTTACTAGATACATGGCTCTTATGAGAAAGTGTATCGTGACAGAGCCATATTCTTTTGAAGAAGCAGTGCAAGAGCCCACATGGGTAGATGCCATGGTGGAGGAGTATGACTCCATTGTCAGAAACAGTGCTTGGGAGATTGTTCCAAGGCTGGTGGGTAAATCAGTTGTAGGATTAATATGGATCTACAAGGTAAAGCAAGCTGTTGATGGGAGCATCGCGAAGTATAAGGCAAGATTTGTTGCCCGGGGCTTCTTATAGATTGAGGGGATTGATTATAAAGAAGCCTTTGCACCTATCACATGGTATTCTTCCATAAGGACCATACTTCCTCTCTTAGCGCAGATGGTTTGGCACATTCATCATATGGATGTGAAGACTGTGTTCCTTAATGGGATCATTGAGGAAGAGGTGTACATTGAGTAGCCTGAAGGATTTGAGATCTTCAGCAGTGAGTCACATGTGTGCAGGCTCAAAAGAGCACTATATGGGCTGAAGAAAGCACCTCGTTCTTGGTACACATGGATCGACAGCTATTTCACTGGACTTGGCTTCACCAAGAGTGAGGCAGATACAAACCTATACCAAATTGTGGTGGAGGGTAAGCTTTTAATCATTTCTCTTTATGTTGATGATTTAATACTAACGGGTGATGAGCAGTTAATACACTCATGTAAGATAGATCTTGCAAAGGAGTTTGAGATGAAGGATTTGGGCCTCCTTCATTATTTCCTTGGATTGGAAATATGGCAGCGGGAAGGTGAAATGTTTGTGTCTCAAGGAATGTATGCCCAGGAGATACTGGAGAAGTTTCACATGCAAGGCTGCAAGCCTATCGATAGTCCTCTTCCAGGAAATTGGAGGAAAGACGATGCTACATTGGCAGAGGTAGTGGATGCCACTGTTTATTGACAGTTGGTGGGTTTTCTCATGTATTTAGTTAATACAAGACTGGACATATGGTATGCAGTGAACCAGCTTTCACAAGTGATGGTTAAGCCTACCAAGCTCTTTTGGAAGGTAGGAAAGCATGTCCTGAGGTATCTCAGGGGCACATCTAAGTATGGTTTATGGTACATACAGACGGATGAGGTGAATTTGCATGGCTTCACAGATGCAGATTGGGCAGGAAGCCCAACAGACAGAAAGAGCACATCAAGAGGGATTTTCAGTATCAGATCTATAGCGGTTTCTTGGTACAACAGGAAAAAAAGATCCGTGTCACTCAGTTCAGCGAAAGCAGAATACATGGTAGCAAGTCAAGCTGCATGTGAGGCTATTTGGATTAGGAAGATCCTGGTCTGTTTGTTTGGTTCACATTTAGATCCTACAGTGATACATTGTGATAATCAGAGTTGCATTAAACTCTCGATTAATCTTGTGTTTCATGATAGATCTAAACATATTGATATCCTGTATCATCATATCAGAGATTGTGTGCAGCAGAAGATCATGTTGCTTCAGTACATTCCTATGGAAGATCAGGATGCATATATTCTGACGAAGACGCTCACCAGGAGCAAATTCGAATACCATAGGCGAGGATCGGGGAGTGAAGGATAATCCCTATCTTGTTGAGAGGGAGTGTTGAGATTCAACAAGATGATGAGCTTAGTGAAAAGAGTCACCTTCACTAAGTGGGCCCACAGGCTATTTTTGGCGCAAGTCTATTTTTAGACTATGTTTATTTTTAGACATGGTGATCATATTTCAAAAGTTGTAGGATGCTATTTGTGGATGGTTGGTCAAGTTGGAAAAATAGATGAAATTCTATTTTTAGAATATTGGGTGAAGTCTATTTATAGATCGTCGATCTAAAAATAGAAGTGTCAATTATTATCAGCTCTTAATAATAATCCGACAATAAACAACAACTTATTCTCTTGGAGCACTTAATTTCAGTGCACAGATTTGGAAAATTAGTGGGCTGAAGGAATTACGCAATTCCTAGGGTTCACTGGTGGTTCATGCATGGAGGACTCAGTTAGAACTGAAGTGGCAAAGTTATGACAGAGTTGGAAGAGTAGTTCATGGAGTTGTTATTCAGTTTAACTCAGTTAATGGAGTTAAACTCGGTTGAGCAGGTTGTATCTAGTCTAACTGAATGATACACTAGTGAGAGTGGAGTGAATTAATTAGTTAATTAATTCACAACTAATAACTCATTAATCAACTGAACAATAAAACAGTTAACTACAGTGCATGTTAGTTCCAGTGGAGACCCAGTGGAGAGATAGGTGAAAGGGAAAGATGGACTATCTGTTGTGACTATAGTGATGCATTGATTGCACCACACACACATTGGAGTTGCCAATGAGGATTGTGCAGTCAAGGAAAGAGTAATTCGAATTCATTCAGATCTATTCTTCAGCAGGGATTGCGTAGTGGAGGTAGGCTATCAGGTGGCAAGAAATCAGTGCATGGATTTGCAGATTTATTCTGATTAGTGTGTGAAAATTGATTGTATTGAGAGCTTGATATACTAAGCTTTGTATGAGATTGTTACATGATCTCCATGATACATAATATATGATAGTTGGGGTTTTTAGCTTCATGCTTTCCTTTTAAACAACTGTGTTATGTGTAATTTTTTTTATTGCTTCATGTGTTTGCAATTGAATTTAATTTTCGCAAAAGATTAATAGTGGAAGGATTATGTATTTAGCAAGAAGATAAATATTGTTAGATAAGGAGAATATAGATATATACATGCATATGTTATATAATTTCTACAATTTATTCCTCCACTATCTCCATCATATTCCTCATTATTGATCTATGGCCTCCACTCTTTCTTCATTGTTATGCTACTCCACTGCTCCATAATACTACTCCACTACTCAATTAACCCACATTCACACTATAGAAGTGGATTTTATTCATCTACTAGGTTTATGGGTCCCTCCACCCTTTTATTTACTTAACTAGATAAGAAGAGTAAGAACTCTAATATTCCAATTAACTGATGGAAAATTTAGAATATTACAGTCCTCCCCGCCAAAATGTTGTTTTTCCTCAAGAAACTGCAAAAGTGGATGTTGCAGAAATCCATCTCCCTCACAAGTGGCATGATCATATGGAAGGTTTTCCCATCTGCTCCAATGTGTTATGAATTCCCAGCTCCATAACTGCCTCTCTAGAATGTCTATAATGGTCTCCATCTATGTAGCTAGATGCCTCTCCTCATCAATGAATTCCTAGGTGGCAATCATTGGTTGTCCAAGAGCCTCTTCTCTGCATGAGATATGTGAAGTGTAGTGGTTCCTTCCCCAAGTGGAAAGTCCAAAGTCATAAAATTCCTCTCCAACCCATGCTACATGGAGTAGGTTGTGTCTCTCCATGCTCCAATCCTTGGCCCTAGTGGCCTTGCTTTCTTTAATCATCTCAACACTGTGCAAAGTAAGAAATAGAGACATATGGACTGGCATGTGAAATATCGAACCATACTCTCCCAATAGAAGCCACTGCAGAAATGCCTCTTGCTGCCACACCACCTCATCATCATACCAAATATGGTAGACATACTCTCTCAAGAGAAGCCACCGCAGCAATGCCTCTCGCTACCACATCATATCATCATCATACCAAGTATGGTAGCCATATGCCCTCAAGAGAAGCCACTGCAGCAAGGCCTCCTGCTGCCAGAACACATCATCATGCCAAGTATAAAATAGTGACATCCCAATTGACATGTATAATGTCATATGGTGGCCATACTCTCCCAAGAGTAACCAGCGCAGCCATGCCTCCAGCTGTTGCATCTCATCACTATTGTGCAAGGTAGGAAACAATGATATGCCAATGGACATATAAAATGAAATGTCTTGGCCATAATCTCCCAAGAGTAGCCAACACAACCATGCCTCCTGCTATTGCATCACCTTAGTACTGTGCAAGGGATGGAACATACCAATCTGAAATGTCGCATGGTAACCATACTCACCCAAGAGAAGCCCACACATCCATGCTTATTGCTGCCCTGTTTCATAGATTTTCAAGTATATTTCTAGCCACTTGCTCATAATCTCCATCCATTCGTCCAACTGTGGGTGATGACTCATATCATGTACCAGCTCGGTATCCCCCCAATGGAGAAGCTCCTGCCAAAAAATACTCATACAACAACTATCCCCATCATTATCTATGGCCTTGGGAAGACCATGAAGCATGAAGAAATCCCGGAAAGATAATCTGATCATGGGTAAAGAGATGTGCTGTGTGAAAATATCGAAGCAATGTGCATACCTCGACAATAGATCAATGTCAACAATACCATCCTCCACAATCTGATGAGAATATTTGCAATCCATGATATGTCAAAGTGCATCCTCCTTGAGGTCTCTCCATGAGAACCTCTCTCTAATGGCCTGGTAGAACCTATGAGGTTCTGAATATGATGCATGTATAAACTTCTCTTTGAGTTGTTAGGTACTCATCAAGAAGGCTATGTCCTGATAATGGAAGATGTTATCCATTACATGATGTATACCATCTACCATCTGCCCATCCAATGCTTTATAAGTGAAGCGGCCATCGAAATGCTCAAATAATAAATGGGCCCTCAAATCATCACTGCTCCTCATTGATAGCGTTGTTGATCTCCATGATAGTTCATCTGTTGTCTCATGGCCCTATCCATACACAATGTTGAACTCATAGTCCTGCATTGTCCTGATCCACCGTTGTTGCCCCTTCTGCAGTTGTTGCTTCTCCTCAAAAATATGTCGAAGACTATGGTGGTTGGTCCTCACCTGAAATCTACTGCCAATCAAAAACTACTGTAATTTAACCAATTCATGCATAATGGCTAATATCTCTTTGTCGTAAATAGAATACGACATCTCAAGCGAAAATAGCCTCCAATTATCGAAAGATATGGAATAGTTTCCTTGCATTAGGATTATGCTAATCCCATCTTAACAAGCTCCACACTCCAACACAAAGTGTTGTGTGCATATCAACAATGTCAAACTGGGATAGCTATACATATTCTCCTTGAACCAGTCAAGGGTCCTCAGCGCAGTGATAGTCTGCTACTGCAAATAAAAAATGTGCTCTAACCCTTGGTCATGTAATTGCGTTGATGGCATGACCCCATGAATCTCAATCTCATGTGATGAAATAATATGGGGTGGAAATATTTTCATGCCTTGGATCAACTGATTCTTGGGAACATCTTGCAAAGCTACAAGAGTTCCTCCCACCAATGCAATTTCTTCTCCATCTGTTGGTGATGGTGATGGCTTCTCCTCTACTGTTGCACCGACGCTGGTATCTGCTCCTTATTCCTCATGCACCTCCTAAATCATGCCTTGGACTCTCAATGTCGAATTCTTGGGAACATCTTGCCAAAATGAAAGTGCTCCTCCCACTGATGAAAGTACCTCTAGTGCAGCTAGTGGTGGTGGTAGTTTTTCTTCGCCCACAGTATCAGTGCTGAAATATTCCTTTTTCTCGTCATATACTTCCTCACCAATGTCAGAAAATGTCTCAATGGAAAGTGCCTCCTGTTTTCTTCTGTCAAACCTCTTTACCAACCTTTGAGTGAACTCTGCATACACAGTCACTCTTGCATGTTTCAATCTGCTGAACCACCAATCATTTGCTTCACCCTCAAGGTGCAGCGCTGCAATATCAATGGATTCCTTTTCCGCTACTGGGTGTAGCTGGAAGAAATCATCTGACTTCTCCATCCAAGCCTTTGTCATGATTTTGGATGAATCATCTAATGTAGGCAGAAATAATCTATTATGCATATGCCCTCTTATTCTATTGTTGCTACAGGGTCTCTGGTTGTCTTTAATATGGAAAAACTGCTGGAAAGTTAGATTCTCTTTGAATTATTTAGATTGAGAATTTTACTCAGCAAGATAAACACTTAGAGTCTCATGCTCCAAATATCCTCCATCTCCATGCCATTCATTTCCTTCTACAAGGAAAGTGGGCATAGTAGGGCATCGTGGAATGTTGGAACGAGGCTCCCTAAGCTGCGAATTTTGTATATTTTGGAATATTTTGTATATTTTTGTATTAAATAGTCTAACGCAGGGGTTTTGGGGTGGCTCAAAGCCCCAAACACATTGTAATGGGTCAAAGGTTAGACCTAGAGTCCGCAAACCACGGTTTACGGACAACAAGATAGGTAGGCTATATTGATATAAATAGATGGATATTTTGAGTCTAGAGGTAGGCATGAATTAAGGCTGATGCTACATGAGAATTGTTATATATGTTTTGGGTTGTTTTGGGTAAGGAATCCTGCTAGCTGTGTGTGCGGAGATCCTCAGTCTTGTTGTGTGCAGACCCCGCTAGGCTGTGTTCGCGGGATATTTTTGGTTGTAAGTAGATATGCATGTAATGAATGCGAAGTATTGTTAAAGTATCTACGTGCTATTTGGATCAGTGATGTTTGCTGCTGAAGCATATTTGTGATGGTTATTTAGCTCCAAATATATCTGTGTTTTGCATAAGTATATCTGTAAATGCTCTGTGATGGTATCTGTTTAAGCTACGAATACTTATGTGCTATCTGTTTATGCTGCGAATGAATCTGTAGTTGCATTTATGATATTATGTGCTCATAATTGCTGATACGCACATGGATCCAAAGGTATTGATTAGATCTTTGAATGGTAATAGCTTTGTTGTGGTCAATAATTGATAAAAGCCTGAGAATAGACTTACTCTATGTGAATCCGATAAGTTGCAAACACAGATCTACCTCGACTTACCTACTCTCTATCAGGGTGCAGAAACTTGGTTCCAGCACCCTCCCATACTGCTTCGGGTGAGACCTTGGCCTACGTAAGTAGGTCATTGCTGAAAGGTCTAGCAGTATAGGGGTTTGTTAGCAAACCTTAACCTCCGAACCTAGGTCAGGACCCCTCAAGCCAACAAATGGTTCGATTGCCGGGACCGAGAGCATTTTGAGAGAGAGACCAGGTAATGCCAAGGGAACACTCGAGACCTGAGAAGCTAGAAATCAAAGGTTGGTTCGAAAGACAGATTCGGGAATTTTTTGTAAAAGAGAATCGCAGTGCGAAACTGACAGCTGAGAAGTGGAAAAATAAGTACATTTTTACTGAAGTATATGAAATTTTCTTTGTAACCTTTGAGCACGAGCTGCAGGAGTGGCTAGCCAGGCTCGTAGATTTGCAGACGTGTTGGAAGGACGAGCGGGTCACGTAGTGGACTCTAGAGTTGATCCAGCAGTTGGAAATAACTGACAATACCATCAACCGTATGGTAGATCACTGGGTGGATAGCGTACTGGGAGGATTTGTGATGGAATTAGCAGTCGACCAGTTCATATCCTATTTGAAAGTAGAGCGGAGGTTCTTCAAGGATTTCAAGGGTAAGCTCTTGAAAACATTACCATTGTTAATAAAAATATTAATGTGCGAAAAGGGCATTTTGTGTAGCCACATTGAGTGAATGACCCCAGATCTGAGCGAGAGCATACCACGAAGTGGTAAGTACTACCGAACTAATCAAGAGGGAGATAGATCTGTCTACAATCCATTAAGAGAATCAGCTACGCATAGCCCCCCAGCTACACCACCCTCAAGTCAGCATAGGGGTAGGAACTCACCCATACCTCCACCACCACCAGAAGATGATATGGCCTCGTACATGAAGCTACCTACCTTCAAGGGTGTAGGGGATGAATATATGGACCAATTTTGGTTTGTCATAGAATCAGTATGGGCTACACAGAACGTGGCTTCCGACGTTGTAAAGAGGGTGCAACTATCACTTGCCTTTGAAGGAAGGGACTTGGATTGGTATATGGGGTATGTAGGACAACACACATATCCATCTATTCAAGATATCAAGACAACGCTAAAAAGAAAGTTTCGAAAAACTAAGTCCTACTCTCAAATAGCGGTTGACTTGAATGACTTTAGACAGGGACCCACTGAATCAGTATGGGAAGCTAATCAATAGTTGAAAAGGGTTATCAGAGATGGGGAATTTCAGTATGATGATAGGCAGCACAAGGAACGGTTTATCGCTATGCTGCTACCTCACCTACACGGACCTATGGGTCAGTAGTCGATTGCAACGCATGAAAGGCTTTGGATATTTCTATGAAGCTAAAGGCTGCGCCAAGGGACGATGCTCAGTTTGGGGTGCGGAAGATACATGGACGGCTGGAGGAAATGCACATAGAAATACAGAATCTACGAAAGGAACGAGGGAAAGAGACTAGGCCAGACATATGGTGCATAATATGCAGGGTATCTGGTCATACCAAGGACCAGTGTCCTCTGCTGGAAGATTACATGCAGGCTGGGGGACCCAGCCCATTACGCCCTAGGGAGGCCATGGGACCAAGTAGCTTGGCGTTATGGTGCATTGATTGTCATGTTGTCGGGATACATGATACTAACCATTTTCCTTGTCTTGGTGCTTATGTCCTCGAGTTGAAGCAACAATGGTGTCAATTCTAATCCTCTGTGGGACATGACGAGCATAACTGCAGTACCTATGACTTGATGATAGATCAAGGAAACCTATACAGGGTATAGGCTGACCCTTCCTCACCACTATCTCCCTCGAGCAGAGGAGGCTCCCCAACAAGGGGCAAGGGAGGGGGAAGGGGTGGAGGCGCGGGTCGAGGAAGAGGACAATTTGTCTGTTACAACTGCGGAGAAATAGGACACTTTGCAAGGGACTATCCTAACCCTGCAAGACAATCCTGCTGATATTGTTGACAGCTGGACCATGTGATTGAATATTGTCCAATTTTGATAGCGAAAATGCAGGAAAAACAACAGACGCCTACACAGAATGTACAGAGGGTTAAGGTGGAACCGCGTGATGAAGGACCAAGTATTAATGTTATAAATCACAACAGTATGGCTATTGGAGGAGCCAAATAGAAGGCCAAAGTTGAACCTCTTATCTGGAAATCAACTATCAAACAAGAAATCCTGGACCTATAGAAGGAAAATGAAACCTTTGTCACAGCTCGTAGAGAATTCACTAAGGTTGAGGCATCTACTCCAAAAGCTCCAACAAACCTGAAAACAAACGATGAAGTTAAACCATTTCTACAATCCTGTATGAAACTGCTACACAACCATAAGGTAGTAGAAAATCTGCAAGCACTAATAGACAGTTGCGAGCGAGAAATAACCCGCCCCCAGAAGTTAAGGATGTGCACAAAATTTACAAGCATAATAAACGCACAGGTAGAGAAATGCAACTAACAATGCATATTGGTGACTACGAAATGGATCAGGTTATCTTAGACTTGGGATCAGATGCGAACGTACTACCCAAGAAAATGTGGCAGCAAATGGCAAGCCTAAGTTGGAATGGTCCACTATCCAGCTGCGCATGGCTAACCAACAGAAGATAATACCATTGGGGAGGCTGTCAAAAATTATGGTAGAGATTGCATGAGTTAAGGTCCGAGCTGACTTTGAGGTAATTCAGATTGTGGAAGATGCGGACCCCTATCTTGTGCTCCTAGGATTGTATTAGGAAATAGACATGGGGGGTATTATTGACCTAAAGAAGAGAAGAATGGTGTTTGAGAATGAAAGTACAAGGGTGATAATCCCCCTAGACCCTGCGGAAGGAGAGAGGTATACAGAACCAGTGCATGAAGAAGAGGATGTGGATCACATCTATAAATTAACTTCTCGGGATGAAGATTGGATCAATCCTATGGCTGATGGTGTTCTTTGCTGGGAGAAGGACAGTGAATTCTTCTCTGACTCTGATGGGGAGATCGAAAATTGCCAAAATTGGTTACATGATGTATCTACACTGTGATGTCTTCGAATCATGAAGAACTTCCGATGCATCTCTTCAGAGGTAAGAGAACTGCCCTACTTTGATGGTTTTGGTAGTATTAGGGATTTTTTGTGAAAATTTGAAGTTGAAGTCCCAAGAGAACAAAGACTATGGGCCCTTAATCTAGCCATGCGCGCCACCCCTGTGAGGTGGTGGGACACGCATAAGGGGGCATTCTAGGATTGGGAAGAATGTCACGACATGATGGTCTTACGGTTTGAACCTATGGCTCACCTATGTGTAAATACTTTCTTGGGGCCAGGGGACCCGTGCGAGCACTTGTTAGCATGGATGAAAGAATGGGGCGAAAAAACTATAGAGGAATGCGTCCATCTGTTCATTCATGCCTTGGGGCCAGTCCCAGTAGCATGGTACTTGGACGCAGAATTACACCAGCGCACCCACCACTAAGAAACCCTGACATACAAGTTTGTAGGGACATTTGAGTTGATAGGAGGAATAGAGGTACTCGACAAAGCTCTGTAGGATATTAATGCCTTAGTATTTGATGAATCACACCCTTTCGCAGCATATGGGGCACCAACATGGGAAACGTAGATGCAGGATATTGTCAATTATCGCAATCTGTCAGTAGAGGAGTGCGATGAAGACCCGCAAAATGTATCTATCCCGGATTCGGAGGGAGAACGCGCAGTTGTTGGACCCCCACTTAGACTGTTGATGTCACTAAGCCTCTAAAGTTGTGAGAAGTCAACATTGGAACGTAGATGCAACCTAAGTTAGCTAATATTGGGGACTACTAGGATGATGATATGGTAGGAAAAGTTGCAGAACTCCTCACGGAATACCAGGACCAATTCCCGAAAAAATTCTCAGAACTCAAGGGGATTACAGGGGACCTAGGGGTCATGCGCATCACTTTAAAACCAGATGCACACCCTGTGAAGCAACGCCCTTATCGGTTGAACCCCAAGTACAAACAAAAACTCAAGGAAGAAATCGACAAAATGCTCACCGCAGGTATCATCGAACTGGTCAAACAGTTAGATTGGGTAAGTCCTATGGTGGTTTAGGAGAAGAAGACTAAGGGAGAAATTTGGATCTATGTTGACCTATGCAAATTGAATGATCCTTGTGTACATGATCCCTTTCCTATGCCATTCTCTGATGAAATCCTTGATAGCGTAGGAGAGCAGAAAGCATACTCATTCACGGACGGGTTCTGAGGCTACCATCAAATCAGAATCGCACCTGAAGATCGCAGCAAAACTATATTCACCACTGAATGGGGATCTTTTCAGTATACGGTCATGCCATTCAGGCTCAAGAATGCCCCTGCCATATTTTTGCGGGTGGTCATCGCAGTATTCAGGGAGTTCATCCACAAGTTTTTGGAGGCCTTCCCCGAGTCGGTACCCGAGCTATTTCTCGAAAGAATATTGGGAGACGAAGGGATAAAGATAGTCCCAATGAGCTAGGTGCGTGGATTGGCGAGGTTTGGGCTCTTAAACCTACTGAGGATGCTACATTTTGGCCACTACAATTAACAAACCGAATTGTGTGTCAGTTTCTTGCCCTGGACCATGATGGCAGCTTGTGCATCTAGGATTGAATCCCCATTGATGTCATGCTTATTCACCGCATCACTGGTCTACCCATGGAAGGGTCAGACCCTATACTGTGCGTGGGCAAAAAGTATGAGAAAAATATCGCCAACAAGGTGCGCGAGGATTACCATGTGGAGAGGAACACTCGGGGATTCATGATCAGCACCATCAGCGACCTCGGTACACAGATGGGTACCTTGTTACTGGCATGCAAGATGATGCAAAAATGCCAAGCTTCCACCGTCCCTGCGTATGCGATTCAACTGGTAGGCCAATGTGAAAAGGGGTCTGCTTCAATTGGTCCCAGTACCTGTGCAACGAATTTCTAGAAAATGTTTGCAAATCCCAGGATCAGGGACGAGCATTCTGCTACTCGAGTTTGTTTCTTCTCATCATGTTGGTTGCATGGGAAGCCCCTGATGACTCGGTCCTCCCCAAGCTCGCCCCATATATGTGCGAGGGGGTAAGATACACGAATTTTTGGGACTCAAAGGATGTGCAACGTATTGAGGACAATCAAGTTTCCTGGGTCCTATTTCAGAGCGGGCTCGTAGCAGCCATCAATTCTCGGTCGCGCTTGTTGCCAGCTGTGTATGATAAATACAAAAGCATCACAGCATTTCAAGTTACCATGCATAACGTATAGATCAGAGGTCACAAGGAACCAGCATGGGTTTCACTCCCATATATGGTTGTTGATGAAGACATTGACCGCTTAATTGCGACTTGGCCTCCACACTAGAAGCTTGGCTTCAAATATGGTGCGAAGGACACTGCAGCGATGAGCACCATGAAGGTCACCCCGCTCGACACCACCAAATATATCAGAGTACAGGGTAAAGGTACGGGGAAGGAAGTGGACCCAGGATCACATAAGTGATCACAGCAGAGCAAGAGTACTGGAAAGGGCATGGAAACGGCCTCACAAAAGGATTTGCAGTAGGATCTGGGTGCAGAAGGTCTGGAGGCAAGAGGTTCTAACTTCCCTCGAGGAACAAAGCAAACTAGTGACCCTGTTAAAGGGCCACGAAAGAAGCAACATGCTCAATGGATTTACCGTGACACCAGAGTTACGCTAACGGAGGAGGACCTAGAGAAGATCACAAATGTGGTCACCCTAGCCACAAAAGACAAATGGTTGGTTCTGGAAGAACAACATAAATCCATAGTTGAGACACTCCAGGATAAACTTTAGGCCCTTTAGCTCAAGGCTAATACATTGCAGACCAGTATGACTCAGGCCAGGTCAACCCCAGCAACGAGCAGCGCAGTAATCAGTATGTCGGAAATCCGCCTCTACCCTCTACTGGGCGCAACCCTCATTCTGATTCCACCTGACTTAGGAGTGCAAGTCCAGACCTGCGCAGAGGTGCAGTCGGATCTCGCTCGCCTACCACATGAACCGTTGCAGATCCTTCATGCATCCATGTTCGAATAGATCCAGCATAGATACCATCAAGTGCACCAGCAGCTCAGTACAACTGAGTAAACATTTGAAGAAAAAAATGCTGAAGCATCTCAGGCACAGGCTGCACGTACCCTCACCACTGAGCAACAGACAGAGTTGGAGCACCTCATTAGTACACTCTGCGTGGACATCACCGAAGATATCCCAGCTTTTGCCACCCCCTAGGCTCAGAATGAAGGGTTGGTCGCAGCGCTAAAGGCCTCAAGGACTGAGAACGAGGTGGTCAAGACGAAGATGGAACAACATATTGCAGCCTTGTAGGCCAAGTTACAGCGAGAAACTCCCCTAGAGGTATGGGCCCAGTGAGCTGCGCTGGTTACAGAGGCCAAAAATGTTATTACAAGTCAAATTTCTCAGGGTGCGGGACTATTGGAAACTGCTATGCAACTATGGATCAAGGTGCAGCGCGACCCTCTCCTGTGCGAAATCAACCAAGCACTGCATCAAAAAGAAGAATAGTTTGACCAGATGGAGGCTACACTGACCACTCTAGTCCTTGCTCAACGATTGGCATGACTATGCACCAACCACGCAATCAGGGATGACATGGAAGCCCTTCGGTGACGATAGAAAAATTTGAGTGATCACCTCAAGCCATGGGCTGATGAGGCCCTTAAGCTATCTCAGGATGTCGACATCGCAGTCAAGCAACTAAACCAGACATTGGAGAGCATCACTGCTGCTACGGAAGGACCAACTTCGCAGAAGTTGGTGGACATAGCCCAGAATGCTGCTGCACAAAGTGAAGGTGTGTTGCCCCCACTAGTTGAGGTGATCAAATAGCTGCAGTCGAAGATGGAGAACCTGCAACCACAGTCACTCGAGACGAGTCACAAGATTGTGTTGGGGGCCTGTTGGAATGGGGCTCCCTAAGCTACGAATTTTGTATATTTTTGTATTAATTAGTCTAAAGTAGGGATTTTGGGGTGGGTCAAAGCCCCTAACACATTTTAATGGGTCAAAGGGTAGACCTAGAGTCCACAAACCACGGTTTGAAAACCACAAGATAGTGTAGGCTACATCGATATAAATAGATAGATAGTTTGAGTCTAGAGGTAGGCATGAATTAAGACTGATGCTACGTGTGAATTGATAGATCTGTTTTGGGTTGTTTTGGGTAAGGAATCCTGTTGGCTATGTGTTCGAAGATCCTCAGTCCCGCTATGTGCAGACCCCGCTAGGCTGTGTGCGCAGGCTGGTTTTGGTTGTAAGTAGATCTACATGTAATGAATGCGAAGTATTGTTAAAGTATCCGCATGTTATCTGGATCAGTGATGTTTGTTGCTGAAGCGTATCTGTGATGGTTATTTAGCTGCGAATATATATGTGTTTTGCATAAGTATATCTGTAAATGCTCTGTGATGGTATCTGTTTAAGCTAAAAATGCTTCTATGCTATCTGTTTATGCTGCAAATGAATCTGTAGCTGCGTTTATGATATTATGTGCTCATAATTGTTGATACGCACATGGATCTGAAGCTATTTCTTAGATATGTGAATGGTAATAGCTCTGTTGTGGTTAATAACTGATAAAATCCTGCGAATATACTTACTCTGTGCGAATCTGATAAGTTGCGAACACAAATTTTCCTCGAATTACCTACTCTCTCTCAAGGATCAGAAACCTAGTTCCAGTACCCTCCCATATTGCTTCGGGTGAGACCTTGGCCCATGCAAGTGGGTCATTGCCGAAAGGGCCAGTAGTATAGGGGTTTGTTGGCAAAACTTAACCTTTGAACCTGGGCCAAGACCCTTCAAGCCAACATGGAAGTTTTTTCACTGCTGATTTCTTATATTGCTGATAGGAAATGCTTGGACCTTCTCCATTCTAAAACGCTTTTGAGGTTTCCTTTTTCCTTTCCCTTCTCATTTCTTTGATCTCCATGGTGAGATCCTTCATAGATCTGAAGAGAAGTGTGGAAAAGCTCAATCCTTCTATCATTGTAGACTTGTTATTTTTCTACTTCTTCTTCTTATTCCTCTGATGTCATGAAATTCCCACAAGATGAGCCAAAGATCATGCTCTGTTACCATTGTAATATCCCAAAATAGGAGAAACAGGAATATAGAAAATATGCACAATTCCAACTACAGTAAAATAAGAATAAAACATGTAGAATTGGAAAAATGTCAGAATACATCAAAACATCATACATAGGATAAAAAAAAATTGATCCATATCATTAATATCACAGAAAATGAATATACACAGTGCTCCAAAATGAGTGCACTCAAGCCATCCAAAGATGGTTAAAATAACTCTAAATCCTAGCACTGGAAAGTATAAACTACTAATGTTGTGAATAGGATCTATGTGCGAGAGGTTGTTGGCGTGCTTATAAATATCCAGGATTTTAACCATGGAATCTACTCGAAAACCCCAAAATAACCCAGAAATGGTTTGGCCAGATTTTGAGTTTGGAATTTCGGCCCTTTTTGGGTGCACACTACACCCCTGCTGGCCGAGTTACACACTCCCTGGAGAAAAATTCTGATATGGGGATAAAAGAATGATCCATTTATTGTGATAGCACCCACTCAACTCACTAACTAAATATTTTATGGATCCTCTCACTTGTTACGGGCTTAGTTCATGGATGAGAATGCATCATCTTAGGCTAGGGGTTTTTGGATTGATGTCGTCTCATCGTGTGTGAATTGTAGCAATAGCTACTCTATCATTTCATGGCGAGATGATGAAGGAAGGAAGGATGGAGGGAAGCATGTTTTAATAAACTCTTATATCTAAAATCATAACATGGTTGATCAAAAGAAAGCCGGAAAGGACACTAGTTTGCGACCACCATCCAAGACTTGAGATCATTGGAGGCTCCTTATGACCAAGGCATGTAGGGGACAAAAGAAAATATCTTTCGTGAAGACACTCAAATCTTAGTAGAAGCAGTGGCTTGAAATTTCTATGTCATCAAGCAGTCCATGTCAGCAGTGTCACGTCATTCCGTGTCATGAGTGGTCATATGCCACATCACTGTGGTGGACAATTGCATATTGTATTCAACTTGTATTGTAAAGTGGAACTATAAAGGAAACACATGGAATGTAAAGATTCATGTAAGTCGAAAATTCATGGTCAAACATGCATGAGGGTAGTAAAAGAGTCACCCTTGGTTATATATACTCCCTCATTGTATGAGCAAAGGACTTTTCACCTTGGCTCCACCAGCAAAACATTATAAAGATAAACCAGTTATTTTGTGGAGCAAGGAGTGACTCCAACACTCCAATAGTGGAGCTAGTGATGTTCATTACACACATGTGTCTTGTAACTTATACTTAATAATATAAGCCTTCAATGCCATCATGTTCTTCATGCATGACTTATGAATATTTTTAAGACTATTCTGCGAATGTTTATATTTCATGTTTGTTGTCACATGTACTAAGATAGTTGAACTATTTCAGTTATTTTAATGCTTATCTTGTTGATAATTTTATGTAATGGCTGTAATTTTTGTCCCATCCTTGTGGACTATTCCGCAGGATATTAGGAAGATATTTCTCAAATTTTTGTGTGTAATAACCTTCGCATCCCTCGTGTACTATCCCACTAGATGTTAGACGGAATCCTTCGATTGATTTGTGTCTCTTTCTGGGTTGTACTATTACCTCTATCATAGAGACTCACTTCTATTTTCTTCCGCAATAGAAGAACCTTGACACACATACGATCAAACACTCACCAAGAACAACTCCCTCTCTTTTCGAAGGCACATGTGCACCCTCTCTCTCTTGCTAACAGTTATATTCAAGGAAAATATATAAGAATACATCGTAGTTGGGACGATATTATAAATGGGGATCCTACTCCAAATGGTGTGAGGTATAATTGGGGCTTCATATCAAGGAGACCCCTTAGTTGACGGATTTCCAACACCGTCAACAATGCTGCTAGAAGGAGAGCCAAATGATAATATGAGCATGTTAAATATGGTTTGAACCTCTTATATAAATTGGCTCATACCCAAATCTTACTCCTGGGATGTTTCTCCATTTTTTACCTTTATCAATTTTCAATCCCCGATGAGCCTCTCGATCACTTGTCCCAGTTAAATTTTGATGGTGAGGATGGAACATCCATAACTAAGCACATTTCTGATTTTCTTAAAAAAATTAATCTTACAAAATCACTGATGAAGAGTTTTCTTGTGTTCTTTTCTTCCTCACCCTTGAAGGTCGTGTTAATAGATGGTACCATACCTTGCCACCTACTTCCATCCATTCCCTTAATAATTTCCTTAGGGAGCTTCATCAAGCCTTCGACATGTATAATTATTGAGATTTTTGTAAAAGAATAAATCTCTTAAGAATGAAGCCTAATGAATCAGTTGAGTATTTTTCTAATCCATTCCTTCACCTTTGTTGAAAAATTTGTGAAGAAGACATCAATCAAGATTTCTTGAAACAAGAGTTTGAGCGCTTGGTTCTTATCTCTTTACACAGTGAGCCTGAACACCCTAATTTTCCTACTCCCCCAACTCTTGTGAATTGTGAGACACCTCTAATTTCAGAGGAATAATCTACTATTCCTTTTGATCCTTGTTGTTATAAAACATTTTATCACACTCCCTATTCCTTATCCAAAGTGTCCTCCTTTGTGTCACTCATGCCACAAATGTTGCAAAGCGACAAAAGATATGGAAAAGTGTTCACCATGAATAACATGCTCAAAATATCCCTGAATAAATGGAGAATCAATGTAGTGCAACAATTCTAGAGAAATCCTATAAAAAATCTCAGTTTTCAGCCACAATCATGTCTTCCCTCGCACTTGTTACCCTGTGTGTAACTAGTAAACAACGCTGGAATCATGGGAATCTAAGTGAAAAACCGCGTTGTTCCTCTTTAGGCTGTTTCTCCAAAAATGGAGGTGAAGCTTCGTCCTCTAGAAGTCTTAACAACGAAAGTGTGGTACTTGTTGGTTGTGGATATGGTCAAGTTCTCCCATTTTTTAACCTTTTATCCTATCTTTAAGAAACCTCCTCTTTGAGATAAGGACTTTCCTCCCTCATTTTTGGATCCATAACCTCTCCAGCTTCACTATAAATGAGTGTCATGCCTTCCCCAAATGGTTGGTCATTGTTGGTTTCCTTTCTAAGTGCTCGAATGCACCTAAATGCTATCAAAATTACGAGGATGAGTGCTTTAAGTCTTTGGATTCGAATTGGAAACCCATCCATAACTAGGTATCCAAAATTAAGGCACCGATTGTATGCTTCCCTCTTTTATTCATTAATAATACAAAGTATGTTTTACTTTCCATGAGCTTGTTAATGATCACCTGCTTATTATGATGATCCTTGAATATATTTTCTATGCCTCCTTCAATTGTCATTGTTCGATCTCTCTTGCAAGTATTCATGCGTAAAGGAATAGTGAGGAGAAAGCTTGGAAGTGAAGACATCGGGATCAACATCGAAAAGTAATTGCATAGGAGCGAGATAGGCCATGTACCTCTCCCGTGTTATTCTGATATTAAACTAGGAAAGTTTGCATTCTTTGTCTTGGTTTTTACCAAACCCAGTCATTGGGTTAGAGGGATCCATTCTATCCATAGAAGGGATTGTCTGGATAACAAAGTGGTGACTCCTCTGGGGAGCCTATAGCCTCTTTTGTCCGTCTTTTATATTTTTCCTTCCTATTTAGTTTGTCCAACCATTGAATGTCAATTTTTTTTGATTGATTTTCAGTCTTTCTTTGCTTTGAATATTTCCTAGGGTACAAAATCAAAAGTTTACCTTTGAGATTTGGTTTTTTTCCCCCTATTTTCCTCCATAAACATGCTTTTAATTAGTTACAATCGTGCTGCCAATGAGCATTTTATCTTAAACCTTTGGTGTCAACTGGAAGTCTATGTTGGTCTTTGAATGTGGAAATTGTTTAAGTCTCTACTGGAAAATTTAGTGTGTTATGATCATTAAGGTTCTTCCTCTGTTTTTTCTGTGTCAAGTTTTGATTGTTTTCTTTCAGTTTCTTCTTGGAATGCAAAAAAATGTCTCCTATTTAAAGTGGTAAATTGATGTTTTTGATTCATTCTTTCACATTTTGGATCGATTGAAAGTTGTGTTTACTGCTTATATGATTTGAAAATTACTGAATTTCTATCAATGGAACAGTAGTGGTTCCTTTGCATTCATAAGAAATTGATTTTTTGCATTTAGTTAGTTTTCATTCAAAAATTCTCTTTTCATTAAGTGCATCATATTACTCACATGAAAATTTATTTTTTGGAATTCATTATTGAAAATAGATCACATTTTTCAGTAATTAAAAACTAAAGAAGTGCATTTAAGTGCATTAAATCATTCAAAATGAAAAGAAAATGAAAAAGCATACAAGTGCATCTTAGTAAAAGTGAAAATATTTTTTCTTTTTAAAATTTGCATTTGGGATAGTGAAAGTGAAAATCGTCTTGTCACTTTTTAGAATCACATTTTTTGAAAAGTGAAAAGAGAAAAAGCTAGTTGAGGGAATTAAGTTTGTTGCATTATTTTTTTGATGCATCATTGTTCGAAATCTCTTCCCTTATTACTTTAGATTTCAGCGAAAGGAAAAAATGTATTTTTATCGTGTAGCTGCATATTACGATTTCAAGTGACATCGCTTTTGAGCCCCAAAATCGAAACTTAATTTCAGATCAATATTAAAATTAACTTAAATTAACCTAAGGAGAATTTGGAATTAACGAAAACATTTAGAGGTCTAGGATAGAGACGTGTTTCGGCATCGGAAAGAGAAGTAGCTGTCACTAAAAAACTATGTTGCATCCTAGGAGGGATATCTCGTCCCACGTATGGAATTGTATACGACTATGCTCAATGTATGGTAAGTATATGGGGACACTCTCATTAAAAAATTACACATTGGACACTGCTACTATGTATTGAGATTCCACGTATCATCGTGTATATTTTGGGAGAGCCCACTAGGTTGCTATCCTGCCATAGGTTACCGAGTCAATCACCTTGCAAATGTGATACACCAAACACAAAATTCAGGAGATTAGCTTATGTACTTATTTGTTCGCCAAGAGGTATTCTACAATTCACGGATACTTGGTAATCCTTTTTTCCTAGCTTACCCCTTTTTTATTTATTTGTTGTTAATTTCTAAAATTTACTGCCCACAAAATAACAACTTACCCATGTGCGACTCCTTAATATATCTTAGGTTGAGCCTAATGGAAACAGTTCCTGAATTTATCAATCAAGAAATCCCCTCAGATGGGAATCCTGGTCCTTTTCCTTATTTTGTAAATGTCGGCGCTCCCTATATGGAAACATTCTCCCTCCCAGGATTAACCATTGGTTTTCAAGTTTGGTTATTTTCAACCCCCATGGTTCCAAATGTCCAAGCTGCTTCTCAACCAATTTCATCTCCACTTGAACAGTGTCAACCTCATGTTGCTCCTAAAATTTACCCATCACCTTCTTCTCTTATTTCTTCACCCTATTTTTCCTCTTCGCTTGGTGAAAGCATATATTCTAGTAACCAGGAAGCTAAGAAGAAGAAGTAAAATAAGCAAGGGAGAAACCAGGCAACCATTGCTACCAATGAAACTAATGCTGAAAAATGTTTCAATCAATCCTGTAAAGTCAAATTCCCTTGCAAGTTATGTAAGGGTGACCACCTTCTTAGATATTGTCCTGGTATTCACGAGATTTTAGAAGTGTGGTCCACCAGCTCACATTAGCCTTTTTCATCGGCCTCTGGAGATCCCACTGGTGATCAAAACACAACTAGTCATATTAAGGCCCATGGGAAAAGGGGGTAAGTCGAATTTCCTTGTAATTTATGTGAAGGGAATCATCCCATTCACCTTTTTCCTTATTTGGATGAAGCCTCCAAATTTTTGGAAAACCTTGCAACTTCTCAGCCCCATCTTCCTGTTGGCTATGGGAAGCTTTCCTCTAATCCTCCGCTAGTTGATCAAGTGATTGATCAGAATTGATCTCTGATAAATCCCACTCTCTCTCAAAATGAATCCCATGAGTTCGTTCCTCATAAACCATTGGTAGAGAAAATGGTCGACCCAATTCCACCTTCAGTTTATTTTAACTTTTCCCATAGAGAATGAACCTCATAGCACTCAATTTATTTATTTTTCTTCAGATTCCAATAAATTGGAGGGAAGTCCTCCCGGTCCCATGGTACAGGAGGGTGATCCTCTATTTCCTGTAACACAAGGGGGAATTTATTCAGTTCCCACGACACCCACTCCAGCTATTATAGTCACTTCTTTTGATTGGAGTTGACTACCTGAATATCACCTTCCTTCTTACGTGCCCTTTGATATCGCAGTACAGGCCTATAATGTGGCCATACCTAGCAAAAAAATGGACAAAGGCACATATGTTAGTATTTTTTCCTCAACTACTTAGCAATATTTCGGTTCTCCACAGCTTTTACCTGTTACCCAGAATCTCCTGGATTTTAAAAGAGGAACCAATCAACTGTTAGGGATCCTTCCTAAGTTGCCTATTACTTTGGGATGAAATATCATCTACATCGATGTCATGGTTTTCCAAGGTCCTTTGGATTTTAACTTAATCCTTGGGTATGAATATACTTATCTCATAGGATCTCTTATCTCTTTTCTCTTTCGTCTGATTTTTTTCCCGTGTGAAGGAAGAATTATGTCCATTGATTAGCTGTCATTCAATGGCCCTTAGTGTGTTGGGTATGTGTTATATTCTTTCCACGACCCTGATCAGCCTTGAGGGGATCACGGGGGCACGGTGGCCCCCCTTTCGAGAGAGTCGGGCGCGCCATAGTGGCATTGGTCCTTATTTTCCGGTGGGTGGACCTGCCCATGGTTTTGTGCATGGGTTTGCACATGGTTTTGGGGCATGATGGTTTTCGGCCCCTGGTATTTTGTAGATCCGGTCAAGGGAACTATGGTTATGTTCTAATCCAGGGTTAATGGATTGGGGTTTATGTATGCTTCGGCATGTATATATATGTGTTGTAACACTAAAAGGACTATAATGAAAAATCAAGCTGGTCGTCCCGATTTGGGATCCAGGGGAAAATCTCTGTGTTTATCTGTTTTATGTTTTATGCTCTCGCTATTGTTTATTTTCTGTTATAAGATTCGTGTGTAGATAATTTCTGTTCAGGGTTAAAACCTACATTTGGTATCAGAGTTGTTTCGACTTCAAGGGGACGCCTTTGTTGTTGAGGGTTTTTTGCTCGGGCCTGTGGTAGACCCTGTGCAGTGGGAGATCTGCGGGATCGATTCTTGCGGTGAAAGAATATGGCGAGCGGCGGAAAGATAGAGATCGAGAAATTTAATGGTCAGAATTTTGAGTTGTGGAAGCTCAAGATGGAGGATCTGCTGGTGGATAAAGATCAGTGGATCGCGGTAGATCCAGGTACTAAACCAACGGCAATGTCAGATGAAGACTGGAAGAAACTGGATCGGAAGGCTAAGAGCACAATACGGTTGTGTGTCTCAGATTCATTATTGTTGAATGTATCTGGGGAAGCTACGGCGAAGACCTTGTGGGAAAAACTTGGGACTTTGTACCAATCTAAGTCTCTGGTGAATAAGTTGTTCCTGCGGAAAAAGCTGTATAACCTAAGGATGAAGGATGGAGACTCGGTGACAGAGCATCTGAACGCCTTCAATACTGTGGTAAGTCAGCTGTCATCTGTTGATATTAAAATCTCAGATGAAGATAAGTGCATCGGTTTGTTGTGTTCTCTACCAGACTCATGGGACAGTCTGGTTATTGCAATAGGTAGCAATACAACTACCTTGAATTTTGATGACATTGTCTCAGCCTTGCTGTCGGAGGAAATGAGACGGAGAAATATGGAGGGTCGGAATGGAGATGCCTTATCTGTACGAGGAAGGTCCCAGAACAGAAACAAGAATAAGGTTTCGAGTGGGAGATCTAAATCTAGAGGGAGATCTAAATCTCCTGGAAAGTTTGTAAAGGTGTGCTGGAAATGCGGAAAAGAAGGGCACTACAAAAAGGAATGCAGATCTAAAGCTCCTGAGAAAGGAAAGGGATCTGATGAAGGTCCTTCTGCAGAGGCAAAAACCACCTCGGATGAAGGTGGGGATGTGTATTTGGCTTCTTCTTCAAATACACATGTATATCATGAGTCATGGTTGATTGACTCAGGTGCATCTTTTCACTTCACTCCCCATAGGGAGTGGTTCTGCGAGTATGAGAAATATGATGGTGGTGATGTCTTCCTAGGGGATGATAGGAAGGCCAGAATCATCGGACGTGGAAAGGTCAAGCTGAAGCTGCAAGGTGGAAGGATTAGAACACTTCCTGGTGTTCTGCATATTCCTGCATTGGCCAGAAATCTAATTTCTATAAGCAAGATGGATGATGCAGGTGTAAAAACAGTGTTCGAGAAAGATGTCTGCAAGATGGTTCGGGGAGCACTGGTATTAATGCGGGGAGTTCGGACTGGAACTCTGTACAAGCTACAAGGTAGCACTGTTATTGATGGGTGTAACAGTTCTATGGTTCCTGAAAGTGGAGCGGAAAGCCTAGCTGTCTCTGGAGAAAAGACCATGCTATGGAATCAAAGGCTTGGACATATTGGAGAGAAGGGCCTTCGGATACTGCATAGAAATGGTATGGTAGAAGGTATGTCTAATTTCTCTCTAGATTTTGATTTCTGCGAACATTTTGTATATGGGAAGTATAATCGGGTGAGTTTTCCTTCTGGTGCTAAGAGGGCGAACAAGATATTAGAACTTGTGCACGGTGATGTGTTTGGACCTGTGTCAGTTCCATCACTGGGAAATTCTGTGTACTATGTTTCATTCATAGATGACTTCTCAAGGAATACATGGATATATTTCTTGAGGAAGAAATCTGAAGTCTTTGACATATTTAAATAATTTAAGGCTCTGGTGGAAAACCAGACAGAGAAGAAGATAAAGGTGTTGAGGACAGATAATGGTGGGGAGTTCTGCAAGAAGGAATAGTTATGTAAGAAGTGTGGTGTAGCACAGCAGAAGACTACTCCATACACACCTCAAAAAAACGGAGTTGCAGAAATAATGAACAAAACACTAATGGAAAAGGCAAGAAGCATGCTCAGTGGTACCGGGTTAGGACAAGAATTCTAGGCAGAGGCAGTGGAGACTGCATGTTACTTGGTTAACAGATCACCTTCATCAGCGTTGGAGGATAAGACTCCACATGAGGTATGGAGTGGTAAGAAACCCTCTCTTTCACATCTAAGGGTATTTGGATGTGATGCATATGTACATGTTCCAAAGGAGAAAAGGACCAAGTTGGATAATAAATCTGAAAGGTGCATCTTTATTGGGTATAAGGATGGTTTAAAGGGTTACAAGCTTTGGAACCCAGAAACAAGGAAGGTTGTGTATAGCCGAGATGTGGTATTTAGAGAGGTGAAAGATGTTTTTAAACATGAATTCCTACCAAAGGAACCTGAGAAGATATAGTTTGAAATAAAGGAGGAAGAATCATACTCTACAACAGAAGAAGACTCAGAAGAGGAAGAGCCACAAACTCCAGCTGTGAGAAGATCAGTTCAGGAAAGAAGACAACTAGAAAGGTATAGTCCATCTGCTTTCTGTTCAAATTTTTCTTTAACTATGATTGATGATGATCCCAGAACCATCAGGGAGGTAGTAGATTCAGAGGATGGAAAACTCTCGAAGGAGGCCATGGTTGATGAAATGGCATCCTTACATAAAAATGAGGCATGTGATCTGGTGGAGTTGCCGGCTTGAAGGAAGCCCATCGGGAGAAAATGGGTGTTTAAGAAGAAGATGAATGTAGAAGGCAAGGTGGAGAAATACAAAGCTTGGTTGGTAGCAAAAGGTTATTCCCAGCTGCTAGGAATTGATTCTGGTGATATTTTTTCTCTTGTTGCCAAAGTTACTTCTATTAGATTACTTTTATCTATCATTGCTGCATTTGATTTTGAGGTAGAATGATGGATGTGAAGACATCATTTCTTCACAGGGATCTGGAAGAGGAGATCTACATGAAACAACCTGAAGGCTTTATGGTGAAGGGGAAGAAAGTACTAGTATGCAGGTTAAAGAAGTCTCTGTATGGGTTAAAACAGTCACCAAGGATGTGGTATCAGAAATTTGATACCTATATACGGGGACTTGGCTTCATCAGAAGCAAGGAGGATCATTTTTTTTATTTTAAATTAATTGGTGACCGTGTTATTTATTTGGTCTTGTATGTGGATGATATGTTGTTGATTGGAAATGACAAAGAAATTATCCAAGATTTGAAGACTCAACTGTTCTCCAAATTCGACGTGAAGGATCTTGGTGCTGCAAACTATATTTTGGGCATGGAAATTAAGCGAGATTGGGTAAAGAGGAAGCTCTGGTTAAACCAGAGGAAGTATGTAGAGACTATATTGCAAAGGTTCAATATGCAGGATAGTAAACCGATGAATGTTTCGATTCCTGTAGGTACAAATCTGTTTGTTGAATAGTGTCCCAAGACACAAGAAGAATCGATTCATGTAGGTACAAAAGTTGTCTGTTGAATAGTGTCCCAAGACACAAGAAGAAGAGGAGGATATGTCCCGTGTTCCATATTCAAGTGCAGTGGGTAGCCTGATGTATGCAATGGTCTGTACTAGACAAGACATTGCACATGCAGTGGGAGTATTGAGCAGGTTTATGTCAAACCCAGGGAAGGAGCATTGGACAACAGTGAAACGGGTTTTCAGATATTTGCGTGGCACTAGTGATTATGACTTGTGCTACCCAGGAAGACCAATATTGGAAAGAGTGTTGGACATTCATGGTTTCTTTGATGCAGACTAGGCTGGAGATCTAGACCAAAGAAGATATACAATTGGGTATGTGTTTAGCCTATTTGGAGGTACATCCAGTTGGATGACTAAAAGACAGTCTATAGTGGCTCTTTCAACTAGAGAGGCTGAATACATAGCAGCCACTCGTGAAAGAAAGGAAGTAGTTTGGTTGCAGAGATTGTGTTCAAGTATGGGGTTGGTGCAGCAAGTTATAAGGATAGATTGTGATAGCCAAAGTGAAATTTTCTTGGCTAAGAACCTTGGTTATCATTCAAAGACAAAGTACATTGATGTTCAATATCACTTTGTGAGAGATATGGTTGAGGCTAAAAGGGTGTTGCTGGTAAAGGTGGACACTTTGAAGAATGTTGCAGATGCATTGACGAAGTTTGTAAGCACTCAGAAGTTCTCTTGGTGTAGAGAAACAATGGGTGTTGCAGAACTGGGCTAATGACTAAGGTCTCCTGTGGCCCCCTACGGAAATAAAGCAACAAGTGGGAGAATGTTGCGTATGTGTTATATTCTTTCCACGACTAGTCACGCGCGGGGGGGTCACAGGGGGGCCGTTATCCCCCCCTATACATTGCGTTGGGCGCAACGTCAGGGGGGTCCTAGGGGGGGCGATAGCCCTCCATGTCGGGGTCTGGGGCAGCAACCCGGAAATTTTTTTTGGTCCTTATTTTTCGGTGGGCGGACCCGCCCATGGTTTTGTGCATGGGTTTGCACATGGTTTTGGGGTACGATGGTTTTTGACCCCTGATATTTTGTAGATCCGGTCAAGGGAACTATGGTTATGTTCTAATCCAGGGTTAATGAATTGGGGTTTATGTATGCTTCAGCATGTATATATATGTGTTGTAACACTAAAAGGAATATAATGAAAAATCAAGCTGGTCATCCTGATTTGGGATCCAGGGGAAAATCTCTGTGTTTATCTGTTTTATGTTTTATGCTCTCACTATTGTTTATTTTCTGTTTTAAGATTCGTTAGTAGATAATTTTTGTACAGGGTTAAAACCTACATAGTGGTCCTTACATGAAAGTTGTATCTTCCCCACCACAGGTTAATTATGTGGTAACATGTTTTATTCCTGTGTCTATTAATTATCTAGTCAATGATATAGTGCATCATGTACTGGGGGCATTGGACCCTTATTTCCAGAGTGTTGTTCTCCCGTATGACGAGAATGTATTAAAAGGAATTTCATATTATGGGCCATTAACAACTCTATGGAGCAGAGTTGCTTGTCTTCTGTAAAGCTGCTTCAAAAATTAAACAAGGTCTCCCAGAGCATAGTTCCTTTTCTTGTGTCAAGCTAGTTAAAAAATGAAACAAGGTGTCAGAGCATAGTTCCTTGTATTGTTTCAAGCTCCTTAAAAAATGAAACAAGGTCTTCCAGAGCAGAGCTCATTTTCTTGTGTCAAGCTCCTTAAAAAATCGGAAACAAGGTCTCTGGAGCAGAGTTCCTTTTCTTGTATCAAAATCCTTAAAAAATTAAACAAGGTTCCGGAGCCGAGTTACTTTTGATCTTGTGTAAATCTCCTTAAAAAATGAAGCAAAGTGTTGGAGCAGAGTTCCTTGTCTTGTGTCAAGCTCGTTAAAAAATGAAACAAGGTCTCCGAAGTATATTTTCTTTTCTTATGTCAAGCTCCTTAAAAAATGAGTTAAGGTTTTAATGGGGATATTTATTTTACTATGTCAACTTCGTTAAAAAATGAAATAGGTCCCTATGAGCATAGTTATTTTACTATGACAAGATTGTTAAAACATGAAACAAAACCCCTTTCAAATCGAGTCTTTGATTATATCTTGTAAAATCCCACTCGAGTCTTTCACTTGATCTTGTAAATGAACCTTCATTCCATCCACCTGTTAGTAACCAATAGTCTACTTAGGTGAATGAAATGAAGCTTTAGGGGGCATGTAGTTCGAATTGAGTCATTATGTTGGGGGTATGAAAATTTATTCCAAGCATATTTTGTCTTTGTTTCAAGCTTGTCTAAAAATTAAACCAGTTTCAAGCATAGTTTTTCAACATGTTTCAAGGTTGTGTAAAAATGAAACTAGTTTCAAGCATAGTTTCCTATGTTTCAATCTTCTGTAAAAATGAAACCATTCTCATCCTACCTATCATGATTGTATTTTCGTCAGCCTATTCTACCAGATGAACCTTTTTTTTTCCATTCCATCGTCACCCTCTGCTTGGTCAATCATATGCTTTCACTTAGTTTTTACCCTTTCCTGGGGAACAGCTGCGATGAGTGGTCTTATTAGCCAACTTCTTGACCTTTACTTGTTTTGAGTAGTTCCATCATCACTAGAACTGGTTTCTACCTTTTATACCACTCATTCCTCCAGGAGGAGTCCTATTTCAACTCTTTTCAGACTCTCAAAAGATGAAAATATTTCCAAGCACTTGTATTTTTGAGCTCGTTAAAGTAAATGAAATGACATCTACTCTATATAAGTTTAACCCTTTTCCAGACTGAGATAGACTAGTTACAAAAAAGGAATACCTTAGTCAAACATGGCTAAGAGGTTCTCTTGAATATAGTTTTCTACCTTTTCGAATTCAAGAGACTATCTAGGAAAAGGAACATATGCATTTTTATTTTCCACTTCTTTTTCAAACTCCCTAAACATTTAAAATATATCGATTTACACCTATGTCAGACTTGTATAACTTAAACAACGTAGGACTTGTCACCATGAAAAGATCGAGCTACTCCTTCCTGGGGCTCGTTAAACTTACTAGGATGGATTCATCCGAATGGTGAACTTATATGACAAATATGGTATCTTCTTCAAGATTGTGTAAAAATAAAGAGGTAATCATTATAAATAGTGGGGAAAAATGGAAGTAAACATGTTTTTTATTATTTATTAAAGGAATCATATCGATCTTGAACATGGCACTCATATGTATCTCATATCAGATTTGGTACATACTCACTTTGTCACTTGCCTTCCTGGGTTTTGGAAATCCACCTGCCTCTCATTCAATCACCTCTGATCCCGTTTTGAGTCAAATGCTACCAAAATCTAGAGTCATGTCATTGATATGTTCAAGAGAAGTCCTATCTGCAAAATTCATACCTCTTATACTTATCTAACACTCTCTGCAACAATCTTGAATCATTGATATCTATCTTGAGCAATTCTATGTTTAGTTTCGATGATGTGGGAAACATAATGGCCCTCCTTCGACAAATCAATTCATGTTGACATCAGTTCATTATCTAAGGCATTGATTTAGAAACTCCCTTTCAGTACCTTGGAGCTTGCATGCCTCAATGGAAAGTTATTTAGATTCGACGACTAGTTCACATCATTGCCCTTCTATCACATGATTATACAAGTTTTTTACTTCAAATATTTTATTCACACGTGGATTTTGTTGTCACACCTTGAGAGCCATCATCATTATTGGTGGTTTCTCTTGTTCTTTTTAACATTTTACCTCATCAACCAATTATCAGGTGGTTTCTACCATGTTTGACATCATCACATATATTCACATGGTTAGATTTGTATTTTGGATGGGTCGGGATGGAGATGAAGACCCTGGATTCCATCTGATCAATCTAGGATGCGTGGAGTATTCCTGATTGTATATGTTAGTATGAATCTTTTGTCGAAGTGTACGAAAAAATACCACTTTAGCTACACATAACTTATAGACCTAACATCAAATATGGCTGCCAATATCTTCAGATCTGCAGTTAGTTGATCAAGACAAATGCTACACAAATCCAGATCTATGCATAAAAATACATTAAGCAGTAAAAATAAGGTTTTTCTCCATACATCCAATAGACAAGACAAGAAAAATATTTTTGAAATAATTTTATACTAAGGGCACCTGAGAGGAAAACAAGAAAGGTGTTTCCAATTCTCCTCAATGGGATGGGTTCTTGAAAGTCCTCAGCGTTTCAGATCTAGCATTTCTCTCTCTTGTTGGTGTAGAAAACCCATACAAAATATAGAACTCAAAGGGAGCTCACAAAGAAAAGATAGAAAATATGACAATGATAATGGCTCAAAGTCAGACCAAGAGTAAATATCCAGAGTGATCTCATAGGCAAAAAAAGGTGACAAATGAATGGGAAAACCCTTATATTTATAACAAATTATTGGGTCATTCTAGATCTTGGTGCATGATTAAAATAATATTAACCAAGTCTAGATCCACCTTTTATGGAATATTTTATTATATTTGTTGGAGGGAAAAGGTATTTGACTTGGGTCAAATCCCTTTATTTGTAAATAATAAATAAATAAATGATTTATTTATTATTTTAAGGAAATGGTTGAATGATAATTAAATAAATAATGATTTATTTAATTATTTATAAATGATTTAGTCATATTTAACAAGGAATATTATTTAAATAAGATTTAAATAATTATTCCTAGAAAATAATAAGATAAATAAGGATTTATCTAATTAATTTCCTTGTTTTGGGTTAAATATGACCAGGAATAATAATTAAATTATTGTTTAATTAATTATTTCATGAGGAAAATTAAACAAATATAGATTTGTTTAATATTTCCCTTTGGGGTTTCCTGTTTAGACCATAAACAACCTAATAAATGTGTTTTATTAAGTTATTTCACATAGTGAAAGCAATTTTACTTAAGGTAAAATTGGTCTTACATGGTGTACTTGGGTCCATCTAATGATAATAGGTTAGATGACCAAAAAATGGTGTAACATTATACATGATCCTTTCTATATGGATGGTTGCACCATGTCGTGGATCCACACTTATGATCCCTTTTAGTCGGCTGGTTGCATCCATTTCATGGGTTCCTGTATTGTTTGATTCCTATTTAGAGATGTATTGTGGGCATATTTTCGTCGTAGATGTCATATATATTTTACTATGTTTGATTTTCAGGTCTCCTAATGGTGTTTTTCCAAAGTCCTTTCCTTGAATGATAAATCACTTCAACCATCACTTCTCGTTCTGATTTCATGCTTTAAGGGGCATCTATTACACAACATTTTGTCACACCCCCTATTTCCTATCCAAAGTGTTGTACTATGTGTTACTCGTGCCACAAATGTCACAAAGACAAACAAGCTATGGAAACATGTTCACCATGAATAACATGCTCAAAACATCCTTGAAAAAACAGATAATCAGTGCATTGCAACAATTCTGGAGAAAGCCTATAAAAACCCTAATTTGTAGCCCCTGCATGGGTCTCTCATGTATTCCCTCTCGCTTTTCAACCTGTCTGTAACTGGTAAAAAATGATGGCACCGCGGGAATTGAAGTGAAAAGTCATGTTGGTCCTCTTCAGGCAGATTCTCCAAAAATGGATTAGAAGCTTCTTCCTCTACAAGTCTCAAGAACGGAAGTTCGGTACTTTCTGGTTGAGGATATGGTTGAGTTCTCCCATTTTTGAACCTTTGATCCTATATTTAAGAAACCTCCTCTTTGAGATATGGACTTTCCTCCCTCATTTATGGATCCATAACCTCTCCACATTTACTATAAATGAGCTGCATGCCTTCCCCAAATGGTTGGTCATTGTTGGTTACCTTTCAAAGTGCTTGAATGTTCCTAAAAGTTGTCAAAATTCTAAGGAGAAGGAGTGCTTGAAGTATTTGGATTGGACTTGGAAACCCATCCTGAAGGAGGTCTCCAACATCAAGGCACCGGTTGAATTATTCCCTCTTCTATTCATTAATAATACAAAACATGTTTTACTTTCCATGAGCTTGTTAATGATAACCTTCTTATTATGATAATCCTTGATCTATCATATAGCTTATATTGGAATAAATTTTCTATGTTTCTTGCATTTGTCGTTGTTTGATCTCTCTTGCAGGTATTCATGCGTAAAGGAATAGCGAGGAGCGATCTTGGAAGTGAATAGATCAGGATAAACATTGAAAAGTGATTGCATAGGAGCGAGGTATGACATCTCCCTCTCTTGTGTTATTCCGATATTAAACTAGGATAGTTTGCATTCTTTGTCTCGGTTGTTACGAGACCCACTCATTGGGCTAGAGGGATCGCCTCTATCCATAGAAGGGATTTCCTGGATAATAATTATCCTTATCCTTTTCCAATCCTAATGAGGATGCCTCCTTGCAATGATAATAAATTTGGGAAATCTGCTAATCAAATTACCAATCCATGCTCTCATTCTCCTTTCACTTGCCATGACTCAGATTCAAGGGAGGAAATCCCAGCATGGCTCATGAATCCCATGTCAAAAACTAACTCCTCCACTCTGCAAGATGATTTTGTTATTCGTATCTTTAATCTTGAATATGATTCATATTTCCATTATCCTCTATCATCTATATGTCATGATTCTTTTCACAATGACCCACTTGAGCAACCCTTTCCACCAGCTAGTTTTTTGCATTCTCCTGATTATCAAGTTGTTGGTATGAAATGCGATGAAATACAAGGAAGTCACATTACAAAGGTAGAGGAGAAGGAAGGTGAAGGTGCTTCCAATCTTCCTTCTCCTTTTCATAATCCACCATGTTAAAACTATTCTCTTCCATTCTTGGATGACAGTAAATCTACTAATCCCAGAAGTGAATCAAATGCAATAATCTCTTTCAATCAATCTGCAGTCTTGAGCAACAATCATTCTGATGAAGATGATTTTTTTTATGTATGCGATGATGAATGCCCAAGTGCATCAACTAATATTTTTCTTTCCCATGAAAATTTTAAAGATTTAGATCCATAATCTATTTCGTCCAAATAAAATGCTCTTGTTGAAACTTCCTCTTCACCCCACTATTCCTTGTGCTTCCCTATTTACGACGCACCTGCATGCAGTGAAGATATCGCATGATCTCCAATTAATTCATCACATGAGTTCACTTCTCAATTGACACAATGCGATGATATTATCCATGATGAAGATGAACACAGTTAAATAATTAAGTACTCTTTCCATCCCTTGTCATATTTACTCTTGCGTGAAGATAAATCTTTGAACCAGATTACTCATGACATTTTCTTGTTTCATACATCTTCATATTTGTGATCATATGAATCTTTTAACTTGAGTAATCTAGGTGTTGAATCTGAAAATATAATCAAGCCAGTGACAGAGATGGTTTCCACTCGGTTAATAGTGATCTCATTAAGATCAGTGAAAGTAGTTATCCTCACACTGTGCGCAATCTAGTTCAATATTTAGTATGTGATTTTACAATTTTGGAAAGTTTTGGGACATGCTAGAGAGTCCGGGCACTTCAAATTCCGTTGATGGTTGTTTCATGATCTCCTAGCTCTTGTAAGACCCATGACTCAAGTTAGATCTAGTTTTCTTCAAAAAAATCTTATTTTGCATGATTTCACTCGATGTAAATTCATTTTTGAAATATATTTGGCATTACAGACATGATCTCTTGAATTTTCAAGATCTGATTTCTGATCGGACTCAAGATGTTTTATATTCATTCAAGTCTCCTATATCAAACTCAGGTTTGGAATGCATATCTATCATGGAATTATCAAATTGTGAAGTTTATTATCCTAAAGATTATCTTTGGCCCAAAGAGTCATACTTGTCACACTCTTTTGAAAACAATCAGCTCCTCATCCTCCTTGCAAATATCCTGATGCTAATATTTTTCTTCATTTCACCTGAGATCCTCTTGAGTGTAATTGGATGCATGGATTATTTCAAGAATCAAATTATTATTCACTTGTTTCAACCTCACTGGTTTCATGTGTTTGTTATACTAGCATTCATGTTCACTTCTCTTGATGATTACGATGCTAGTACAGTATGTAAACAATCACAAGAAAATGGTTTGTTACCCTCATCACGTGATGAGGGTGATTCTACTATGGAGATTGTTTCTGAAATTGTTCCGGTTGATTTACCTATGTTGATTTAAAGCTGGGGATATGATGCTTTAATCAACTCATTTTATCATTATTTTTCCTCTGATGAATATGATTCATTTTATCATTTTCTCACCAGTACGTCCAATGATAGTTGTTTTACATCCTTAGATCGGTTATGTCAGGTCCTCACTTTCTTGGAATCACTACTAAATATGACCAGATATATTTTTCTCCACAATATTCTCATTATAATCCCATGCCTCTAATTGAAAATTTAGTTTTTCAAAAATTTCAGGGCTTTCAAGAGGATCGCCATGAAGTTTATGATCCAATCACTGAATGGTTGGAGATATCTTTCTTGGAAAGCCTCATTGCAATAAACAAGTTTCAACTTCTTATCATGATCTCTAAGCAGGATGACATAGAAGAAGGTGCATTTGCAAGAAGTATTCAAGGCTTGCTTGATTTTGGTTTCCATCAAAGAGGTAAGAATGTGAATTGGATGAAAGTAACAATTATTACACATATCTCTTCCCACATGCAAGACCTTCCCTTTTTTGTGAAATTTATTCAAGCTCTCTTATCTTCCCTTGCACACTACTTTAAATCTATTTTAATCTATCCTATCTTTGTGATTGCAGGTCGGGAACGATTACGGTGGCTACATTGGAAATTTCGTTATACGCGACCTCAACATATTAACTGTTAAGTTAGGAGTAGGATTATATGCATCCTATTTTTCCTTACCGTCCACTCATCCCATGTTGTTCTCCTTAGTATATTTTGTATTTTCTTACTTTTCTCTTGTATTAGGCTTTGGTTTCTCTTCTTTTACTTGTCTTCTCGTTTTTTTTCCTTGTTTTTTGTTATCTTTCCTTTTGTTTCGTTTCTTTTGTTTTTATTCCTTTTGTTTTTTCTCCTTTTTGACTTCATCATGTGAATAAGTGTTGTTCCTGGACTTGTTTTGGATTCTTAGTATGTGTGTGCATGAAGTCAAAAGGATTCTTGTGACACTTCAACATTTGGTTAGCTTTGGTTTGTCTTCCTTGTGTCGGTTAGGTCTTTTGGCTGATGAAGTTCTGATGGAAAATATGATCTGTCTGTAATGAGAGTTTTGGGAAAACCATCTACTTGTGTCTATCCGAGAAACCTTGTGCCTATATTTAGTTTTTATGTTTCATTGGTTTCATGCTTTTCCAATCAATAGAAAAGGAGAAGGGAAAAATATAAATGAGAAAAACTAAATCAAAGGTACTCATATACTTCTTTGAAGGAACAACCTCTCCTTGTCTCAATAAGTCGAGATTCCTCTTCCACCCAAATAAATAAGTGCCAATGCAAAATCCTCTTTAAAATAAATAAATAAAGAAGAAAGAAGAGAAATTATTCTTGTGCAGAGAGGTGAATCAAGAAACTCAATCGAGTTATTGTCCAGGCTCGTTGGAAGCGAAGAAATGTTTATGTTCATATGTGACTCTGCTAGGGTACTTTCCATGCCTACTTGCAGTGGTGCAACACCAGAGATGAAAAATAATACTCTTAAAATCTTAAACTCACGAACTTCAATACCCTTCCTTGCTTGAAAAATTGTGGTAAATCTGAATCTTTTTTTAGTTAAACAGAAATGGTGCAACGGTGACTTAGTATATTCATGGGATAACTAGGGAAATGAAAGTGATCTAGATGATGAATCAATACTCCCCGAAGAACCAAGGTCATGTATAAAAGAATGCAATCGAGACAAAGAAGCTATAGTTCTACCAGTGTGTCACCAAGTGTTTTATCTGCTACAACCCCCTCCAAAATTTTTGGCTATACCAAATTTTGTAGGTTTTAACCCTGTACAGAAATTATCTGCAAACGAATCTCAAAAATAGAAAATAAACAATAGGGAGAGCATAAAATATAAAATAGATATACACATATATTTTCCCCTGGATCCCAAATCGAGATGACCAGCTTGATTTTTCATTATATTCCTTTTAGTGTTAGAACACATATATATACATGCCGAAGCATACATAAACCCCAATCCATTAACCCTAGATTAGAACATAACCGTAGTTCCCTTCACCGGATCTACAAAATACCAGGGGCCGAAAACCATCATGCCCCAAAACCATGTGCAAACCCATGCACAAAACCATGGGCGGGTCTGCCCACCGAAAAATAATGACCAAATTTTTTTTCTCCCGGGGCACTGCCTCGGACCCCGAACAGGAGGGGCTGCTACACCCAACGCAATGTACAGGAGAGGATATTGCCCCCCCTATGACCCCCCAGCGCATGACTAGTCGTGGAAATAATATAACACATACCCAAAATTCTCCCACTTGTTGTTTTCTTTCTGCAAGGGGCCACAGGAGAGCTAAGTCATTAACCCAACTTTGCAACACCCATTGTTTCTCTACACCAAGAGAAATTTTGAGTGCTCACAAACTTCGTCAATGCATCTGCAAAATTCTTCAAAGTGTCCACCTTTACCAGAAACACCCTTTTAGCCTCAACCATATATCTCACAAAGTGATATTGAACATCAATGTGCTTTATCTTTGAATGATAAACAGGGTTCTTAGCCAAGAAAATTGCAGTTTGGCTATCATAGTCTATCCTTATAGCTTGTTGCACCAACCCCATACTTGAACACAATATCTGCAACCAAAATGCTTCCTTTCTTGCATGAGTGGCTGCCATGTATTCTGCCTCTGTAGTTGAAAGAGCCACTACAAACTGTCTTTTACTCATCTAAATAACTGCACCTCCATATAGGCTAAACACATACCCACTTGTAGATCTTCTTTGGTCCAAATCTCTAGCCCAGTCTGCATCAACAAAACCACGAATTTCCAAAACTCTTTCCAATCCTACTCTTCCCTGGTAGCACAAGCCATATCACTAGTGCCACGCAAATATCTGAAAACCCGCTTCACTGTTGTCCAATGCTCCTTCCCTGGGTTTGACATAAACCTGCTCAATACTCCCATTGCATGTGCAATGTCTGGTCTAGTACATACCATTGCATACATTAGGCTACCTACTACACTTTCATATGGAACACGGGACATATCCTTCTCTTCTTCTTGTGTCTTGGGACACTGTTTAGCAGACAAATTTACACCTACAAGAATCAGAACATTCACCGGTTTACTATCCTGCATATTGAACCTCTGAAATATAGTCTCAACATAATTCCTTTGGTTTAACCAGAGCTTCCTCTTTTCCCAATCTCTCTTAATTTCCATGCCCAAAATATAGTTTGCAGCACCAAGATCCTTCATGTCGAATTTGGAGAACAGTTGGGTCTTCAAATCTTGGATACTTTCTTTGTCATTTCCAATCAACAACATATCATCCACATACAAGACCAAATAAATAACAGTCACCAATTAATTTAAAATAAACACACTAATCCTCTTTGCTTCTGGTGAAGCCAAGTCTCCGTATAAAGGTATCAAATTTCTGATACCACATCCTTGGTGACTATATTAACCCATACAGAGACTTCTTTAACCTGCATACCAGTTATTTCTTCCCCTTCACCATAAAGCCTTCAGGTTGTTTCATGTATATCTCCTCTTCTAGATCCCCGTGAAGAAATTATGTCTTCACATCCATTTGTTCTACCTCAAAATCAAATGCAACAGTAATAGATAAAAGTAATCTAATAGAAGTAACTTTGGCAATAGGAGAAAAAATATCATCAAAATCAATTTCCGACACCTGGGAATAACCTTTTGCTACCAACCTAGCTTTGTATTTCTCCACCTTTCCTTCTACATTCATATTCTTCTTAAATACTCATTTTCTCCCGATGGGATTCCTTCCAGTCAGCAACTCCACCAGATCCCATGCCTCATTTTTAAGCAAGGATGCCATTTCATCAACCATGGCATCCTTCTAGAGTTTTCCATCCTCTGAAGCTACTGCCTCCCGAATGGTTTGGGGATCATCATCAGTTATAGTTAAAGAAAAATTTGAATAGAAATCAGATGGACTATACCTTTTTGGTTGTCTTCTTTCCCAAACTAATCTTCTCATAGTTGGAGTTTGTGGGTCTTCCTCTTCTGAGTCTTCTTCTGTTGTAGAGTCTGATTCATCCTTCTTTAGCTCAAACTCTATATTTTTAGGTTCCTTTGGTAGGACTCCATGTTTAACAACATCTTTCACCTCTCTAAACACCACATCTCGGCTGTACACAACCTTCCTTGTTTCCGGGTTCCAAAGCTTGTAACCCTTTAAACCATCCTTTTACCCAAATAAGATGAACCTTTCAGATTTATTATCCAACTTGCTCCTTTTCTCCTTTGGAACATGTACATATGCATCACATCCAAATACCCTCAAATGTGAAAGAGATGGTTTCTTACCAGTCCATACCTCATGTGGAGTATTATCCTCCAACGCTGATGAAGGTGATCTGTTAACCAAGTAACATGCAATCTCCACTACCTCTACCCATAATTCTTTTCCTAACTCGATATCACTAAGCATGCTTCTTTCCTTTTCTATCAGCGTTCTATTCATTCTTTCTACAACTCCATTTTTCTGAGGTGTGTATGGATTAGTCTTCTACCGTGCTATACCACACTTCTTACAGAACTCTTCAAATTCCTTCTTGCAAAACTCCCCACCATTATCTGTCCTCAGCACCTTTATCTTCTTCTCTATCTGGTTTTCCACCAGAGCCTTAAATTCTTTAAATATATCGAAGACTTCAGATTTATTCCTCAAGAAATGTATCCATGTATTCCTTGAGAAGTCATCTATGAATGAAACATAGTACACAGACTTACACAGTGATGGAATTGACATAGGTCCAAACACATCACTGTGCACAAGCTCTAATATCTTGTTTGCCCTCTTAGCACCAGAAGGAAAACTCACCCGATTCTGCTTCCCATATACACAATGTTCATAGAAATCGAAATCCAGAGAGCTATTAGACATACCTTCTACCATACAATTTCCATGTAGTACCCGAAGGCCCTTCTCTCCAATATGTCCAAGCTGTTGATGCCATAGCATGGTCTTTTCTCCAGATACCACTAGGCTTTCCGCTCCACTTTCAAGAACCACAAAACGGTTGCACCCATCAATAATAGTGCTACCCTAAAGCTTATATAGAGTTCCAATCCAAACTCCCCGCATTAATATCAGTGCTCCCCGAACCATCTTATAGGTATTTTTCTCGAACACTGTTTTCACACTTGCATCATCCATCTTGCTTATAGAAATCATATTTTTGGCCAATGCAGGAATGTGCAGAACACCAAGAAGTGTTCTAATCCTTCCACCTTGTAGCTTCAGCTTGACTTTTCCACGTTCGATGATTCTGGCCTTCCTATCATCACCTAAGAAGACATCACCGCCATCATATTTCTCATACTCGCAGAACCACTCCCTATGGGGAGTCAAGTAAAAGGATGCACCCGAGTCAATCAACCATGACTCATGATCTGCATGTGTATTTGAAGAAGAAGCCAAATACACATCCCCACCTTCATCCGAGGTGGTTTTTTCCTCTACAGAAGGAGCATCATCAAATCCCTTTCCTTTCTCAGGAGCTTTAGATCTACAGACCTTTTTGTAGTGCCCTTCCTTTCCGCATTTCCAACACACCTTTACAAACTTTCCAGGAGATTTAGATCTCCCTCTAGATTTAGATATCCCACTCGAAACCTTATTCTTGTTTCTGTTCTGGGACCTTCTTTGTACAGATAAGGAATCTCCATTCTGACCCTCCATATTTCTCCATCTCATTTCCTCCGACAGCAAGGCTAAGACAATGTCATCAAAATTCAAGGTAGTTTTATTGCTACCTATTGCAATAATGAGACTGTCCCACGAGTCTGGTAGAGAACACAACAAACTGATGCAGTTATCTTCATCTGAGATTTTAATATCAACAGATGACAGCTGACTTACCATATTATTGAAGGCGTTCAGATGCTCTGTCACCGAGTCTCTATCCTTCATCCTCAGGTTATAAAAATTTTTCCGCAGGAACAATTTATTCACCAGAGACTTAGATTGGTACAAAGTCCCTAGTTTGTCCCACAAGGTCTTCGCCATATCTTCCCTAGATACATTCAACAATACTGAATCTGAGACACACAACCATATTGTGCTCTTTTCCTTCCGATCCAGCTTCTTCTAGTCTTCATATGACATTGCCGTTGGTTTAGTATCTGGATCTACCGCGATCCACTAATCTTTATCCACCAACAAATCCTCCATATTGAGCTTCCACAACTCAAAACTCTGACCATTAAATTTCTCGATCTCTATTTTTCCGCCACTCGCCATCTTCTTTCACCACAAGAATCGATCCCACAGATCTCCCACTGAACATGGTCTACCACAGGCCCGAGCAAAAAACCCCTCAGCAGCAAAGGCGTTCCCTTGAAGTCGAAACTGCTCTGATACCAAATGTAGGTTTTAAACCTGCACATAAATTATCTACAAACGAATCTTAAAAACATAAAATAAACAATAGAGAGAGCATAAAACATAAAACAGATATACATAGAGATTTTCCCCTGGATCCCAAATTGGGACGACTAGCTCGATTTTTCATTATATTCCTTTTAGTGTTACAACACATATATATACATGTCGAAGCATACATAAACCCCAATCCATTAACCCTGGATTAGAACATAACCATAGTTCCCTTGACCGGATCTACAAAATACTAGGGGCCAAAAACCATCATGCCCCAAAACCATGTGCAAACCCATGCACAAAACCATGGGCGAGTCCTCCCACCGAAAAGTAAGGACCAATTTTTTTTTTCCTGGGCACTACCCCAGACCCCGAACAGGGGGGGCTGCCACCCGCCCTGTGACCCTCTTGTTGCGCACGACGCAATGTACAGGAGGTGGAAATAATATAACACATACCCAACAAATTTCAGAGCCTTCCTTGATCTTTTTCATTCCTATCGCAAAATTTTAAGCTCATCATTTTGGTTTTCTCACTATGTTGTGGTCGTTTTCACAAGATAGGCTAAGTGTCATATTTTGGCATGTTGGATGTCGTATTACATGTATGATATTGTTCTAGTGGTTCCAAGAGGTCACCTTTGTGCAAATGCGTTTTTCTAACCTTGTAAGTATTCATCACACTCATTTCAATTTTTTTTAGCATTGTCGCACAAGTCTCATCACGGTCATCATAAAGTGTATATGTGGTGTTGTACTTGTCAAAACTGGTCATGACACTGTCACAAGGAGGGAATTTTTTATTTTTTATGTCAAAGATGATGTATGTTATTTGAGTCATCAAAATATGCTAATTTTGTGATCACAATCAAAGTTCATCACTCTTCACTGATCTCATTGGTCCTACACTTATTCATTCTCTGGAAAACCTCTTGACCAAGCAACTTAGCTTCACCCGACCTCACCTGAGTTGCGCACTATGTAGTATAAATCCTCTAGCTGTGACATTTTTGCTTGGAACTACACAGTGCGCAATACTTTCCTCCCACACTAGCATATTTGGCCCAATTTTCGACAGCTAAAATGTCTCTATTGTGACACATAGGTGTCCCAAGAGCGACACTTTGAGGTTGGGAAAAACTTTGTTTCCTGTACCATCACTTATGCGACACTTATAAAAATTTTCAGAATAGCGAAACTATACACGATACATGTATTCATTTAGTCAATATTTGAATTGCATCATTTATTTTCGCTATCCCGACATCATGTGGAGACGTCGATATTAAGACACTGATGCCTTCCCAAAATGTGTCGCAATATCAACAGCCTATCGTCGGCTCTATTAGTTTTCCAACGACGGAAACAAATTTCAGAATGGAAATGTGAAACAACCATTGGAATTGCGATGGAAACAACTGTTGGAATTGCGAAGCGAATCCTAGAAATTTGTTTTAAGGGCAGAGTAACCCTGGATGATCATCCACTTTAAGAAGGAACTCACATTTGGCTTATGGCATGATAGCATTAGATGATAAAGGATAAAAGAATATGTACGACCTCATAAGTGAGCTACGATGCAAGACAATTGTCTCAGCTATCTTGCATCCTATCCTAGCTCGCTTGGGAGGTTGTCGATCTTCATTTCTCATTTATCAACTATTGGCATCGTGCTAGAAGCGAAAGTTGAGTTACTTCCTAAAGTGGATGATCATCTCAAGCTTACTTCTTCCCCTACAGAGGTATCTCCAGTAATAATTTGGTACCTTTTTTATAAGATCAAGGGCATGTTCATTTAACAAAACTACCTTTTTATAGCTCTTTGTGTGAATTATGTTTAGTGTAAATATTGCACGTGACCTTGAAAAAATTAGGAGTAGCATTACTTTACACTGCAACTTTTACATGAAAGCAACACTAAACATATGTATAAATTAAGAAATAGTTCACCGAGTTTGCTAAAAACCACATCCAAGGGGATGCCTTAATAATTACTATTTGGTTTCTCTGTTAGAAATATCATCTAAATCAATATGGCGCAAATTTCATTCTTCAGTAAATGTTTTTATTTTACTTTAAAAGAATAAATCAGTATAGGATGGTGTTTGTCCACATATGCAGCTAGTTATTATTGCTCATGATGCAAGAGGATTTGTACCTGCGCTTCCAAGTCATTCAACATCCATAATTATCTATACAATAAATACAAGTAATATTTGTAGTATTTTTTACTCTAAGATGCATTCTTATGATAATGTTAAAACATATGTTGACAATGTCAAAACATACCTGAATAAGCTCCTATTCGTTTCAAGAACAATTTATTGGAGTCTCCTAAACTTGGAAAAATCCTCCCACGATCCGAAAGAGTAGCAACTAAGTCAAGGTTGGTTCTACACCATCAATACTACACAATCTGAAAGATCAAGATTGGTTCTACACCATCAAGCCTACAAAAGGAAAAATAGATGTTTCCATTTGTTACCCATTGAACTACATTTAAGGCTCAAACCTTCTGAATACTATCCCAAGGGATCTCATATTGGGAAGTTGTGTCTGTGATTTTCAATAAATATATTTCCTTTAGGTAGAATGGATCATCACAAGAGCTCATAGGCATGTTTAGAAAGAAATGGTGGCTCCTATTTGTCCAATTCTCCATTATGGTTAAACAACCATATTAAACCACTATCAGTTTTTCCCCTTACATTTTTTGGCCCACTCTAGTCAAAACCCCATCATTCAAGGTAGTTCTTAGCTAGCTATGTTGAAGTGGCTTGAAGCCTTTGGTGCTCCCATGATAGCTTTAATTATTCTCTCATGGTAAGATGACTGTGCACATTGAAAGGATTTTCATTTTCATATAAAACATCGAAAATAACTTCTTACAGTCATTCAAATATGGGAATGTTATACAAGTCCATCACAAAATGGAATATTTTCACATAATTTTTAAAATTTTATTACTACCGCTTGTTTATCTAAATGTTGTGACATCATTATATAGCACCCTAGCCTGATTATTATATAGCTCCTAGCCATTATTTTTACTCTTTGATCATATCCCAAGACTTGATCATTTATAATGTTGTGGTTAGTGTTTGAAGGGCTTGCATGCGCCCCACAATCAATCATCTTAATGCCATGTCCTGTCTTGTACTCTGCAATTGGTATTCCTAATTTCTTCCTTATTTCACTGCTTTCCACCTTAGTCTAATTTGAGGTCAAGGGTTATTCTCCCCAACCTGCATCTAACGCAATATTCACTAGTTCATTTTGTGCATTTGATAAGGGAATATATATATGATCAAGGCTAAGTTAATCACTGAGCATTGAAGGAGGTATGAGCACCTTCAGTTTGGTGTACAGGAAGTTCATAAGACCTACGTTTGATGTTGGAATAAGAGCCGAGTTTCAACAATGTATATGTAGAGGTTAAGGGTCTACCAAGGAAAGTTTACATAGGGTTTGAGGATTGGTTTGAAAACTACTAGGAAATATTCTTGGGCAGCCGCATGAGGCCTATAGAGGGCCAAAATCATCTGAGTGTCTAGGTCGTGTCTCTTCATGGTTAAGTAGTAAAATGAAGAAGGTATCTGGTTGGTTATTTATGTTTATCACTGCCAGGTTAATGAAGTTGGTTTTGCGATAGTAATTGTTGTAGCCCAAAGTTCAATGAGTGCAGTGGCATATCCTTGATGTAAAGGCTGGTAAATGAAGCCTTGTGAACAATTATCATTTGAGCTACATGATGCATATTTGATTGAGATGTTTATTTGGCGTTTGAACAATGATCTTGGTTATCATATTAAAAAGTCAATATTGAAATTAAATGTACTCTCTCATCCTCTGTTGAACATTTGATCACAATGATAATAAGAAGAATTGATCAAGAGTTTCCCCATCTTGGGTTTTTTCCCTGGCTTGTGCCTTATCTTCGTGTTCTCTTGTCTAGGCTTCTATTTTTCTATTTCATTTAAAGTTCTTTCACTGGTTACTGTCATATTTTGATTCATTGCAGATGGTTTAGAGAAGGGCTAAGGAAGTAACTTATTGTAGCAAATAACATGTTAAATTAACATGGTTTTAGAGCCAAATCGAGGAAAATCCTAGGGAAGAGAAAGAAATCACTACAGAAAAAATGTGGACAAATCTCCATGTTCTCATTTCTCTTTGCAAGTTTGAAGTGCTAAGGATATGTACTTCTCAAAATTGAGACATTTATCGAGGTTTATAAGTATCCCTAAGTAGAAGTATTACAATCATCAGCAAGGAGGATAAGGTTTGTTTATCATTTATTCTGGACTCTTGAAGGTATTCTGGGATGATTTGAAAAAATAGAATGTTGAGTGGATTTGGATCACTTTGAAATCGGGGTTTTTTGCTATGGAGTGATTTCTAAAAATGGGCGAAGCATCTCTGAGATCATGGACATGCTGGGCTACATTTTTCTTTGGATTTTTCTGGTCCTTGAAGGATCTCACCGAATAGATGAGTATTCCAAGGTGAGATCTTGATGAACAAATATTTTTTCTAACTTGAATATTATCTTCTGCACCCATATCTTTTTGCGGCCATGATATTTTTACTTGAGAGACAAAAGGCCTTTTGAACATCATATATTTGAAGTTTTGGATTAATCTATCTAAGGTTTTGACCCTAGTACAAGTGCATCTCCCAAAATAGTTTGATCTCATGAAGCCAATCTAAGTGGCGGCAAGGAATTTTCTTTAGAATAGACATCGTAAAGCCCAAATTTTGGACCCTCTTTATAATGGTAATGATGGGAATCACTCTTGTTAATCTCACATTGAATTTACAACTACCCTATCATGTGGCAATGTAAATTATTAATTAAAGTAAATTTAGTGGTTGAAGAACTATCTCCAACATAATCTCAAGCCTCTACGGAGTAGTGATGTCTTTTACAGCGTAGGAATTTTGATGACCCAATGTTAGTGTGAATTATAATCGCAAGCGTATGAAAAAAACTCACTTTAGTTGTGCATAACAAACATCCCTAACATCAAAGATGATTGTCAATTTCCTTAGATATGCAATTAGTTGACCAAGATAAATGCTACAAAATCTAGATCTATGCAGTTAAAGATATTAGACAGCAAATAAAAGCAAGAGTTGCTCCATGCATCCAATAGACAAGACAAAAATATTTTTAAATAATTTTTTATTATGACACCTAGGAAGGGAACATAGAAAGATGTTACCAGTTCCCCTCAATGGGATGGGTTCTTGTATGTCCTCGGCACTTCGGATCTAAGATCTCTCTCTCTTGATGGTGTAGAAAACCCAAACAAAAAATGGAACTCAAGGGGAGTTCACAAGAAAAAAGGTAGACAAATATGACAATGATGGAGGAACAAAGTCAGACCAAAAGTATAGATTCAAAGCGAAATTTAGGCAACGAAAGGTAGTGAATGAATGGAAAAAACCTTCTATTTATGAAAAAATATTGAGTTAGTCTAGATATTGGTGCATAATTAAAATATTATTAACCAAATCTAGATCCAACTTTTATGGAATATTTTATTATTTTTGTTGGAGGGAAAAGGAATTTGAATTTGGTCAAATCCTTTTATTTGTAAATAATAAATAAATAAATGATTTATTTATTATTTTAAGATTATGGTTGAGTAATAATTAAATAAATAGTGATTTATTCAATTATTTATAAATGATTTAGTCAAATTTAAGAAGGAATATTATTTAAATAATGTTTTAATTAATTATTCCAAGAAAATAATAAGCTAAATAGTGATTTATCTAATTAATTTTCCTATTTTGGGTTAAACATGACCAGGAATATTAATTAAACTGTGGTTTAATTAATTATCCCTTGAGGAAAACCAAACAAGTAGGGATTTATTCAATATTTCCTCATGGGGTTTCCTGTTTAGACCATAAAAAACTTAAAAAATTATGGATTACTAAGTTACTTTTCATAGTGAAAGAAATTTTACTAGGGTAAAATTAGTCTTACATGGTATAATTTGGTCCATCTAATAGTAAAATGTTAGATGACCAAAAATTGGTGTAACAGATTTCCCCCCAGTGTGCGAGCATTAGGAGCTAATTGTATGACCGAAGTACATTGTAAGAACTCAATCACTCGACACTGAAGGGGGATTAAGAGAGAGAGAAACATAAGTTAGACTAAGGCGCGAGAGGAAAAGACCCCGAGGAGGTGAGACTTACAGGTGTGACAAGTCTCTTTTATTAGTGAGTACCTATTCTACATGAGGCGGGGGAGGCATACCTATGCCCACTGAGATAACAAAGTACAAAGAATGATGTGTCCAATAAACAAGGGACTGAACTATATAGTACATGTTGGCATTATTAAACATGGGCCAAATAAAAACATGATAATGGATCCCACATACATACTGTGACTGGGACAACAACTAGGACTTATACAATAATATATGAGTACATGATATATAAGTACAACCAAAGAGGCCCTATAAAATAGGAAAGGGCTCTGAAAATATAAATGATACATGAAAACTAAATAGGCGCTACAAGTGGCTGAGGCCAGAACCATCAAATCTATCGAGCTGCATCCAAGGCTATAGTAGAGAAGTCATCTGGTTATGTGGGGGTTTACCTAAAGGGCCACCCCCTCATGAGGCCTGAAAAATATCACACACACCCGGGAATCCCCGGTACAATCTGCTGCATCACTGAACCATCAAGTATACAGATCTCGATCATGCCATGCAGAGCTGGAACTGAGAAAAAATCAAGTCAAAGGGAAATAAAGGATCCTGTTTCCTGATTCGAGGCATCGAACAAGAGTGGAAGTTGGAACCAAGGTACACTACCCTCTAGACCTCTCTTCTGGAATGAATAAGAAGATGTTGACAAAAGGAGGTCCACCATAGGTGAGGCAATACCTCGACTAAGGCACGAGAGATAATAGCATAGCAACTGATAGAATTACATTAGGGATGATGGTGGAATGCGGGGTACTGAGTATCAGGCTGATGACTTCCCTTGTTAGAGCATAAAGGGAATGGATGACCTAGAAGCTATTGACTTGACATCGCAAGGTATAGGGGACAGTATGACTGAATGAAAAATGTGCAACATGAGAGAGGAGCAAATAAATGAAGGATGGAAGAGTGTGGTGGGATATAAAGGGACTCGGGACAGAATCCATGGATGCATGATGACTCAAATCAGATGCTCTAAAAAAGTGTGACTCGATGATGCTGCCACACAGAACAGGCTTGGTGGAGACCATAAAAGAATGAGTACAAGATGGTTACTCATGACGAAAATCGACACGAGCATGGACAAGTATGAAGGCAAGGTGTTGCCCCACGTACAAGTGTCGCAAGTGAATAAATTCAATTTTGAGGAGTGGTGAAGTGACCCTTATTGGAAAAAATGTGTCCGGGTGAAGTATAAAATCACAAAAAATGAAAGGGTACCTATTTGAGAGCTTGGTGAGAGCTTTCCAATGATGCTGATGGTTAGCCAAACCAAGTTACAGTTTGGTCGCAGCAAGCGAAAGAAAAATCTGGGGTGTTTCTTTTAATAGGTGTTTCTTTTAATAAGGCATTTTCCCTCCAATTTGATTCATTTTCAAGTGTAGTTGTTGTGAATGTAGAGAGGTGAAAAGGCCCTAAATATTGCGGCAATCGTAGTGGACAAACCGACCGTTGGAATCGAGATCCGTCAGTTGCAGGTAAGAGGCCTAACCATACACTTTCAATTCAGGGGATTAAAGTTTCATATTAGGCACTGAGAGCCCAAGAACAGGTCAGTTCACACTTTTTGAGGTATGTTTTGCGACCTGGGAGGAGGTACTGGGCAAAAAACTATGACCTCTCCCAGGCAATGACCTGAAAAGTGAAACCTGTCAAAGAAAGGGGGTTTGAGTGTTGTTTTTGGCTGAGAGCTGAGATTTTTATGGTTGAGGGGCATAGGTGCCCCCAAGCATGTTATGGTCATGCCAAATGTATTTAAAAAAGTGGAATCTCAATGCATTTTTATGATGTGGTTCACTATTTGTTTATGTTATGGTTGTCTTCTGTGGGAAGAATGGATAGAGGCAGTTCGAGAAAGGTAATGGAGTATTACCAATCTCTTTTGGTACTACATATATGAAGCAAATGGACTATATTTTTGGGTTCGCATACATGGTGTCACTATCCTAAAGAGTAGATTTGGAGATAATGATCTGGTGCTCACGTAGAAAACACACAGGTTGGTCAACAACAATGTCTAGGGGACTGGGTTGCTGATGTAAGAGGAAGGAATGATGAGAGGATCATCCCTAGAGTGATCTGAAGTGATATGGGACTCTAAAGGTTCTTCTAAATGGGGAAGAATGATGGTACTAGAGTCGAAACGATGAGATGAACTATGAGGGCTGTGGAGAATTGCTTCTCTTGGACTCTCAAATATGGGTGCCCCTTTACCAAAACATTGGGTGTCAATGTGATGACCACAAGGTGTATGTGGTTCGAATGCATGGTTTCAATGTAAGGGGGAATATATAAATTCAGGGATGTTATATGCTTCCATAATTTCATCATCGTAATATAAGATGGGGTGACTGGTGGAAGAAAAAAGACCTGACGCGCCGAAGCTACCTGACTCATCATCATGAGAAGAAAGGTTCACATGTGCATCATCACAGAGGGTGACTGAAGAAAAATTAGATGAAGGATCCACCGATGCTGAGCCCAGGGTGATCGTTGAAGGGAGGTCTTTTTCAAACAGAATGGGAAGTCCCAAGGGAAGATTCCACCGTGAATCTCATAGATGATGACCGGTAGATGATAGTGGCTGAAGACTCCATCATATCAACATCAGGAAGGGGCATTTCAATGGGAGCAGAAGTATCCTCAATTTGGCCTGAAGCATACTGCGCAAGGATGAGATATGCAGACTGATTGTGTTCAATCTCATAGTCCTAAACTACCTCCAAAGAGGCACGTTAATGCTTGAGGTGAGGACACAGGTAGGTATAATGGCCATGGAGATCAAAAAAAGCATAAGGGTGGTTGGTGTGAACAATCTTGGGGTTCTTGGCTACAGTCGAGGTAGAGGCTTCAGGGACCTTAGACTCAGGAAACACGACATTAACCATGAGCTTGATACGAGGAAATTTAGGACAATGATGGGTGGCATGACCGACAACATCACACAAAGCACACGGGGGGGTACGCTTTGGAGGCTTAGGAGGGGAAATGGTTGTTAGGTAAGCCTTGTCTTTAGGTACCTTCTTGTGAGCTTTTCCCCCCTCACCCGAAACTTTAACAAGAGGAGTAGGTTACTATTAAGGTGGCTGAGGCACGAAAGCAAAGGGAGGGGTCATGGTGACTGGTTGGATCGGGGTCAAAGAAAGATAAGGTTTGGGCTAACCAGGCGCAATGGATGTTGGGGGATCAATGTACCAGAATGGGATCCCCAGGATCATGTTAGGAAGAGATAAGGTAGCCATAACAGGTACCGAAAATACTCCCAGGGGGGAGCTAGAAATGGTATCTGACCGGAGGGGTAATGGCCAAGCGGGACCGCTCATAGATGGTTAAGGCCATGAGGAACCATTCCAAGAGGGTAGATAGGCTCATGGATGCCAGCTACAGATGAAGGGCTTGGAGGAGGGGGTCTTAAAGGCTGAATCGAGGTGCTAGGAGCAAGTTGCGGAGGGCGGGGTTGTTGAATAGTTGAACTAGTTCGTTTGAGGTCGGACCGAGATGATTGCATCATGAAAACATTCGATGAGCTGGGATCACAGATATAAGGAGAGGGACCAGGGAATGAACCAAGAAAAGAGGAATGTTTATAGACTCCAGGTGAAACACTGGTTAGAGGTTCGACTATTTGTTTATCGCCCACCGAAGAGATGATGGACTTAGGGGAGGTCTGAGACTTCGGTTCGTAATATGTCAACTGGTCGATCGTGACAATATTTCCATTGTGAGGAAAGAAAATCTTACAGTGAACCACATATGGGAAAACATACATCACATAAGTGTAGCTACGACACAATATAATGTTGTAGTCTAAGGGGGCATCAATGAATTCTACATCAACACAAACAGTCTTGGCCACAAGAGTAATGGGACAATTGCGAAACATGCCAAGGGATTGGGAGGAGTGGTCATCCCACACTCGGAGGGTGATAGTGGAAGGGGCTAACTCAGGAGATCCGAGTTGCTTCCAAACCGAAGTGAACATCACACAGGTGGATGCCCACTCATCAATGATACAATGGGAGACGTTGGCATTCTGGATTTTGACAGGGATTTGGAAGGCGATGGAAGCAGGAAGGGGAGGATGTTCTGACCAGTCATCATAGAAGAAAATCAAATGATCATCTGAAGGACCCACAGTTCCCTTGGTAGTTATTAGATATTTTCTTTGTGAAGGGAACGACTGGAGAACTTCCAGCGTTGACATGGCAACAGGGGATTGCGCCCAGTCATCTACTATATTATACAATTGGGAAGCTTTACCAGAAGTAGTGTTTTTTCATAATGGTCCCTTGGGGATATTGGTATGAACCTCTTCCTTAGGTTGAGGGATCAGTAAAGGACCATTGGGTGTCGAAAGAGGTTCTGTGGGACCTGAAGAAGGGGGCTTGGGGGCAGATGTAGCGAGGGGCTTGTTGTACTGATGGGACTAAGTCTAAAGGTTGAGGTCAACGGTAATGGGTTGGTCAAATTTCATCATGAGGATCTGGTAATCAGAGGTACCATATGGAGGAGGTTTAGTGGCCGCTTGAATCTCAGTGGGTTGGGTAGCCATGAATCCTTGCTAGGGGAAAGAATTGGTAAAAAAAGCCAGTTGGATAGGTGCAGCATTGGGAGGAACTGAAGGGGAGGCTTGCTATCCTCGGGATGTTGCTTGAGCTTCCCACATATAACGCATCTGAGGTAAAAGAGGACAATCATGGGTGTAGTGACCATAGACACCGCAACAAGAACAAAGCTTGTTCGTGCAAACTAGCCTGTCCTGCTTGGGCTGAGTGCGTTGTTGTTGGGTTGCTACGTTAGGTGCATTCCCTTGGGGATTGGGTCTTAGATTTCCTGGGGCATATTGGTTTTGGTTTCTTTTCCTCTTCTTTTTGGAACTAGGAGGAGTAGTCGCATCCTGCTATGCATACACCTGACCCTAGGAAGGTGGTGGCTGCTGTTGCGGGGGTTGAGAAGGCAAGGGAGGCTGAGGTGCTAATGCTGGAGTAGCTGGAGAACTGGGATGTGGATATGGATAATAAGGAGGTTGGGAAACATTGTAGTAAACAAGTTGGGAAAAATGAGGGGGCATGCCGTATCCTGGATACATGCTACCGGGAGGGGGGGAAGTGCTGGAGGAGTTGGCCCCTCCCTGAGGGAAACCATAACTCATGAGAAATGGCTCAAATGATACTATCGGCAACATGGGATGCCCCTGGTGCATTGGCACCACTGGGTCTAGGGATAACAGGTAAGACGGTATAAACATAACCAGAATATGCATAGATTAGGTCATATTTTAACACAATCTGGATGACAGCTTATTCGGTCTGAGGGAAATGAGATGCGACATCTTTGCTGATAGCAGGAAAAGGGGATCTGAGTAACCAGTCCATGGAGACACGTTCTTCAAAGGTAGGGGCTCAACATAGGTTCTTTTTTATCCACCATTCTTGGACATGATCAGATAGGCAGGTCATAGAAAATTGAAGGAAAGAGGTCAAGAGTTTAGTACGAGTGTCATAACAAAGGGGAAGTTAGAAGTAAGATAGAAAAGCCCAGGCAAGAGTCGCAAAAGTAGTATGAGAGGCAGAGGCCTGGTCGACATACCACTTAGAGGCTTCTCTAGTAAGCATACGCTAGAAAAAACAAATATGGACATATTCATCGATGATGGAGTTAGACAAAACCACATGTGGAAAGAATGAACATGGTTGGTAGGATCCTCTCCAACAAGACCTTCAAAGTTGGGAATTTCTGAAGGGAGATTGGTTGGCATAACAGGCCAACTAGGATCATGGTGTATGGGGCCATTGATTAACTGGTTAAAATCTGGAAGACTGAGTTCTGCCATATAAGGGAGCAACCGGGATAGTTCATGTTGCGGTCCCACTAGTAGTATTCCTAGCATTAGGGCTAGGGCTACCACCAGCATTAAGTCCTGGACTAGACATGGTGAAGGTGATAGGAGGAGAACCAGGGATAGAACTAGAAGGGGAACCTGATGAACCAAAAGAAGTGTCAGAATGGGGACTCGGTGGAGGACTAACTCGAACCCTATGTGGAGGAGTAAGTCTTCCTAATGGAAACTGAGGATGAAGGCTAGGAAGTCTCCAGGTTAAATGCCTTAGGGGTGCAATGATGGAAAACAGACACGGATCATATAAGGAAGAGATACCAACAAGGGAAAGGAGGTGTAAGATCAAATGATTACAATGTCGAAACAAGGGCAGGGAGGTGCAGGATCAATTGATTACAATGTTATAGTCTTGGCCTGGCGGTGTAAAACAAGCGCTCTTCACTTAGGGTGTGCGTGTATGTGATAAGTTTGTTAATTTTAATTAAACCCAAATGTGTGTAGAGAAAAAAGAAAAAAGGTGTTGTATAATAGTAAATAAATTTGAAAATGACAGTAAAATAAACTGAATATGACATAAAATAAATAGCTAAATATGCATCAATTTAAACCCAAGGAGAAGGGCTTCCCAAAAATTAGTCTATGGGTGGGAAAAATATAGTCAAAACATGAAAAAATGGCCAATGGATCTAGAATTGGAAGAGTCAGGGATTTAAAGGTCAAATATGCTAGAAATAGGTGCAGAAAAACATCAAAAAACCAGAGGGAAAAGTGTTACAAATGAGGTTGTGAAAGGCTATGACCTAAAGGGAAATGGAGGGGACCCTAGAGGAGGACCAAAAAAAACTAAAAAGAGGTGTTTTGGATGGATGAATAACCAATATAAAATGGATCTGAAAGTACAGGACCAAATCTGAAAAATGGTTGAACACACTGAAATCTCATACGACCTACTTCAGCTATACTCCTCCTAAAAAGGTGGAAGCGTATTGAAGCCCTAAGGGGCTTGGTTCCTACTTCGAAGAGTAAAACAGAGCAAGTATAGGTCCAAGAAGGGTGGAGAGGGAGATCAGAAAACCCTGAACAGTAGCCTAAACAAACCCAGAAAAATCACAGAAAAAATCCCGCAAAAAGTTCAGATTGCATTTTCTGACCTGTTTTCCACTGAGGTCATAGTTTTCTGGTTGTTTTCTGTGCCCTAAAGGTTGAGGTCCAAGGTTTTGGCCCAAAAAGTGTGGCCTACACTTACGACACTCTCGGGAGCACGTTTCAAAAAAAAGTGTCGTCTCAGTTGCGGCTGATACCTGTCACCTGCGCAATAGGCCCATAAACACACAAAAGTAAGAATTTTTACTTTTTTAGGGTTTTAAAAGTTAAAAAAAACATTAAGAAAATAAAAACAAGAAGTTGAAGAAAAACCCTAGGGGTTTAAGTAGCTAGTCCTGCAGGGATCTAAAAGATGACAGCAGTCGTAATCATAAACCCTTGTGGAGTCGCCAGTTGTTAGTGTGAATTCTAATCGCAACCATACGGAAAAAGCTCACTTTAGTTGTGCATAACAAACAGACCTAACATCAAAGATGGCCATAGATTTCCTTAGATCTGCAGCTAGTTCACCAAGATAAATGTTGCAAAATCAAAATATATGTAGTTAAAGATATTAAACAACAAATAAAAGCAAGAGTTTCTCCATGCATCAAATAGACAAGACAAGAATACTTTTAAATAATTTTATATTATGACACCTAGGAAGGGAACATAGAAAGATGTTACCAGTTCCCCTCAATGGGATGGGTTCTTGTATGTCCTAAGCACTTCAGATCTAAGATCTCTCTCTCTCTCTCTCTTGATGGTGTAGAAAACCCAACAAAAAATGGAACTCAAGGGGAGTTCACAAGAAAAAAGGTAGAAAAATATGACAATGATGGAGGATCAAGGTCAAACAAAAAGTATAGATCCAGAGCGATATTTAGGCAACAAAAGGTAGTGAATGAATGGAAAAACCCTTCTATTTATAACAAAATATTGAGTTAGTCTAGATATTGGTGCATAATTAAAATATTATTAACCAAATCTAGATCCAACTTTTACGAAATATTTTATTATTTTTGTTGGAGGGAAAAGGAATTTGAATTTGGTCAAATCCCTTTATTTGTAAATAATAAATAAATAAATGATTTATTTATTATTTTAAGAGTATGGTTGAGTAATAAGTAAATAAATAATGATTTATTCAATTATTTATAAATGATTTAGTCAAATTTAATAAGGAATGTTATTTAAATAATATTTTAAATCATTATTCCTAGAAAATAATAAGATAAATAGTGATTTATCAAATTAATTTTCCTATTTTGGGTTAAATATGACCAAGAATATTAATTAAAATGTGGTTTAATTAATTATCCCTTGAGGAAAACCAAACAAATATGGATTTATTCAATATTTCCTCATGGGGTTTCATTTTTAGACCATAAACAACTTAATAAATTATGGATTACTAAGTTATTTTTCATAGTGAAAGCAATTTTACTAGGGTAAAATTGGTCTTACATGGTGTACTTTGGTCCATATAATAGTAATAGGTTAGATGACCAAAATTTGGTGTAACACCCAAGATCTATATTTGGATGATTATGCTTGAATCTGTCTCACCGTTCTAGAAATCTAAAGGCACAATTTTGAGCATAATTCTCTTGCTAGCAAAAGATAGAGGGACATGTTATTTCTATGGCACATCTTCTACATGAGTTGAAGTCTTTATCCTAGAATTTTTAGGCTCGTTGAAGCTTGACCTTTGAGGAGTAATATCTATCATGTTGGTGACCTATTATACATTCTGATGCATGACAAAGATTCCATAATAGTGGCCTGAGGTTGTTGCAATATTTTTGGCAAAGTGATTAATATATATGAATCTGATTTAATTTGATCTTGGATATCTATACCTCTGTTAAATCACCATCTCCTCTTCAAAATCCTCATCGTTAAAATGAAATAGAAGTACTCCTATCAAGTCTTGCATGAATTGTATTCATGAACTAATATTTCTAATTGGAATCTCATTGTTAAAATTCTTTAAGTGAACAATAGTTTTGTGTACTATTATTGTTAATTTTATTTGAAGAGTTTGATGCACTAGTTGAAATTTTCAACACTAAGATATTAGGCAGAGCCTCAATTATTGAGCAGAGCATGTAAGATAGAATGTTAATGTATGAAAGTTGCTTAGGTAGATCTAAGTACTTATTTCAGAAATTTGATTGGACAAAAGCTTCACCATTGGCTCTATATGATGATCAAAAGTAAAATTGTTGATAGTCAGAAGAGCACTTTCACAAATTGGAAGTATGCTCTGTAAATAAGACCACTTATTCCTTATTGTCGATAGACTATGCATATTATGGTAAAATAAAGATCATGGATGACATTTTAGATGTTTTGAACAGCAAGGACCAAGTCTCTGAATCCAGGTTGCATAAGTATCAAGGACATATTCAATTTTGAAGCATACTACTTCAGTATGGCCTATCAAGTAGTTAGAAAGATCCATGACATCCCTGTGTAGAGGAAAGTCTTGAAGAAAATAACTTTTTAAAAGCCATTAAATTCACAAGTGATTAAATGATTGCATGCCATCTGAGGTTATTTTTAGAATTACAATAGGATGTATCAGAATATACTAACATGCTACAGGTAACCAGAATCTCCTTTGATGAGATTGTCTACAGTATGTCTAAATCAAATATAATTCAACATGTTGGGGTTCTGTCTCTAAATTGTAAGTGTCTGTGGGTTGGAATATTTAGGTAATTATGTCAATATGGACTATTTTAATGGACTTTATTAATAAGTTACTTTTCTAATAATTTGACAATGGTCATGTTGTCTTTTCTATAGAGTATTTTTCTGGAGGTATATGCTTTGTAAACAATTCTGGAAGCTCTGATAATTCAAATCGTAGGTGGACAGGTTGTTATGAAACAATTTATTGAATACGTGCAGTTGTTGCACTACGAAGAATGTATTTTTTATTTTTCTTGAAATAGAAAATACAAAATTTCCCGAGGAAAATAAATATTGAGAGTTAAGTTTGCACCACCTTATTGATCTTATGATAAATTCTTCATTAGGATCCTTCAACACTTCAATTGCGTTTCTAATGTTTTCTATCATGTTTTCCTAGAGAAGGGGAATTAGTGTCGAGATATCTAATGGCCTTCACTATAAATTCCATAGACGCTATCATAGATTCTTGGTCCTCCCAGTAGACCTTTTTCCCTCTTCTATTTTAAATTCACTTCATCTCTCCCAATATATAAGTATAAAAAGGGTGTACATTGCTTCTTTGCATTGAATAATGCATTCAGTAAGAATAATATATGAATCACACCTCGTTTTGATTTGTTTTGATAATTTGAGTCATTTATGTGACCTGTATATAACATGACATGTATGATGATTGCAAAAATGTAGTTGTATAGACCTAGCCTGCAAAATTATCTCTCTCATTCATTCAATCTTCCCTATGTCGATAATGAATTATTCAATGCAATAATTGCAAATGGTGTCTAAAACAAATATCAAGATTGGTTCTACACCATCAAGCCTGTAAAAATACAAATATATGTTGGCATTTGTTACCCACTGAACTGCATTTAAGGCTCAAACCTTCTTAATAGTATCCCAAATGATCTCATATTGGGAATTTTTGTCTGTTTTTTTCAAAGAAATATTTTTCCTTTAGGCAGAAAGGGTCATCACAAGAGCTCATGTGTATGGTTGGAAAGAAATGGTGGATCCTATTTGTCCAACTCTCCTTTATGATTAAAAAACCATATTGAACCATTGTCAGTTTGTCCCCTTACATTTTTTGGTCCACTCTAATCAAATCCCCATCATTCAAGTTAGTTCTTAGCTGGTTATGTTGAAGTGGCTTAAAGCCTTCGGTGCTCCCATGATAGCTTTAATAATTATTTCATGGTAATATGACCATGCACATTGAAAGGATTTTCATTTGCATAGAAAACACCAAAAATAAAATCTTCCAGTCATTCAAATATGGGGAATGTTATACAAATCCATCACAAAATGGAATATTTTCACATAATTTTTTAAATTTTCTTACTACTTCCTGTTCATATGAATGTTGCGACATCATTATATAGTGCCCTAGCCTTATTATGTTATTTTAACAACATAATCCCTCAACATCGACATTATAATATTAATATAGGCACATCGCTGACATATTAAGTGGCTTACATATGTTCCAAATTCCCATGTTATGTTGTAAGTTGTAACACACTCCTTAACACAAAAATTGCATTCCTAGATTATTACCCACCGCCTTAACATAAGGCTTGAAACTTAAACACTTCATGTCTTTTACAAAGGATAAATGAAACTCAGAATCTAAATACCACATGTGGTTAAAACTCCCATCTAGTGGGTCACTTGGGTAACTTGCTAGTGGCCACAACGCCCGCTAATTTTTAGAAGAACTATCTAGGTAAGAGGCATGCCATGTCTTCAGTTGCTTCTCCAAACCATTCATCAGGTACATTTTTTTTATGATAGTGCATTGTCTATGCTGAAAAAAACATCAACAATACCTATGCCTAAAATGGAGTGTCCTCCTTCTGCAACTCTCGGGTTTTCATTCAGTCACAAGAAGGAAAAAATGATACTTGTTATTTTCTTGGCTACCTCTCCTTCGCGCAATGTCCAATCTCTTATATTAAACATCTAGGTAATTCTTGATATCCATGTTTCTAACACATGGACAAGTGATATGTAGGGCTAGGAGGATATATATTTCCCATCACATAGGTAACAATGCCTACAAATCCTTTCTGATCTCCAATTATGGAGCTCAATCTCAACCCAACACCAATGTTAACAACCAACAAACTATAAAATATCCAACGAAATATTGAGGTTGTGCATCCAATGTTTCAAATCATACTAAATACTAATAATGAGTTCATCCCTTTACTGCAAGAATTGTTCTGATCAGATGAACATAGCAATATATTTACGAGTTACCACTGAGTAAAAAGGTTTTTTTCGAGTAACGGATGAGGCCCTATGCAAGTTGAACGACTTAAAATTTTTCCTTAAGAATCTGCTATAATGAAGAATGAATTTTAATTCAACCTCAGTTTGAGGAATCTGTGCATGTATATGGATAACTCCTATGGCCCAGGGTTGAGCCACATACAACTGGTTGTTGCAAATGCTAGCACAAGATGCTAACAAAGATGTGCAACCTTCCCACTAGATGCTTTTGTCACTAGATTAACTCCAAGATCCATGATGATAATATTAAAAATGAAGCAGTTGTAAACAAAGTCAGGAATCTGCAGAATAAAGGAAAACCCTGAGGATAGGAAAATAACTACTTAAATTAAAATGAAGCCTGGCTAATCCATTAAGCAAATAGACCAGCATATCCACGGACAACATGAAAGGACTTTTTCCATTTGCAAATTTTACATATTAAATTATGGAAAACACTTAAATTGTTGACAATTCTTGGCCACTACAAGTTGAAGTGGCAAAATAAGACAAATTAACTATTTTGAAGAGCTTAAAACATATTATATGTTCGTATCTATCTGAAATTAAACAGTTATAAGTTTTTTAATGTCACCTCAATGTCAGTGACCAGAAAAAAAGAAAGTGAAATGGAAATACCATTGTTTAATCTGGTTGAAGGTAAATCTCTTTATCTTAAACAATTTACATTTAAAGTTTATAGAAACTCCCTAAATTATTAGATAACATAAATCTACCAGCACTATTTAATGCCCTGTTTAATGACTTGTTTACTGCCAATTATTCCTAAAGGATTTATGGTTTACCAAACATCATATAGGTCGTCACATATATCACATAATGGAGGCTCATCTCCCATAGCTTGGTTAACATAACAACTGTTATATAAAGGCTTCTGCCAAATTTCAATATAACCATCCTTTTTAACAAGCCTCCAGCACATCCCTATGGCCTCAAGGTTCTCCATATCTAAAAGAATGAACACAACATAAGCTTAAAAGATACAAAGAAATTTTTTTAACTTTCATAGCCAGATAAATTTTCAATATGTCTGGCTGTTGTATTAACATAATTTTGTCATTAAATTTCCATGTGCAAAGATAACTATCCAATGAAGAAGCCTAGTATTTTAGCCCAATTGGTTCTAACAGATTGTTTCAAGGCAGAGTTCATATTGATATCTCCAATTCTAATTTGGATGATGTTTGAGTCTTGCTAAATACAATTGGGTTACCAAAAAACATTGTCGGTGGAGTTTGAGCCCACCTCGATCTAGATATTTCAAAGAAGAGGGGGCTATCAAATGAATTTTTCCTTGGAAAAAATCTATCCAATGGAAAAATTTTGATTCCTCTATTGGGCCAATTTCAACAGAGAAAAAAATAAAAAGTATTAGTTCAATAGCATATGCTAGGGTGAAATATCAGATGAAAGAAACGACCAATTGCTAGACTTCATAAAAATAGGCAATGCACAATCCTGCAGAACTGGTGCAAAAGAAACATAGAATAGTATTATGTCATGGTGTCACCATATGGTCAAAAGTGATTAATGCAATGATAGTTACAAGTAAAATATCTCAAAGGATCTTGCAAAGAAAATCCAACCCAAATGAATGAAAAAGATAAAGGAACATAGAAAATAATTTACTAAATGCTTATCTCATTACAATAACCATGTATCACATTGCTATATGCAAAAAACTGGCATTACCATCCTCATCACTATTAAAAATTTACTTAGGATCTCTCAAAGAAAGTCATCACATGAATATTATGTCAGCAACCATGTTTAGTCCCACCAAGAGGCAAGTGATAACACCTTCTCCCTACCACCCAATGTAAATGCAGACCCTGAGAAAAGGGAAAGTTTAATCATGATCCACTTCCTAGAAAACGATATCCAATTAATAAATACAGAGTTTACTTTAATATATTCAATACATAGTTTAGTTTAATATAATATCCAATACATAGTTTATAAAATATATCAAATACATAGTTTAGTTTAATATATCCAATAAATCAGTAAACCTACTATGGATAACTCAAAGGATCTTTCGTGTTATTTAAATATTTATAGCTTAAAGTGCACATCATGATATGAAACTGAGATACCAAAAAGGTTGAAAAGGAAGATGTTACATAGATGTTAAGGTAAATAAAGAGTAATTATCATGCCTCAACCTGGTAAAGATCCTGCCATTTTCATATCCTACATTCGTTCGCTACACTTCCTACAAAAAGAGGTCAAGAAATCCAGACTTAGGAGGCAATATAAAGTTCCAATATATGTATGATAGTGGACATTGATCTGTTTCCTATCATCTCAAAATGGATTGCAAACTCTTTTTGAATATATGGAGGTGTTTATGTGCTCACAATCACGTTTATCAAGAAACACACTCGTCAACCAAGAAATAACCAAACAACAACGGGCCATTTAGTCTAACAAACACTTCTCAATTGTTTAGTTGCCCAAGGAAAATTTTCAAAACACGATATTTTAAAGAATAAATTAAATAACCAAATAAAAGCATAGACACAAAAAGAAACATATGGGGTTGATTCTTCATTCATAAGTTGCAAGAGTTGAGCATTCTTTTAGAGAGTGCAGTTGTCTTGGAGGAGTATTTACTATTTTTTAAATTGGAGACACACAGGTAAAGCCAACTAATGTAAAATCTTAAATAAAAACATCTGGTGAAGCAATTTGAGCAGAGATAAAATAAGTAAATTCAGTAATGTCGACATGTGACATGACTGATACGCCAATGGAGATAGAAAATACTGAAAGTGAAAAAAATAAGGTGGCAGTACCAATGCTACTCTTTAAAGTTAAAAGACAAAGAGATACAAGTAAAATGGAAAAACAAAAAGAGGAACAAAGGGTGAACCCTAGAAAATGGACAAGCACTACTCAATATTAGAAAAAGGTAGATTCTAGAAGTTAAAGAAGTACAATTAAAAATAAGAGAAAAAAGAGTACAAAAGGGTGGTTTAAGAGATGATTGTAGAGGAAGGAGTATGGACATCTATGAAGCAAAGAGTATGGCCATCTCCATCCTCACCAATAAATGTAAAATAATGTCTACCCAAGGCTGAGAAAGCCTAGCTGTATAACATTGGAAAAGCCTCATGACAAATAGTCAAGGCTCTCCCAACACAAGAAGTTGAAGAGAAATATATAGTGATGGGTGTTTAATTGATCAATCTGGGTTGGAAGGAAACTCTACATTAAAAGAGACTACATCTATGTGGCCTTCATGGAAGTGATTTTCTAGAAACAGAATGGGAAAATGTACACCATCACACCAACCTAGTATAATTTGCATCCGATTCTAGGGAGTTTTCATGAGACTTGGAACCGGCAACCATTCACAAAAGTTGAAGGAAGAAGGTGATCAACCTAATGGGGAAGAGTCTAGATAAATACAGTAAGATCTGAAAAAGTGATCCTCCTAAACCATAATATAGACATAGATTTCTCCCTCAAAACACATAATAAACAAGATAACTCAGATGAAATGCTCCATCTCAAAGAAAGAAAAAATAACTTCAGGAGGGGATAAGGAGAACTTATATTTAATTCCTAATTCTATCTTTTTAGTTTCCATTTTTCCACTTGTGGGGCGGTAGTCTGCTATCACTTCGTATAATTTTATTTGACAACATTATATTTTTTTTAAAGGATTTTGAAAAATACAAAATGAAATTTTAATAATGCAGCAAGAAGTCAATATGAAGTTATCTTTGAAAATGGCATAAAACCCATTGATCAATACCATCAAGAACAAAAAACAACCCTCCAGATCTGGAATCCACCAAATTTAAACTTCAATGGAGAGAAAAAAGAAACTCAAGGGAAGGAAGATCCTTTACAGATAAAACATTTACAATCCTAAAGGTTTTCTACAATTTCTAAATCTATGCCTTAAATAACCAAGCAAGAAGTACAGACAATTTTTTTCTACAATTTATGAGGATATGCCTTAAATAACCAAGAAGAAGTCAAAACACTTCATTAGGGGACAAAAACTTAGCCTCAATAATGTATTCATAGATATATAGAAAGAAGGAAGGTGATTTGAAATTTCCAATTGATTTCCTAAATATAAATCTAATGAATTAATAGTATCATGTGCGCATGTTGAAAGAGTATCAAACCGAATTTCTCACCGGTCATCTAGCAACAGGAAAGTCAATATAAAATTGAAACTCTATCTAGGATATAAGAAATTCAATCTATGGAAAAAAAATAGGGAAACCCTTAGGCAGCATACAATCAGGATTTGAATCCTTACGCCCATGAGGAACACCTTAGACACAATACCCCCTTCTACAATATTAGTAATTGTTAGCCTTCCATCAAATAAAGGCACAATCATGATCACCTTTAAGAAATAAAATGACACCTCTCAGAATCTCGTGTTGTCTTTATTCCACAATCCATTCTCTCCTTATAATTTTCCTTCTTCATCCTCCCCCCCTTCAAGTACTCTTTAGACACTTTATGTCACCTCTTACCATTTAAGAATGACCTAAACCAGGTGATTAGAGATATGTTTACACTTGGATCACACCTCTCAAAGGTCTTAGCCCCAAGATGGCTTATTATTTTGAGTATGACATACAACTGCAAGATGTCAGCATTGTCATACCTGCATATATTCGTAAAAAATAAATGCATGGCTAGTAGACTCTCATCTACTTTGGATTGAAACTGATCACCACATCCCACATCAAACATCTCATCTTTATATGTCCTATATATTATGAGATCTAATGGGGATTTTACTACCTTTACCAAGACTCAGGTGGCTCCCTCTCGACATTCTTTCATTATCCAAAAAGATGCTGCACTCTTCTAATGAATAAGAATTTTACTCATATATCTCAACCTTTTCATGGACTTCCCCAGCCAAAGCCCATTAGTAGAAACGACTTCTTCCTTGTTGTGTGTCCTCTCAAGACAACAAATTTCATATTGAGGTCCATGCCTCTCCAAAATTTCAAATCGTTGAGAAGTGGGGTTTCCTCATGAATCCCCCTCAATATGGATGAATTGCCTTCCACAACACTTCTAGGAGCTCACGTTTCAAATCAGAAATACAAATCACTAGAACATTAGACAAATCAGTACTAGAATATTCGAGAGTCATATAGTCTCTATGTAGAGTAAAACTCTCCAAGTTTGGTTAAGATCCAAATGTTCCATCCACAATTTCTTACCATAAACCTTGGATGTTAAGGGCCCCCTCTGACCTGGGAAATATGTATTGTATACATAAAGTGGATGTATTTTTAAGTCCCATTGACCTACTTATTATAATCATTTATTAGACATTAATAAAATTTTCTAATCTTATCTTATCTCCCACAACTTGAATCAATACAGGTACAATCAAGGAAGTAAGTGACACAAAATTTATGTGAAGTTGACCACAAATAATTGTTATTCAAGGCAAGAAATTACACCTTGCATCATTTGATCTTGAAAATTACTTATTGTGGAAGGAAATTGGTCCTGGAAATCCTACAAGGAGATGGGGTAGATGCATAAATGCTCCTATGATCACTATATAATAGATGGGGGAGGAAATCAGGAATGATTATGACAATGTTGGGCAGAGGCTGGAGGAACTTGAGCATAATTTTGGTGTTAACAAAAATGAGTTGAAGATGGGCTGGAGGTAGTTACAGATAAGCTCTAATTGCAGTTACATAGGTATTTATATATTAGATGCTAACTATGCTTTAGACAAATATCTGAAACTTGAACTGTCAGGAAGATGAGAGAGAAATGAAGCTCTGACTTCTCTTATGGCTCCAGTGGAAGTCACCTTTATAGTAAAATTCAACCAATCAATAAATTGCACAGATAAAATGGTTAATGATCATGGATTCAATGTCTCAAACATTAGGAAACTTCAGAGTGACATCTTTAATATTAACAACATAATATCAAGGAAGTTGTAGATGCTATCTAGGGAAATATTAAATTGTCAACCACCAATTCCGATCGAGGATATCCCATATCAAAATATCATGGCCCAAAACAGCTCAATGGGACCATTTAAGATGTTTATTTTCATATGTTGTCTATGTAATTTTGCAACCTTCTATTTGATGATTGATCTAGATTCCCATAGGAAATTTGGCGTCCCTACAACAACTTAACATGACCTGATAGGGTGGATTTATTTTCATATGTTGACAGCCTAGTTTTGTAATCATAAGTTTGTTGGACTTGAAAGTTTGAATCCCAATCGCATATAAAAAAACCCTTGGAACTTTTTAAATATTTTTTGAAAATTTGGTTAATTGTCTGAAGGCCAGATGCTTACGCTAAGTTGTTTGTTTTGGTCTCCAGTATTTAATTATTTTCATTTCTGAAATCCTGAAAACCTCAAGTCTGCTATATTTTGAGTGGGATCTAAAATTATACTTTCTTTATATAAAATCCAATGAGATTAGAACCACCCTCAAACATACTGAAACAACTAAAAAATTAAGTAAAAAAGTATCAGGTTTCCCCACTCATAATTTTATTTTGTATTTGCATTCAAAGGGTTCTTAGTTGCATTGTACAGAACCATCTGGTTCGGTGACAGAATCCCAGTTTGGTACCGAACCCACCTTTTCCAGTTTTGTGCCACCAATTGAATAGTTTTAGGTATCAAAGTGGTCAAACCATCTTGTTCCACCAATTCTATTATAGTTACGATAACACTAATTAGTTGTTGTTGTATTTCCTTTAATAATAGAGTGATGTGATATTCTGTTGGAGACTATGCTTGTCATTCTGAATTTCCAGACTGCATATTTATGTACAATACTTCCTATTTATATCTGTTGTTTTTAATTAGATGATTGAATGCAGTGTGATATTGTTATTTTTAGATGGAAATTTTACCAGGATCGTTACTTAAAACCACAATATTTCTGAGTTTGAAATGAGTGGCCAGTGAAATAGTTTTCTCTAGCTCATATGACTCAAACTCACCTGTTTAATTGCATTTAAATTGGTCAACATAATTTTGACTCAAAATTACATGTATAACTTGTTTGAAAAATTCTAACCCATCTTGATTTAGTTAAACCTCACCTGAAAAAGCCTCATACAACATAATTTTGGTCATTTTTATCTCTGCTAGGAACTTTTATGATTTCTCCTCTGTTGGACACTTTTCTTGTGTGAAACAGATGAAAGGAGCTCACAATATTGCATCTAGGTACCCCAAAAACACTGATTGGGCATCCACCGATACATCCAGGTAAACTCAGGCATCAAAAGAGTGGTTTTTAACTCAACAAACTTCATACCAGTTACAAAGGATTGTTAAAAAAAAATTTGACCCTCGAAGTCACTTCTACACTCTTTTTTCCACCCTTTTGTTCTATTGTTAAGTATTCAGAGTTAAATAATAAATAGCCACTGTCTTTAGGGTTTTTCTATTTTATTTTTAACAGTGGGAGTGTTAGCCACCTATTAATTTTGTTATACCAAGAGGTGGCTAATTTTTTTCTTCAAAACTCCAAGAGATAATTCCCCTTTCAGAACCTATCATCATTGAAGTTTTTATGAAGATAACTAATACTTTAGTTAATCTTCACTGTTGTTTCCCTTTTAAACCTGAAAATTCTGTTGTTTGCCTGAAGAAAAAGACTGTTGAAAAACCCACTTTCCCTTCATTTTTCTCCTCTTTTAATTCATAATTAACCTCATTTTTATCCCCTTTTTCCTCATGAATTTCCTCCATTTTCCTCATTTCCTGTCTTCCATTCATAAAAACCCCTTTGATAAGGTTTAAAACTCATTTTTTACCTTATCGAAAGCTTTCAAAATCCTTTGAAATACTTGAAAAATCATAAAAAACAACCTTTTTGTGCTAAGGCCTTAAGCCCTTTTGGCCCTAGCCCCCAAACCACTTCCCCACCATATAACCCGTGCCCAGGACCAAGAGCTAATTCTCGAGTGGGCTGAAACCACTTTACCCCATTTATATTACATTCCATCACGTTTAATCTCCACCATTGATCTTTTAGATCTAACGGTCCTAGTTTAATCCAACCATTACACTACCACCCTTCGCCTTTCGTCCAATGGAATTCATCGATTTACCTCCACCGTCGATCTTTGTGGCTAATCTCATCCGACGGCCCAGAGTCTTCCCGAAACCCCGAATTTCATTTAACCCTTTTTCGCTATCGATAAATGTTTTCTTCCATTTTCTTCGCGTTTTCTTCCATTTTATCATAATATTACCCCCTTTGCATCATATTAACCCGATTAATCTCGGTCATTAATCAATCTGATCTAACGGCCCGGACTTAATCCAATCACTGTTTATCCAACCGCCTCTCCTTTTGACCCCAACAAGCAATCTTGACCATTGGTTTTGTTCATCCAACGGCCACGCTCAAACCTAAAACTCCAAAGAAGTTTAAACCTTTTCCCCGCAGGATTTTTTAACTTTTCTATGTTTTTGCAGGTTTTAAGGGTTTCTCAGTTGTTTAAAAAGAGATCAAAGGCCGAGGATGACGATCCCCCAAGCCTTTATTTTACAAAGGAAATCATTCCGCAAGGTTCCAAATTATATTTTATCAGTGCCTCATGAGCACTAATGCCTTTATGCAACCTTTGCATGCCTACAACAATAATAGAAATGTAGCAAACACCACTGTCGAAGAGTATCAGTTTGACAGGATGAAGAAAAAAGCAGAAAGCCTATTTGAAGACTGTTAACACAGTTTTGGAAGGATTAAGGTATTAATTCGATTAATCAAAGACCTCATCCACAATTGAAGACAGTTTAAAGACAAAAAGACAGAAATTAGGCTTCATTAAGTCTAAAACACAGAACTCAAGTAAATTAAAGGTGTTTTAGGTTAAAAAAATAATATCTATCAGTCCAAGAAGCCTCCACTGCCACATCAGAGGCTAGTTGAATCCTCTGCAGCCTCAAAGAAATCAAAGAAGGCCTATTTATTTCCATAACAGAAGATATTTGTCTAAATACATCTGAACAGTTATTACCAAAGAAAGAACAAATTCTCAAACTATCAGCAGAGTTATTACAAAGATGAGAAATAGGCCTCGAAGTCAATATTTTTTCCCTTTGAGTTTAAAAAGAGACAGAAACAGAGTAAATAAACAGAATCAAAATTCAATGCTATCCTGCCTTAGGCCTTGCATGGTTTTCGAGGTTTGGAGCTGCATTTAGTGTAGAATTTATTGCATTTCAAACCTAAAGCTCCTCCACTTCCTCATTTCTTCTATAAATAATTTTGAAGAAGATGAGATACAGGTTGGTTGATCACTAGCTGTAATACTGAAACTCTCTGAATAATACATAGTCTGTTGAAGTTGAAGAAGAAATTGAAGTCTTGGAAGCCCTGATGATGTTGTTGCATTCTTTTTCCTGAGAAGGCTCTATCATTGGATCCATGAGTTGGCTGTTGGTGAAGTATTCTGAGCTATTTAATGTTTTCTCCTATTTTCATTTTGTTCCATAATTTCTTACTATAGTAGGATGAAAGTTTTAGGCTAAGAAATGACTCCTGGAAGCACCTTAGACCTGTTTATCCTTCACTATTTTATGTTTTCTTCTGCTGAGGTATTTTAGAGTCTTTAATCTCTCTCTTTAGTCCTCATGCTTTTTTATTCTCTAATAGTTCGAATAGTTGGTTTCAGCATGATTTATGGTTCTCCCTGCTTGTCTACTGCCAGTTAAAGGTTGTTATTGAAGTCTCCCTTTGAAGTATCTTTGTTTATAGTAAGACAAGAAGGTCTATTTTTTATCATGCCCTTTGCCCTTGCTTAAATAGTTGTCTTAAAGGCCTTTTATAGTTGTGATCATAGATGTATTAGGTGTTCCCTCTTCTATGACTGCAATTATCAGTAAATATTTTATGTTTTCTGACTCATTTGAAATAAAATCTTTTAGGAAATAGGATGTGCTCCCAAATCTTATATTTCATTTTAAAAGTTTTTTTGAAGTCATTATTTGCTTAAAGTGCAGTTTGTAGAATTTATGGTTAGCCCTATCTATCAAATACCTCTTTATTGTTCAATTCATGTTTTCAAATCCCCTTTGTTGAGAATTCAAACTCTCTTTCCAAACCATTGATGTCTATCTCATTCACAAAACCAAAGGATCCTGTGGCCAAGTTAGATTTTCCCTTTGATATCCCATATCCATTGATAAGTTTTTCATAACCTCTTTTTGACTCCATTACCCAATGAAACTGATACTCCTTCTTTCTACCTACCTTTCCTAGACCTTTCACATTCTGCTGTATCAATTCAACCAAACAAACAAACAAACACTTGCACTTAATAACTAGTCTAAAACCAATACCCAAAGCACACAAGATAAACCTTTGCAAAAAATAAATAATTTGAGAGATCCCTCTCTGAGAACAGGAGGACTAGATCCTGGAACTCTAAAGATTGGTTTGATGTTGCCTTGTCTTTTGATTTGCCAAACTATCAAAACACGGGAGACCAACATAATGGCGATCACGGTGGGACACTAAGTAAAATATTTAAAACAAAACACTCATCGTCCAGTATAACATAAGTAGCCTTCTTCAAGCACTACCTGACAAAATGGTAATCATGATAGGACGTATTTGAATTAGTGACAAAACTAAGTAACCCTTAGGATTCTCATAGAACCTTATCAAACCTTGAAGGTGTTATAGCATCATTTTTCACCCTCATGTGATTCATGATTGTCTCTTTGGCCTTGGGAACCCATTCCCACAGACTTGAACAAAGTTCATAAAAAACAGTGTTAAAAATCCCATACGCGGGTATGCCCAGACTTTTCCGCGTGTATACGCTAGTCCATACACACTTTTCCGCGTATGCCATTAAAATCATTAAAAAATATATAAAATTCCCTATTTTCGGGCTGGGTTGATGGTTACTCCAGTAGTTCAACCACCCCAGCACATGGCCAACTGTTTCCAACAGATTGAAACTACTTTGAGGGAGTATAAAAGCCCCTCACATGCATGGCCTAAGGGAGAGAGAAATTTATAGACATTATACTCTGTTGGAGCCCCAATTCAAGTCTGATTTCCCGTGCCTCCTGCACTTTCCAAAAAAATTTACAGGAAACCCTTGTTTCCTGGAGATGTTCATCAGTTTATATGTCATCTCGTGTGCACAAGTCTTGAAAGTATCCTAGTGAGGCAAGGGCGGGACAGATCCGGATGACGGTCTGTTCGAATATCGTGGAAGGATTCAAGTGATCTCTCCACTTTTTATTGCTATACATGCTGTTCGTAATGAAGAAGAACCATCTTGTTCCCAAATTCATGTGTTAATATCTGCTTGCATATGTGAAAAGATCGTTATTTAAGCATTTACTATTGTTTATATGATGTTTCACATGGATTACACTGACATTTAGGAGAAGTAAATTTTGTACAACTAGATTTTCGTGCATGTTCTTTCTTGATTTCCAGGTTGAAGAGGAAGAAGGGTTGTGGGGGGTTTGGACCCCACAAGATCTACATCAAACGTAGGATTACGGGTGAGTTCTACTATCAATGTTATCTAGTTTTTAGCATACAAGTGTGGTTGTGTGAGTCCTTCTTGAATAGCATTCCCTGATCTTTGGAGGTTTCGACCCAAAAAACCTCTAGGGAGTTATTTCCTGAAACAGAACTGGCGACTCCACTAGGGATCACATTCTTGTGATTCCCCTGTTGGGTGGTTTCAGCTGTTTGAAAGGTTTCCAACAGTTTTAATCATTATTTCCGGTCTAGTTAACTTTTTCTCAGTCAGACTGAAGACCTGGTTCTTTATCCAGGCTTGATCATTTTTTTTTCATTAGTTACCTTTACATACGCGAGTTTTTCTATACACAGACGCATATACACGCAATTTTTGTTAAAGGAAGTCGCGTATACGCGGGTTTCCTTTGACACAGGCGTGTATGCACGCTTGTTGAAAAGCTTGTAAGTAGTGCATGCCTGGGTAAATTTTGAAATTTTTGATTTCTTGACTTTTTAGTCTTGTTTGTCTGTGGGGACCTGTTCCTGCAGTATATTTATAGTCTCTGGATTGTGTTGGTAGTGGTTATTGGTCGTTTTCTCTCTTGTTTGGTTGAATACTGGCTTATTAGGAAAATATTGTTTTTTAGTGCTTGTGTTTCTGGTTCGAGTACCAAGATCTCTTTCTGGAGATTCTTGGATGTTCTGCTTTATCAGGACAGAGAGCTTCTGCTCGGATACTCTTTCCTCACTTTATGTTTTTCTTTGCACTTGGATTTTTTCCTGCTTTTGGTTGGTTTTCTTGATTTCATGTGACTAGGTCTTGTTGAAATTTTTTGAAGAGTCATTCTTGGTTCTTTGAAGTTTTGTTTGCTGCGAGATTGTGCTATTGTTCTGGGCTGAGTTCCTGAGTTTCTTGTCTTCCTCTTGCTCGTATAAATCTTTCCACTAGGGGGCACTATAAGATTTAGAGCATTTTTGTTGAAGCTTTGTTTGAAATTCAGAGATTGTTTGGCTTGAGAATTGGATAGTTCTTCTTGGTCCCTTTGAAGTCTTCTTTTATAAAATTCAAAAAGCTCAAAAACATTTTTGTTTTGCCATTGCTTTTGTTTTGCATTTTTGTTTTGGTTTATTTCCATCTTTTGAAGCTTTGTTGAGATTTCTTGCCTTCGGTTTCTGACTTGGTTTGGGAAGGGAATTTTCATTGGTTTCTTTCTCTTGTTTTGAGTATATTCTGGTGTCTTTATACTGAGAGTTTCTGATTTTGGGAACTAGCTTTGTGGACAACCAGAAAAGTGATAAAACTGAAGGATTCTTTGGAAATTTCTCTTTTCTTTGGTGGATTTTGCATCTTAGAATTGACATGCTCTTAGTAATTTGCATTAGGTGCATTTAAGCATTTAGTCTTTTTCATAATTTTTGCGAGTGTGAAGTTTGTTATTTGAAAAGAAACAAATTTAGTCTCGTAGAACCTGTGTAGAAATTTCTTTTCATCGAAAGGAAATTACTGAATTTGCATGTAGTTTGGTTTTCATTAATTTCTTTTCTGCATCAAAAAACACCACGAGTTTCATTTCCATATCCCCTTGACTTAATATAACAGCCAATTAAAATAAGCGCATTAATTTAAAAACAACTAGTAAGTTTTTTATTAAGTGTCATACACCAACTAGCTAGGTTGTAGGGCCTTGGATTAGGTGAGTGGAGAGTTAACTCTCCAAGGCTGCTCAAACTAAAACATACAAGTTTATTAATTGAGCGAAATCCAACTTCATTAGGTGGACTGGGAAAGCTCTCCTCCAGAGAGTCAAGCGCGAGGGGAAGTGAAGGCCGAGAAGAGAGATACCCCCTCTCTGATTTGCTGGATCTTGCCTCAAGACCGTTCCGCCCGGCTTCTGACATGGATTGGTGCCCATAGTTGCCATTCCTAGGTTCCACACAGGTGACTGCCAGGGGGAATACCCATGGTGCCTGAGGCAGACGTCGTATCACTTCTAGCAGTACTTCTAGGGGGTGCCCTTGCGAAGCTTGGGTACTTGTGCCATCAAAGGCTGTTGTTAGGAGGTCGGCATAACTATTTCTGTTACCTTCGCTAGTAGGCCTGGGCCGTAATTATCCCAGACTACTTTTGGGAGGTCCTATTTTTCGATTTCTCGTATTTTGGTGTCCGGTCCTAATCACCCGGAGCGGACATACCTGAAGGCTGCTTGCTTGGCTGTATCTTAGGGATTTTTGTAGTGAGTGCTCTTTTCTCCTAGCTTTCTTAGCTTTATACTTTTTTGAGTCTAATTAAAATTTGTTAAAGTGGCTGATCAAGCGCCTCGTCGATCTAGGAGAATCTGAGGGTTATCTCCTGAGAGTGCTGAACCTTCTTCAAGAAGGCGTAGGAGTAACATAGCAGGTGAATATCACCCTGTGGTGTCTGACGCAGTGGAGAGAGATCCTACACAAGGGCTTGAAGGTATTTTATTTGGTTTCGGTGTTGGTTCCGAGAGGAGCGTTTTGCTCACCTCGAGAGTCTTGTTTCCGGGAGAATTAGGAATAGAAGTAGAGGAAGTACCTGAGTCTCCTCAGTCACTTCCATCTCCTCTTCCTCCTGATTATTTGTTTATTTTTTAGTACATCGGACCTGAGTCAGAAAGACCATAAAGTCCTCCTTTTTATTCATACCTTTCGATGGCCATGACTGGGAACGCAGCTTCGGCTGTGAGTGCTGCAGGAATTCAGACTCCTGCTTTAGTTGAAGGAGGAGGCACTATTGCTATATCTTCGATTGCTTCTAGTACTGATATGTTTGGCTCTGGTTTCACCCAAGAAAATGCTTCTCAATATGGTCCCTTTTGTTTTGGAATGCCCACTAGTGGGATTCCTTCGTTTTCCTTTTCCACTGCTACAGCTGCATCTACACCCATGTCTTCCATGGCTAGTGGGTCAGCTTCTTTTCAAGGGTTCCCCTTCGGGACTAGGCATATTCCTAGTTCGAATCCTTCCTTGGGGTCTTTTCCTTTTACTTCTAAGACTCAAAGTTTTAACCCTTGGTCTGGAGGTTAGAGCTCGACTATCTTTACAGGTTGGAACCCTGTATTTACAACAGTGGGGGCAGGGAATCAGTTTTACGCTGGTCAACAAAGGAATGTTTCTTTCCCTTTGTCGAGTTCTTATCAGAATTTTTCCCCTCTTTCCAATGCTTGGAACCCCTATCAGGGGCTTTCCTTTTCATTCATTACTTCGAGGGGGGGAACTGGTCCGGTCTTTGGTAACTCTACGTTGGGAGGGGGTCCTTCTCCAAATGTTGGGTCCTTTGGCCCAACATTTTCTATGAGTTCTTTTTGGCAACCTGGTGCCTCATCAAATCCAGGGTACTCTTTTCAAAATGTTGGGAATTCATCCCACCAAGGATGGAATCCTCAGGCTCCGCCTCGTTTACCTTTTTTGGCAACGTTTAACTTGCCAGATCTGTCGAAATTGACGAATGATCTGATCCGATATAGTCCGGGGTGGCCTCCGGTTCCTACCAAACTACCTTCAGACATTCCAAAGTTTGAAGGTAAGAATTGAGAGGACCCGTCTGACCATATCACCACCTTCCATTTATGGTGTTCGTCTAACTCCCTGATCGACGATTCGATTAGGTTGAGATTGTTTCAATGCACCTTAAATGGAAACGCTGACAAGTGGTATATTGAGTTAACTGGGGGCATTTTTGCTACTTTTGGAGATCTGGCTATGACATTTATAAATCATTTCCAGTTTCCTGTCCATTATGATGTCGGGACTGAAATCCTAGCTAATTTTAAGCAGGACGATGCAACCCACATTTCTGATCATATTCAGGAATGGCGGAGAAGGAAGAGGCTTATTAAAGCTCATATTCCAGGAGAATTTATTTTGGAATGGTTTCTGAAATCTCTGCAGTCGGATATTTCTAAGGATGTATCCCTCTCAGGGGTATTTTCTGAGGAGCAGGCCATTTCCAGGGCCCAGCAGCTTGAATTGATATATTCTCAGTCTGGAGTCCTTCATAAATATTTTCCTAATGATCCTCACTCCAAATTAGATTTTTCCAAGACTAAACTCGGTTCTCATGGTGATGGACTTATTGGGTCGATCAATAGTGGTGCAGCTAACCTTCTTAGTCAATTGCAGCAGTTGTCTATACAATCTGCTCCTTCTGGTCAGGCTGTGCCTACTGAGTCATCGCCTTCTCAATATTTGTCGGTAAATGCCATTCAGACTTCTAACCCTAAAGAAAATCAACAATCCGAAGGGAAGAAGAAGGGACGTAATAAGAAAAAGGGCAAGAATGGGAAGGGTAATGCAAATAAATCCAACGAGCATGTTGGTGAGGGTCCAAAGGATAAAAAGAAAGTGAAGTTTCCATGCAATTTATGTGCTGGAGACCATCTTACTCACCTTTTCCCTAAAATTCAGGATGCGCAACACTTGTTAGCTCAATAGGGTTCTTCCAGTTCCCAGGTTGTGTTGACAAACCCTTTTCCCCAAGGGCAACAGCTAGTCGTTGGCGCGAATCAAAATACTGGGGCTTCCTCTAGGGGCACCCAGGAAGGGGAAACTCCATCAAACATATACATGATGAGTGCTCACGTGGATATCACCACGAGATCCCATGATTATGGTAAAGATGAGTCTTCGAAAGCCAAGGGTGCTCCCGATGCTACTGAGCCGATTCACATCACGAAGCCTACTATTGAGCCTATACCTCATATGCCCAAAGCATCTACTAAGCATCTACTAATCAGTTACCAAGCCATAAGAGTGAACTCTGTATGTTTAAACACCTTAGCTAAGTGTTAAATCAGATTTAGGACTCTCTCATAACCCATAGGACTGAAAAAACTTAGAAAAACCAAAAACTATTTCATTTTGGCTTCATAATAAACGTGGTGGTGGAACCATCCAATATTTTACCTTCATAGAAGCTAAATAGTTTCCACCTGGCGACTCCACTAGCCCCAGTAGGCCTATTACTCATCTAGGTCTCCAGATCTCTTTAGGATTGCGTTAACCAGCCTTGAAGAAATTTAAGAAGCCTAGTCCCATACTATATAAGACATTGTGAGAGGAAAAATTTCCAAAAAACAATCCCTAAAACTTTAACCTCTCTCATTTTTGAAAAGCAGTCTGGTTTCACATAGGATCAACACTAGATCCCATCCAGACCCAAATCCTCCTTTAATAGTTGACAGTCCAGAGAGAATTATGTAGCAAAGAGAATTATGTAGCAAAATTCTAAGTCTGGAAAATCAGCTGCTAATAGGATCCTCTTAAGAACAAAATATGTCCCTAAAAACCTTGTTGACTTAGAGGATTTACACTTTGATTTACATCATACAAAGAACATCTTTGGAACTAGATCTCAAGGTGATTTAAACCAAACTGATCTTGACATTGCAGATTTGCAACAAAGCTTTAGTAGAGAAGCTTCACCTTCCACTCCTCCTAATTCTCAGCTTCTTCATCACTTTAGCCTTTTCCATAGCAAATCTCCTCAAAACTAGTTTGCTGGCCCAAGTGTTTCTTCCACTCCAATCCATACTACCATTGTTCAAAACACTCCAGTTCAGCCCACTTTCACTCTTGTAAATCCACCTCTTGTAAACCCACCCTTCTTTCCAGCCATGGCAACATGGTATGCCCCATTAGTGTTACCACAACCTCTGCTTCCCTTACCAAATGATTATCAATCAAAAATTCATCATTTCACTGCAAAAGAGTCTACAACAGCTCAACATCATGTAGATAGGATGGAAGATGCTTTTGATTACATAGAGATAGAAGAGGAAACCATTAATATGAGGATCTTTGCCCAAAGTTTAGGAGGAGATGTAAATAAGTGGTTTAAAAACTTACCTCCTAATAGCATCAATGGTCTCCCTGCTTTGCATCAAACATTCATAAACAAACGGGAAACCGAAAAGAACCCTCTTCAAATATTAGTAGAATATGGCAGTCTCAAAAGAAATCTAGCAGAGAGTGTTCATGACTACTCCACTAGGTTTAACAATGTTTACAATGCTCTTCCACCTCACATGAAACCTCCCCAAGGCATGGCCTTAGTAAGATACCCTGAAGATTTTGATGCCGAAATGGCCTATCAGCTAAGGGAGAAAGATTAATTAACATTAGAAGACATGCAGAAGGGAGTTGTGAGCGTAGAAGCAAACATAATTGAGAAAAGAAATAGGTTGAGATCAGAGAAGAGGGTAACTTATAAAGATGACATTTCACCCTCAACCTCAACTTCTGACACTAAAATTGATAACCTAGTGAAGGTAATGGAGAGGATGCTTGAAAAAATCAACTTGAATGATAGAGTGCCACCAAGAGAACCTCAAAAAAACCAAAATAGAAATAGAAATCAGAATTATAGAAGAGAAAACAATCAAGATAAGCAAAAAGAAAGTGACCAACAGGTTAGACCTCCCTTCCAACAAAACTATGTGGATCAATATGAGGAAGATAGGAAGATGGAAAGGTTGGGAGAAGCTCATGTAAACTTGATTGGATCAGATAGTGGGGATGATTTTTTCCTCACTGAAGAAGAACAAGGTTTCTTCTCTGATCAAAATACAAACACCTATGAAGATTCTGATGATTATAGATTGGGGTTTGAAAATGCAATCATGGAGGTACACAAACAATATGATCTTAGGAGCAAAGGGAACGTAGAAAATTCAAAGGATAAAAACACTAGTACTGTTGTCAAGAAAAACACAGAAATTTGGCCTAAGAAGACAGTAGACAAACCTATCATTTTGGCTAAAAAACCTGATTTAAACAAAGAGAAAAATAGCCAGCCAAATGTTGAACATAGTACCCCTAGCACTTCAACTAGTGGTCCTAACAAAACTGTCCCAATTACTAGTCCAAACAAAGTTCAGCAAATCAAAATTGCTGAAAGGAATTCAATTGAAAAAAAAGATGTAAATATGACCAAATCAATTGTTCCTTTCAGCCTTGAGGGAGAGATTGCAAAGATAAAAATTACCATCCCTCTAGCTGAACTAGTAACCCAAGAAGTGTACAAAAGCCAAGTTTTAAAAGCTTTGAACTTAGGAAGTGATACTGACACCTTAAACTTGATAGATGACAAGCCTGAGTTGTTTTTTGGTCTAGAAGTTGAAAGAAAATACCAAGAAGGAGTTGTTCCTCCCTTCTAGGTTAGTTTGAATATACATGAGAAAATTTTACACAATGCCATGTTAGACTCCGGAGCTTCGCATAATATTATTCCCAAGGTAGTAATGGAAAGCTTAGGCTTAGAAATTACTAAACCATACAAGGAACTGTATTCCTTTGATTCAAGTAGAGTCAAATGTTTGGGTTTAATCAAAGACTTATGTGTTAACTTATCTCAAATCCCTGCTAAGAGTCTAGTTATGGACATAGTTGTAGCTGACATTCCCCCTAATTATGGCATGCTTTTATCAAGATCATGGGGAGCCAAACTTCAGGGAAGCCTTCAAATGGACATGTCTTATGCCACCATCACTGTTTTTAACCAAAACAGAAGATTATACAGGGAATCTCACATGAAGTACATGGTGAGAAATATAGATAAACCAAACAACTCTCCAATCTATTCTATTCAATCAAGTTTAGATTCCTTTATCTTGTACAAAGAAGATGAAATCACTCAAAAATATAAGGAAAACATAGACCCCATCAGTTTATTAGAACAATCAAAAATTCCCTCAAATTAGATTCAAAACTTTGAAAATCAATAGCAACAAGAGAATGAAAATAAGGCTGATATACTTTGGACAATAAAATTTGATGGATCTTGTAATAAAACAAGTGCAGGGATAGGTGTGTGGATTCAAAATAAAAATCGTAGTTTTTCATATAAATTAGATTTCCCATGCACCAACAATATTGCTGAGTATGAAGCACTTCTCCTAGGCTTACAATTGCTTAAAAAATTAGAAGCCCAAAAGATATCAATATTATGAGATTCTGAACTTATCCTAAGACAAATCAAAGGAGAATAATCCAAGGCTTATGGAATATCGGAATTCTTCCCTTGATTTATTGAAAACCTTTGAAAAGTATGAACTTATTTTCATTCCAAGAGCACTAAATCATCTAGCAAATGAACTCGCTTTCAATGCCAGCAACTGCCAAATACCTGAGATAAACGAGCATATTAGTGTAAAGGTAAAACACAGGCCTTCAGTGCCTGATAACAAAGATCACTGGCAAGTGTTTGATTCTGACAAACACATAGATGATTTCTTAAAATCAGAGAATGATTTTGCCATACCAATATCAGAAACCAGCCATAAAGAAAATTGTTTGTTGTCGAACAAATCCCAGAAGTTGAAATAACACATTCTGCTGATATAAATCAATGTGAGAATCATTTTGAAGTAGAATTAATTGACAATGCAAACCAGGAAGACTTGGAAGTTCTACAATGCAAGAGTGATACAATTCCAGGAGGTCTCACACCGTTAGAACACCTTTTCGACTTTAATGATGTAGCCAAAGAACCAAGAATGGAGCCTATGGAAACAGATGTAGAAGAACAAAACATAGGCAGCCTAGCAGAACCCAAGCTAATTAAACTGTCTAGCACTCTCCCAGATCAAATAAAATTGCAATATATAGAGTTGTTCAAAGATTTTAAAGATGTTTTTTCTTGGGGATACAAAGACCTGAAATCTTATGATACCAGTATCATTCAGCACCAGATTCAAAATAAAAAGCCTTTTAAACAAAAAATAAGGAGAAGAAACCCTATTTTATTACCTTTAGTTAAGGAATAAATTGAAAAGATGCATGATGCTGGGATCATAGTACCAATTAGATATTCAGAGTGGGTATCAAACCTAGTTTCTGTTAGAAAAGAGACAGAAGAAATTAGGCTTTGCATTGACTTCAGAAATTTAAATAGAGCCTCTCTAAAAGAAAACTACCCCTTGCCCAAGATGGACCATATACTTCAAAGGGCAGTTGGGTCAAAAATGATATCACTCTTAGATGGGTTCTCGGGTTACAACCAGGTGTTAGTGCTCCCAAGTGATCAAATAAAAACTGCTTTTACTACACCTTGGGGCACCTTTATGTATGTCAAAATGCCTTTCGGATTGATGAATGCACGGGCCACCTTCCAAAGGGCTATGGACATAGCCTTCTCTGAAGATATAGGCTATTTCATAATCATTTACCTGGATAACATAACTTTTTTCTCAAAAACTGATGAAGAACATTTAATTCACTTGAGAAAAGTTTTTGAGAAGTGTAGGAAATTTGGCTTGTCATTGAATCCCAAGAAGACACTCTTTGTTCTCCAAGAAGGTAAGCTTCTTGGACATATAATTTCAGAAGAGGGAATCAAAATAGACCCCACAAGGATAGATGGCATATTGAAAATCAGCCATCCAAGAAGCCTCAAAGAATTACAATCTTTCATTGGAAAGATTAAATTTTTGAGGAGGATTATCCCCAACCTTGCTGAGCTATTAAAAAACATTACAAACATGCTCAAGAAAGATGTAGGTGTGAAATGGACTACGCAAGTGAAACAATCATTTGAATTGGTTAAACAAGCTCTTACTCAAACACCGGTCTTGATTAGCCCAGATTTCACCAAAGACTTTTATATCTTTTCTTTTGCATCCGAGCATACAATAGTTGCAGCTTTACTTCAAAAGAATGATTTGGGGCAAGAACAACCAATATCCTTCTTTATTAGGGCCTTAAGAGATTCTCCTCTCAAGTATAACATCATGGAGAAGCAGGCCTTAGCATTAGTGAAAGCACTAAAATAATTTAGGGTCTATATTTTACACTCTCACATAATTTCTTTTGTCCCACATACTGTTTTCAAGGACATTCTAAGTCAAGACCCTGATGGTAAAAGGGGAAAATGGATTGCAACTATTCTTGAATATGACTTAGAAATCAGGCCCACCAAATTAGTTAAAGGGCAAGGATTAGCAAAACTTATGGCTGAGTCTAACTTCAAAGCACTTGATATAAACATGGTAGATGTGTTGGAAGAAATAGAAGAATCTACTGCCCCTTTCATTAAAGATACATATCTGAATTCTCCTTGGTATGCTGACATTATTTATGTGATTTTTTATCTCAATGCCCCTCCTTCTTTTTCTAAAACTAAATCTAGATTTTTGAAACAAAAGGCTTTGAGTTATTGCATCCTAGATGGGGTATTATATTGGAAAAATGTTGTTGGAATTTTTCTTAAATGTTTACTTGAAGATGATGCAGGAAAGATCATGCATGAGTTGCATGAAGGAGAATGTGGAGGACACCTCTACTAGAATACCACAACAAGAAAAACTCTTAGATCTAGTCACTATTGGCCAACCCTTTTCCCAGACACTCAGAAGTTATTCATGTCTTGCGATAAGTGTCAAATTTTTTATGGCAAGAGAAAACTCCTTCCCTTACCTTTACATCCTATCATTGTTGAGAGACCCTTTCAACAATGGGGCTTGGAATTCATTGGGGAAATTAACCCATCTTCATCATCCCAACATAAGTGGATCCTCACTGCCACTGAATTCTTTACCAAGTGGATAGAAGCTATACCCTCTAGAGATGCTAATGACTCTGTCATTATCAAGTTCCTTGAAAAAAATATCCTATCCAGATTTGGTTGTCCAAAAAAAATCATAACAAATAATTCTGCTGGCTTTAAATCTAATAAAATGGTTGATTTATGTTACAAATACCACATCGCCTTGGATCATTCTACTGCCTACTATCCCCAAGGAAATGGATTAGCCGAATCCTCCAATAAGAGCCTCATCAATATCATCAAAAAGCTGTTGGAAGAGAATCAGAAATCATGGCACAATAAACTGGTTCATGCCTTATGGGCTGATAGATTAACTACAAAGAAGTCAATAAATATGTCCCCCTATCAGCTGGTCTATGGCATGGATGCAGTCTTCCCCACCTCATTAGGAGTTCCAGTCATGAAACTCCTTCAATAAGTGTAGATTGAAGATAATGATATGCAAAGAAGAATCAACCAAACAATTCATTTACAGCAGACTAGAGAAGAAGTCTATGAAATAACATAGTTAGTCCAAGAAAATATCAAAAAACTATTTGATAAGAGGACTAAGGCAAACAATTTCCAAGTTGGAAATGTTGTTCTTAAATGGGATTCAAGAAGAGAATAGAAGGGAAAACATGGCAAGTTTGAGAACTTGTGGAAAGGGCCCTATATTATTCATGCTGAGAAGGGTCACAATGCATTTTTCTTGAAAGAATTGAATGGAGAAGATCTGTATGGAGGTCTTGTCAATGGCAGGATGCTAAAGCATTACTTCTGCCAAGAGTCATGAGTTTCAAAGCATTTTATTTTTCATTGTAAATATCATAGTCTAAACATTGCATTCAAAGTTAGAAAAATAAAAATACAAAAACAATAGAAAAGAGAAAAGAGGGCAGATTGTAAAACAAGAAAGGTACAGCCCCATACCAAAAAGAGAAACAAAATCTGAAAGTGTGCAAGCTCAAATGCCACTCCTAAAAAACACACTTCTAGTTAGTCATACAATTTAATCATGACTAATTATTTTTTCAATTTACTGCTGATAGGTTAGTGAAATAGATTTGCCAAACAACTTAATCTTGGCTTATTAGTAAGGTAGAGTAGGATAGAAAAACAAAGGTTCAAAAAAACTCAAAATCTGAATCTATGAGATAGAAAACAAAATGGTTCTAATATGCCCAAAACTTGAACCAGATAACAAAGAAAAAACAGCTCAAACAAGCTTAAAAACAGAGCTGAAGAAAAGAGAAGGATATTCTTAAAACTTTCAGATCTTAGGCCTTCACCATTTTGATTTAATTTTATACAAATAATAATCTATGTGAAGCTTTTTTTTATGCCATAGATCACCAACAAGTTAGACTGTTCAATCATGACTTGGCTGCTTTTTTAAATTTCTTGTTTTAGAAGTTAGAGAATAAAAATTTGTTAGACAGTCTAATCCTAACAGATAGTAGTTAGGTAGAGAAGCTTATGAATTCAACTGCTTAATCTGGATTCATGGAGAAATAAGGTTAGACTTAGATTAGTTTCCTGTTTTTCAAAAGAATAAAATGTTGTTGAAGAGAGTTTGCTAGCCTAAATGCACTCTGTAAAGAAGAAAAAAAAATGTTAGGATTATTAGGAATGGGTAGGTAGATTTGTTGTTTTGACAGAATTCCATTGTTCTAAATTGCTACAGATATCATCAAGAGAAAAGGTTGCTACCAAATGGATTTAAGCATTGGTTGAATGAAATCTAGAGATCCACAGCTGAGGTTCTAGACACCTAAAAAGTACCAGCTATCTTCCCTAAGTGGAGCCACTGTTAGCCACCTATAAATTTTGTTATACCAAGAGGTGGCTAATTTTGTTCTTAAAAACTCCAAGAGATAATTCCCCTTTGAGAACCTATCATCCTTGAAGTTTTTATGAATATAACTAATACTTTAGTTAATCTTCACTGCTATTTCCCTTTTAAACCTGAAAATTCTACTGTTTGCCTGAAGAAAAAGACTGCTGAAAAACCCACTTTCCCTTCATTTTTCTCCTCTTTTCATTCATAATTAACCTCCATTTTTATCCCCTTTTTCCTCATGAAATTCCTCCATTTTCCTCATTTCCTATCTTCCATTCATAAAAACCCCTTTGATAAGTTTTAAAAATCCTTTTTTACCTTATCGAAAGCTTTCAAAATCCTTTGAAATACTTGAAAAATCATAAAAAACAACCTTTTTGTGTTAAGGCCTTAAGCCCTTTTGGCCCTAGCCCCCAAACCACTTCCCCACCATATAACCCACACCCAGGACCAAGAGTTAAGCCCCGAGCGCTAATCGCAATCAGAGTTTTGCGATGGGCACTTTTCTTTGTTTAAAGGAAAAATCCCGATACGATTGGCCCCTTTTCTTTCTTAAAACCCCCGACTACTCCGCTCTCCTTCACGTAACCCAGAGCCCGCAATCAGGTGCTAAAACATAATAAAAACCTTTGTCGAACCCTTTCCTCCTTTATATTTCATACGAAATCCAATTTCCCAACTTTTTCATTAAGTCTGATAGTTCATTGGTTGGGCGAACACCAACCGTTGATCTAAACCAATCAATGATCTTTGGGATCTCACATCGGAGTTTTTCATTGGATGCATTTTGAATAGTTTATTTCTCTTCTCCAATTGGAAACCTTCCGACGGTTTCCTAGCCGTCGATTTGTTCCACCATACTCAGATCCGACGGCCCACATTGCTCTTTCCCAAAGCCCGCATACCCGCCTTCGGCATTCGTATGTGAATCTCCGCCGTCGATCTAGCCTTGAGATCAACGGTCTTTGTACAATCACATCGGTGCTTTTTTCCCCTTGCCCCCACCGATCGTGATCTTCCGATTGCATCTGGGCCGTCCACACACTAAGATCCGATGGTCTAGATCAATCCTCACTTCCCTTTGTTATTTCTCAAATCCCACTATGTAACCTCTTCGACGAATCTCGGCCGTTGATCTCTGCAGATCAATGGCTCACATTAACCCAAACTCCACCCGACCCTCGCCTCATATTTTATTCCATTAACCCCAAGATTTAATCTAGACCTTTCATTCCTTTCATCCAACGGTCCAGATTTAGCTCGATAGGCCCAACTCCTTTGGGTCCTACCCTTCCCCAGATCAAATCTCCACCATCCATTCCCTGATCTGACGGTCCAGATTAAAACCGCCTTGACCCCCACCTTTTATCACCTGTGCATCTATTCTTCATCACGCTCTCCTCCCGACCGTCCGATCTATGGCCCCAAATCTGACGGCCAGCATGCGGTTTCGTGTAATTTTGAGTCCGGAGGTTAATGATTTAAAATTATGCGATGAGGGTGGTTTTAAAAGGGCAGGTGTCAGCCAGAAATGCATATCGCATTCAAAAAGGCAATACCGCCTTCCCTCCTTTTTATCGCGCGAAGCCAGTGGTTTCTATGGCCGAAACCACTTTACCCCATTTATATTACATTCCATCGTGTTTAATCTCCACCGTTGATCTTTGAGATCTAACCATCCCAGTTTCATCCAACCATTACACTATCGCCCTCCGCCTTTCTTCCAAGGGACTTCGTCGATTTACCTCCACCGTCGATCTTTGTGGCTGATCTCATCCGACGGCCCAGATTCTTCCCGAAACCATGAATTTCATTTAGTCCTTTTTCGCTGTCGATAAAGGTTTTCTTATATTTTCTTCGCGTTTTCCTCCATTTTATCATAATATTACCCCCTTTGCATCATATTAACCCGATTAATCTCGGTCGTTGATCAATCTGATCTAACGGCCCAGACTTAATCCAATCACCGTTTATCCAACTGCCTCTCCTTTTGACCCCAACAAGAAATCTTGACCGTTGGTTCTGTTCATCCAATGGCCACGCTCAAACCTAAACCTCCAAAGCAGTTTAAACCTTTTCCCCGTAGGATTTTTTAACTTTTATATGTTTTTGTAGGTTTTAAAGGTTTCTCAGTTGTTTAAAAAGAGATCAAAGGCCAGGGACGACGATCCCCTAAGCCTTTAGTTTACAAAGGAAATCATTCCGCAGGGTTCCAAAGTATATTTTATCAGTGCCTCATGAGCATTGATGCCTTTATGCAACCTCTGCGCACCTGCAACAACAATAGAAACACAGCAAACACCACTGCCAAAGAGTATCAGTTTGACAGGATGAAGAAAAAAGAAGAAATCCTATTTGAAGACGGTTAACACAGTTTTAGAAGGATTAAGGCATTAATTCGATTAATCAAGGACCTGATCCACAATTGAAGACAGTTTAAAGACCAAAAGACAAAAATTAGGCTTCATTAAGCCTAAAACACAGAACTCAAGTAAATTAAAGGTGTTTTAGGTTAAAACAATAATATCTATCAGTCCAAGAAGCCTCCAATGCCACATCGGAGGCTAATTGAATCCTCTGCAGCTACCAAGAGACACCTGCAGCCTCAAAGCAATCAAAGAAGGCCTAGTTATTTCCATAACAGAAGATATTTATCTAAAGACAACTGAACAGTTATTACCAAAGAAAGAACAAATTCTCAAACTGTCAGCAGAGTTATTACAAAGATGAGAAATAGGCCTTGAAGTCAATCTTTTTGCCTTTTGAGTTTAAAAAGAGACAGAAACAGAGTAAATAAATAGAATCATAATTCAATGCTCTCCTGCCTTAGGCCTTGCATGGTTTTCGAGGTTTGGAGCTGCATTTAGTGTAGAATTTATTTCATTTCAAACCTAAAGCTCCTCCACCTCCTCATTTCTTCTATAAATACTTCTGAAGAAGATGAGATATAGGTTGGTTGATCACTAGCTGTAATACTGAAACTCTGTGAATAATACATAGTCTATTGAAGTTGAAGAATAAATTGAAGTCTTGGAAGCCCTGATGATGTTGTTGCATGGTTTTTCTTGAGAAGGCTCTATCATTGGATCCATGAGCTTGGTTTTTGGTGAAGTATTCTGAACTGTTTAATGTTTTCTCCTGTTTTCATTTTGTTCCATAATTTTTTACTACAGTAGGATGAAAGTTTTAGGCTAAGAAATGACTCCTGGAAGCACCTTAGACCTATTTATCATTCACTATTTTATGTTTTCTTCTACTGAGGTATTTTAAAGTCTTTAATCTCTCTCTTTAGTCCTCATGCTTGTTTATTTCTCTAATAGTTCTAATAGTTGGTTTTAGCATGATTTATGGTTCTCCCTGCTTGTCTGCTGCCACTTAAAGGTTGTTATTGAAGTCTCCCTTTGAAGTATCTTTGTTCATAGTAAGCCAAGGAGGTCTGTTTTGATCATGCCCTTTTCCCTTGCTTAAACAGTTGCCTTAAAGGTATTTTATAGTTGTGATCATAGATGTATTAGGTGTTCCCTCTTCTATGACTGCAATTATCATTAAATCTTTTATGTTTTCTGACTCATTTGAAATAAAATCTTTTAGGAAATAGGATGTGCTCCCGAATCTTAGATTTCATTTTAAAAGTTGTTTTGAATTCATTATTTTCTTAAAGTGCAGTTTGTAGAATTTATGGTTAGCCCTATCTATCAAATACCTCTTTATTGTTTAAGTCATGTTTTCAAATCCCATTTTTTGAGAATTCAAACTCTCCTTCCAAACCATTGATGTCCATCTCATTCAAAAAACCAAAGGATCCTGTGGCCAAGTTAAATTTTCCCTTTGATATCCCATATCCATTGACAAGTTTGTCATAACCTATTTTTGACTCCATTTCCCAATGAAACTGATACTCCTTCTTTCTACCTACATTTCCTAGACCTTTCACATTCTGCTGTATCAATTCAACCAAACAAACAAACAAACACTTGCACTTAATAACTAGTCTAAAACCAATACCCAAAGCACACAAGGTAAGCCTTTGCAAAAAACAAATAATTTGAAAGATCCCTCTCTGAGAACAGGAGGACTAGATCCTGGAACTCTAAAGATTGGTTTGATGTTGCCTTGTATTTTGATTTTCCAAACTATCAAAACACTAGAGACCAACAGGGAGGTGGTTTGAATATTGTTTAGAACTTTTTTCCTTATTTTGATTTTTCAAATTCAACTTTCAAGGATGTTAACGCGGATTTTTTCTGTCCATTGGTCCTCCCAAACATCCACTTGTTACCAAGACCTTCCTGAAATTTGAAAATGCCAAGAGAGAAGCACTTTTCTTGGATTTACTGTGAAAATATTTCGGGATCAAAGAAGCTTAGACATAAAAAATTTCCATATTTATTGTCGTGGAAACATACATAGATTCAAATACCATCTTTGCCCAAAATCCTAGCCATAAAATTGGTATTTACAAGGATGTTGAAAAGGATATTAAACACCAAGCCAACTTGGCTATTGAATCTCTCAATGAGGTTAAAAGCAAGATAGTGATAATAAACACAAAAATGGCATCCCTTGCAACTAGCCAAGCTTCTTCTCACACACAGAGTAATTATCATTCAAATTAGTTTTTCATTCATTAAAAAAATTACAAGGAAACCTCCACATGCTATCCAAAAAAACACTTCAAAGTTACCAAAAACACCCCAAACTTGAGTTTTTACAAGCTACTTGAGAGGTACAACAGCAAAAAAAGACAAAAACATGAGTTCTTGTGATACCACCCTGCTATACAAACTATACAACGAATGAAAAAAAAATGTTGTATGGATCCATACGTTATTTTCTATACAAATATAAAGCCTTTGGTATGACTCGAAAAGACTGTTCCAAATAGCATTTAAACTTAAGTTTATTACTAACATTTATTTATTCAAGTTTATTACTCCAACAAAATTTCACCATCAATCAAGTATATATTTGTTAGGCTTAAGCATCTATTTCCTTCCTTTTATATTGCAATTTAGTAAATGAAATCCTTCATCCTTTGGATCCCAAGTCGTCTTGAATGAAACCAGGGAAAATTTTAAGGATGGAAAATTATCTTGAAGTTTAAAAACATTGGCGAATATCACTAGTCCTTAATATGAAAAATATAAAAAATTTATTCATTTATTTGTAAAATTATTCAAAGTTAAAATGTTTTTATATATATCCTCTATATAATGTGGGTGATTTTTAAGGTAAAATAATTTTATATTGTAAAATTTGGGTGAATCATTTTTATAAAAAATGGAAATTGACGATTTTTTTTTTTGAAAAATCATGGAAAATTATCTCACCTGCGAATATTAGCCCCTAAAATTTTCCATGAATGAAACTTGTCCTTTTCCCAAGTCTACATAACATCCTAAACTATGGCACAAACTTTGGGAATAACTTTAAACAAAAACTAGAAAAATAATTGTGGGCCTTAATATCACTTTTAATGTCAAGAATGGTTTTGACTCTATGTATGTAGAGGATATTGTCCTACTATGATTGGATAGCCTCCTTGAAACTAACACTATGAAGAAGATTCACCAAAAAATTCTTTTCGGAGGAGAACTAGTTACCAAAAAAAGATAACTCTTAATTATATCTACTAAATGAGTGGATCAAACGAAGCCATTTAGAAGTCTACTACATGTTATCCTCTCAAAATAAGATGTCCCAAAAATGATTGAGTGCCCAAGTATTCTCCCTCGATTTAAAATCTGATATGGACTGATATGCGTCAATTGACAAGGTTTGGAAGCATCTAAATTCTTGATTGCCGAATGAATTTCTAAAAGATGTCATAGAATAAGAAGCCAATTGTTCTACTTTGATTTTTTTGCCTCTGATTTTTATGATCTGTTCTTATTTTATTTTTTCTCTTTAACCCTTATCTTGGTTATAAACATCATGAAACATGTCATACAAAGCTTCATGTAAAGGGGCTCATGCCTTTGTCCCCGCTATGGGGTCTTCAATTGATAGATCAACCGAATAAACCAAGTAAAGTCCATAAAATCGGGCAACTGAATCTACATATGGATCTTAGTAAAAAATAGGAAGTGACAAAGCTAGATACAAATCAAGATTGAGACCCATCAATAGTGAATATGGGCATATGGGCATGTAGCCACGGAGGTGGGAGCATTTAAGGTGGAGGTAGGAGATTATATGAGATATTATGCATACCCAGTATACTTAGTTTACCTAGAAGCATCTCAACCACCAATGACCCAACCGTAATCCTGGCACCCATATGCCTTTTAGATTTTGATACCTCTTTATTCTAGCTATTACAACCCAAACCTGTAGCCTATACGATATTTCTTTTTTTTCGATCTGATTTATTCATGTTGATATATTATTGTTCACTGCTTGTATGATCCACAAAATCCAAGGAAGGGATCGAGGATAATAGGAGAAGGTTCAAAATCCAAGGAAGGGATCGAGGATAATAGGAGAAGGTTCAAAATCCAAGGAAGGGATCGAGGATAATAGGAGAAGGTTCAAAATCCAAGGAAGGGATCGAGGATAACAGGAGAAGGTTCAAAAGCCAAGGAAGGGATCGAGGATAAGGGATCGATAATCATAGATGGTGGGAGCATGAATCATCAGGTGGTCGGTGGACCTCATCCTGGGATGCTTTGTTTAATACACCTTGTTTATTTGTTTGGTTTCCATCTCTGAATATCCAAATACTGTGATATCTAATGCACCCATTTTCTAGTAGCTTCAAGGCCTAATATCAATGCTTCATACTCCCAAATTTGGCCAACGTCTATATTCCAAAAGTTGTAGCCATGGTTTCCAGGGTTGAAAATGTTATGGAGAGGGGATATTCATAAAGGTTTATGATTTTCAATCAATTTTGAAAGGTTCATAAATATAGAAAAAATTAAAAAAAATCCAAAAATTATGCATATTACGAATATTACTACGAAATACAGACCATATAAAACAAAATAGAATAACCCTAATATAGAATAAGTTTCAGTACCAATGTTGAAATTTATATTAATCCTAATAGACCGATTGCTATGCATTGTTAAATGAATATAATTTTCAATAAAGATTAGAACAAATGAGATAAAATTGAAGAATTCGACTGATAATTTCGAGCCTTTTGATTCTCATGAGAACATTTTCGATATACCTGCAATCAATAGAAAACATTTGAACGCGTTGATTGTCTGAGTTTACAGCTAAAAATCAAGGCATGATTGAATATTGGAGAATAAGGATAATGAAAAAAGTGTTTATGCTCACCCTAAAAATGTTTTTCCACGCACTCATGACATCACAGATCTGAGATATCGGATGTAGCCACCTCTATGGAAGACTAAATGCGGGGGTGGAAATGCATTGAAGTTAAAAATGGAGCATAACTTGGCATCATCAATGGATTGAAGATCCAATGGTGAAGCTCGATATTGGGTTGCCACTGGTAAAACCCCATTTTTCATCTCTTTGCAATCTCATTTTTTCTCTCGCCTTGAGAAAAGTGGACAGATATCGTAAAGGAAGATTGGGTTGGGCGGGATTTTGTAAAGAAAAATTTATGGTTAACTTTTTTAAAAATTATTTTCCCTTTGTAAAAAAAAAATATGTACAATATTTTATTCTCACATTATATTTTAGTAGTTGAATTTAAGAAACTAAGGGCTATTACATATATTTTAATATCCAACCTCATGATAAATTTAACATAATCAAGAATGAATTGTTCAAAATTTCATCATAAAATATTGTCACAATAAGATTTACAATTGTTTGTATATATGATGAGGGAAAAGATAAATTAGTACATGAACGATGAACATGTAAATTAAGTCTCTTCAATAATCCTTAATGTATGATAACATGTATGTAAGATCCATTTAAGAATTTGTAGCAACTTAATATATGATATTATTAACCATGATCAATTTTTAAGTATCCACAACAGTATTTTCATATCCATCGGTATACCGACGCACATAACATGGGCGTCACTATAGCGACGTTTTCTTCTATTATTTTCACTATTGTGACACCCTATCTGGGTGGGTCGCAATAGCGATGCTTTTTCATGGTGTCGCAAGAGTGAGAGTGTCTCGATTTGGGTTGCAAGAGTGACACCGCGTGGTGGGATTAAAAAAATTGAGAAAATTTGGGGAACTTTCCGACAGTACGTCAAAAATGTCGGAACTAAAGTGTCAAAAAATTGACCATATGTACTAGTGCCAAAACTCCTCCATTGTGTAGTTTGTGTGACTAATACTTGACCTTGAACTCCAGAATTGCGCACTCATGGCCTCCAGCCTGGCTTGAACTGTGCACTTTACAACCTTAAGACACAAGCTCATTCCCTAAGCCCTAAAACTACACATTGCATAGTCAAATAGGCCTCCTTGACCTCCATAACAATGCAATAATATTCTCCATCTCCAATACCTACAACTTGTCCCTGCTGGCCCTCAAAATTGTGTAGTCATGTCCCTCAGCCCTGCCTGAAGTGCGCACTTCACAGTCTCAAGGCTCCTTGCCCCTTACCTTCCTGAACTACACAACTGCATAGTCACTGGGCCTCCTTGTCCAACCTCTCACTTTTTTTGGTCTTAGTTCATGGATCATAATGAGTCATCTTAGGCTAGGGGTTCTCATCATGTGTTAATTGTAGGAATAAGTACTATATCATGTTATGGTGAAATGAATAAGGAAGGAAGGAAGTTTTATCACTCCACTGGATCTCCAAGGCTGAGAAGAGACCAACAAAGGTAACCACAGACTAATATTTTGCCAAGTAGCTAGCCCTAATAGGCAAGAGAGGGCTCTCTCCAATGGAGCTCAGTTAATATGACTGGATCAATGAGATATTAGGCTAGGTATAGTAGCACAGGGGTTTGATTGATTTATTTTTGAGGTGCTAGATGGTGAATAGGTCAAGGAAGAAATTAGGTTAGGGAAAACAAGGATCAGAATTGTAGGGATCTGATGGAGCAAGGTAGGTAAGTATTTCAACACAAAAGGATATCTAATGAGGTGGTTTAGATTGCTAGGTTTGAGAAAAGAGCATAAGAAATATGAATTATTTTCTACTAAGAATAAGATGAAGAAAACTATAACTAATCCTCCAGAACATAACATAATCTTAATGAATTCTGTCTTTCAGACTCAGAAAAAAATTACATTTAGAAATGAGATGAATATGAATCGCAATGAATTCACACATTAGCAAAACAAAATAAGAAAAAATGTCAAATCACTTTACCACAATAATTCCATCAAAATAGTTGCAACTCAGTCTATTAATATTTGCCAAAATTTTGATTACAAAAAGTGTTCCAAGATCAATCCAACAACATCCAACTCTTGCTATGAGAAAATAAGTGAATAATATAGACCAAAACTGATTATCCCTAGCTCAAGAGTCAAAACCCACTTTTGGAGCTGATCCACAAAGTTCTCAACTAGAAACCCAACGACTAGGTAGGTCAACAAACTCATCCCTAACTTTGGTGAAACTGATTCATTTGTCCAAAAATACACTCTTGCCAATGTATCTATCTCTAGTAAATAAAAGTGACATAATTATATTTACAGGAATCAATTACATCATTAAAATCCATCAAGTCCATTGACCAACTGAGAAAAAGTAAAAATATGGAAAAATATCATTGAACTGGAAAAAACACAGCACCTAATGCAAATGCGAAGCGCCTGAATTAAAAGCGTAGTGCCAAATTCAAGGTAACTTTTGGAGGATTCGCAGAAGTCCAAATTGAGCACAAGATAGCTCATTGGAAATCTGCTCCTGTCTAGTTTCCAAAAATTCCCTCCAGTTCTAAAAATGATGAATTTAAGGACCTCAAAACTAAAATCTCCCAATATTGTTCAAAAGCACAGCGCCAACCTGAAAAATGAGGCAAGAAGGTGATTTGTTGGATGTTTTTGGCCATTTCTCCCTGTTAGAATGTCAAAATTTGATGTGACAATAGTCAAAATTTGATTTAGAGGGCCTTATGAATCCAATGGTGGTAACCATTTATCATTTTGAGGCTTCTATAAAAAGTGCAGCACGGACTATGTCAAATTTCTGGGATTTTGCAAAACAAGGCCTCAAAGATGGAGCAATATCTCCCTAAACATGAAATTTTTTTAACAAATGAGAGATTTTTGTGTTCTTTGGAATGTTAGGAACAAAAAAATCCTCCATTTTCCCAAGATGCCTCTTGGGTTGTCCACAATCTTCTTTTCAAAAATGTTTCTAAAACATGACTTTACACAGGCAGAAATATAGGTTGTGAAAATGTGAATGGATATCTCATTCTGTAACACATGTGTACAAAGTGAGATAGGTTTTTGTACTTTGGTATCTTAGGAACACAAACCTCCTCCATTTTCGTAAACGCCATTTTTTTTTTTTTTGCCACAATATGTTTTGAAAAAATATGACTAAACATGACATTTCTGGAAAATGTGCCTTCAAATATTTTTTCAAATTTCTCAATTTTTTCTCCAAATTTCCTCACAATTGCTCCAGAGATGCTAAATAAGGTGTGTTATGATATCATGGATGTATCAAAAAGTAGTTCCAACTTACCCTTCTCCTTTTAACAAATTAGGGTTTCCTTTGTAGTGTGATTTCAAGTAGGGTTTGAACTGCTCAAGGTCTAGGTTCATGCCTTAGGATTCTCCCTCCTTTTTTGTAGGTATTTTTCTCTTCCTCCATGGTGTTTCTCTTTTCCTCCAATATTTTCACATTGTCTTGAAACCCTAGGGAAGAAAGGGAAGGGAAAGGGAGTAGAATTATAGGGTTAGGGGGTTGGGATGAGTGAGGGAAAATTTGGGGAAATGTGTAAAGGGGTTGGGGAGCTTAGGGAAGTGATGGGAGGCTGAAATGTTAAGGGAAATAGGGTAGGAAATTTCTATTACATGAAGGTATATAGTTGCCTACGAAATCACAGCTTAGGGGTGTTAGGTTTTAGGGAATAGGGCTTGGGAATGGGAAATAAGGTGATGTAGGGGTAGGGGGAGTGTTTTCTGGAGTGTGAAAAGGGAAAATAGGGTCTAGGGAAAAAAATGTTGGCCTGCAAGAGTGAAAACTAAGGTTTCTTTGCTCAAAAGTTAAAATGATGAGTGAGGAGGGTTTACACCATAAATTTGAAATTATGAAATGAAAGGAGGGCTTTGAGAGGTGTAACGTACTTGCATTTAATTGAGAAAAGCCTGATTTGATGCTTGGACCACTTGCAAAGAAGATTTGGAGCTTGTAGGTGAAAGCTGGAAAAAGCGTAGTGCATGAAGCAGGAGCACAACACCTTCCAAGAAAAATCACATCGCCTGAAGTAGAAGCACAACGCCTCTCGGTCAAAAGCGCAGCGCCTTCAAGGAAATTCGACTTTCTTGTTGAAAATTTGATTTTTGACTTGGGGAAGTTGAGAGAAAAATGCATGAGGATGCAAATGAGTGTCTCCTTGGTCTTTGATGACCCTTTATACTTGATGAAATTTCAAAAATAGACATGTGACCCACATTTTCCTTTTCAAACTCAACTTAAACATTGCAATTCACCTTTATTTTTTTATCTTGATCCTTTGAATTTGATCTTTTCGTGGATTTGGAACACTTATGACTTTTGGAACTTTGACTTACTTGGCCGATGGAACCTTGAGTATGAAGCTACCTTGGAACCATGAGAACTCATTACATATTAAGAAACATAAAATTACATATTGAATCAAAATTAAATTTACAAATAAAATTTTCATAATAAAATGTGTTTATTGTCACTCTTTTACTTGCTAGACTTTTATGCATGCAAATGGTGATTTGATGGACCTTGAAAACCCTAAGACCTAATGGAGGCTCTGACTAAATGAACTTCATGATGAAAAGACTGAAATGATGATGAAAACTCATGACTGATGTACACTCAACAAAGTGATGAAATGAGCCAACAAGTAATGAAATTTTTTAAAAGAGTGAGGTTTGACCCTGGGCTACCTCCAATGACCAAAGTTTTGCATGATGACCTAATGGAATGATAAAAATTTCAGAATGGGACCCTACTATGATATGAAAAGATATTTTTTGATCAATGGTGGAAGGATGCAAATATTGACACTAACATTGGCTTCAGCTGGGGATGGTAGATCCTTGGAGGTGCCAAGAACATCGTAGACCAAGTGCCTATACATTAGGCATGGAGTCAAAATTTGAAAGCCAAACTGAATGCTGAAAACTTAATATAATAAACTGACTCAAAACAGACTCAAACTTGACTCAAAACTGACTAAAATAAGAAAATCACAACACATATTGATGGCAACATATCATTGAGACTTTAGGGCTTCAAATCTCGATGAGAACCACCTACCTGCTGAAGACATATGTACAATCATGTGAAGTGATCCTTCCAGTGTAACCAATCCAGCAGATGGCTACTTACTTAAATCATGCTTGCAGTTTCCTCGAGCAGACAGAAAAAACAAAAACTAGGCCACTCCAAGTGAACATGTGCTTCTGGTCCATGAAAAGAAGAAAATTCATCTTCCCTGCTATCTGTAGCAAATCAGTAAAAGGATCTTCAAAAATATGAAATGTTACCTTGTCTAGAGATCCGGAAAAAACACAAACACACTCTTCATTTTGATCTGAAAGAACACTTGGTTGTTGATCCATAGGAAGACATAGGGAAGTATGACCTTCTGCTATCTGAGTGTTGGCTATAAATTTGTTAAGCATGGGCAACTCTGATTCTATCTCTGGCATACTATCTCTCTTAGGCTCATAATCCTCAAATTCATATTCTAAATCATATTTGAACATAAAACATTATTCATTATTGTCAAACATGACAACCTTATCCTCTTCATGAAAGACAATAATATCTGTTAGTTTATCTCCTTGCAGGAAATCATCATCACAAATTGGCTTACTCACAACAACTTCCTGTATATTTTCATCAATCTCATGAGTGTCATCATTTAAACTCATAATTTCATTTTCAATAATGGGATAAGTATCACTAACACATTCTTGAATATGTGAACACTGCAAACCTGTATTAGCTTGGGTTGTAACATGACTGTTTAGGAGCCGATCTATCTCATCTTTTGACAGAGGAGAAACTTGAGTTTTATAACAGTTAACATTGGATTTATGATTTTTATTTTCAAGATTATGAATAAGAATTTATATTTCTTGGTCCTAGTCTTTTTCATCCAAGGAGGAAGCTACTGATTCTTGTTGGGAGGAAAAATCATAAAGGGCTTCTATGATCTCATCATCTAGACACTCTTGATCCCCATACAAATTTTCAAGAAACTCAATGAAATTATAGATATCTCACAACAACTATAAATCATCGACAAGGAAGAATTAGAGGTTTGATCATGTTGAAAGAAAACTGAATGAAAGTCCTTTAGATAATATAAACTAGTAGATGGTAGCCTCTCATACCATGATCTCTCTTTTTCCTCCAAGGTATCCATAAACATATTCATCAGACAATCTTTGGGAAACTCAATCTTTAGCCTGTGAATATGAAAATGAAATTTGACAAAATGCAAACTAGCATATTCATCGTCCCGACCCTTAAAGTTTGACAGTCCTGATTGCCAATCTATACAAGGAATACGGTTCAGAAAACTAGGAATATGAGCTCGATTCATAGGAGCATACTTTAGAGAAATTGAATCCATTTTGACAACAATGAAGTCACCAAGAATTTCTTCAAACCACTGGTTCTTTAAAAGTGGAGTCGCCATGAAAATTCTGAACCTTTGGATTCTTTGACACTGGAGTCGCTAGGTTATTGATGCACAACCTTCTTTGTTTCTGACCGTTGTTCACTATCAGCAATTAGACCTCATCGTTTTGTGCCTTCCTGGGGAAGATCTGTCACTTTCTTCCCCAGTATGGTCGCCAAGATGTTATCACTCCACCAGATCTCCGAGGCTAAGATGAGACCAAAAAAGGTAACCACAGACCAATATTTTTCCAAGTAGCTAGCCCTACTAGGAAGGAGAGGGCTCTCTCCAATGGATCTCAGCCAATATGACTGGATCAATGAGATATTAGGCTAGGTATAGTAGCACGAGGGTTTGATTGATTGATTTTTGAGGTGTTGGATGGTGAATAGGTCAAGGAAGAAATTAGGTCAGGGAAAATAAGGATCAAAATTGCAGGGATCTGATGGAGATAGGTAGGTAAGCAGTTAAACATAAGAGGATATTTGATGAGTTGGTTTAGACTGCTAGGTTTTGAGGAAAGAGCATAAGAAATATGAATTCTTTTCTACTAAGAAGAAGATGAAACAAATTGTAACTAATCCTCCAGAATAGAACATAAGCTTAATGAATTCTATCTTTCCGACTTAGGAAACAGTTACATTTAGAAATGAGATGAATATGAATCAAAATACATTCACAAATTAGAAAAATAGAAGAAGAAACAATGTCAAATCACTTTACCACAATAATTCCATCAAAATAGCAGCAACTCAGTCTATTATTATAACTTTCCAAAATTCTGATTACAAAAAGTGTTCCAAGATCAATCCAGCAACATCCAACTCTTGCTATGAGAAAATAAGTGAATAATATAGACCAAAACTGATTCTCCCCAGCTCAGGGGTTGAATCCCTTACTTGTGGAGCTAATCCACAAAGTGCTCAACTAGAAACCCAAAGACTAGGAAAGTCAACAAGAGTCATCCCTAACTTTGGTGAAACTGATTCATTTGTCCAAAAATACACATCTACCCAATGTATATACCTCTAGTAACTAAAAGTGACATAATTCTATTTACATGAATAAATTACATCAGTAAAATCCATCAAATCCATTGACCAACTAAGAAAAATTGAAAATCTGGAAAATATGACTGAGCTAGCAAAAGCGCAGTAACAACTTCAAGGTAAATTTTGGAGGACTTGTTGAAGTCAAAATTGAGACCAAGATAGCTCATTGGAAAGAGACTCCTGTATTTTTTCCAAAAATTCCCTTAATTTTTTAAAATTATCAATTTAAGGCCCTGAAAACGGAAATCTCCCAAGATTGGTCAAAAGCTCAGCATCAACCTGAAAAATGAGGCAAAAAGGTGATTTATTGGATGTTTTTGGCCATTTCTCCCTGTCAGAATGTCCAAATTTGATGTGACAATAGTAAAAATTTGATGTATAGGGCCTTATGAATCCAATGGTGGTGATAATTTGTCATTTGGAGGCTTCTAGAAAAATCACAACACCCTAGGCCTTGCGTTGGGCGTTGCGCTTTTGACAAGTGGAATATGTCAAATTTCTAGGTTGTTTTAAAAACTATGCCTCATAGATGGAGCGAAAACACCCTAACCATGAACCTTTTTTAAAAATTGAGAGATTTTTTTGTTCTTTGGCATGTTAGGAACAAAAACCTCCTCCATTTTCCCAATATTCCTCTCGGATTGTCCACAATATTCTTTGCGAAAAGATGTCTAAAACAAGACTTTGCATAGGAAGAAAATTAGGTTGTGAAGATGTGAATGGATCTCTCGTTCTGTAATAATTGTGTACAAAGTGAGATAATTTTTTGTACTTTGATATCTTAGGAACACAAACATCCTCTAGTTTCTCAAAATTCATCTTTTTCTTGCCACAATATGTTCTTCAAAAATCTGACTAAAAATGACATTTCTGGAAAATGTTCCTTCAAATATGTTTTCAAATTTCTCAGATTTTTCTATAAATTTCCTCACAAATGCTATATAGATGCCAAATAAGGTGTTTTATGGTATCATGGATGTATCAACAAGTAGGTCCAACTTACCCTTCTCCTTTTGAAAAATTAGGGTTTCCTTTGTAGTGTGATTTCAAGTAGGGTTTGTACTACTCAAGGTCTAGGTTCATGCCTTAATATTCTCCCTCCTTTGTTGTAGATATTTTTCTCTTCCTCCATGGTGTTTCTATTTTCCTCATTATGTTCATTTTGTCTTGAAACCATAGGGAATAAGGGGAAGGGAAAGTGAGTAGAATTGTAGGGTTAGGGGGTTGGTATGAGTGAGGGAAAATTTGGGGAAATGTGTAAAGGGGTTGGGGAGATTAGGGAAATGATGGGAGGCTGAAATGTTAAGGGAAATAGGGTAGGAAATTTCTATTATAGGGAGGTATCTAGCTGCCTAGGAAATCACAGCTTAGGAGTGTTAGGGTTTAAGGGAATGGGGCTTGGGAATGTGAAATAAGGTGATGTAGGGGTAGGGGGAGTGTTTTATGAAGTGTGGAAAGGGAAAATAGGGTCTAGAGAAAACCATTGTTGCTTGTGAGATTGAAATATAGGGTTTATTTGCTCAAAACTTGAAATGATGAGTGAGGGTTTACACCATAAATATGAAATTATGAAGTGAAAGGAGAGTTTTTAGAGGTGTAACTTACTTTCATTTGATTGAGAAAACCTTGATTCGATGCTTGGACCACTTGTAAAGAAGATTTGGAGGTTGTAGGTGAAAGCTGGAAAAAGCACAGCGCATGAAGTAGGAGCGCAGTGCCTCCTAGTCAAAAGCGCTGCGCCTAAAGCAGGAGTGCAATGCCTCTTAGTCAAAATCGCAGCGCCTCAAGCAGGAGTGTAGTGCCTTCAAGGAAATTCGACTTTCTTGCTGAAAATTTGATTTTTGACTTGGGGAAGGTGAGAGCTCAATGCATGAGGATGAAAATGAGTGTCTCCTTGGTCTTTGATGGTTCTTTATACTTTATGAAATTTCAAAAAAAGGCATGGGACCCACATTTTCCTTTTCAAACTCAACTTAAAAATTGCAATTCACCTTTCATTTTTTTATCTTGATCCTTTGAATATGATCTTTTGGTGGATTTGGAACACTTATGAAATTTGGAAATTTGACTTACTTGGACGATGGAACCTTGAGTATGCAGCTACCTTGGAACCATGAGAAATTATTACATATTAATAAACATAAAATTACATATTTAATTGAAATTAAATTTACAAATCAAACTTTCATAATAAAATGTGTTTATTGTCACTCTTTTACATGTTGTACTTTTATGCATGAAAATGGTGATTTGATGGACCTTGAAAACCCTAGGACCTAATGGAGACTTTGACTGAATGAACTTCATGATGAAAATACTGAAATGATGATAACAACTCATGACTAATGTACACTCAACAAAGTGGTGAAATGAGCCAACAAGTAATGGAATTTTTTAAAAGAGTGAGGTTTGACCTTGGGCTACCTCCAATGACCAAATTTTTGCATGATGACCTAATGGAATGAAAAAAATTTCAGATGGAACTATACTATGATATGAAAATTTATTTTTTTATCACTGGTGGAAGGATGCAAATATTGACACTAACAAGAAGGATGGAAGCATGCTCGAAGACACTCTTGTAGCTGAACTCACAAGATTATTCATAAAAAAAAAGGTTAAAGGACACTAGTTTGCGACCACCATCCATGACTTGAGATCATTTGAGGCTCCTTATCACCAATGAATACATAGAATAAAAGGAAAGCTCTTTCATGAAGACACTCAACTCTTAGCAGCAACAGTGGCTTGACATTTCTATGTCATCAAGCAGTCCATCTCAGTAGTGTCATGTAATTTCATGTCATGAGTGGTCATATGCCACATCACTATGGTGGACCATTGTATATTGTATTCAAAGTATATTGTAAAGTGGAAGTCCAAAGGACACACATGGAATGTAAAGAGTCATGTAATTTGAAAAGTCATGGGAAGAGAAACAATCATGAGGGTAGTCAAAAAGTCACCCTTGGTTATATATACTCCCTCATTGTATGAGCAAAGGAATTTTCTCCTTGGCTCCACCAGAAAAGCATTAGAGAGGTAAACCAGTTTTTTTTGGAGCAAGGAGTGGCTCCAATGCTCCACTATTGAAGCTAGTGTTGTTCAGTGTACATATGTGCCTTGGAATTTTTACTTAATAATAAAAGCCTTCAAGGCTAGCACGTTCGTCATGCATGACTTATGAATATTTTTAAAACTATTGTGCGGATGTTTGTATTTCATGTTTTTTTTCACATGTACAAAGATACTTGAACTATTTTGGTAATTTTAGTGCTTATATTGTTGATAATTTGCTGTAATGGTTGTAATTTTTGTCCCATCCTTGTGTACTATTCTGATGGATATTGCACAGATATTTCTCAAATTGTTGTGTTTAATGACCGCCACATCCCTTGTGGACTATTCTGTTGGATGATAGACATAATCCTCCATTTCATGTGTGTCTCTTCTTGGGTGGTACTACCTCTCTCTTAGAGACACACTTCTCTTTTCCCTCGCAGTAGAAGAACCTTGATACACATACGATCAAACACTGACCAGGAACAACTTTCTTTTTTATCAAAGGTGCATGTGCACCCTCTCTCTCTTGCTAACATATAGAGTCAAGGAAAATATATAAGAACACATGGAAAGAAATCCAATATTCTGAATGGGGACCCTACTCCAAAAGGTGTGAGTTCTAATTGGGACTGCACATCAGGTAGACCCCTTTGTTCATGGATTTTCATCTTCGTCAACAGATTATTAGTTGTGGAATTAGTTCGATGCATCTGTCGGTGCATCAAATGTGTCACTTGCAAGTTTAGGTCCATCATATTAGTGTATGGGATTTTATCTGCATGTAGAGACATTTGATGTACTTGGTATTTTGACATAGACAATGAATTCTCCACTTTTTATTATAGTACCTCCATCCTAAAAATGATGTTTTCATAATCCAAGGTGCTCTTAAGATGTGTGGGTGGAAGGGGATGGGTTTCTGCTATTCTTTTTTTAATTTTATATTTCTTGGAAGCTTGTTTGGAAATTTTTGTATATTGTTATACTATTGACATGTGCCCAAACTTGGACACCTCCCCCAATTTTGTGGATTTTGACTACGACGTGGAAAAAGGTAGAGTCTCCATAGTGAACACCTAATTAGAGGGTGTGTACATTTTCTTTATATATAAAACAAGAGCTTGGGACTTTGTTTCTTCATCATATTCACCATCCTCTTCTTCCCTAGGTGTTCTATCTGTTTTGGCTCTCTTTTTTCTCGTCTCCTCTCCTCTCTCCACATCCATGGGCTTAGTAGTGTCGCACTTTTGTCTTAAGAGCTAGGAGATATCAAGTTAATTCAAACTCATAATGGCCTTGAATTATTCCCCAGTTTCCTTATTTGTGCACTCCTATATCATAGGATTCATACTGTACTTATGATTTTCCATATCTTTATCCTTCCTTAACTCATAAATGATATTATGTGGATCATATTTCCATATCTCAGTTCCCAAGAAATTGAAAATATATAGGATATTCTCCATGTTCTCTAGAGCATTTCTTGAAATTACACAAAAGGATCCCATATTGTGGGAGATATGAAATGTGACTGCTACTTTCCTTGAGACAAAGTGCATTCGATCACTGACCAAATTGTTTTGAATGCATTCTAATGTAAAAATGCAATGGGTGAGGAATGTGGGAAATTGATATAGTTTTTAATAAAAACCATATATTCTAAGGATTGTGTACTCTTTGAAGAGGTACCAATCACCCACACAAGTTTCACAGGTAAGTTGTAATATTTCTCTAAGAAAAGGGGGAACTCTAGATAGTGGTTAACCATGAAAAAGGGTATACATTATTGGCATGAATGAATAAATGTCATCAAATAGTCCTGGGTTATATTATGTTTTATGGACCATGGGTAACCATTCATAGACTAGTAACATATCTCCATGTTCGTCAATCATCTTGGGCTTAAGTTGCTCAAGGTAAAGATATTGTTGACGAATAAGAAAATGGAGTAAGTATGCTTGGTAGTGGAAAATTTAGTGTCCTCATATTCTATCATTTGGGAACATATTTCATTTGACAAAAAATGAGGAAAATGTAATTAGGTGCAATCTTTAGTAGATGGGTGATACAAGGATACCAAAATACCTAGGGAAACTCTAGTTGTAAATAATGTCAAAATCATGACCCAAGATTTGAGTTATCATTGAAAATGTTTCTATTTTCATGTGCTAAAAAATGGGAATGTGATAAGGGAGTTGTTTTGGGGGTACCATTCCCTTCAGTAAACACCTTTTTATTGTTTGTTTTTGCAAATTTGGTGCTAAATTAGTCCATATTTCTTCAATCCATTCTTTTTTCAAACTTTGAAGCCCAGATTTATCGAGAAACAACAACATAGAGAAAATGGCTTCTAGAGTCACGTTAATTATCTCCCTACCATCTTGTGATGATGTAATTATCCATTTTTGTGACAAGTATCTTTTGGCACACTAGTCCACCACTTCTGGGAAATTTAAGACTTGTGGAAGGACAACGTAGACTATTCCAAATTCTTGTATTTTAGTATCATCATTTAACATAACACTTGTGTTTAGTACCACCTATATAACACCTCTCATGTCATGTGTCATTAAAAGAGGATCCTAGACATTGGAAACATCATCTATTATATATAGTTCCTTGCAGTTTCTCTGCTTGGACATCAATAGGAATTTTAGTTAGCAATGTGGCCACTAAGAAAATATGAAGTTTAACTAAGGATTGACTCAACTGGAAAGGATTGATGGTGAAAAATATGAAACTCTCAGGTGATTTAAAGAGTGTGTACAAGCATGACACTTGTCAGCAAGATATTGGGCGACAGATGGTGGGAATTGTTTTAAAAATTTATGGTCTTAAAGTGGTTGGTGTGAGCATGCATCAAATATTAGGGTTTTTAGGGTGAATTTGGGATTGAATTTAGGGTGTTTCAATAGGGATTAGAATCTTTCCTACTTAGAAGAAATGAATTGAAATTTTGGATAGATATTTTATTGTAAAACCATGATTTTTTTGGTTAGAAGGGTTTTTAAGGAGTGCACATATTTGGGCTCTAAATATTCAATTCTGAAGTGTTTCGATGATGAAATGGCTTGCATAGGTTATAATTATGTTAAGAACAAGGAAAATAATTGAATTTTCCAGTCCATATTGACAAATCCACGTTTGAGATGAGTTCTGGAGAAAATGCATGAGTAAACAATGAACCTTTTAAGTGAAATGATCGAAATAAGTCTTTTATATATTTTTATAATGAAATTTCCCTTGAGAAGTGGCAAATTTTGATTGGGTGGAAGTCAGGGTGATGTCAACGGGATTTGAATAGCCTACATGGCAGTTTGACTGTGCATGACAAATGGGTAGTCGCGATGAGGCATACAAGCTAGGGCGGTCTGACATGGGGCCTACATGAAGACTCATGTGGTGACCTTTCAAATTGCCTAACATTCAATTTTGAAATCCCTGGGGGCATGTGGAGTGCATGAGAGGATACCACATAGCACTTCCTACACTTCTCCCTTACGTTATCCTTCGAGTAAGTTCAGAAGGAAGAGTTCCCAGGATCATCAGATGGAATGATCTCCTCACCATTCGATCTACCATATTGTAGGTCGGTCCATACCAAGGTGATGTTAGGCTGATGTGGGACTAAGGTGTTACTAAGCCACATGGAGGCTAGGTGGATAGGTGATGGTGACATTGCGAATGACAAGAAATTTATGTGGCAAGTAATGTGGGTAGATAACTAGGTGTATGAAGGAGACACATGGAGGGTGACTGGGTAGTTACAGGGAGGATGTGAAGTGGAGTGGTGTTGAGTTGGCTTCCAACATGAAGGGGAACATGAAAACATTCATCAATGGTGGGAGGCCAATATTTGAAACCTGTGAAGGTGTGTGGAGGGCCTAATAGCCCGACATATGGCTTTCTGCATGCCTCCCCCCAACATTATCTCCCATGCATCTTGGTGGCATAGAGTGCTATTATTTTTTGGATCAACAAGTGCTCCAACCATAAAATTTGGGTGACGAGAAACTCTATCAGCACCCTCACTCATTTTCTCTATAGCAATGTGTCCACGCTGCATGCACCTATTAGCACCTGGTGCCCATGTGTTTTTCTGCGGTACAGTGTGATGGCATGCTCCTGTGACAGAAGGGCATCCTGGTGCCCATGAATGACGACTTCTAGGACCAATTCTTCTTGTTTTTTCTCTTGGATTCAAAAATTTCACATGCGAGGTTGTTTCATTCTAACACCAACAAGTAGAATACATGCCTTCCTCCTTGCATCAAGGATTCTCTCATACCATATCCTCTCGCATCTATCTCCACATTAAAGGGTTGTTGAAATTTTGGTAATTCTAGAACTAGTGCTTGAATGATCTTCTTCTTTAGCTCCTCAAAGGCCCTTTGCTGACCATTTCCCCATTGGAAAATATTGCCACCTATTTTTATAGGATGGAGTGGTGTTACTACTGCTGAAAACGAGGCTATGAATTTCCTTAAGTATTGTGTTTCCCTAATGAAACTCTTGACCTATCGATAGTGTTGGATACCACCAACATATAGGGGATCTCCCAAATATGAGGTTCCAATTATACCTCATACTTTTTGGTGTAGGAGTCTCATCCAGAAATATGGCCCAACTATCATTTACTTAAATTTTTTCCGTGGATTAAGAAATTAGCATTAGAAAGAAGCACACATGTTCTTTTGAATGAGCAAGAGAGTGTTCCTTGTGAATGTTTAGTTATAGACCTATAAATGTTTTTTCATTGCAAAGGGGATAAATTGAGCCTCTAAAAGAGAAGTAATAGTACTAATCTAATGGAGACACACACACATAAATGAGAAAGAATCGTTATACATCAAGCGAAATAGTTGACATAGATGAAACAATAATTAATATCATTACAATACATTTCCCACAAGTCAAACACCAAAGTCATCAAAATAGTTCAATTACTTCAGTACATGTGAAAACCAACGTGAATCATAAAAATTACAAGAATAATCTTAAAAAATTCACAATCCATGCATGAAAATGTTTTTTCCAAATGGCTTCAATTATTAAGCAAAATTTCCAAGATACATTGGTACAATGAATATCACTATCTCCAATATGTTGGGTGTGGAGCTTGATTATCTTGTTTATTTTATATCACAGTGTTGGACCCTTGTACCTTAATGGGGCAGCAACGCCGCTCGTAATTAAACGCTGCCTGATGGGTCTTGGGGGGGGGGGGGTTGAGACTTTATGGAACCCCCCCCCTGGCAGGTGGTTTCGGGGGTAGTTCCCCCGAAGCTAAAAACATATGTAAAATTTCCATGTAAAAGTATTGTAATTTCTAGTCCATCTGGGTCATTCATTACGCGGATGATCTGACGGTAGAATTTATGTTTAATTTAGGGTTTTTTTCCCTAGAAGGAAAACCCTCGTTTTGTATGAGGGTATTGTATTGTGGTTGTATGTTGTATGTGTATTCTCAGAGTGAGAAACGGATAGGGAGACTGTGAGAGAGAACATAGGATATTACAATGGATCTTCTGTAGGTTGTGTCTCTTCATTTTGCTAGATAATAGAAAGGAAGAACTAGTTGTTCGAGGTGTACGTAGCCAAAAATGGGTGAACCACATATATTTTTGTCTCTCTGGTTTTATGTGTTTCTTGTGTTTGTGTTTCCGACTATATATTTATTTGTTTCATTGCTCTGTAATATATAATTTTCTAACAATTGGTATCAGAGCCAAAGGTCTATTTGGCTAATAAACTCGCAGGAAATAAGGGTTCCTGGTTTGAGTAGGAGCAATGGCGGAACATGGTAAGTTTAGGGTGGAAGATGCAGATGGAAGATTATCTGTATCAGAAATATCTGTACCTACCATTGAGCGGAAAAATAAATAAGCTGACGACTATGACAAATGCAGAATGGGATATTCTCGATAGAAAATCACTCGGAATAGTACAATTGTGCCTCGCGGCGTCGATAGCCTTCAATATTTCAAAGGAAACAAAACATAGGGTTTGATTAAGGCATTGGAGAAACTATATGAAAAACCCTTGGCCTCAAACAAGGTATTTCTTATGAAACGTTTATTTAATATGAAGATGTCGGAAGGTGGATATGTTGCAAACCATTTAAAAGATTTTAATACAGTTACCAGTTAGTTAAGTTCTGTAGGGGTAAACTTTGATGATGAAGTTAGGGCTCTCTTATTTTTGTGCTCATTGCTAGAAAGTTGGAATGGTTTAGTTATGGCCATTAGTAACTCTGTCTCTGGATCTAGTACTTTAAAGTTTGATGATGTTGTCGATGCTATCCTTAGCGAGGAAATGCAATGGAAAAGCTCTGGTGAAACATCAGGTAATGCTTTGAGTGAAAATTCTAGGCAAAGAAAAATGGAAAGAGGAAAGAGCTCAGCATATCACAGTAAATCAAGGAAAGGTAGATCCAAGTCCAGATCAGGGATAGTGTGTTGGAAATGCAGAAAGAAAGGACACCTGAAGAAAGACTATAGATCTCGAAATGGAAAAGAAGGAGACACACAACAAGAATACGATCATGAAGCAAATGTGACAGGTGATGTGTTACAAGATACTTTGATTCTTTGTTTAGAAAACGTTACTGATTCCTGGGTGGTATATTAAGGGGCCTCATTCCATTCCACACGTGATAAGAAATATTTTCATGACTATGTTCAAGGAGATTTTGGACAAGTTCGTTTGGGTGATGATAAACCTTGTAAAATTGTTGGAATGGGTAAATTTCTTGTAAAAATACAGAATCAAAACCAATGGATATTAAAGGAGCATGTTCCAGATCTGAAGAAAAATCTGATTTCAATAGGGCAATTAAGCGGTGAAGGTTGTGTGAAAACTTTCACAAATAAAACTTGGAAGGTCACCAAAGGAGCCCTGGTAATAGCAAAAAGTGAAAAGGTTGGTACATTGTATTTATGCAATGGCATTTCTAACTTTGTTAATGTTTTAAATTCCAAAGTAGCAGATGCAGCATTATGCCATCATAGGCTCGGACACATGAGTGAGAAGGGGATGAAGATTCTTCACTCAAGAAATTTATTATCGGGTTTGAAGAATATTGATTTGGATTTCTGTGAAATTGTATTTATGTAAAACAGAAGAGAGTCATATTTCTTAGATTTGGGAAAGAAAAGAATAGTAAAAAATTATAGCTTGTGCATACAGATGTATGGGGACCTTCTCAGGTATCATATCTCAGTGGCTCTCATTATTATGTTACATTAATTGATGATGCAACTAGAAAAACTTGGATTTATTGTATTCAGAATAAATCTGATGTATTTTATACTTTCAAGAAATGGAAAGCTTTGGTTGAGATTGAGACAGGAAAGAAGTTGAAGTATATCAGATCAGACAATGGAGGTGAATATTGCGGCAAAGAGTTTGATAGGTACTGTTAAGAGCATGGAATTCACAGAGAGAAGACAGTTCCAAGAACACCACAAGAAAATGGTGTGTCAGAAAGGATGAACAAAACAATCATGGAGCGTGCATGTGGCAACCTTACCTAATGGGAAGACACTTCAAGGTAAAAACTGATCATGATAATCTTAAACACTTTTTGGAACAAATACTATCTTCAGAAGAGCAGCAAAAATGGGTCACAAAGATGTTGGGTTATGACTTTGAAATCATCTACAAAAAAGGGAAGCTAAATGTTGTTGCAAATGCACTCTCAAGAAAGGATGAAGAGGTGGAAGCATTTATTTTTGCCATTTCTATTATCCAACTAGATTGGATAATCGAAGCAGGGGATAAATGGGAGGATGGAGAAGTGTGGAAACTCATTCAAAAGTTGCAGCAAGATCCAAGTACATCTGATACATTTAGTTGGAAAAATGATTCCTTATGGTACAAATATTGCTTATATATTTGTAATAATTCCCAACTCAAACTAAAGATTCTTTTGGCATTTCAAACTTCAGAAATATCCTTTAGGAGGACACTCAGGATTTTAAAAAACTTACCACAAGGTGAATAAATAATCTATTTGGGATGGCCTTAAATCTGATATTCAAAATTTTGTGGTGGAATGTTTGGTTTTCCAGCAAAATAAATTTGAGATAATTAAGACCCCGGGTCTTCTACAACCTTTATCCATTCCATGTCAACGTTGGGAGGATATTTCAATGGATTTTATCATAGGTTTACATAATTCCAAAGGAAAGAGTGTCGTCATGGTGGTAGTTGATAGACTTACAAAGTATGCACACTTTTGTGCATTATCTCATCCATTTAAAGCAAGTAAAATTGCTACTACATTTATGGAAACAATTCAAAAGTTACATGGAAACCCAAAGATTATTGTAAGTGATAGAGATCCCATTTTTACTGGAAATTTTTGGATGAAATTATTTTCTTGTTTGGGTACTCAACTAGCTCATAGCTCATCTTATCATCCTCAATCCGATGGTCAAACTGGGATAGTGAATAAATTTTTGGAAGGATATCTTTTTTGTTTTCTATCTAATAAGAAAACACAACGGGTCAAGTGGTTACCTCTCACTAAATGGTGGTATAACACTTCCTTACATACTGCAACTAAAATGACCCCATTTATGGCACTTTATGGATATCATCCACCGTCCATCACATCATCTTTAAGAGAAAATTCTAAGGTTCAAGCAGTGGAAGATCACATCAAGCATCAACAAGAAGTTCTCCAACTCTTAAAGGATAACCTAAATTTGGCACAAAATCGAATGAAACAATAGGCAGATCAACATCGTAGCGAGAGAAGTTTTGATGTAGGAGACTGGGTATTTTTACGGCTGCAACCATAAAAACAAATTTCCCTCAAGCAAGCTAAGAAGGATAATAAATTATCGCCAAAGTACTATGGTCCTTACAAGGTGTTGCTAAATATTGGTACTATGGAATACAAATTGGAGCTTCCTGCTTCTTCGCGAATGCATCCAGTTTTCCATGTTTCATGCTTAAAGAAGGTTATAGGTGACAAACTTCGAGGTCAAACAATATTTCCATAACTTTATGAGGAATGAAAAATCATATTGGAACCTGAAGCAGTCACGGAAACAAGAACTTGATAGCTACGAAGTTGATCAATTTCAGAGTATCTCATCAAGTGGAAGAACTTACCCACTCAAGATTCTACATGGGAGGATGAGAATTTTATACGGAAGCATCCGGAGCTACTCATGCATTGAGGCCAACACTTTTTTGAAGGAGAGGGGCATGTTAGGTCCCTATATTACTAGTATAGTCCCTTATTTTTGTTAGTTTAACCCCCTTATTGTTATTGTTGTACCCCTGTAACCCCAATATTGTTATTATTGTGCCCTTACACTATTATTGTTAGGTCGGCTAGGATTATATTGTGATCCCATGGACCCCTATATATAGAAGGAGGTTTTGTCATTTGTATCATCCAATAATTTTTCGTTTATGTAATGTATTGGAGGTTTCCCCCTCGAAGTGGCTGATTTCTAAGGTGTTGATCAGGAGATCAAGTCCCTTGTAGAAAAATTCTCAAAAATGAAGTTGCTCAGAATTTTTCCAAACCAAAACGACAGGAAAGAGCTCACCAAAACGATCATGTAGCCGTGAACGGAACTCAAATCTGTTACCGTATGGAGGAGATATTGCATTTTGAAATCACCCAATAACTTTCAATTTTGAAAGGAAATTTTTTAATATATTGTGATGGGATAATTTTATTTTTTATTAAGGTTTAATAAATTAATTAAATTATATAGTTTTAATATTTTATATGGTTTTTTATTAAATCATATATTATATTATTAATTATATGTGTTAATTAATTATTAAAAAAAATTTAATTAAACCTTATTAAAATTTAAAAATTATACCACACATATGTTAATAAAAATTTGAAAAATGTAATATGTTTCAAAACCCATATGTTCAAAGTTTAAATGTGAATGATACGTATGGGAAGGTTCACGTGGTGTTAAATGTTAAATGGTTCATAAAGTGGCTACGTTACGGTCAAAGCCATGTGGGTAACGTATGGTTCACGTTGCATTGGAGCGGAGGTAATACGTGGTTTAAATCACGTGCTGATTAAATGGTGAGCAGAGGTTACGACATTCAACGTGACCACATCATAAGACCAGCCTTCTAAACTGGCGGGAATTTCAATGCGGTTAAACATTTAATGTTAAGGATTCATAGCAATATGTTCAAAATCTCAGTGACATTAATGCAGCATTGTGCTCCCTCCATTTCGCTGTCACGTTTCCTCCATGCACAGGCAGTGGGACAATCAATGGCGGAATTCATTGTAGCCTTTGGGAGGACTTAACAGGTGAATCCTAATTGACCCAGTTAGCCATAACTTTGGCTAGGGAAGTCCTTTTTGGACGAAATTTTTTTTGATTTTGGGTTTAGAGAGCATTCTGAAGCTGTTGGGAGTGTTTTCAGAGCCATTAGGGCACTCTAAAAGAGAATTTACCAGCGTTTTTGGTCGTGGAGCCACCAGGGCCTAAGGGAAAAAGAGTTGTTTTGGACTACCTTCATCCAATGGAGGTGGTTTTTTAGTCATTTTCTACTGATTTGAGCCTTCTGAATCTATTTTTGCAGTGTATTTTTTCATTTGAGTCTTCTATACAGTTGTATTCACTTTTTGAGCATTTAATCAAAAAGGGAAAAGCCTAATTAGAGGCTTTTGGACCCAGCGGAGGTAGCCCAAGAGAGGGGTGAACTAATTAAACAATTATTTGTTGTCATACTGTATATTTTTACTGCATATTTTCAGATTCTGCTCCTTTAAACAGTAAATTTTTATAAGCAATCTTTTCCCAAGCAGGTTTAAACAGTGAACAAAACTTATTAGTTCATCTTATTTCTTAACATTTGCGAAATAAATAATCTTTTCTTCTTGTTAAAGTTGGGTCAATGAATACTTTCAGCAAATGTTTCATTGATGGGATCTCGGTGATTACATTTTATTTCTTTAGCGGGAGATGTATCAGAGCCGAGTAGCCTTTGGATTCATACTTTCTTTGAAGACGAAATATCCAGTTCAACTTCCCCTACGGAGTCAATCTCTGTATGAGAAATACTTTGTTCTCACAATTTCAGGTCTTTCTAGATTCCAGTATAGGAGGTCAAAGTTTTCTTAAGAGTTTGTAGAATTTAATGTGAAATAAGTGTATTATTCATAAACAAATTACAGTGCTTACTGAAGTGAAGTACAAAAGAGGGGAAGGTCAATTGGTTAGAGAACAAGTTAATCCTCAACCAAGGATGGCTAGAGTGCCATTACATCCACCTTCCATTTCATCCTCATTAGCCTTAGAATCAGCCAAAAACATGTCTTTCCAGAGAAGGAGAAGTACATGAGGAAATGGATCCCAAGGAAGAAGAAAGAGTCTTTAGAAAAGCTTTCTTGGACTTGACTGAGATGGTTAGGATCCTATACCAGGAGAGAAATGATAGGATTGCTGGAAAAGGGTCTAGAAACCAAAGAGAAGAAGGAGATTCTTCAGGAGGAAAGAAAGACAAAGAAGAGTCTAAGAAAGGGAATGGAGGAAATGGTGATCCACCATCTCCATCGTCATCCTCTTCCTCCACATCATCCTCTTCTACTTCTGTTAATCAGTCACACAAAACAAAATCATCTCTTAAAAATCCTTTGTTAAAGCTTGATGTAAAATTTGAGTTGTCGATGTTTAATGGTGATGTGAATGCAGAAAAATTGGATAACTGGATTAGACAGCTGGAAGTCTATCTAAGAATTCAAAATTTGCATGATGATGACACAAAAATCCAATTAGCCTCTTTGAGAATGGATGGAGCAGCTTTGGTTTGGTGGGAAGCTAAAACCAAGGAGGAAATCAAAAATCATGGTAAGATAACTCTAACTTGGAATGATTTTATTACAGCTATTAAGAAACAATTTTATCCTCTTGCTCATATTTAGAAAGCAATCATGAATTGGAAAAATTTTAGGCAACTTAAGGGTCAAAATGTGCAAGATTATACCCAAGAGTTTAGAAGGAGAGCACTTCTACTTGGAGTAGACTTACAAAGTCAAGACACCCTGTTGAAATACATAGGAGGTTTGCACAGTTACCTTAAACATACTATCCTAATGTTCAATCCTACCAGCTTAGATGAAGTCTGTGTGCAGGCTACACATTTAGAAGCTAGAGGAAAGAATAATTTTGATGAGGGTAGAAACAAGACTTTCAAAGGAAAGAACAAAGAGAAAAACAAAGGAAAAGGCAAGAAAAATGCATCTATCAAACAAGAGGGTGAAAAGGTCATTTGTAAACATTGTTCAAAGAGAGGCCATGAAGAGAAAAATTGTTGGAAGCTTCATCCTGAACTGAAACCAGAAAAATACAAGAACAAAAACAAGACCAAAGAAAAGGAGAAAACTGTAGCAACAGTTGAGCAAGACTTAGGGTCAAACTCAGGAGATGAGACAAAAAGCATAGGCATGGTTTTAAAGAACATTAAGGGGAAATAAGTGGTGCAATACACAATTCCTAGTTCTAGCTCTTTGAATTGTCACAAAGATACTCATGATGAAAAGAGGAGGATAGAGATTTTCCATGTGAGGGTAATTTCAAAACATACCAAAATTGACACACTATTTGACAGTGGGTCACAAGAAAATCTCATATCTGAAGACTTGGTCAAGCAGCTTATACTTGAGACCATTCCACATCCGAAGCCTTATCCACTTGGATGGATATGTAAGGATGCCAATTTGAAAGTCTCAAAAAAGTGCATATTGCGCTTTGCAATAACTGCACACTTTATTGACACAGTTGAACTTGATGTGGTGCCGCTTGATATCTCAGGTATTGTTTTGGAAAGTCCTTATTTATTTGACAGGAAGGCCATCTTTCATCGCCATGTAAACAAGTATCACTTGTTCAAATATGGTAAAGAGTACATTGTGAGAGCTCACAAGAAGAAGCTGGAATCTTCTTTACTCCATGCAAGTCAAAGTCTAACTTTGTTAATGTTGAAACGACCAGATTTTGAGCATTCGCCTTTTTATGATGTTGCTAATAATTTGTCTCAGTTTGATAACAGTTTTTCTTTGAAAGAAGATGATGTTATGTTGCACAAATTACCTTTTGGGTCAGCCAATGCAATGAATGAAGTGTCAAAGAAAAGCAGTGCAAGCAAGAAGGACACACCATTCAGCATGGGAAAAAGTTGGTTTCAGAATGGTAGAATTCGCCATGGGAACAGTTTGCAAGGTGAAAGTCATTTTAAGTCTTCTGGGAAGTTTGATCAATGTAGAGAAAGTTTGTTTTCTGCAAATTACAATTTCTGTTCTGAAAATTTTAATCATTTGCATCATGACTCCGTCAATCTTAGCAATGGCTGATCAGTTGATTCTAGAGACAGATTAACATTTTCTCAAAAGCTTCATTTGATGAAATAGGGTAGATTTCAGCTATTCAAGGGTGGAAGAGTGGAGAATCAGTCTCCACATCATCAGTTTCAGTAATCAGAAAGCTTTTGAGGGTCCAAAAGCTTCCTATTTGGGAGGTGTGATCAGGAGATCAAGTCCCTTGTAGAAAAATGCTCAAAAATGAAGTTGCTCAGAATTGTTCCAAACCAAAACGACAGGAAAGAGCTCGCCAAAAAAATCCTGTAGCCGCGAATGGAACTCAAATCCGTTACCGTATGGAGGAGATATTTCATTTTGAAATCGCCCAATAACTTTCAATTTTGAAAGGAAATTTTTTAATATATTGTGATGGGATAATTTTATTTTTTATCACGGTTTAATAAATTAATTAAATTATATAGTTTTAATATTTTATATGGTTTTTTATTAAATCATATATTATATTATTAATTATATGTTTTAATTAATTATTAAAAAAATTTAATTAAACCTTATTAAAATTTAAAAATTATACCACACATATGTTAATAAAAATTTGAAAAATGTAATATGTTTCAAAACCCATATGTTCAAAGTTTAAATGTGAATGCTACGTATGGGAAGGTTCACGTGGTGTTAAATGTTAAATGGTTCATAAAGTGGCTACATTACAGTCAAAGCCACGTGGGTAACGTATGGTTCACGTTGCATTGGAGCGGAGGTAATACGTGGTTTAAATCACATGTTGATTAAACGATGAGCGGAGGTTACCACATTCAACGTGACCACATCATAAGACCAGCCTTCTAAACTGGCGGGAATTTCAATGCGGTTAAACATTTAATGTTAAGGATTCATAGCATGTGAACACGTCCAGGTGACATTTAATGAAACTGTTAGTGGCTCCTCCATTTTAGCACTGTTTCCTCCATTTTTGGTGGGCCCTCCATCATTGGCGGAATTATCTGGCAGCTAACCAGACTTAGCTGGAGTGAATCTAGGCAAACTTCAGTTAGCCATAACTTTGGCTAGGAAAGTCCTTTTTGGATGATTTTTTTTTTGATTTTGGGGTAATGAATCATTATGGAGCTGTTGGGAGTGTTTGCAGAGCCATCAGGGCACTCTATCAGAGAATTTACCAGCGTTTTTGGTCTTGGAGCCACTAGGGCCTAAGGAAAGAAGAGCTGTTTTGGACTATCTTCATCCAATGGAGGTGTTTGTTTAGTCATTTTATACTGATTTCAGCCTTCTGAATCTTAATTTGCAGTGTATTTTTCCATTTGAGGCTTCTATACAGTTGTATTCACATTTTGATCATTCAATCAAAGAGGAAAAAGCCTAATTAGAGGCTTTTGGACCCAGCAGAGGTAGCCCAAGAGAGGGGTGAACTGCTTAAACAATTATTTGCTGTCATACTATAAATTTTTGCTGCATTATTTCAGATTCTGCTCCTTTAAACAGTAAATTTTTATAAGTAAACTTTTCCCAAGCAGGTTTAAACAGAGAACAAAACTTATTAGTTCATCTTCAAACCACTATACTTCATTTGTAGAATACATAATCTTGCCTATTCACACATTAAAGTTGGATTAATGAATACTTTGCATAAACAAATACTTTCATTGATCGGATCTCAGTGATTACATTTTATTTCTTTAGGCAGAGTCTGTAAGAGGGCCAGGTAGCCACCGGATTCATCCTTTCTTTGAAAGGTGAAATATCCGGTAAATTCCCCTACAGTCAATCTCTGTATGAGAAATACTTTGTTCTCACAATTTCAGATCAGGTGTTGATCTCTCTTTTCTTCTATTTTTGGAGTTGGTTTCCTAACACAAACCCTCCCAACTTCAATCCTTTTTTTTTTGAGATTTCGGGATTATCTTCAAATTTCTTTCTTGGATACTTAGGGTTTGCATATTCTTTGTATTAATTACCATCCATATTGTAATGTTCCCAAATTAGCATTGAGCTAATTGGAACATTAATTTTGCTTATATTAGCTAGGAAGTGAATAAATGGGTAAGGAGGCCCATGAGTAGGAATAAAATCCCTCATAATGTGAAAGGGATCATCAGAATAGTCATATTTTTCACCCTCAAGTGTGAAAAGGGGCAAATACATGAGGACAAGGTCAATTTTGACCAAGTCAAGAGTGCTGCCATAGAGGGAGTGGATCACTTTGAAAGACAACACGGTGTGAATGGGGAAGAGGTAATTTCGTGGAGGAAACCCTAATGTGTGGGGGCCAAGGCAAGGAGGCTTTCATTTTTATAAAGAGAGGACAAGGCAGCCATAGAGAGATATGTTATTGAGTATAGAATTTGGTCTGCATGACTATTTGTTGTCTTCAGTTGTTTAACTGAGATTGTTGTGCTGCTTAGCACAAGGAATTTCATGTTTAGGAATCCTTCTCCCTTCTTGAGAGGCCTCTTGAGGGATTGTACTTCATTCTCCACATTTCAGGCTCAAGGCCAAGCCACCTCCTTCAGCTACAACATTATTCTTGTAGCAGGAAACGTTGTGTTGTAGGGTGTTGCAGTGGAGGGTTCCACAACACCATTTCCTTGGCTCATATTTGAGAGGAGGGAGCTTCTATTCCTCTGGGAGGTTAGTGAGGAAGATTCAGGATCTGATTGCACATCTTTGGCATCAGGCCAAGCACTTCCCATCTCCTACAGTGCATTCCATCTCCTTGACTGCGTTATTTCTGTGTATTTGCAGTGGGGGTTTGTACCACTATTTTGGAGGGTGAGATCTTCAGTGATTGGATCAGCCTTTCACCTGAAAGATCCATTGGATGAGATTCATCCATCATATGCAGCATATTCAGCTATATTCATCCATTTTTAGTTTTTGAGTTGCAGCTGCTACCCTGCAACTCCGACATTTTGGCAGTTTTGCATATTTTAGCCAATCCTTCCAGGATTGTCTAGAAATTGCCTTTGGGAGACTATATCTTTGCTCCCCATATTGTATGAGTTGTATATTTATATATTCATGTATTGACATCAGTTTGAAATATTTATTCTTCATAGACTGCGTAGTCATAGCCTTGGGCTTTATTCATATAGCAGTATTCTTCATATTTCCATGTATATGTTTCTTGAGGCTTGTATTGCCTAGTTGAGTGATTTCTTCCTCAAGGATTTGTATATATTATGTTGCTATGACATAATAATATGGATATTTGGATCTTCTGGAATTCTATGTGTTAATGTATCACTACTACTCCATTTTTGTGTTTACATATTGTTGTAGCTCCACATTTGGAATATCTTAAGATATTCCCAATAGTGTAGATTTTCCCTATTTTGGGATATTACAATGGTATCAAATCATGATCTTTGGTTCATCCTGTGAGTTTCAGCCATAATAAGATAGAAGAGATCAAGATGATGAAGAGGATGAGTTTGCTCTCATTAGTTTTCAGATCCAGAAAGGACCTCTCCAAGGAGGTTAGGAAGATGGAAGAAGGAGAAGAGGAAGGACCATGCACTTCCTACTCTCATAAAGAGGGAGACATGAAGCATGAAGAACACTTGGAATATGAATTTCTAAGTGAATACCTTGCTGAATACCGAGCTAAACCTAGTGCCTTCAAAGAGACTCTAGCTTTACCACAATTTATTCAACTAGAGGAAGAAAGAAGACCCCGTAGCTATGGGATGATGGAGGCAATAGATTTCTATTGTCCACTTTTTATGGATCACTTAGATGTGTAGCAAAGGCTTGGGTAATGAATCTAGAGGCTTTCTTCCTGCTACATCCAGTAGTAGAGAGAGAGGTTGTATAAATTGTAGCACTGCACCTTGAAGGTGAGGCAAATACTTGGTGGTTCAACCATTGGAGCCATGCAAGGGTATCTAATCTTGTTGAGTTTTCTCAAAGGATGATCATAAAATTTTGCCAAAGGAGGTAGGAGCCCTCACCACCAGTTGAAGAGGCATATACCAGCATTGTCACAGTCATGGAGGAGCAACCTTCATCTTCAGCAGTTGGTGAAGCCAACACATTGGAGGAGGAAGCCCTTACAGCCATACAAGATGCTTCCAATATTTCCAAAGGTATGTTGGGATTTCCATCTCTTATCATTTCAGCAAAATTATGGATGGGTCTACATCATTACATGTTGTTGATTTAGAGCAACAGAATTTCACTGCGTTGTGCAACCTTGAAACATTTAAGGGAGAGATGAACCAACATCCTCATGAGCCATTCTTGATTTGCATACCACACTTGAGGTTGGGGTTTGAAGGCTTTGGGGAAGAAGAGATAGATGGTAGACATATTGAAGTGAGAAACCCTTTCTCCTTTCGAGATGACACTTTCTCAATGAGCACTCCCCAGCTCAAAGTGAAACTTCTTCCTGCAACAGATCCAAGGCCTCTTGGGTTTTGTAAGGCCATGCATGAGAAGGAGATCTCATGGAGAGATTTCATTGTATTTTCACTCCCACACATCATGGAGTGCAAGATTCTTCAACAGTTTGAGGAGGTTCTTCCCTTCTCACACTTGGATCTTAATGGATTCAAGGAGGAACATATATATGATGGAGGACATCTTCGGATGGATAACATCTCTCATGATTGTATTGGAAACTTCCTAGGCCATACACATCATGATGGGAGGTTTTTTCCTACCACCTATTTGGGTCCTTATGGGGTCAAATTGATCCTTGAGAATATTTCATTTCAAAATCCCATGAAATGCAAGGACAAAAATCTGAATTGGGTGGATGGTAGCTCTCATGGGAGGAGTACCAAGATGGAGGATGGAAGGAGACATCCAAAAGTGGTTGAGTGGATGTGGATGGAGAGCAAGAAGCTGGTGAGCTACTTGTAAATTTATTATACCGGGCAGCAAGAGGCTTGGCTGCGCTGGTTACTCTTAAAGGAGTTTGGCCATCACTTGGCATATGCTCTTTATAAGGGTAAGTGGATGGAGGAGATGTGGCAGGATGCTTGCATGATTGAGAAGAAAAGAGTATGGGTGCATGATGTTGATATGACATTCATATCATTCATTATGTCTTCATCACATGTCTTGTATGATGAGAGCATGAGGAAGCACCAAATAATTTTGTTCCTTGGGTTGTACTTGAGAGAGCAAGGGCAGATTTTCTCTCACATGTTGTATGATGTTGCAGGAGTAGGAGATGGCACTATCATGGTGCAAAGGGGCTACTCCTTGGCCTTTGGTGATCAGGAAGTACATCCAACTTTGGAGGAATTCCATATTTGCAGCAACATTATTGGAGGAGTCTTTGGCAATAATCATGTCAGGGAATTGAGTCATGGGTTGGCAGGAGCCTATTTGCATAGGCCAACATCGTTGTTCCTTTGGAGAATGAACTTATTCATGTATTCATGCATCACTTTACTTTCGGCACATGGTGAGAATTTTGTTTTTGCATCTATTGATTATGTAACACAGTATTTGCATCTTCTTACCATTATCATACAGTGCATTGTTCCACAAGAGGGAAAGTTTATTGTTGAGCCCCATGAGAAAGATTTTTCCAGCTATTATGATGGAGACAACCATCCTTTATTTAACCATGGTCAAGTGTTTGATTCTTTCTTGTATGCTCAGTTGGCACACTCACTCATTTACTATTCACTAGTAGATGTGATGATTCACACAACTAGCCATTTGTCAAAACACCACTTGCAATGTTATTTTCTAAAGTTGCATTGGGAGAGACTGCATTGTGTCCACTTGAGACATTTTTTGTATCATGCAGCATCATGTAAAACCTTCAACAAACTTCTCATTTGGATATCCTATGATGATCATGTCCTATTCATCATGGATGATATGTTTTGGGCCAACTTGTTCTTCAATGTTGGAGAGGAAATCCTTGGGGGATTGTTCTTCATTTTGCCACTTGAGGGAAATACTTTTTCAGCCCAAGATCAGCACATAATCTACACTTATCATGATTGGATAGAAGGAAAGTTTGGGGTAGACCACCTTGTCTACCATGATCATATTTTCAGCCCACCTACTTTGCATGAGCCAAAGGTGGAGGAAGATTTTCAAGAGTTTCCTTGTTGGAGGGTAACTCATTTTTTTTGGATGATTTCTTGGGGATGGGAGATTCATATGGGGATGGAAAATCCCAATTAATTTCATCCCACATTCCTCAAGAAATCCCTTCGGTTCTATCCTTGTAGTTTCTTGAGGACAAGTAACATTTGGGAGGGGAGGACTGTAATGTTCCCAAATTAGCATAGAGCTAATTGGAACATTAATTTTGCTTATATCAGCTAGGAAGTGAATAAATGGGTAAGGAGGCCCATGAGTAGGAATAAAATCCCTCATAATTTGAAAGGGATCATCAAAATAGTCATATTTTTCACCCTCAAGTGTGAAAAGGGGCAAATACATGAGGACAAGGTTAGGTTTGACCAAGTCAACAGCGTTGCCATAGAGGGAGTGGATCACTTTGAAAGACAACGCAGTGTGAATGGGGAAGAGGTCATTTGGTGGAGGAAACCCTAATGTGTGGGGGCCAAGGCAAGGATAATTTAATTTTTATAAAGAGAGGACAAGGCAGCCATAGAGAGATATGTTATTGAGTATAGATTTTTGTCTGCATGACTATTTGTTGTCTTCAGTTGTTTAACTGAAATTTTTGTGCTGCTTGGCACAAGGGGTTTCTTGTTTAGGAATCCTTATCCTTATTGAGAGGCCTCTTGAGGGATTTTACTTCATCCTCCACATTTCAGGCTCAAGGCCAAGCCACCTCCTTCAGCTACAACGTTATTCCTGTAGCAGGAAACATTGTGTTGTAGGGTGTTGCAGTGGAGGGTTCCACAACACCATTTCTTTGGCTCATCTTTCGGAGGAGAGAGCTTATATTCCTCTGGGAGGTTAGTGAGGAAGATTGAGGAGATGATTGCACATATTTGGCATTAGGAAAAGCACTTCCCATCTCCTACAGCATAGTCCATCTCCTTGACTGCGTTATTTCTAAGTGTATTTGCAGTGGGGGTTTGTACCACTATTTTGGAGGGTGAGATCTTCAGTGATTAGATCAGCCTTTCACCTAAAAGATCCATTGGATGAGATTCAGCCATCATATGAAGCATCTTCAGCTATCTTCATCCATTTCCAGTTTTTGAGTTGCACCTGCTACCCTGCAACTCTGGCATTTTGGGAGTTTTGCATATTTCAGCCAATCCTTCCAGGATTGTCTAGAAATTTCCTTTGGGAGACTATATCTTTGCTCCCCATATTGTATGAGCTGTATATTGATATATTCATGTATTGACATCAGTTTTCAGTAGTTATTCTTCATAGAATGTGCAGTCATAGCCTTGGGCTTTATTCATATAGCAATATTCTTCATATTTCCATGTATATGTTTCTTGAGGCTTGTATTGCCTAGTTGAGTGAATTCTTCCTCAAGGATTTGTATATCTTATGCTGCTATGACATAATAAGATGTATATTTGGATCTTCTGGCATTCTATGTGTTAATGTATCACTACTACTCCATTTTTGTGTTTACATATTGTTGTAGCTCCACATTTGGAATATCTTAAGATATTCCCAATAGTGTAGATTTTCCCTATTTTGGGATATTACACATATAATCAAGAAAAATATTTTCATATCGTTTTCATTGATTTCTAAGAATATCATTTAGGGTTTGAGAGATTTTCATGTTTTGGTTGAGTGTATCTAGCTCTTTCCTTAATGAGACAATTTGTACTTCAACCTTCTCACAATTTTCTTTATTTTCTTTTATTTGACTATTTAACACTTCTTCCACTCTTTTTTATTCCTTTTTTTCAATCTTGAGAAATATTATTTCCTTGCATAGTCTTTTCTTCTTCTTCTCAAGGTTATCGATTTCTTATAGGGCATTCATGAGTTCTACTTCAAGATCCACCATGCCTTCAACACTTTCTACTTTTTCTTTTTATTTTTCTCCTCTTATTTGTCTATTTTAGATTTTTCATTTGTGGCTAAAAATAGGATCTCTCTTTTTTCATCATCAAAATCATATTCTTCTTCAAAATAAGAATTATTATCTTCTTTGGAGTTTGAATATTTTCCTTTGAAGACCCTTTTTTGGGGTTCTTCCTCATAATCACTATCTTCCATGAAAGCATAATTAGTAGCAAAACACTGTATCCTACCACAATTAAAATATATGAGAGGTAACTTACATTTGAATCGGGATACTTTCTTTAATTTTCTAACTAGTTGAGCCATTTCTTTATTAGAGTCATCGCTGGAGCAGTCACCAAACTTGCATTTTATTGATTCCTTATATTCTTTAAATGTTTCTTCCTTATGTGATGAGTTTCTCGTCTTCATTTAATATGCAGTGATAATTCCATAAATCTCATCCATTTTTATATTCTTCAAATTGTTCAATTCATCTACGGTCAATAATTTGACAACAAAGTGTAGAGGAAGAGACCTCAACATTTTTTGAATTGTTGTTTCTTTAATTTTTTCACCGAGTCCTTTGAGAGAATTAATCATTTCATCTACTCAAATAAAATAAGCAACAACGTCTTCATCATTCATTTCTAGGCTTTTAAATTTTCTTTGGAATATTTGAAGCTTTTCCTTCCTTACTCTATCATCTCCTTCATACTTTCTTAGGAGCTTGTCCCACATCTCTTTTGTTGACTCATACTACATAAATTTAACTAATTTTGAATCTGAAAAGACATTTAAAATCAAGTTCATAGCTTTTGAATTTTATACATTTTCCTTTTTCCCCTCTTGATCACCTAGAGGAGAAGATGGAATCTTATATCCATCTAAAATAGACTTCCAAACCTCAGCACCGAGAGACAGTAAGTGAGTTTTCATTCTTATTTTCCAAAAGGAAAAATGTGTTCCATCAAACAAAGGAATTTTGATTTAGCATTCTTGACTAGCCATGGCCCCTGTAAGATCTTCTTCTAGTTTCTAATGTTGTGAAGACAATCCCCTCTATGGATAGAGGCGATCTCTCTATCACTAGAGTTGGTCTAGAAACTTACAATACTATCTAATGAACACTTTCTTAATTAACATTTAAAACAAGATGAGAGAGAGAAAATGACCTACCTCTTCCTGATGTTATTATCAACTCTTTGGTGAAGGCCTTAATCCATAATCCTTCAGGCTCGACCCTGACTCCTAGTGGCGTTCGAATACCTGCATGTGATCAATAGAAAACAAAAAATGTGATCCAATACAAATCATACATTGAACATCAATTACCTAACAAATCAAGGATAATTAGGTTACTTGTATGAATATTAAAAAAAATATATAAAGTGAAACACCAGATTAATTATTGATCATATAAAATAAGAAGATTAAAATTGTGGCCTTGATGTTGGAGGCCTCCATTTGGTGTAATCTGAGTCCAAACCAAGGTGCTTAAGTGATCCTTCTCATGAATGGAATATTAGACATTAAACAACATAGGGATGAAAAGGATGAATGGTCAAACCAGCCCAATAATGACCAACCAATAGTGGAGGGATGGGAATTAATTTATAGGAAGGGAGAGGGATTTAGGAGCCCATGAAAGGAGGAAGGCCCGCTTCTCAAGGGATAATCCCTTATTGATAAGATCAAGAGCTCCAAATGAGAGAGCTCGACCATATCTCCACCGAACAATATCCATCTCATCATTCTGGAAGCTTCTAGTGCACAAAGCTTCTCCTCCATTTGAGGAAACACTGCCAAAAATGATTCATTGTGCTTTTTCCAATCAGAAGGGTGTTGATAGCACTAGGCGAGAACATGCAACCTGCCATCAGCACGAGAAGACAAATGACTAAGAGCATTGACCCAGAATTTTAGGGTTTGAGCTAAGCTTCTTCATAGATTCTTCAAGGAATTTTTCTTTTAGTATTCAAAGGATATCTTGATGTATTTTTCATAGGTGGATATACTACACAATATTCATCACATGGAACTTCAATATCGGGGACGGGAAGCGAACAGGGTGACAAATTATTGTGCAACAGATACCCCCTAAATCATGGAGGTAAAATAGGGACTGATGGGTGAAATTCTTTACGAACCATGGCAAGGACTTGGAAAACTACCAAGGAGCCTGTCAAATCAAACACAATACAATATATGACACATCGGATATGAATTGTTGGGTATGTATTATATTCTTTCCACGACTAATCACGTGCGGGGGGGTCATAAGGGGGGCGATAGCCCCTCCCTGTACGTTGCATTGGGCACAACATCGAGGGGGTCACAGGGAGGGCGGTAGCCCCCCTTGTCAGGGTCCAAGGTAGTGCCCCAGAAAATTTTTTTGGTCCTTATTTTTCGGTGGGAGGATCCACCCATGGTTTTGTGCATGGGTTTGCACATGGTTTTGGGGTACAATGGTTTTCGGCCCCCGGTATTTTGTAGATCCGGTCAAGGGAACTACGGTTATGTTCTAATCCAGGGTTAATGGATTGGGGTTTATGTATGCTTTGGCATGTATATATATGTGTTGTAACACTAAAAGGAATATAATGAAAAATCAAGCTGGTCGTCCCGATTTGGGATCCAAGGGAATATCTATGTGTTTATCTGTTTTATGTTTTATGATCTCACTACTATTTATTTTATGTCTTCAAGATTTGTTTGCAGATAATTTATGTACAGGGTTAAAACCTACATTTGGTATCAGAGTAGTTTCGGCTTCAAGGGGACACCTTTGCTGCTGAGGGGTTTTTTGCTCGGGCCTGAGGTAGACCCTGTTCAGTGGGAGATCTATGGGATCGATTATTGCGGTGAAAGAAGTTGGTGAGCGACGAGAAGATAGAGATTGAGAAATTTAATGGTTAGAATTTTGAGTTTTGGAAGCTCAAGATGGAGGATATGTTGGTGGATAAAGATCAGTGGATCGTGGTAGATCCGGGTACTAAACTAACGGCAATGTCAAATGAAAACTGGAAGAAGCTGGATCGGAAGGCAAAGAGCACAATACGATTGTGTGTCTCAGATTCAGTATTTTTGAATGTATCTGGGGAAGCTACGATGAAGACCTTGTGGGACAAGCTAGGGACTTTGTACCAATATAAGTCTCTGTTGAATAAATTGTTCCTGTGGGAAAAGTTGTATAACCTGAGGATGAAGGATGGAGACTCGGTGATAGAGCATTTGAATGCCTTCAATACTGTGGTAATTCAGCTGTCATTTGTTGATATTAAAATCTCAGATGAAGATAATTGCATTAGTTTGTTGTGTTCTCTGCCAGACTCGTGGGACAGTCTGGTTATTGCAATAGGTAGCAATACAACTACCTTGAATTTTGATGACATTGTCTCAGCCTTGCTGTCGAAGGAAATGAGACGGAGAAATATGGAGGGTCGGAATGGAAATGCCTTATCTGTACGAGGAAGGTCCTAGAACAGAAACAAGAATAAGGTTTCAAGTGGGAGATCTAAATTTCCTGGAAAATTTGTAAAGGTGTGTTGGAAATGTGGAAAGGAAGGGCACTACAAAAAGGACTGTAGATCTAAAGCTCCTGAGAAAGGAAAGGGATCTGATGATGCTCCTTCTGCAGAGGCAAAAACCACCCCTGATGAAGGTGGGGATGTGTATTTGGCTTCTTCTTCAACATATTGATGTAGATCATGAGTCATGGTTGATTGACTCGGTGTGCATCCTTTCACTTCACTCTCCATAGGGAGTGGTTCGCGAGTATGAGAAGTTTCGCGAGTATGAGAACTATGATGGCGATGATGTCTCTCTTAAGTGATGATAAGGAAGGCTAGAATATTTGGATGTGGTAAGTCAAGTCAAGCCGCAAGGTGGAAGGATTAGACAACTTCCCGTGTTCTCGTACATTCTCGCATTGGCTGAATATGATTTATGTAAGCAAGATGATGATGAAGGTGTAAAAATAAGCACGGAGAAAGATACATGTAAGATGGTTCACTTGAAAACTGGTATTAATGCGAGGAGTTTGGATTGGAACTATGTACAAGCTTCAGGGCAACACTATTATTGTTGGGTGCAACAGTTCTGTGGTTCCTGAAAGTGGAGTGGAAAGCTTAGTGGTCTCTGGAGAAAAGACCATGCTATGGCATCAAATGCTTGGACATATTGGAGAGAAGGGCCTTCGGATATTGCATGGAAATGGTATGGTAGAAGGTATGTCTAATAGCTCTTTGGATTTCAATTTCTGTGAACACATGGCATATGCTGTGCACCGTGAGTACTTTTCCTTCTCGTGCTAAGAGGGCGAACAAGATATTAGAACTTGTGCACAGTGATGTGTTTGGACCTGTGTCAGTTCCATCACTGGGAAAGTCTGTGTACTGTGTTTCATTCATAGATGACTTCTCAAGGAATACATGGATATATTTCTTGAGGAATAAATTTGAAGTCTTTGACAAATTTAAAGAATTTAAGGCTCTGGTGGAAAACCAAACAGAGAAGAAGATAAAGGCATCGAGGACAGATAATGGTGGGGAGTTCTGCAAGAAGGAATTTGACGAGTTCTGTAAGAAGTGTGGTATAACACGGCAGAAGACTACTCCATACACACCTCAGCAAAACGGAGTTGCAGAAAGAATGAACAGAACACTAATGGAAAAGGCAAGAAGCATGTTCAGTGGTACTGGGTTAGGACAAGAATTCTGGGCAGAGGCAGTGGAGACTGCATGTTACTTAGTTAACATATCACCTTCATCAGCATTGGAGGATAAGCCTCCACATGAGGTATGGACCGGTAAGAAACCCTCTCTTTCACATCTCGAGGGCATTTGGATGTGATGCATATGTACATGTTCCAAAGGAGAATGGACCAAGTTGGATAATGAATTTGAAAGGTGCATCTTTATTGGGTATAAGGATGGTTTAAATGGTTACAATATTTGGAACCGAGAAACAAGAAAGGTTGTGTCCAGTTGAGATGTGGTGTTTAGAGAGGTGAAATATGTTATTAAACATGAAGTCCTACCAAAAGAACTTGAGAAGATAAAGTTTGAGCTAAAGGAGGATGAATCGGACTCTACAACAGAAGAAGACTCAGAAGAGGAAGAGCCACAAACTCCAGCTATGAGAAGATCAGTTCGGTAAAGAAGACAACCATAAAGGTATATTCCATCTACTTTATGTTCAAATTTTACTTTAACTATAACTAATGATGATCCCAGAACCTTCAGGGAGGCAGTAGATTCAGAGGATGGAAAACTATGGAAGGAGGCCATGGTTGATGAAATGACATCTTTGCATAAAAATGAGGCATGGGATCTGGTGGAGTTTCCGGCTGGAAGGAAGCCCATCGGGAGAAAATGGGTGTTTAAGAAGAAGATGAATGTAGAAGTCAAGGTGGAGAAATACAGCCTCCTATTGTAGAAAAGGTTCTCAAAAGCCAGGAATTGCTTTTGGTGATATTTTTTCTCCTGTTGCCAAAGTTACTTCTATTAGATTACTTTTATCTGTTGCTGCTGCATTTGATTTTGAGGTAGAATAGATGGATGTGAAGACAACATTTCTTCACGGGGATCTGGAAGAGGAGATCTACATGAAACAACCCGAAGGCTTTATGGTGAAGGGGAAGAAAGAACTAGTATGCAGGTTAAAGAAGTCTCTGTATGGGTTAAAATAGTCACCAAGGATGTGGTATCATAAATTTGATACCTACATATGGGGACTTGGCTTCACCAAAAGCAAGGAGGATCACTGTGTTTATTTTAAATTAATTGGTGATCGTGTTATTTATTTGGTCTTGTATTTGGATGATATATTGTTGATTGGAAATGAAAAATAAATTATCCAAGATTTGAAGACCTAAATGTTATCCAAATTCAACATGAAGGATCTTGGTGCTGCAAACTATATTTTGGGCATGGAAATTAAGAGAGATCATGAAAATAGGAAGCTCTAGTTAAACCAGAGGAAGTATGTCAAGAATATATTGTAGAGGTTCAATATACAGGATAGTAAACCGGTGAATGTTCTAATTCTTGTAGGTACAAAGTTGTCTGCTAAACAGTGTCCCAAGACACAAGAAGAAGAGGAGGATATGTCCCTTGTTCCATATGCAAGTGCAGTGAGTAGCCTGACGTATGCAATGGTCTGTACTAGACCAGACATTGCACATGCAGTGGGAGTATTGAGCAAGTTTATGTCAAACCCAGGGAAGGAGCATTGGACAGAAGTGAAGCGGGTTTTCAGATATTTACATGGCACTAGTGATTAGGGCTTATGCTACCAGGGAAGACCAGGATTGGAAAGAGTGTTGGAAATTTGTGCTTTTGTTGATGCAGACTGGGATGGAGATCTGGACCAAAGAAGATCTACAAGTGGGTATGTGTTTAGCCTATTTGGAGGTGCAGTCAGTTGGATGAGTAAAAGACAGTCTGTAGTGGCTCTTTCAACTACAGAGGCTGAATACATAGTAGCCACTCATGCAAGCAAGGAAGAAATTTGGTTGCAGAGATTGTGTTCAAGTATGGGGTTGGTGCAACAAGCTATAAGGATAGATTGTGATAGCCAAAGTGAAATTTTCTTAGCTAAGAACCCTGCTTATCATTCAAAGACAAAGCACATTAATGTTCAATATCACTTTGTGAGAGATATGGTTGAGGCTAAAAGGGTGTTGCTAGTAAAGGTGGACACTTTGAAGAATGTAGCAGATGCATTGATGAATTCTGTAAGCACTCAGAAGTTTTCTTGGTGTAGAGAAACAAAGGGTGTTGTAGAATTGGGCTAATGACTAAGCTCTCTTGTGGCCCCCTGTGGAAAGAAAACAACAAGTGGGATAATGTTGGGTATGTGTTATATTCTTTCCACAACTAATCACACGCGGGGGGGTCATGGGGGGGGGGGGATAGCCCCCACTGTACGTTGTGATGCATTGTTTAAGTCTACGATCCTGAGAGGGCGGTACTTCCACTGAAATCAGAAGCAATGCGCGAAAAAAAAGAGGTAGGGTCCTTATTTCAGTCTGCAGATCCTTACATGGTTTGTGCATGGGTTTGCACATAGTTTTGGGGTACGATAGTTTCAACCCCTAGTATTTTTTAGATCCGGTCAGGGAACTACGGTTATGTTCTAATCCGGGGTTGTGGATTGGGGTTTATGTATGCTTCGACATGTATATATATGTGTTGTAACACTAAAGGAATAATAATAGAAAAATCAAGATGGTCATCCCGATTTGGGATCAGAATATCATGTGTTTATCTGTTTTATGTGTTTGTATCACTTCTTTCTTTTTATCTTTAAATTCATTGCGCATAATTTTAAGTATCGGGGTACTTTTCCTTTTTACCTACATGAATATTCCTAATAACATATCTCCGAATAGGAATCAAATAAAACATGAACCCGTGTGATGGTCACTACCATCCATCTGAAATATATTGTGGAAATGGATCCACGGTATGGGCGCAACCATCCGTATAGAAAGGATCATGTCTACAATCATGAATACTTAATAACTCCATGCATCCTGGATAATAAAAAATGTGATCTATGGTATTAATCATAATCTTGATCTACCCAATGTACAAATCTAACCATGTGAATAGATTCATTGATGTCGTACATGGTAGTAACCACCTAATTATCGGTGAATGATGAAAATTGTTAACATGCACGAGAGAGACCACCTAATGAAAATGGCCCTCAAGGTACAACAACACAATCTACAAGAATGAATAAATGTGTTGAATTCTAACACTTGCAGAATCATCTGATCGAAGGATAATAAGGTAAATCTATCGTTAGACGCGAAGAACTTTCCATTGAGGCATGCAAGCTCCAAGGTACTGAAAAGGAGTTTCTAAATCATCTTCTTGGATAATGAGTTGAAGTCGACAGTAAGTGATCTGTCGAAGGAGGGCCATGATGATTCCCACATCATCAACACGAAACAAATGATTTCTCAAGATAATAATAGTGATTCAGGATTGTTGCAGAGAGGATCAGATAAGCATAGGATGTTTGTATTTGACAGGAATGACTTCTCTTGAACATATCAGTGACACAACTCTAGAGCATGGTAGCATTTGACTCAAAAAGGGACCATAGTTCATGATGAAAAAAACGATGATCGAATAAGAGGAAAATGAATTTCCCAAACCCAGGAAGGCAAGTGACGAATGAAGGATATCCCCAACCTGACACAAAATGCAGATGGGTGTCATGTTCAAGAACGGCATGCTGCCTAATAAAAAGGATGTTCCACTTTAAATTTCCCCCCTTTATTGCTAACGAGTACCTCTTTATTTTTGATATCCAGCGTGAAGAGGATAGCATATGTTGAGCGTGTAATTTCATTATTCGGATAAATCTATCCTAGTAATTTTAACAAGCCCTAGGAAGGAGGAACTTGGTCCTGTCATGGTCACAAGCCTTTCGCCATTTATTTTTTTATGAGTCCGATGGAAGAATAAATCGTTTTCTTTTTCATGTTTACGTAGTTTTAAAAATAAACAAAAAATAAAAATCCATCATGTCACTTTTCGTAAATCTTCCCTCGAATACAAAAAGGTATAAAACAATATCCGAGAGAACCTCTTGACCATGTTCGATTAAGGTATTCCTTTTTCGTAAATAGTTAATCTCAACCCGGAAAAATGGGTAAACGTATACTAATACCACTTCAATTCATTTACTTTAATGAGTTTTAAATGAAAAGTACTCTGAAATATTTTCATTCTTTTAAGAGTCAGAAAAGAGCTGAAAGATGAATCCTCCTGGAGTAACAAGTCGTATACAAGGTAGCAACTAGTTCCGGTGACGATGGAACTGCTCAAAACACGTAAAGTTCAAGAGGTTGGATAACAATACCACTCATCACAATGGTTCCTCAGGAAAGGATTAAAACAATCAAGTGAGAGTGTATGATCAGCCAAGCAGATGGCGACAATAAGATGAAGAAGCCAAGGCTCATCTAGGAGAAGAGGCAGATAAAATGGAAATCACAAGAGTTGAGATGTGGATGGTTTCATTTTTTACACAAGCTTGAAACATGGGAAAATATGCTTGAAATTGGTTTCATTTTTACACAAGCTTCAAATGGATACAAACTATGCTTAAAATAGGTTTTATTTTTTCACAAGCTTGAAAAAAAGAAAAACTATGCTTGGCATAAGTTTTCATGCCCCCAGCATAATGGCACAATTCAAGGTACATGCCCCCTAAGCTTCACCTCATTCACCTAAGTAGACTATTGGTTACTAATAGGTGGATGGATTTAAGGTTCATTTATGAGATCAAGTGAAAGACTCGAATAGGACTTTACGAGATCTAGTTAAATAATCAAATTTGAAGGGGATTTGTTTCATTTTTTAATGAGGTTGGCACAATAAAATAACTATCGTTATGACACCTTGTTTCATTTTTTAATGAGCTTGACACAAGAAAAGGAACTATGTCGCAAAGAGCTTGTTTAATTTTTTAAGGAGCTTGACACAAGAAAAGGAAATCTCCTCCGTAAACCTAATCATGGCCCATAAGAAGTCATGGCTTCCAAGAGGTTATCATTATATGGGATAACATCACTCTAGAAATTAGTGTCCAATTCCCCCAACACATGATGCACTATATTACTGATTAGATCATCAGTAGATGCGGGCATGGAACAGGTGGCCACATAATCAACCTGAGGTGGGGAAGATACCACTTACATGTAAGGACCATGTAGGGATGATGGTTGACTAGGAGAAATATTAGGACCAATGAACGACAATTGATCAATGGTCACAATTCTTCCTTCATGTGGGAAACACATCATACGAAAGAGATAAGAGACAAGATCTTTCATGACATAAGTATAGACATGCCTAAGGAGTAATCCAAGGGGCCTTTTACAACCATAACATCTATATAGATAGTCTTTCCTCCCAAAGTAAGAGGAAACTTAGGAAGGATCCCTAATAGTTGACTAGTTCCTTTGTTAAAAGCCAACAAATTCAGGGTAACAAGCACAAGATGCGAAGAACTTAAAGCTTGCCAAGTAGTTGAGGACTTAATACTAACAGATCCGCCTTCATCTATTATTGTGCTAGGTACGACCACATTATAAGCCCGTACCATGATCTCAAAGGGCACGTAAGAAGGAAGACGATATCATGTTAGTCGACTCCAATCAAATGATGTGACCAGATTACTTGTAGGGGGTGTTGTGGGAACGAGAGAACCTCCCCCTTGTGTTATGAGAATAGTAGGATCATCCTCCTGTGTCGCAGGAATGAGAGGATTTCCCTCCAATTCATGGGAATTTGAAGAAACAAAAAGAACCCAAGTTGTATGAGGTTCACCCTCTATAAGAAATACTTGATCAATTGAAGTGGGAATTAGGTCAACCATTTTCTAAACCAATGGTTGGTTAGGAACAGAATTGTGGGATTCACGTTTGGAGAGAGTTTGATTTACCATAGATGAATTCTTATTAATAACTTGATATACTAGTGGAGGAATAGGGAAAAGCTTCTAGTAACCAGCCAGAAGGCAAGGCTGAGAATTTGTAACGTTATCCAAAATTTGTGTGGCTTCATCCATAAAAGGAAAAATTTGAATGGGATGATTCCCCCCACCTAACCTTCAGGGAAATTTGACTTTACCCTTTTTCCCATGGGCCTTATTATCACTAGTTCAGGTTTTGTCACCAACATGATTTCCAGATGCCAATGACAAAGCTTGATTTGAGTCGGTAGACCACACTTCTAATATCTTGGGAATGACAGGAAAATCCCTAATAAGGTGATCACCCTTGCATAAATTACAAGTGAATTTGACTTTGTGGGACTAAATAGAATAATTTTCAACATCAGTTTCATTAGAAGCAATGGTTTCTTGGTTTCCCCCTTGCTTATTTTGCTTCTTATTATTGTTAATCTTCTTCTTATTCTTGGCTTCCTGGTTACTAGAATCCATACTTTCACCAAGAGAAGAGGAAGAATGGGGTGAAGAAATAGGCGAAGAAGGAAAGGGTCAAATTTTGGGTCAGTATGAGGTTGAAACTATTCAGGTGAAGGCGAACTTGGTTGAGAAGCATCTTGGACATTTGGAACCAAAATGGAAAACCAATGGTAAATCTTGGAAGGGACAACGTTGCCATATGTGAAGCACCAATATTTCCAAAAGAAGGAAAAGGACCAGGATTCCTATTAGAGGGGTATCCTTGATTAGTAAACTCAGGAACTATTTCCATTAGGCTCAACCTAAGATCTACTAAGGAGTTGTGGATGGGTAAGTCATCTTTATGCGAGCAGTAAATTTTAGAATTTAACAAAAAAAATAAAAAGGGTAATCTAGGAAAAATGGATTACCAAGTATCCGTGAACTACACTATACACCCTGGCGAACCAAGGACTTGATGTACGACAACCAATCTCCCCAAATGTTGTGTTTGGTGTATCATGTCTACAAGGTGACCAACTCAGTTACCTATGGCAGTTTTGCAACCTAGTGGGATCTCCCAATATATACTCGATAGTACGTGGGAGTCTTGTTTGTAGTAGCGTTGTCTAATGTGTAATTGTACGATGAGAGCATCCCCATATACTTACCATATGTGGAGCATAGTCCTGTATACTTCCGTACGTGGGACGGGATATCACCCCTGGGATGCAACACAGGTTTTTAGCCACAACTTGTTTAACGATGTCAGAACACGTCTCTAGCCTAGACCTCTAAATCTTTGCATTAATTTAAAATAGCTCCTTGAGGTTAATTGAATAAATTTTAAAGTTGATCTTGATTATGTTTTAGTTTGATGTCACCTGAATCCTATAATGCATCTAAATGAAGAAAAAGAATCCATTTTTTTTCGATGAACTTCTAAACTAATGAGGGAAGAAATACAAAAAAAAGTGCAAAATGAAAGAAATGCAATAAGCAATGATGCCCCCCAACTAGTTTAAAATCACTAAAATGTAACTTTTAAAAAATTGAATTTCCTTTTGACTATCCCCCAAATGCAAACTTACTGAAAAAATAAAATCACTTTTCTTTCCACTAAGATGCATTAGACATATTTTTATTTTTACTTTTACTTTGATACAATCGAAAAGAAAAGTAAAACTAACCAAACGAATATATAATTTGCAAAAAAAACACACTTTTCACTTTTTCTTAGAAAAATCATTTCAAAAATACTTAGACAAAAAATGACTTTCCATTAGGCGAATTTTGAGGTCTAAAATAGGCCTTATAATAAAATTTTACAACCAAAATAAATTTTATAAGAACCAATAGGATTCAGGATGATTAACCATTTTTGGAGTGAAAAAAGTAAAAAGATTAAAAAATAATAAAATAATAAAACTACTTTTTGAACTTGTATTTTCAACTTATCTCCTTAAGGTTTTACTCAAAATTCGAGCAGGAGTACTTGTTGGATGAAAAAATTAATTCTTCATTCAATTAGTACCCATGTTGCATACTTTTGATGGACCCTGCTACACGGAAAATGAGAAATAGATGAAAAAATGTGATTGCAATCATGTTTTTCATGTATTTCTCATTTTTCATGTAGCAGAGTCCATCAAAAGTATGAAACATGGGTACTCCTTGGATGAGGAATGAAATTTTGCATTCAACGAGTGTTTCCGCTCGAAATTTGAGTAACCCCATAGGGAGATAAATTGAAAATATGAGTTGAAAAAATAGTTTTTTTATTTTTTCTCTCTAAAATTTGATGATGTAATCTAATCTTATTTTATTATTTCCACTATTATTTTATAATTTCCTTAGGAAACCCATTTTAGACCTCAAAATTCCCCTAATGACTCTTCTTTTCAAAATGAAAACAAACCAATTAAAAAGTTAGAAACGAAAATGATTTTCAATCTAATCTTTTGAAATGGGAAATGAGATCAAAACAAACACTTTCAAACTTGTGAATAAAATAATTTTAATATATGTTTAACAATTAATAAAAGGTGATTCCAAAGTGTGGTGATGACACAGTGCAAAGGGAAAATACCTCAAACCTAATCCAAAAGTAATGTGGAATGGTGTTTGGAATGATTGCAGCAAAACTCTAAAACAGACACAACTCTCTAATGACAGACACAAGTGACAAGTAAAGGTCAACTAACCTAGGAGACCTAGAATATGATTTAACTCCACTCAAGCACAAGAAAAGTCAAAGAGGAAAATAAATCACTCAAAAAAAGTGCATCAAACCAAACACAGTGGTAGTAGGTCATCCATACTTGAAATACACTGCCAAGGCAAAAACACACTTGAAAGCTAAAGGGAAACCCTAGATTTTTTCCTATCTCTAGGATCAGTGCGTCTGTGGGAAATAGAACAATGTTGAAAGGCAGACCAACGCGGTTGTGTTATAGAGAAAAGTATTTCCAGTGCTACTATAAGAGAAGAAAAATCTCTGAGCGAGAAATAAAAGGAAAAATAAAAAATAATTTCCACACTCAAACTAGACTTGACACTCGAAAGCAATAAAAAAATCATGTGCATACCTACAAATACCTAAGCAGACTCAGATCTCAATGATCGGTCAAACTGATCAAAAACCAAGCCAGAAAAGGGAAGGCAAAGAGGCTAAAGCTTCCCAGTAGTGTCACCAGCTTTGTTGTGAATAAAATCCTCTCTATGGATAGAGGCAGTCTCTCTAGCCCTAGAGTGGGTCTAGCAACTTACAAGACTATCTAATGAACACTTTCTTAATTAACATTAAAAACAGGATGAGAGAGAGAAAAGGACCTACCTCTTCCTGATGCTACGCTCAACTCTTTTGTGAAGAACTTAATCCACAATCCTTCAGGCTCTATCCTCACTCCTAGTGGCGTTCGAATACCTATAGGTGATCAAGAGACAACAAAAAATGTTATCCAATAAAAATCATACATTTAACATCAATTATCTAATAGGTCAAGGAGCATTAGGCTGCTTGTAAGAATATTAAAACAAATATAAAAAGTGAAACACCAGATGTATTATTGATAATATAAAATAGGAATCTTAGACCCATCACCGTGATGTTGGAGGCCTCCCTTTGGTGTAATCCGATTCCAAATCGAGGCTCTTAAGCAATCCTTCTCCCAAATGGAAGATTAGACATTAACATAGCATAGGGATGCAAAGTATGAATGTTAGACTAGCCAAACAATGACCAACTAGTAGTGGTGGAATGGGAATAAATTTATAGGAAGGGAGAGGGAGTTAGGAGCCCATGAAAGAAGTGGGAAGGCCCGCTTCTCAAGGGATAATCCCCTATTGATAAAATCAAGAGCTCTAAACAAGAGAGCTCGACCATATCTCCACCAAACAATATCCAACTCGTCGTTCTGAAAGCTTCTAGTGCACGAAGCTTCTCCTCCATTTGAGGAAACACTGCAAGAAAGGGTTTAGCACAGTTTTTCCAATCGAAACGGTGCTGATAGCACTAGGCCAAAACATGCAACCTTCCATCAGCATGGGAAACCAAATGACTAAGAGCGTTAACCCAAAAATCTAGGGTTTGAGCTAAGCTTCTTCATAAATTCTTTAAGGCAGTTTTCTTTTAGTCTTCAAAGGATATCTTGATTTATTTTTCCTAGGTGTATAAACTGCACAATATTCATCACAGGGCACTTCAAGATCGAGCATGGGAAGTGAATAGGGTGAAAATTTACTGTGTAACAGTTATATTATTCTTGAATAAGCCTAATCTCATAGCAATTATTGAAAATACACAGTGATACTAATAGGGGGGTCAGAGAGGGGGCATGAATCAATATCACATATATTTAAATTCATTTCAATTTATCAATCTTAAGCCTTGAATCTCATCACATAGTCAATCATCAACACAATACATGATAAAAAAAGAAGAAGTGAAAATTGAAACATGAAAGAAAGACTTGAACACTTTTAAACAGTCTTTAATTTATTACAACCACTTGCGAAGACACAAATCCTATGTAAGCGACAATTTACAGGTGTTTATTATTCAAGAGATAATATTTAGGCTTCGAAATTGTTCCAAAAGAAGGTTTTCCCTCTTGGTGTTGAATTTCCACAGCACTAGAGAATCTAGGTTTGGGTCTTACAATATCTTACTGATCCATATTTATGAAGGAACGAAATGACATATAGATATGAACAAAAACAGAGAGATACAATGAAAACATAACTTCAATTCATTAATAATAAAGTGCTGAATTTTTTTTACATGCAAAATGGAAATAAACTAGCTCAGGTGATGGTATCTTATCTCTAAGAATAGATGTGGCAACTACATGTCTTTTTAATTGTGTTAAAATAAGGCTTGAAGGCCTATTTAGTATTAAGAAACAATGGAAAACCCTAAACATCCAAAAAATTAACACCAGGAGATGATGTACCAAATGTTTTTGGGTCTCGTTGGGGTAAATTGGTACAACAACTTCCCGAGGTCGTAACTTTGGCATACGATCTCGATTTGACACGTATGGTACCTCGTTAAAAATATTTATCCAAGGAATAAAAATTTCGAATGAAAACTCCTACAACTAGCTATGAGTATGCCCATTTTCCAACAAGAACATCATTTAGGGCCTCAAAATGACTTTGAAAGTTCAGAACTCGAAAAACTGAGAAAAAAAATAGAAATTGTGATACAATTAAGGAAACTGAAAGAAATTGTTTTTGAGGTAAAATTGGAATAGGTGGGTGGCCACCAATATACAACTAGATCAGTCCTCCCTCCTTAGGAAGCAACGGTACCCATTTCATTGAGTGCCTCCATGAGATGGGGAAATTTCTGCTAAACTTGGTCCCTAGTGACCAACTCGCCCTAGTGTAAGAGTTAGTCAGCTTTGACAACTCGATATAGTTCAATCCTCTATTTGTGAGTGTTATTGATCTATGTGTCCATGATTTGATCATTTGTGGCATGTTCAATGCAGTTCAGGTTGAGCTTTATTGTTGTGAACTACTCACAATATCGGATGTGTCCAATAATGGTGGAAAGTATGGTCAAAGTCGGTGCACATTGAACACTAGGTGCAGGCCAAGGAATGGGGGAATTTTGAGCTCAAAATGATTATCTCCCATAGTCTTGGTGATGGTTTAAGGCCCATATCGAAATGGTATGAGATTCCAACGAGATCTAGTGAGGAATTCTTTCTATAAATTCAACCAGTCTGTGTCGCCCACCTATAACTTATGGGACACCCGATGTTGATCATGTCATTATTTGTATTTGGCATTGGATCTCTCTAGGATGTCGTGAACCTAATACCATATGTGTTGAATGCGCTCAATAAACCTGGTGGATTTATCAGTTTAAGACTGAAGATGGGAATATTCTTCCTGTGCAGTTGCAAAAGGTAGTGCAACATCAAGGGGACATAATGTTTGAAATCCCAGGCCCACTTCAAAGGGGTTTTGGCCAATCGAGCTATGTAGATGTTTTTTATAGTTATTTTACACATAGCGAAGAATCTCATCCCATGTTCGCAGATGCTTCAATTTGTACATGCATAATATCTGCATAGTCATCATTTTTATGGCATTTCTTCTGCCATCAGTTTGGGGGTGGAATGATATCGACTTGGTGAGCTTGGTGTCCAACAATAACCAAAGGCTTGACCAAAATGTGCTTAGGAAATTACTATCCTGATATGATATAATGGTCCGTGGGATCCCAAAATGTACCCACACTCATTCAAAGAAGAGTTTGGCAGTGGCCTCTGTTGTGATATTCTTTTTGCAGACATCCAATATGGCCTTCTTAGAAAATTTGTTGACGACCACAAATATATAGTTGTTTCCATGCTTGGTAGAAGGAAGCTCAAACATATAGTCCATGGATATGGATTCCTAGGGTTAGTTAGGAGTAGGTAGAGGATTATAGAAGCATTTCTTCTCAATAGTTGGCTTGGTGATGGCACAAGTAGTGAAATATTTGATGTTTTTTCCAACATATTGTCAGAGATTTGGCCAATAAAAATGCTTCTATAGTATAACCATAGTTTTCTCCACACCAATGTGTCATGCAACCTGAATGTAGTGTGCCTCCCAAATAAATTTGGCACACTCACTTGAAGGAACACAAAGGTGGCCACAGTAGCATAATAAAGAATCATGGATGATCAAAAACTGAATTGGGGGCAAACATTTGCTAAAAATTCAAAGTGCTAAAACTCACTCGGAACCTGAATGACCGGATAGGTCTCGTTGCCCTGATTTAGGCGCACTTTGTAACTCTCAAAGAAGAGTCTGTATGAGAAAGTTAGAGCATGTTTTCTGCTTTTCCAAGCAGATGGATTTTCAAAAAAAAGGTCAAAAAGAGTGAAAGGGGTCAATTTTGTTTTTTTTCTCCGACCAATGGGGTGCTAACAAGTGTCAATTTGTGGTTGACCTGATTTTTTGGGCACATGTCAGTTTTTGGTTGGTTTTACACTAGGCAATGGGATGAGGACATGTGGCTAGCACAGAGGCTGCCACGTGCCCCTCAAAGGCCGAAAATTTGGTTATGTAAAGGTCAAAATTTCATTTTATATGGTGGGAAAAATTTTATATAGTGGATGGGTAGAGATTGGGCTCGACCCCGCGACCTCCCCCACACTAACGCAAAGTCTCACCATTATACTCGCACGAAGTTCCTTATCATGCATCGCATCCCATACATACTTATGTTAAAAACAAAGTGGTCGAACAAGGAAAAGGGGGGCAACCCCAACGCACCAGACCACGCAAATATGACCATGGCTGAGGGCTAAGTCTAATGGCGTGTTTAGCATTACATGGGTTTAATTATCCCATAACCCGTGATTACGCGCTAATCCATTTTCCTAATTCAGATTTTGTTAAACCCGTGTTTAGAACTAAAACATGGTTTCTCACTAATTAAACCACAGATATCCAATAATTAAACTACGCTTAACTTGGCTGTCATTTTGGCAGAGCTCCAAAATTGTTGGGGTTAACTGGAGTTTCTCCGGATTTAGAGGAGATTTCCTAGGAGAAACTAAAGAAGCCATAAATTTTTCATATTTAGACCAAATTAGGCTCAGAAAGAGTCAATCCTAGATATTTAGATGCTTTGAGCATGATGATGTAGGTTGTAGAGGCAGAGGATCACTTATGTAAGTGATTTTTCCACTTTGAATATTAAATATGCCCAAGGCCACCGAGAGAGGAGGCCATGTCTAGATCACCTTAAGACCATTTGCAGAGCCAGAAGAGGCTAGTTATGGGTTTTTGGGTCTTCTGAATCTAATGGAATAAGTTGCAAATCCAATGGAGCATTGTAGGTGCATGTAATCAGAGAATTTACCATTAACCCAAAGAGGGCCAAGCCATTGCCAAATAATCTTAGAAGGGACAATGTTGCTATATATGAAGAACCAATATTTCCAAAAGAAGGAAAAGGACCAGGATTCCTATCAGAGGGTTTTCCTTTATATTTAAACTCAAGAACTATTTCCATTAGGCTCAACCTAAGATCTACTAAGGATTTATGCATGGGTAAGTCATTTTTCCACGGGTAGTAAAGTTTAGAATTTAACAATAAAAATAAAAAAGGGTAATCTAGGAAAAATGTATTACCAAGTATCCATGAACTGCAATATACACCTTGACAAACCAAGGACTTGATGTACGGCAACCAATCTCACCAAATGTTGTGTTCGGTGTATCATGTCTACAAGGCCGTCAACTCAGCTACCTATGGCAGTTTTGCAACCTAGTGGGATCTCCCAATATATACTCGAAAGTACGTGGGATTCCAATTTGTAGTAGCATTGTCTAATGTGTAACTCTACGATGAGAGCGTCCACATATACTTACCATGTGTGGAGCATAGTCATGTATACTTCCATACGTGGGACAACATATCACCCCTGGGATGCAACACAGGTTGTTAGCAACAACTTGTATTCTTAACGATGTCAAAACACGTCTCTAGCCTAGACCTCTAAATCTTTGCATCAATTTCAAATGCTCCTTAAGGTTAATTGAATAAATTTTAAAGTTCATCTTGATTATGTTTTAGTTTTAGGCTCAATAATGATGTCACCTGAATCCTATAATGCATCTAAATGAAGAAAAAGAATCCATTTTGTTTCGATGGAATTCTGAACTAATGAGGGAATAAATGCAAAAAAGAGTGAAAAATGAAATAAATGCAATAAGCAATGATGCCTCCCAACTATTTTAAAATCAGTAAAATGTAACTTTTAAAAAATTGAATTCTCTTTTCACTATCCCCCAAATGCAAACTTACTGAAAAAATGGAATCACTTCTCTTTCCACTAAGATGCATTAAACATATTTTTATTTTTACTTTTACTTTGATACAATAAAAAATAAAGTAAAACTAACCAAACGAATAAATAATTTGTAAAAAAAACATTTTTCACATTTTTCAAAAATACTTAAATGAAAAATAACTTTCCATTAGGGGAATTTTGAGGTCTAAAACGGGCATCCTAATAAAAATATACAACCAAAATAAACTTTATAAGAACCAATAGGATTTAGGATGATGATGTCAGCCATGGGGGATGATTAACCAATTTTGGAGTAAAAAAGTAAAAAGATTAAAAAATAATTAAATAACAAAACTACTTTTTCAACTTGTATTTTCAGCTGATCTCCTTAAGGTTTTACTCAAAATTCAAGCAGGAGTACTTTTTGGATGAAAAAATTAATTCTCCATTCAATGAGTACCCATGTTGCATACTTTTGATGGACCCTGCTACACGAAAAATGAGAAATACATGATAAAACATGATTGCAATCACATTTTTCATGTATTTCTCATTTTTCATGTAGCAGGGTCCATAAAAAGTATGAAACATGGGTACTCCTTGGATGAGGAATCGAATTTTGCATCAACGAGTGTTTCTGCTCAATATTTTAGTAACCCCATAGGGAGATACATTGAAAATATGAGTTGAAAAATTAGTTTTTTATTTTTTCTCTCTAAAATTTAATGATGTAATCTAATCTTATTTTATTATTTCCATAATTATTTTATAATTTCCTTATGATGCCCATTTTAGACCTTAAAATTCCCCTAATGAATCTTCTTTTCAAAATGAAAACAAACCAATTCAAAAGTTAGAAACGAAAATGAGTTTCAATCTAATATTTTGAAATGGGAAATGAGATCAAAACACACACTTTCAAACTTGTGAATCAAGAAATTGTAATCTATGTTTTACAATTAATAGAAGGTGATTCCAAAGTGTGGTGATGACACAGTGCAAAGGGAAAATACCTCAAATGCAATCCAAAAGTAATGTGGAATGGTGTTTGGAATGATTGCAGCAAAACTCTGAAACAGACACAGTTTTCTAATGAAAAACACAAGTGACAAGTGAAGGTCAACTAACCTAGGATGCCTAGAAGATGATTTAACTCCACTCAAGCACACGAAAATTCAAAGAGGAAAACATATCACTCAAACAAAGTGAATCAAACCAAACAGAGTGGTAGTAGGTTATCCAGACTTGAAAGAAACTGCAAAGGCCAATACACACTGAAAATCTAAAGCGAGAACCTAGATTTTTTGCTATCTCTGGGATCAGCACGTCTATGGGAAACAGAACAGTGTTGAAAGGCAGATCAACATGGTTGTGTTACAGAAAAAAGTGTTTCCAGCGCTATTGTAAGAGTAGAAAAATCTTTGAGCAAGAAATACAAGGAAAAATAAAAAATAATTTCTACACTCAAACCAGACTTGACACCCTAAAGCAATAACAAAATCATGTGCATACCTACAGATACCTAAGCAGACTCAGATCTCAATGTTCGATCAAACTGATAAAAAACCAAATTGTAAAAGGGAAGGCAAAGAGGCTAAATCTTCCCAGTAATGTCACCAATTTTTTTGTGAAGACAAACCCCTCTATGGACAAAGGTGGTCTCTCTAGCCCTAGAGTGGGTCTAGCGACTTATGAGACTAGCAAATGAACACTTTCTTAATTAACATTCAAAACAGGATGAGAGAGAGAAAAGGACTTTCCTCTTCCTAATGCTAAGCTCAAATCTGTGCTGAAGACCTTAATCCACAATACTTCAAGCTCGATCCTCGCTCCTAGTGGCGTTCGAACTGACAGGTGATTAAGAGACAACAAAAAATGTTATCCAATACAAAGCATACATTAAACAACAATTACCTAATAGATCAAGGAGCATTAGGCTAGTTGTAAGAATATTAAAACAAATATATAAAGTGAAACAACAAATGTATTATTGATAATGTTGTCATTCCTAAAGACAGCCTAGAGTTGTGATAGACCAGTGCCTAGGACATCTTATATTAGCAAGGAGCATATGGCATAACATAGGAGGTTATCAATAAAAGAGCTCTCATGCTATTTCCTGAAAAACAAGGAATATTAATCTGAATGGGACCAAGACCTTTAGAAACTGACACAGAGAAAGGAATACTGCAGAGGCAATGTGCAAAACTCCAATATAAAAGCAATAGACAATTCAGAGACAGCTTACTGTAAAGAGGGCCAATTCAGAAGTACCTCACAGAAATAAATTATCAGAAGGTGTATGTAGTGAATGAAATATTGAGAGAATACTAGTTGTCATTGAGCTGATATCCAGATACACAATACAACCATGTAATGGGCTTACCAATCTAAGAATCCATACATGACAATAGCGTTTTAAAAACACCCTCCCAAAGAAACTAATATAGCAGAAATACGGTTTAGATGGATAGTGGAACAAAATATCATGCATGAGCCATATTTAAAGTGCTTGACTAATTCGAGCATGGGTATCAACTAGGAGAAATCCATACCAAAAATCAGTGAGCCACTCGTATTCCAAAACATGATACAGGAAAGATGGATGAAATGAAATGATCTATTAAAATAACACATAAGAGAGAAAGTTACACACTGTGAAATACCAAAGACCAGAATCCTCTTAACAGATGGAACTCCTCCTCACTGAGACCCTACGAGCTCTGAGCCTTCATACAAGAGTTCAACAAAATGTATACAAAAATCCGTTCACTGCATAATTTTCTGATAAAATCTGGAACCCTAAATCATCTTTTCGTCGGGAGATTTATAGGAGGACAAGAAAACTCGAAAAGGGAGTAGATAATGAATATTTAATTTTCTTCATAAAGACAAGATGGCAGAAACATGCACGCCCATACTACTCGATGACCTTGTAATGTTGTTTTGTACTCTGTGGCCTGCTTTCTGAAATAAATGCTCTGAGTAGAAACTGCTTCAGGAACACGGCAAAGAAGAAAAATCACATAGACATTCTGTCCTTTCCTGAAAGAAAATGGTGCTGAAAAGAAAGCTTAAGGGCATTGTTTTTTGCGAATGGTACCCTTTGCCTTTTAAACTCTGAATTACGGTTTAAGTTCTTCAATGCTGAACGTTTAATTCCTTGATCATTCTCTGAATTTTCTCTACTGCTCCATTAATATCTCCATCTGCGCTATCTGTGCTTTGAATGACTCTGGAGGGTTTGATAGATTTCAACCCTGCCTCTTTAATGGAAGTCTTGTCGACATGCCTTCCCAGGCCTTCTTTCATAATTACAGCCTCTGAAAAATGGTCCTTTGATGTGCTCTTTGTTACAGAAATAGAGACTGTAAATCATGGCAGTTTTCTGCCACTGTAACCCTGCAAAATCCGCAAACTTGTTAGGAAAACCAGGCATGGGGATGGTGAATGTGACGGGGTCAATGAAAGTGGTCGTGCAGACATGGCGAAATGGTGAAACAATGCAGGGTGGCGACAAAAAACATAGTGGAATGATGGTGAATGGACTGATGGAAGGTCTTAACACGGAACATGAAAATTTGACCTATGATTGAGATATATAACGGGCGGAGGAAAAATATGTGACACGCACGTGGAGCAGGTGACATGGAGGTACGGGGTCAACTGGCAGAGAGATAAGTGATCTGGACCATCAGATCTCTGGAGGAGATCAATGGCTAAAAATGCATCGGAGGGTGATGGACTGTGGGCCAGGGGTACGGTTTCCCCGTGTTAACTTCCGCGCAGCTTCGTGGAGCGATCGGCATTGGATGGGATGTTGTAGATCAGATGGCTCATGCGCATATCACGCCACGTCCGCTGCCGAAATATAACGCGCTATGAACGGCGGTTTTTGGGCCATACGCGGAGACACGCGGTGAACGATGTATGGAATCGCTCCGAAAAATAAAATATTTCCTGCCGCCCAAAGGCGGTGTGATAGAAACCGGGTAGGTTTTGCATAGTGCACGGCGTGGGGACCACAATGGCGGATGGGCTATGAACTGTTTATTTATGATTTGATCGGATGGTGGAAAAGTGATTTGGGCGATGAACAGAGTGGGCCACGGGCGAGATGAAGACTTTCGAATGCCGTCGGATCTGTACAGATCGACGGTTATAAACGCGCCCGATATATATCTATATATATATATATATATATATATATATATATATATATATATATATATATATATATATATATGATAAGCACCTTCATGACTAGCACTTGGTTTTGACTTCCAGTCATGTGGAGAAAAAGGTGCAGGGGCTAGGGCCGAAAGGTGCTAGGCCTTGAATATTTTCAAATATGGGTTTTGCGGCCTTTTTTAATGTAATTTGGGGGGGTAGGAAGGTAACAATAAGAAGAAAATGGATTTCTCAGGGAAAAAGAGGGGATTTGAAGGGTTTAAGCGAGATTACTGGCCAAAATTTTAATAGGGGGCTGACATGATCAACATTGGCTCCACCTGGGGACGGCACGTTCATCCCGGAGCGTGTCGAGAACTTTGCAGACCACCTGATAATATTCTGTGCGAACTCTGCATCTTCAGCACTTCTACTTTTTCTTTTTCATAATTCATCACAACACCCACATTATTCAAACAATGGGGAAAACAGGAAAATAATATACAGTATGATACATTAGGCTATCTCTGCCTGAATTAGAACTGGAAGTAGGGTTTAAGAAACTGACCATTTACAGGGGCATCAATCAAGTCACCCTGTAAATTTTTCAACTTGAAAGTATTGTTACCTCCTTGTTCCACGATTCTGAAAGGACCAAACCAAAGTGGGTCGAATTTACCATGTTTTCCTTTTTCAGCCCTCCGGATATCCCACCTGACCACTAAATCACCAATCTGAAAATTTTTGTCCTTGGCATGCTGATCAAAAAGGTATTTCATCTTCTCCTGATACTCTATCAGCCTTTGACTTACCTGGTTTCGCGTTTCTTCCAATTCCACCAGCTAATTCATTCTCCTAGTCATATCATCAGGCTCTTCTTGACTTTCTTGCATGAATCGGGCTACTGGTAGGGCTAACTGTATAGGGAATACTACTTCCCTCCCATATACTAGATCGTATGGGGATTTCCCTGTTGCTCTCTTGCTGGTAATTCTATTTGCCCACAGAGAAAATTTCAACTGGGAATCCCAATTTTTCTGATTTTCATTTATAGCCTTCTTCAGTGCTCTTACCAGGGTTTTATTGGAAGACTCTGCCAAGCCATTTCCTTGTGGATAATAGGTTGTAGAGTAACTTAGTGTGATGTTATACTGCTGACAGAAACTCACAAACTTTGCAGACTTGAAGGCCTGCGCATTATCAGTCACTATTCTGGCAGGGCAGCCAAACCTAGATATGATGTTTTCTTCCATGAACTTTATTATCACAGTATCTGTGGCATTCCTCGCAGGTATGGCTTCCACCCATTTTTTGAAATAATCAGTGGCAGTTAAAATCCACTTATGCTGAACACTTGATGGAGGATGTATTTCACCTATAAAATCAATTCCCCATTGTCGGAATGGTTCGTCCACGTGCACGGGAATCATGGGCAGAGGTGCCAATTTCTGTCTTTCAGCAAATTTCTGACACTTCTCACAAGCTCTAACCTGGGAAAATACATCTCCAAAAATATTGGGCCAACAGAAACCAGCCTTCAAGATTTTGTGAGCAGTGGCCCTCCAGCTGTAGTGACCCCCACAAATTCCTTCATGAAATTCAGCTATTATACTCTCTACCTCATTCTCTCTGAGACACAGGAGTAGGATGCTTGAGGGATCTCGCTAGTATAGTCGGCCATTGGCAACTATGTAATTCTGTGATTTCAATCTCAGTGTTCTGTATTTAGCTTTATCACGGCTTGGAGGGCAGCTGAGTGTGAGGAGATATTCTACTATCTCTTTGTACCACTGACTGGTGAGGTACTTTATATGTGTTTTCGGAGTAGCTACCCCAATTCCCTGTCGCTCTTCTTTCTCCTCAGATTCCTCACTTGCTATTATGGACAAATTTATACCCAAAGCTTGATAGTTTGATTCAGATAATATTTTGGCAAGCCCTTGTCCTTTGATCAGCTTAGTAGGGCGGATTTCTAATTCATACTCACGTATTTTAGCAATCCACTTCCCCCTTTTTCCTTCACTATCCCCCTAAATAAGAATATCTTTTACAGCAGCTGCAGGCACAAATGCAGTGATATGGGACTGCAAGATATACATGCGGAAGGTTTTGAGAGATTTCACTAGGGCGTATGCTTACTTTTCTAATACGTTGTATTTTAATTCTGCATCACGGAGCACCTGGCTGAAGAAGGAAATGGGTTGTTCGTACCCTTCCTCATTTTTCTGCAATAAAACTCCTGCTATTGTGTGAGGTGATGCAAAAGAAAAGATCATGAAAGGTTTAGCATAATATAGTCCAGCTAGCACAGGGGCTTCTGCAAAAGCATTTTTTATCCTGAAAAATGCCTCTCGTGATTCTTGGGACCATTTAACTTCATTATCTTTCTTCAACATGTCCATTATATGTCTAACTATTTCAGCATAGTTAGGAATAAACCTTCTCAGGAAATTAATACACCCTAGGAACACTTGTACCTCCTTCTTATTTCTGGGAAGAGCAATACCATTTATAACCTCTACCCTCTTAGGATCTATCTTCACCCCATCTTTAGTCACAATGTGTCCCAAAATTTTACCCTCTTCTAATGCAAATAAAGACTTTTGAGGATTTAGAGAGAGACCATACCTTCTACATTTCTTAAAGGTTCTACGCAGATGCTCAATGTGCTCAGTGTCATTCTTTGAAAATACAGTGATATCATCGAGGTAGACTACCAGAAATTTATCTTGCTCCCCAACAAAAGCAATGTCCATGGCCCTCTGAAAAAGTGGCCCCTGCATTAATCAACCCAAAAGGCATCCTGGCATACATAAATGTACCCCATGGTGTGGTGAAAGCAGTATTATTTTGATCTTCTGGAAGTATAGCCACCTAGTTATAACCAGAGAATCCATCCATCATTGACATCCTAGAAGCTCCAACCACCTTCTGCAGGATGTGATCCATCTTAGGCAGTGGATAATTATCCTTTAAGGATGCTCTGTTTAAATTTCGGAAATCCACACACAGCCTTATTTCTCTGTTCTTCTTTCAAACATGAACTAGGTTTTCCACCCATTCAAAGTACCTCAATGGCACAATTATTTTGGCCTTTAACAGCTTCTTAATTTCCTTCTCAATGGAAGGAAGCAGCAGGGGGTTTATTTGTCTGAGCTTCTGCTTATGAGGCTTTGCATCTCCCTTTAGTGGAATTTTGTGCTGCATTATATTGATGTCAAAAGTTTTCAAATCCTGATAGGACCATGCAAACACATCTTTGTAAGACTGAAATAATTTTTGATACAGCTTTTTATATTCTCCTGGGATTTTCTTGGACAATTTTACAATTTTGGGGTCAGCATCAGTACCCAAATTCAGGTCCTCTACCTGATTTTCTTCTACCACTTTGCCTGGCTACAGTGGGACATCATTCTTATCAAATAATCTTTGTAGGTGCACTAGCCCTCTAGGTATAATGTTTCCCTTCAATTTCAACACTTTATTACCTGCCATTTTCTCCTCCCAGTTTCTTTCTGAAGTGTCTTCAGTCTCTTCTTCTTCATCAGCATCAATCTCCATATTGGAGAATTCCCCTACGGTTTCCAGGAATCTCTTCATCTGTTCTTCATCTTCAAAAACCTGCCAGTGCTTGACGTTATCTGGAATGGATGGTCGATAACGTACCTCAATTTCATATCTTAAAAGGGCTTCTGAGGTGGATGGAATGTACTAGCAGCCACAGCAAGGGAATCATCCATCCTATTCTGTTCTCAGGGCATGAACTAGATATTAAATGCCAAGAAAAAATTCTCAACCATGTCCCAAACTTCATTCCTATAAGCCCTCAGCCGAGGATGTTTGGTCTGACACTAATTCCTGACTTGCCTAACCACCAGTTCTGAATCTCCTAGAACTTTTAAACTTTATATATTCATGTTCCTGGCTGTCTGCAATCCTAACATAAGTGCTTCATATTCAGCCACATTATTAGTAGCTTCATATTCCAGCTTGAAGGATAATGGGACCCATTTCCCTGAAGGAGAAATCAATAATATTCCAGCTCCATTACCTTCTCTTGAATTTTCTCCATCAAAATGAAGTGTCCAGATTCCTGCTTCATGGCTCTCTGAGGGCTGCTCAATCTTGATCTGGTAGAAGGATGGTTCATGAGCATAATCTTGATCTTCTTCCAGCATCAAGCATGAGAAATCTCCTTCTTTACTGTAGACTAGTGAATTAACAGAATTTTCAGCCTGGGTCACCATCTTGACAAATCTAGTCTCCCTGTACAAGCTCCTCTCCTAGCCACCAAAAACTGGGATGGTGGCATATGTTAAATCCAACTTGATTGACCCACCAATTTTTTTTCCCCAGGACCTTGACAGTAACATGCCAAAGAGAGCTGGGATGTTAGCCACCACAATGTCCATTGCCACACTTTTTGCTAGGATTTGGGCCAAATCGACCACCAAATCCTTGATCATCCCCAAGCATTTAACTCTTTTGGAATCAAATTATTAGAGGTCCTTGTATGGATGGGTGATTTGTAATCCTAGTTGTTCCATGACTGACAGAGGCATAAGATTATGGGAAGCTCCAGAATCTAACATACAGTTATGTAATAGAAGGTCATGAATCACTAGAGACACATAGAAGGGAGGAGTAGAAGCATCTAATTCCTCAACATGTGGGCCAAAAACAACCATGGGTCTTTCCTCTCGAAGGTTGAGACTATCTGGGGTGAGAGGTGTTTCTGGAGGGAGCATGAAAGAGGTGACTTGGGATTGATATGCAGGTTGCTTCAATAGTTAAGTCAAGGGGACTGGAATTTTGACTTTCTCAAGTTCCTTTTGCAGACTGAAAGCAAGAGAGGACTTCTCTATTGCAACCTCTTTTGACTCTTTATTTTCAGCTGAGGGTTTGAATTCTTTTGACACAGACTGGGTATTAGGGGGAATGACTACTTTTGAAGAGGAAGGAATTTGATCATTAGACTGCAAAGGTTTGTTTAGAGGGCCCTTACCTTTGTCTGTGACTTTCTGCATTGTTGATTCCTTCTGAGCAAGTGCTTCTTTCTGGGGTAGCTCTTCTTCTTGATCTTGAGTACGAGTCCTCTTCCTAGAGGATCTAAGATCATATCTTCTATTAAACTGTGCTTGCATGAAATTAGCAAATTGTTTACAATAATGATCAATTTCTACGTCTTCTGTGTCTCTGGCCTTCTCTTCTTCTTGCAATGAGTACTCTTTTGAGTCACTATTTGAAAAAGCGAGGTTTGCATCCTCCAACCCATAAGCAGTGTCTTCAGTAGGATCATCTACTGGACCTTCCAAGTACAATGGGTGTGGTACTTGGTTCTGTTGTTCCTTTGGCTCCCTTGGCAATATTTGCAGGGGTGGTTTCCTGTACTGAGGATTGTAACCTCTTTTTGGAGCATTGTGGAAATTATTGGAGGCTGAATTCTTGGTCTCCAACTCAAGCTTGACCAGTTTACCTAAAAGGTTCTTAATCATTTTTCTCATTTCTTCAATTCTGTCATTAGCAGAGTCTCTGTCTTGGTAGGAGGTAGATACCTCCTCTTTGCCCCTTCTTCTAGTATCTTGTTCAGATTTTCCCTTTGATTTTCCAGTGGAGGAAAATTTTTCTTCCAACTCTAGTGCATCTGTCTGAGCATCATCCAGAGTAGCAGGCTCTCTTTCTCTGAGAGAGAAACCAAATTCTGAATCAAAGGCTGCTACAAAAACAACTTTAGCAGCAGTTTGATGAGGTTTCATATCAGCAGGAAGACTCAAATACAATTTATTAAATCTCTTGATAAATTCTGACACTCCTTCATTATGTCTTTTCTTGAGTGTATTGAACTCAGTAAGACAATGTCCATGGTCTTTCTTCTCTCCCCATTTTCTGAGAAAAGTATCTTCCATTATTTCCCAAGTGGTAATAGAACGACCTGCCAATGTCTTAAACCATTTTCGAGCTTCACCGTCAAGAGATTGTACAAACATCCTTAAGACCACATCTAAATGTTCTACATTAAAATTCTCTGCAAAAGCACATAAGACCTCAAGATGTTTTTGAGCATAAATCTCGTTTTCTCCATTGAATCAGGGTAAAATCTTCAAATAATCCTGTGGTATATCATTCAACACTTTGGGTAATGCCAGAGGGGCATATTTATTTAGCAAGAAGCCTGGAACATTGGCCATTGGAGGGGTTGGAGGTAGTCCAATAGTTTGATGAGTAAGAGGAGGAGGAGGAGGTGGAAGTGGGGTATGAATAACAATAGGAATGTAATGAACAGTAGCCTAAGGTGTTGAGGGGAATAATGGTCTGTTAACAGCAGATACTTCAGTGACTTCTTTAACCTCTTCAACCTCAGGACTAGGGTGAAAATTATCTTTGTTTCTGACACCTCCTCGGGGTGGACTATCTGAATAGTAATAAACAATATCTCCCACAGTGGAGTTTGGATTTGGCACTTGAGCTTCTAGAGAAGAAGAGGATGGAAATTCTTCTATAGACAATTCAGGGATTTCAGAGTGGACTAATTTTCTTTCCCTCCAATTTCTTCTATGTACGATATTTTCAGGGTCAGACACTGAAGGTGTCTTTGGCTGAGACGTATATTACCTCAGGTGTGGCTTATGAGGAGCCAGGACTGCAAATAAATTTATCTAATGAACAAATTTGGAGTCTCCAAGGTGAGGGATCTACAAATATCAACTCTCCATACTCACCTACTTGGAGAGTGAATTTCGATTTTTTCGAGGCCCAGGGATTTAAATTTTCTCAACTTCGTTCCCCGGAAATGACGCCAAAAAGATGTTGTCATTCCTAGAGACATCCTAGAGTTGTGATAGACCAGTGCCTAGGACATCTTATATTAGCAAGGAGCATATGGCATAACAGAAGAGGTTATCAATAAAAGAGCTCTCATGCTATTTCCTGAAAAACAAGGAATATTAATCTGAATGGGACCAAGACCTTCAGAAACTGACACAGAGAAAGGAATACTGCAGAGGAAATGTGCAAAACTCCAATATAAAAGCAACAGACAATTCAGAGACAACTTACTGTAAAGAGGGCCAATTCAGAAGTACCTCACAGAAATAAATTATCAGAAGGTGTATGTAGTGAATGAAATATTGAGAGAATACTAGTTGTCATTGAGCTGATATCCAGATACACAATACCACCATGTAATGGGCTTACCAATCTAAGAATCCATACATGACAATATCATTTTAAAAACACCCTCCCAAAGAAACTAATATAGCAGAAATGCGGTTTATATGGATAGTGGAACAGAATATCATGCATGAGCCATATTTAAAGCACTTGAATAATTTGAGCATGGGTATCAACTAGGATAAATCCATACCAAAAATTAGTGAGCCACTCACATTCCAAAACATGATACAGGAAAGATGGATGAAATGAAATGATCTATTAAAATAACACATAAGAGAGAAAGTTACACACTGTGAAATACCAAAGACCAGAATCCTCTTAACAGATGGAGCTCCTCCTCACTGAGACCCTACGGGCTCTGAGCCTTCATACAAGAGTTCGACAAAATGTATACAAAAATCCGTTCACTGCATAATTTTCTGATAAAATCTGGAACCCTAAATCATCTGTTCATCGGGAGCTTTATAGGAGGACAAGAAAACTCGAAAAGGGAGTAGGTAATGAATATTTAATTTTCTTCATAAAGACAAGATGGTGGAAACGTGAACGCCCATACTGCTCGATGACTTTGTAATGTTGTTTTGTACTCTGTGGCCTGCTTTCTGAAATAAATGCTCTAAGTAGAAACCTCTTCAGGAACATGGAAAAGAAGCAAAATCACATAGACATTCTGTCCTTTCCTGAAAGAAAATGGTGCTGAAAAGAAAACTTAAGGGCATTGTTTTATGCGAATGGTACCCTCTGCCTTCTAAACCCTGAATTACGGTTTAAGTTCTTCAATGCTGAACATTGAATTCCTCGATCATTCACTGAATTTTCTCTGCTGCTCCATTAATATCTCCATCTACGCTATCTGTGCTTTGAATGACTCTGGAGGGTTTGACAGACTTCAACCCTGCCTCTTTAATGGAAGTCTTGTCGACATGCCTTCCCAGGCCTTCTTTCATAATTACAGCCTATGAAATATGGTCCTTTGATGTGCTCTCTGTTACAACAATAGAGACTGTAAATCATGGCAATTTTCCGCCGCTGTAACCCTGCAAAATCTGCAAACTTGTTAGGAAAACCAGGCATGGGGATGGTGAATGTGACGGGGTCAATGAAATTGTTCGTGCGGACATGGAAAAATGGTGAAACAATGCAGGGTGGCGACAAAAAACACAATGGAATGATGGTGAATGGACTGATGGAAGGTCTTAACATGGAACATGAAAATTTGACCTATGACTGGGATATATAACGGGCGGAGGAAAAATATGCGACACGCACGTGGAGCGGGTGACGTGGAGGTACGGGATCAACTGGCGGAGAGATAAGTGATCTTGACCGTCAGATCTCTGGAGGAGATCAATGGCTGAAAATGCATCGGAGGGCGATGGACTGTGGGCCAGGGGTACGGTTTTCCCGTGTTAACTTTTGTGCATCTTCGTGGAGCGATCGCCATCGGATGGGATGTTGTATATCGAACGGCTCACATGCATATCGTGCCACGTCCGCTGCCGAACTATAACGCGCGATGAACAACGGTTTTTGGGCCGTACGCGGAGACACGCGGCGAACGATGTATGGAATCGCTCCGAAAAATAAAATACCGCCTACCTCCCAAAGGCGGTGCGATAGAAACTGGGCGGGTTTTTCATAGTGCACGGTGTGGGGACCACAATGGCGGATGGGCTGCAAACCGTTGATTTATGATTTGATCGAACGGTGGACAGGCGATTTGGGCGATGAACAGAGTGGGCCACGAGCGCGATGAAGACTTGCGAATGATGTCGGATCTGTACAGATCGACGGTTATATACACGCCCGATATATATATATGTGTGCGTGTGTGTGTGTGTGTGTGTGTGTGTGTGTGATAAGCGCCTTCATGACTAGCACTTGGTTTTGACTTCCAGTCATGTGGAGAAAAAGGTGCAGGGGCTAGGGCCGAAAGGTGCTAGGCCTTGAATATTTTCAAATATGGGTTTTGCGGCCTTTTTTAATGTAATTTGGGGGGGTAGGAAGGTAACAATAAGCATAAAATGGATTTCTCAGGGGAAAAGAGGGGATTTGAAGGGTTTAGGCGAGATTACTGGCCAAAATTTTAATAGGGGGCTGACATGATCAACAGATAATATAAAAGAGGAAACTTGCAACCATGGCCTTGATGTTGGAGGCCTCCCTTTGGTGTAATGCAATTATAAATCGAGGCTTTTAAGCGATCCTTCTCCCAAATGGCAGATTCAACATTAACACAGCATAGGGATGCAAAGTATGAATGATAAGACCAGCCCACCAATGACCAACTAGTAGTGGAGGTATGGGAATAAATTTATAAGAAGGGAGAGGGAGTTAGGAGCCCATGAAAGAAGTAGGAAGGCCCAATTCTCAAGGGATAATCCCCTATTTATAAGATCAAGAGCTCTAAATGAGAGAGCTCGACCATATCTCCACCGAACAATATCCAGATCATCGTTCTGGAAGCTTCTAGTGCACAAAGCTTCTCCTCCATTTGAGGAAACAGTGCAAGAAAGGGTTTAGCACAATTTTTCTAATCGGAAGGATGCTGACAATGCTAGGCCATAACATGCAACCTTCCATCAGCATGGGAAACCAAATGACTAAGAGCAATGACCCAGAAATTTAGGGTTTGGGCTAAGCTTCTTCAGAAATTCTTCAAGGCAGTTTTCTTTTAGTCTTCAAAGGATATCTTGATGTAATTTTTCCTAGGTGTATATACTGCACAGTATTCATCACAGGGCACTTCAAGATCGAGGATGGGAAGTGAATAGGGTGAAAATTTACTGTGTAATAGTTATATTGTCCTTGAAGAAGCCTAGTCTGATACCAATTATTGAAAATACACAGTGATACTAATAGGGGGGTAGAGGGGGGGGGCGTGAATCAATATCACATATATTTAAATTCATTTCACTTTATGAATCTTAACCCTTGAATCTCATCACATAATCAATCATCAACACAACACATGATAAAAAAAATTAAAGTGAAAATTGAAACATGAAAGAAACACATGAACACTTTTAAACAGTGTTTAATTTATTACAACCACTTGGGAAGACAACAATCCTATGTAAGTGGAAATTTACAGGTGTTTATTATTCAAGAGACAATATTTCAGCTTAGAAATTGTTCCAAAATAAGGTTTTCCTTCTTGGTATTGAATTTCCACGGCACTAGAGAATCTAGGTTTGGGTCTGACAATCTCTTACTGATCCATATTTATGAAGGAATGAAATGAAATATAGATATGAAAAAAAACAGAAAGATACAATGAAAACATAACTTCAATTCATTAATAACAAAGTGTTGAATTTTTTTTACATGCAAAATGGAAATAAACTAGCTCAGGTGATGGTATCTTATCTCTAAGAAGAGATGTGACAGCTACATGCCTTTTGAATTGTGTTAAAATAAGGCGTGAATGCCTACTTATTATTGAGAAACAATGGGAAACCCTAAACATCCAAAAATTTCACCCTAGGAGATGAAGTACCAAAAATTTGTGGCTCTCATTGGGGTAAATTGGTACATCAACTTCCCAAGGTCGTAACTTTGGCATTCGATCTCCATTTGACATGTATGATACCTCATTAAAATTATTTATCTAAGGAATAATTTTTTTTAATGAAAAGTCTTGCCACAAGCTACGAGTCTGCCCGTTTTCCAAAAATAACATCATTTAGGCCCTCAAAATGACTTCAAAAGTTCAGAACCCATAAAACTGAAAGTAAATTGTGATACAATTAAGGAAATTGAAATAAATTGTGTTTGAGGTCCAATTGGAACAGGTGGGTGGCCACCAATATACAATTGGATCATTCCTTCCTCCTTAGGAAGCAATGGTACACATTTAATTGAGTGCCTCCATGAGATGGGGAAATTTCTGCTAAACTTGGTCCCTACTGACCCACTCGCCCCGGTGCAAGAATTAGTTAGCTTTGACAACTCGATATAGTTGGATCCTCTATTTGTGAGTGTTCTTGATCTGTGTTTCTATGATTTGATCAGTTGTGGCATGTTCAATGCAGTTTAGGTTGAGCTCTATTGTTGTGAACAGCTCAGCAATTTTGGATGTTTCCAACAACGGTGGAAAGTATGGTCGAAGTCGGTCCACATTGAACACTAGGTGCAGGCCAAGGAATGTGGGAATTTTGAGCTCAAAATAATTATCTCCATAGTCTTGGTGATGGTGTAAGGCCTATATCGAAGTGGTATGAGCTTCTGACAAGATCTAGTGAGGAATTATTTCTGCAAATTCAACCAGTCTGTGTCGCCCACCTGAAACTTATGGGGCACCCGATGTTGATCATGTCATTGTTCGTATTTGGCATTGGATCTCTCTAAGATTTTGTGAACCTGATGCCATATGTGTTGAATGCGCTCAATAAACCTGGTGGATTTATCAGTTTAAGACTAAATATGGGAATATTCTTCCTGTGTAGTTGCAAAAGGTAGTGCAACATCAAACAGACATAATGGTTGAAATCCTAGGCCCACCTCAAAGGGGTTTTGACCAATTGAGCTATGTAGAGATTTTTATAGTTTTTTTGCACATAGGGAAGACTCTCATCCCATGTTTGTAGTTTCTTCAATTTGTACATTCATAATATCTGCACAATCATCATGTTAATGGGATTTCTCCCGCCATCAGTCTAGGGGCGGAATGACATCGACTTGGTGAGCTTGGTGTCCAACAATGACCAAAGGCTTGACCAAAATGCACTTAGGACCTTACTATCCTGATATGATATAATGGTCTGTGGGATCCCAAAATGTACCCAACCTCATTCAAAGAAGAGTTTGGTAGTGGCCTCTACTGTGATACTCTTCTTGCAGATATCCAATGTGGCCTTCTTAGAAAATTTCTTGACGACCACAAATATATATTCGTTTCCATGCTTGGTAGAAGGAAGGTCAAACATATAGTCCATGGAGATGGATTCCCGGGGTCGGCTAGGATTAGGCAGAGGAGTATACAAGCCTTGCTTCTCAATAGTTGGCTTGGTGATGGCACAAGTAGTGCAGGATTTGATGTATTTTCCAACATCATGTCGAAGACTTGGCCAATAAAAATGCTTTTCCAGTATGACCATAGTTTTCTCCACACCAAAGTGTCATGCGACCTGATTGTAGTGCGCCTCCCAAATAAATTTGGCACGCTCACTTGAAGGAACACAAAGGTGGCCCATGTAGCATAATAGTGCATCATGGATGATCAGAAACTGAATTTGGGGCCAAAATTTGCTAAAAATTCAAAGTGATGAGAATCACTTGGAACCTGAATAACTGGATAGGTATGTTGCCCTAATTCCAATGCACTTTGTTTTTCTCAAAGCAGAGTCCGTATGAGAAATTTAGACCCTGTTGTCTTCTTTGCCGAGCAGACGAATTTTCAAAAAAAAAGGTCAAACATGGTCAAAGGGGTCAATAATTTTGGTTTTTCTCTGACCAATGGGGTGCTAACAAGTGTCAATTTGTGGTTGACCTAATTTTTTTGGCACATGTTATTTTTTGGTTGGTTTTAAACTAGCCAATGGGATGAGCACAGGTGACTAGCCCAGAGGCTGCCACATGCCCCTCAAAGGCCAAAAATTTGGTTCTGTAAAGGTCATAATTTAATTTTATATAGTGGGAAAATTTTTATATAGTGGACGGGCGGGTGTCGGGCTCAACCCCGTGACCCCCCCCCACACTAACGCAAAGTCTCACCGTTATACCCGCACGAAGTTCCTTATCATACATCGCATCCCATACATACTTATGTTAAAAATAAAGTGGTGGCAGAAGGAAATGGGGGCCATCCCCAACACACAGGACCACACAGATATGACCATGGTGGAGGGCTAAGTCTAATGGCGGGTTTAGCATTAAATGGGTTTAATTATCCCATAACCCGTGATTATGCGCTAATACATTTTCCTAATTCGGATTTTTTTAAACGTGTGTTTAGCGCTAAAACATGGTTTATCACTAATTAAACCACATTCATCCAGTAATTAAACTATGCTTAACTTGGTTTTCATTTGGCGATGCTCCAGAATTATCGGGATTAACTGGAGTTTCTCCGGATTTAGAGGAGCTTTCCTAGGAGAAACTGAGGAAGCCATAAATTTGGCATATTTTGACCAAATTAGGCTCAAAAAGAGTCAATCCTAGATGATTTAGATGCTCTGAGAATGATGCTGCAGGTTGTATAGGCAGAGGAGCACTTTTATAAGAGATTTTTCCACTTTGAATATTAAAGATGCCCAAGGCCACCAGGAGAGGAGGCCATGTCTAGATCACCTGAAGATCATTTGCAAAGCCAAAAGAGGCTACTTATGGGTTTTTGGGTCTTTTGAATCCAATGGATTAGGTTTCAAATCCAATGGAGAATTTTAGGTGCATGTAATCAGAGAATTGACCATTAATCCAAAGAGGGCCAAGCCATTGCCATATAATCTCGAAAGGGACAACGTTGCCATATTTCAACGTTTCCATATTTGAAGCACCAATATTTCAAAAAGAAGGAAAAGGATGAGGATTCCTATAAGAGGGGTTTCCTTGATTGGTAAACTCAAGAACTATTTCCAATAGGCTCAACCTAAGATCTACTAAGGAGGTGTGCATGGCTAAGTCATTTTTCCGCGAGCAGTAAATTTTAGAATTTAACAAAAAAAATAAAAAGGGTAATCTAGGAAAAATGGATTACCAAGTATCTGTGAACTGCAATATACACCTTGGAGAACCAAGGACTTGATAACCAATCTCCCCAAATTTTGTGTTCGGTGTATCATGTATACAAGGCGGTCGACTCGGTTACCTATGGCAGTTTTGCAACCTAGTGGGATCTCCCAATATATACTCGACAGTACATGGGAATCCAGTTTATAGTAGCATTATCTAATGTGTAATTCTACGGTGAGAGTGTCCCCATATACTCACCATACGTGGAGCATAGTCCTATATACTTCTGTACATGGGACGCGATATCTCCCCTAGGATGCAACACAGGTTGTTAACTACAGCTTGTATGTTTAATGATGTTAGAACATGTCTCCAGCCTAGACCTCTAAATCTTTGCATTAATTTCAAATGCTCCTTAAGGTTAATTGAATAAATTTTAAAGTTGATCTTGATTTTGTTTTAGTTTTAGGCTCAATAACGATGTCCCCTGAATCCTATAATGCATCTAAATGAAGAAAAAGAATCCATTTTGTTTCGATGAACTTCCAAACTAATGAGGGAAGAAATACAAAAAAGAGTGCAAAATGAAAGAAATGCAATAAGCAATGATGCCCCCCAACTATTTTAAAATCACTTAAATGTAACTTTTAAAAAATTGAATTCTCTTTTCACTATCCCCCAAATACAAACTTACTGAAAAAATGAAATCACTTCTCTTTCCACTAAGATGCATTAAAAATATTTTTCTTTCTAATTTTACTTTGATACAATCGAAAATAAAAGTAAAACTAACTAAACGAATAAATAATTTGCAAAAAAACACATTTTTCACTTTTTCTTTCTTGAATGGAAGAAAAATCATTTCAAAAATACTTAAATTAAAAATGACTTGTGACTCTTCTTTTCAAAACAAAAAAAAACCAATTCAAAAGTTAGAAACGAAAATTATTTTCAATATAATCTTTTGAAATGGGAAATGAGATCAAACCACACACTTTCAAACTTGTGAATTCAAACAATTGTAATCTATGTTTGAAAATTAATCGAAGGTGATTCCAAAGGGTGGTGATGACAATGCAAAGGGAAAATACCTGAAACACAATCCAAAATTAATGTGGAATGGTGTTTGGAATAATTGCACCAAAACTCTCAAACAGACATAGTTCTCTAATGACAAACACAAGTTACAAGTGAAGGTCAACTAACCTAGGAGACCTAGAAGATGATTTAACTCCACTCAAGCACAAGAAAAGTCAAAGAGGAAAACAAATCACTCAAACAAAGTGAATGAAACCAAGCCCAGTGGTATTAGGTCATCCAGACTTGAAAGACACTGCCAAGGCCAAGACACACTTGAAAGCTAAACAGAAACTCTAGATTTTTTTCCTATCTATGGGAGCAGCCCGTGTGTGGCAAACAGAACAGTGTTGAAAGGCAGATCAACGTGGTTGTGTTACAAAAAAAATTGTTTCCAACACTACTGTAAGAGGAAAAAAATCTCTGAGTGAGAAATAAAAGGAAAAATAAAAAATAATTTCCACACTCAAACCAGACTTGACACCCTAAAGAAATAAAAAAATCATGTGCATACCTACAGATACCTAAGTAGACTCAGATCTCAATGATCAGTCAAACTGATAAAAAACCAAACTGGAAAAGGGAAGGCAAAGAGACTAAAGCTTCCCAGTGGTGTCACCAATTTTGTTGTGAAGACAATCCCCTCTATAGACAAAGGTGATCTCTCTAGCCCTAGAGTTGGTCTAGCAACTTACGAGACTATCTAATGAACACTATCTTAATTAACATTCAAAATAGGATGAGAGAGAGAGAAGGACCTACCTCTTCCTGATTCTATGCTCAACTCTTTGGTGAAGACCTTAATCCACAATCCTTCAGGCTCGATCCTCGCTCCTAGTGGCATTCGAATACCTACAGGTGATCAAGGGACAACAAAAAAAGTTATCCAATGCAAATCATACATTGAACATCAATTACCTAACAGATCAAGGAGCATTAGGCTACTTGTAAGAATATTAAAACAAATATAGAAAGCGAAACACCAAATGTATTATTGATAATATAAAAGAGGAAGCTTTCAACCATGGCCTTGATGTTGGAGGCCTCCCTTTGGTGTAATCCGAGTCCAAATCAAGGCTCTTAAGCAATCCTTCCCCTGAATGGAAGGTTGGACATTAACACAGCATAGGGATGCAAAGTATGAATGATAAGACCAACCCAAAAATGACCAACTAGTAGTGGAGGTATGGGAATAAATTTATAGGAAGGGAGAGCGAGTTAGGAGCCCATGAAAGAAGTAGGAAGGCCCAATTCTCAAGGGATAATCCTCTATTTATAAGATCAAGAGCTCTAAATGAGAGAGCTCGACCATATCTCCACCTAACAATATCTAGCTCGTCATTCTAGAAGCTTCTAGCGCGCGAAGCTTCTCCTCCATTTGAGCAAACACTACAAGAAAGGGTTTAGCACAGTTTTTCCAATCGAAAGTGTTAGTGTCCTATAATAATAGGGTTCATAATTTTTGAATTGATTATGATTAGTCTTGTAAATATGTACATACCTTGCTTTCTGCAAGTTGTTTTCCCATATTTGAAAATAATAAAAAATGAAAAAAGGGTAAAAGTCCTAAAAGAAAGATCAAAGGACTTGAAAAGAAAATATCAAAAAGAATAAAAAATGGACCCCACAGACAAAACAGAGATAAGAATAAGACATGAAAGTGATGCAAGTCAAAATGCCACTACTTTTTACTTTTACTGCAAAAATAATGATTATGTGCAGCTTGTTCAAAATGCCATAATCCATGATGAGTTAAATAGTTTAATCTTGACTTTTTCATGCTTTGAATTTCATGTTTATAGATAGAGAATAAAGATCTGTCAAACATTTTAAAATTGACAAATCAGTAGATATTTACAGAATAAATGAGGAGCTCAACAGTTTAATATGAGCCCTCGGATGAAATAAGGTTAGAATTATATAGTTTCCTGCTTTGAAATAAAATTGGATTTAGGGTTGCAAGCTTAAATGCACCCATGCAAATAATGACAAAATGTTAGAATAATGATGGGTAGGTAGAAAGCAGTTGTAGAAAGAATGGAAAAACATCATTTGGCAAAAAATTACTAATTTCCCCTCCCCTCAAAGTATTTAGTACTCAAAACCTTCAGTTAAATAGGCTCAGAGCATTTCTCTGACTTTTGTTGGGACCAGACCCAAGGCTCAATAACTGATTGGTAATAAGTATCGAATTCCCTCCATAATCACCCTTTTCCTCAACATTATTACATTTTCCCAAGTTAAAACACTTTTTCTTAGGGAAAGTAAAAAATCCCCTTTAACTAATTTCATTTCATGCAAAAACACTCAAAAAACCCACAAAATACAATTTATCCTAAGTATTATGTGTAAATATTTAAAATGGGACCATTATTGTGCTCAAATGCCTGTTTTTACACTTTTCTTAGTTTATTTTATGTATTTCCATTCATTACACTCATTTCATATTAACTTTAATTTAATATATTAATTCCTTTATAAAAACCCCTTCCTGTAGATATATTAAATCATTTATTAAAATATCCCAAATCCATTATATTAATGTTTAACCTAAGGTTTTAAATCCCATGTGTTAATATTACCCCGCCTATTCCCCAAAGGTTAAACACATTATATATAATAAAACCCGCCTTCGCAATACACATGAATATTACACATTTACTTTGTAAATTCATATATCCTGCTATCATATTATAAAATTAGTTTATACGTAAAAATTATGTTTTAAACGTATAAATTAAATCCCGTCGCATATGATTATCCAGGCCCCACGCCCCATATACCGAGCTACTCCATTGCCAGATCTCTGTCGTTCACAATCCTTCTTCCAGATCCGACGATCCATCAACGATATCACAAATCTAATAGCACCCAATATAATCAATTTGAAATTTGCGAAATGGGTGGTTTAACCCTATTCTCTCCCCTCCACGCGGCACTAAATCATTGGATCGCATCTGATCCAAATAAACCATTTACCTCTCATAGCTTGTGCGATAAACCACTGATGGTTTTCTCCTCACGGCGCCAAAACCACCTTCTGTCCGACTTGACCCGCATTGAATGCAGAACCCGTTTAAGCATAAAATGCTATAAAACTTCATAATCATTCAATTTTAAACCTTTTTTGAGTTTTCTACGTGTTTAAGCCTTCTCGACTAAAAAAATAAGCGATGTACTCCATTTTTACGCCCAAAGAAAAATAAAACACCAGTAAATTGCTGTTGAGACTACCTAAAGTCTCCATTTTACTTCCAAGGACTTCGATGGCCAACAGAAATCTCTCTGACGCCTCGCCAACCCTGTTTCAAAACTTAATACCTACAAAAACATGTATTTTTCAAGAAAATAACCTTCTTACTATCAAAAAGAGATATTTCTGTCAATTGGAACCTTGTGAAGCCTATTTTGTCTACATAAAAACCTATTTTTCCCATCGAAAGACCTGTTTTTTCCTTCAAAGAATGGATTTATTGTGAAACCCTGATAAAATTTCTGTTTTGAAACTATCTCTAGTTTTAAAACAAAAATGAAGAAGTTTTAGCCTTTGCAGACCTTAAAGAACTTCTAATTAATCCACAAAACCCTTTTGCAAATAATCAGAACCCTCTGTACATAAATCAAAATGTTTTTTAAGTCCATTTTATCCAAAAGAGCAGAGAAACCCTGGTTATTTCATTTTCTGAGTCTGTAAAGAGTTTTAAGATCAAGTTTGCAACCAAATTGAAATTTTTTACCAAAAGAAAGCCTAATTATACCCTTTTCTATTCAATAAACCTCTATCAAGCCAAAAATACCTTCTGTAAATAGTTTAAGCTTACAGAAGAGTACAAAAAGCCTAAATACAGAGTTTTAAATATCCAAAAGGCTAAAAGTGTCAAAATCAAACCCAGTAATGGCTTCTAAAACCACCATTGTCATAAATCCTCTACAACCTCCTATTGTAGATGTGGAGCATACACCTCTAGCTGATATAGATTACAAAACAGTTGATCCGGTGATAGAATGCAATCTTTTATATCTCCAATGTTGGAGTCTAGAAAAATCATTAGATCAGGGAGATGAAGTTCAGATTTGAGAGTCAAATCTACCCACGTATGTAGTTCCACATACTCATCAATGTTCAGAAGTCATTAGGCTATGTCAAATCTATTATTCATATGACCAAAGACTTATGGTTGATGCTAACAAAGAAGTATTGTTTACCATTACTGCAGAGTCTATTAACCTAATGCTTCAGCTCAAACCAGATCCCAATGCAGTTCCATTATCCATAGAAGCTCTTACAAAGCTCTATATTTAGTTAGACTTTCCTAAGAGATTTAAAATTTTCCAAAATTTCATGCTTGCATATGTTGAAATCCCAAAGATAAACCCTCCTTATTCTACTTCCAAATTTCCTGAAGGATCAAGGCATGTCATCTCTATGTTATCCTTTATCCTAGGTTATTTTACTAATTAGCACACAGATGAATCTATTCTAGGTTTCCTATCCAATTTTGTGCTAGGTCAACTTCCTTCTGATATTTACAATTATGTTGAATACGTAGCTGATAATATCCATGATTAACTTGTCAAATTTCCCACTGAAGGAGTTTTAAAATATTCATCCTTCCTCTTTCACATGTTCATTTATTTCCAAGCAGATAAATTCCCTAAAAACCTTCAAAAATTGGATGTAGAAGGGAATCCACTATCAGTCATCTTATGGACCTCTCTAATAAGAAAAGAATCAACATAATTCACTTATGTGGATTTTATAGATTGTTTTGTTCATCCATTGATAAACATGTTGACAAAAAGTGTACAACCAAGAGTCAGTAATGAGATAAAGAAAGTGTTACAGCTGTCAGAAAAATAAATCTGGAGATTGGTACCTTTACCAAAATCATACAGAGGTCAGATTTTTTGGGTCAAATCTTTTACCCTATAAATTACCAAAATACTTTCCAATGAGATTTTTTTCCTTAGAGTACATAAGGCACATTAGGGGAATTTTTAGGTCTAAAATGGGCCTCCTAAGGAAAATGTACAATCAAAATTCACTTTATGATAACCAATCACATTTTAGGGGATGACATCATCCCTAATGGTTGAGGTGGCATTGCTTGAGTTAAAGGTACTTAGTTTTCACATTTTCAATGGTGGATAAAAACTCATGCTTAACCATGGTAGTGCTCTAAGTACTTTTAAAGTCAAAAGTAAAGTACTCATAATAAATGTCATTTCACACTTTTTGAATAAAATAATTTTATTGTTATTTCATATTTCTTGAAAGAAACAATGCATATCCCTATACATTTATTATATTATATTATATTATTTTTAGATAGTATATTAATTACATGTTATTATACAATTTAAATAATATAAATTTTAATTAATATCATATAATATAATTAAGAATTTATAAATTTATATTTATGTTTTATTTTAAGTTATTTAAGTACAAAGGAAAAATGCATTAGTTGTTCAATGATAATTACTTTTTCTTGAAAAGCTCATTCTTGTTTATAGTCACATCAATACAATTTTTTTATTAATTTTATTTTGGTACAACTTTTGAATTGAATTTAACTATAGTTACATGGATTATGGTGCAAAAAGTGAATTGCAAATTCATAAATATTATTTTATTGGTTTAGCTATTATTTTATTATTTTCTTAGGAGGCCCATTTTAGACCTCAAAATTCCCCTAATGAATACTAAATTTAGATTCTATCAACTTCTTGGCTGCCAAAAAGAAGATTCAATTCAAGTTGAAAAACCAGGTAGGACCTTTCATTTGCAATCACAGGGATGCAGGTACAGAAGCAGCAAAACAGTTGCTGGAATACAAATTTGAAGAAAGTTTCTTATGGAATTATGATCCTCAAGGAATTCTAAGTAAAATTAGGGTAAAATTCAAATTGACCCCTTATATCCATGATAAAAGGCCAAAGATTGAACAATTTGCTAATCAAGCAGAGTGGCTGGAAAATACCTTGGTAGAAACAGTAAAACAGGGTGATACTAGTCACACCATGAAAATTGTAAATCAAGAAGATAAAGCTACTAAGAGAATCAGGGAAGAAGGTACCTACACTGCTGAAACAACAACAGAGACTAGGTTTAAACTCAGATATAATAAGAATTCTAAGCTCAATCCAGTGAACAAGGAAAAAGAAACAATTGAAGTGCTAGATGAAGAAAACACAGAGAAGAACACAAATTCTACTACAGTTATTGTGAATGAACAGGAAAAGGATACTCCAAACACTCAAATGATTGAAAGACAACAAAACATGGAGGAATCATCATCACAGCAAGCAGAGAATACAGATTTGGATATCAAAGAGAAATATAAGGAAATCAAAGCTAAGAATGAAGAGTTAAAGAGTGAAATTTATTCACAGTATCTAAAGCAAACTCTAGGAAGTCAAAACAAATTATTATTAGCCTTTGATTACACCAACAAGAAATTTCTTATGACAATTCTACAGCCAACAGTGCCACCTACAACAGTAGCAGACAACAAGAAATTTGACATGGAAGTACCAGTTGATAGAATTCATCCTTTATATCAAGTTGAATTTCATTAGCAGAGTTCTGAAATGCTCTATTCTACTATGACTACCAAGGCAATGAGTGCCCAGAAGATTAAGAACACTATAACCAATTTGAGAGATAAAATCAGGATTGAAAAAGCTTCCTCTCTTATCAAGGACACTAGAATCAAGTCCTTAGAATAATTGGTAATTGAAGTAGGTTATGACCCAGCAAATGTAAAGGATGCAGAAGAAATGATAAAGAAGAAAAATGTTGACATAGCAGCACTTAGAAAAAAATTGAAGCTTCCTCCAACATAACATCCACAAACTAAAGAGATGTTGTAGGAGGTAAATCAGAAAGATGAGACGATGAGTCTCATTCTCCAAATGATAGCACAGATTAAGGAAATGGAGATAGAAATGGAAAAGCTTTTCCAAGAGAAAGAAGCAACAAAAACTCAGGGTGCTCCTCCCACAGTCATGCCTATGGTAACTACAGTAGTTCCAACAACCTTAGCAGAGGAATTGGCACCAAAAGCCCCATTGGCAACAACTTTTCCAGTGACATCTTCAACTACCTTTGCTACAGAATCATCTACATCAGCAGTGTAGCAAACATATGAAGCTAGCAAGCTTATTAAAGCTATGGAAAAATTTTCTATACAGAGTAATGAGATCATGATGCAGGAGCATCAAAGTTAAATTTTAATTATTCAATTATGTAGTTAGGGGGGTGATGATTTTTAATTATTTTATTAATTAATTTGCTCATTTTTAATAAATTAGGAGAGAAAATATAAATGTGAGAATTATTGTAAATATTCCTTAAATAATTAAGGATATGAGTGGAGTGAATTAGGTAGATAATCTAGGGATGGGGAATTCCATAAATGGGACTTAGTTGAGTCTAAAAAAAGATAAATATAATTTAGATTTTAAGTTGAGATTTGTGTGGAGGAAATTATGGAATGGAATAAATTATACTTTTGTATAAATATGTAGCTTGTGAGGGTGAGAAAGTGGACAAGCGAGGAAGTGAGGAAGTGAGGAATACAGAGAGTAAGAGAAATGGTTTGAAGAGCCAAGAGGCTGCCCATTGTAATATTTGGCCAAAGAGTTTTTATGTTTTATACCAGTATTTTATTTGTATGGCTCTCTTTCCTTCATATGTATTGTTTGAATTGAATATGTTGTAGTTTTAACAAAGAATTTTGATTTTGACGGAAGCACATGAGTTTTGTACATGCTGGTATCTGATTTAACCCAATATCCTGGCATCATTTGGTATCAGAGTGGGAAATATGCTTGTTCTACATTTTTTTTTGAATCTGCAAGTATATTGATATGCCATAGATTAGTATGGAAATTGCAGGGAGACGATTTTCGTTGTGAAGGGTGATACGCAGTTTTAAAGCACTGTAGTGAACGTCGGCACAAGGCGAATGGCAGATCGAATGCAGTGTCAAAACTGTACCAACAGTGTGTTGACATATGTGATTGGCTTATGCACAAGGATGGCCAACGTCCAATGGGCTTGGGCGCACGCAGGAAAGTGTTAACGGAATTACCTCCAAAGTGCAGAGTAACAGGTTCGACCATATTGAAATTTATATAGATACGCAGTCAATTCCTTTTTTCTAACATCCCATTTACAGTTGCATTCCTTGTGGACTACATAGCATTTAAACTGAATTCGAAATTGTGTTGATCGACATGTTGCTTGGCTACGTCATTGAGTTATAACTGTGTTGGTTTATATGAGCGTGGGTTCAAGCATAAGATTGTCGGAGGGTGAACACGTTGGAGTAAGAACACAATGATAGTGTGTCAGCTACAGCATTAAGATGTGGGAGTGTCAACACTACAGCCAGGAACCATCACAACTTGACAAAGCCACGGGTTGAGATCATAAGTCTGCAGCAAGTGGAAATCATAAGTCTATGACAAGAAGAAGTCGCCCCATTGCGTGTGGATCTTAATGCACTTGGGCAGAGGAGATATCATATGAGACGAATATGTGATTATGAGCTCGTGTGAGTGTAACGTTTGGGTTGTAGCAACATTACTTGTAGATGTGAGTCCGCGGTGTTGGTTAAGCCTTGTGACTTGTGAACATGTGTAGTAAACCAGCCATGGGTTGCAGCAATGTTTTGAGTCCACGGTGTTGGTTAAACCGTGTGACATGTGACCATTTGCAGCCGACCATGTCATGGGATGAATGTTACAACTTGGCCATTGTTTCTTGGAAGGCCGGTAGAAATTTCTATGCATAGGCTTGAGTTTTTCTGTGTCTTGTTTGGTTGATAGGTGTGGGCTCAATACTGAGTTGAATATTTTCTTTATGGATTCCAAATGCAATTTTTAATTATGTTATTATTACATACAGTCACTGTTAGTGTCCTGTAATTTGGCAGATTGGTAGAACAAAGAACAAGGTAACATCAGACCAATCTTTAGAGTCCTAGGACCTAGCCTTCCTGGACTCAGAGAGGGCTCTCTCTATGATGCGAAGGATGTGAACTTGTTCGTTTTGTATGTTTGATTTTAGGATAGCTGTTAAGTATGTTTTTGTTTGTTTTGGGTTTGAGGTAAACTGATCAAGTAGGAAAAATGGAAAGAGAAGTTATCAAATCAACAGGCCTATGGGGTCATATGAAGCCAAGGATGCCTAAATAATGGACAAGGTGTATTGCAGGGTGATGTATGAGGTGAAATGAACATTAAGTTTGTGAAAAAAAAAAAAGTTTTAAACATATATAGTTGAAAGCAAGTACTCATGAGGTAGGGAAAATCATAAATCTTTATGAATAATACTCAAACTAATAAACATATAAGATAAACAATCTGGTGATACATAGAAACATAAGAACTCCTAACTTCGGAAATTCACCTTCAGCTGTTTGAGAAAACATATAAGATAAACAAAAAACTTAATATATGAAGAGGTAACTCCTAAACAACATATATCAAGATATCAGGAACTCTAAAACAATTTTGTAAGCATGCACAAAGGGCAAGATCAAACAAGACCTATTTGAATTAACCTAATCAATCAATGTTTCATACAAAGGTTTCAACAATGGAGTTTTGAGAACTTCAAGTAAGCAGGGCATGCCTTAAATCATACTAGATAGCTAACATACTAACCATTAATGAAACAAACAAAAAATTCCTGGTGGACCTAAGGAGCAGTTAAGAATTCCTTATAATAACCAAGAAGAAGAAAACATCAAAGTTGTAATGAACAGGAGGTTTGAGGTGCTTCCATGAGCATGTCTCAACCTATACTTTTCTGATCTACAACAAACAAGAAGTATGAAAACATTAATGAAAACAAGAAGACATAAACAGATCAGGGAAACATCATCATTCACCAAGATATGGAATCTTGCACACAATGCTTCTCCTCCATCAAGACAAGCAAGCCATTCATCCACTTCATAAAACCAATATTTTCTCCAAGCTCATAAAACCATGTATTGCTCTTAACATGTCAAGTTCTCCATTTTTTTACAATGAATCATCATGGTTTATATAAGACAAGAGGAGAAAAAGCTCACTAGAGCAACTAGAAGGCCATTGGCCAAAGCAAAATATCTAAAACTATCCTTGAGACCTTATAAGGTCCAAGGCACAAAATATCTCTTCAAAATATCCTTTTCAGACCAAAATAGAAAAAATATTGACTTTTAGGCTCTGAAATACATGATAGAACTAGCCTAATGCACATTTTCCTTGTCCTTACACAGGAATGCAGAAATTTGTCTCTGTTTTTACAAAATTTCCAGGCGCGCAGCACCAAAAAGGCCTTTTTGCAGCAAGGTTTTGGAGGCCTTCCCGATGCGAAAAAGGCTCTATGATGGCTCGTTGGAAAGCTATGGATATATAATTTCCAAATATACTTGTTTTTTCTCAATATTGTCTTTGAAAGTCTCTCAAAAAGTAGAAAAGGTGTAGATTCCCAGGGGCGCAGCACCTGTTCAGAAACAGTGGCAGAAAGGTGAAAAAATGGTTGTTTTTGGGCCTTTTGAGAGACCAAAACAAATCCAAATGAGCTGAAATTTTGTGAGAATTATCCTATAGTGCCAAGGAATCCAAAAATGTAAACTTTTCCTGCTAAATATGCTCTGATAAAAAGCGCAACATCCAGGGTGCTGCGCTCCTAGGCTTAAAAATTCACAAAAAAACAAAAAGTGTCCAATTTTGCTCAAAATTGGTGAGTAAATCCCTCAAGGGTCCCTAGAGACTTGTAGTGAAGCTTGAGTCAAAATTCCAAGCCTAGCTTGATATTTTCCATCTTTTGGCATCGGGCGCCTCCTTTGGGCAGTTTTGAGCTTTTTCGTAGCAAACTGATTTCTCTTTTTATAATGCTCAGTCATCTTTCTCTGTAAGCCCAGATCCTTGTTTACCTTCTCTAACTTAGCCTCCAAATGCAGGTTTTCCCTTTCAAACCATGATTCTTTTTCATGCTCAATTTCTAAGGCAAGGAGCTCAATGAGAGGGTATTGTTGTGCTTGGGCTAATTCCTCCTCTCTCTGTTTTTCTAATGCTCTCCTAAGACCCATAGTCTTAGGCCTCTTCCTAGCTTGCCCTTCTTCTTCATTATCTTCTTCATAATCGCCCATGTACTCCTCTAGCTGTACTTGTGATTTCTGAGCCTCTCTTTTGTATTTGAGTGCCCGGGCTTCATAAACGGCAACTTGGCCACTCATTTGCGTGTTTTTTGTTTGTAGGAAATGAATGATATATTTTGATCTTTCCAACTCAACCTCTAAATCTCTTATTTGTGCACTCCAATCCTGCAGGAGAGAATTGAGTATCCTAGTTTCATTGTCCTCATCATTGTCAATGTGGATGAGTTCAAATTCCCTCTCTTCTTCATGGCTGCTTTCTTGTTCTTTCATTGTCTTTTTGCCTTTATCCTTCATGGGATTCTTACCCTTTTCTTTCTTTGGCAATTCACCCTTGTCCTTCTTTGACAATTTATCCTTGCTCCTCAATGCCCTGGTGACATTTCTTTGCACTGTTTGAGTGAATTTACCTCTCACTGTTTTGGTGATTTTTTCCTTCACTGGTCTTGAGGAGGAGCGCATGGCCCCTTTCCTTTTGGAGGCAGTGAACACATGCCTCCTACCTTTCTGATAAGGGATGATGAGAGGTGTTACAAACTGGGCTTGTTCAATCTGGTCACTTGCAGCCCTAGGACTGTATTTTTCTTTAAGAATGTTTTCTGTGGGTGTCCCTTTGTCACTTTGTTGTTCGTAGTCCCTTTGATTATCAATTTCAACATTTTTCATGCTTTGATTGCCAGGAGGACCTCCAAAAGTGTCATACTCTGTTTCTGCATCGTGGGAGGCACCTAGGTCTGACATATTTTCATCTTCAGGACTGTCCATGTCTTTACCTTTTTTACTGTTGTTTTGACTTTCAACATCCCTTGGATCCTTCACATCACTTGTTTATTCAAAACAACTCTGAAAACTGTCTCTGGACTATCTTCATTAATCTAGTCATTGTCATGATTGTTTTTCTCTTGTTTGGCACTATCTTTTGTGAGGTTGTTAGTGTCTTTTTCTTCACTATGAGTCCCAGCATCTTTTCCTCCTTCCTTATCATGGGTATCACTGCTTGAATCTCTGTGCTCTTCTTGGTTTGTATTCTTATCTCTACTATTGTTTTGACTGTCTCCCTTTTGGCTATCTTCCTCTTTACTATTTTTGTTGTCTTGCCCTTGGCTAAATTCATTTTTGCTGTTGTTTTTTTTGTCTTGCTCTTGGTTGTCTTACTTTTTGCTGCTTTCCTCTTCTCCATTTCCCTCTTCTTCTTCAGTTTCTCCCTTATCCTCATAATTTTCCTCTTTTCTGCCTTCCTTTTTGCTGCTTTCCTCTTCTCCATTTCCCTCTTCTTCTTCAGTTTCTCCCTTATCCTCATCATTTTCCTCTTTGTTTCCTTCCTTATGATCAGTGCTACTTTCTTCATGATTAGCAGTGCTTCCTTCAGGGCCACTACTGCTTTCTTCATGGCCAGCATTACTTTCTTTAGGACTACTACTACTTTCTTCATGATCACTTCTGTTTTCTTCATGATCACTTATGTTTTCTTCATGATCACCTTCGTTTTCTTCATGATCACTTCTCTTAGGAGAAGATGTTCGAAGAATGTTTTCTTGGGAGAGTGATTCATGGGAGGAAGGTGAATCATGATCAGTGGAGGGCGATGAAAGGGTATGAGGAAGATTTTGAGAAGAGGATGGAACATTTTGCAGTGGGATGGAGGATGAAGTGGTGAAGTCATCATGGGTAATAAAGGCTTCCCAAGGAATGCCTTGTTTCTCTAGTTGGTGAGTTACAATGATTTTGATAAGAGAGTGATGAAATAGGCTTTCCATCTGCTGAGCTGGAGGCTTCTTTTTCATGATGGTGGACAATTTTTCAATGCTTTTATAGAGGAAATAAGGCATGTTTAGTAGCTTGGTCCTGGTGAAGTGCATGATGAGTCTAATATGATAGGAGTAGATTCAGGAGAACCTACCCTCACAGGTAAAGTATTTCATGATAATATTCATGAGGAGGGCAAACATGTCCAGTAGATGTGAAAAAGGAAAAATGGCTTTACACTCAGGTTGACAACTAGGTTTTAGAAATGGCTGATAATGGATCAAGTTTAGATGTTTCTGTTTAAACCACCTTTCACCTATGCAAGGCATACCAGTAGCTTTAGAGATAGCTTTAGGGTTCAACTCAAACCTTACCCCTGCTAGATGAACTTTATGCATGTGAAGCCTTAGGGCAAATAACTCTGTCAATTGAGGATGGCTTTTCATTTCTTCTACTTTGTTGCAGAACTAAAACATCCTAATTCTTGGAAATAAGATAAGATAGAAGGGGAGGCTATCAGCTCTTTGGTGTTTGTAGGCTCAAACCTATTGGGCTTCCCTCTATTCTTAGATTGTCTTCTTGGTCTTTGAGGCTCATCACTTTCCTCTTGAGAGATAGTGATTACTTTACCCTTTCCTTCAATTTAAAAAAAAAAATGGTTTTTTGCTGATGAAGTGATGAGGAGAGAGGTTTTTTAGGAGATTTTTGACCTCTAAAAAGGTCTTAGATGATCAATTAGAGAAATAGGTTTTATTTCTATTCAATTTTTTCCTCAAGATTTCTTTGACACAACCTTAGCCCTAATTGGCGCTTTTATAACTTAAAACATGATGAGAAGATGCTAATTGATGAAGAATACCTTTTAAAATATGTCCTTATAGAAAAATGCAGCTTCTGGTCAAAAATTTTCTATTTCTGGCACTCTCTGTAATTTTCTAGGCGGTGTTGTGCTTTTCCTCCAGGCGCGTAGCGCAGAAAAAGGCCCTTTTGCAGCAGGCATTTGGAGGCCTTCCCGATTTCGTAAATAGGCTCGTGATAGCTCGTTGGAAATAGGGTTAAGTCTACTTTCCAAAAATTCTTTTGGTTTTCCATTTGGTGTCCATTTACCAGTCAAAAAGTTGATTCTCCCAACACTGGTCAAAAAGTGCTGAATGCTGGTGCAGAAATGCATAGTGCTGGTGCATGCCACTTTTGGATGCCTTCCTTAATCCCAAATTGAGCTCATGCTATCTCATTGAAAATATATTCAAGTATATTTTTCATTTGACTCATCAAGAAAGTCATTTGGATACTCCAGCTATGAGAACACTTGATTTTCCCAAGGTCACTCCAGCAGTGCAGAAATTCTCCTGTGACACCTGTATTTTTTACATTTATCCCAAAACATGATACCTGTGTAAAAAATGAAGGATTTTTTCCTTCTTGGGCTCATTATGGACAAAAAAGTCTCTCACGTTTTTCAATTTCACCTCTGTTTGGTTAGGAACATAGTTTGAAGCAAAACTGGCCCTAGGCGTGACACATGGCTTGTCTCTTGGAATGAATTCTTGTAAAATGATGGAGGCATGATGTTTATGAGCTGGTATGGCTTCATGATTGCTGATATGACCTACCATATGGATCTTCTTCTCTTATGCCTCTTTTCCATAGAAAACCCTAGCTTATTTGGAAGAGGAAAATAGGGTTTGGTGTAGGGGATTTAGGACTGCCTTATAGAGGGAATGGAATGAAGGGGTTAAGGGTTTTCTAAATTCTTGGGGAAATTTTGGGGGATAGGGATAGATGTTAGGGAGTAGGGGAAAGTGTAATTTCAAGGATTTAGTGGGGGGAAGGGGTCCAAAAGGGCAAAACACAAGCTTGGTCTTAAAAAGTATCAAATTGCGACCATAGACTAGGTTTTGGATGGAAAATGAGGAATTTGAGGGATAGGAGTGATGGGAAATATTTGTGAAGGTATATTAAGGATAGGAGGAGGTGTAAGAACACCAGGATATGAGCCTTGTTGATGTTTAATCATGGAGGTCATGAAATAAAGAAAATTTCCTTTAAAAACCCCAGCTTTCTTTGAAAATAGGCATGTTGCCTTTCCTTTGCTGTGGATGTCTTTAGTGATGAGTTGGCCTCTTACCTTACCTAGTTTTCTGCCGATAGCCACCTTGACACCTCTACATAAATGTCAAAATGTGTATCTTTCCTCCTTGAAAAACTTATGCTTTAGGCCCAAGACCTTCCTTGAATGATCATTTTGATGAATTTAGGACAAAACGACTTGTCTCTTTCTTCTTTAAAATCAGTCTCCTTGTAGATATAAAACATATATTTGTAGGATACCAAATCCATCCTATGACTCATGAAACCCTAGGTGACCTAGTGGAAGGTCCTTGGACTTGGATTTTTGGACTGAGACCTAGAATTTGGGATCATCAAATGTAAGATAGAGTTTATGATAAACTAAAATATTGAATCCAAAATCCAATGTACTTGATTTATCTAAAGAGCCTACAGGGGTACTTTGGAGACCATCAATGCTTAAGACTTTTGGGAGAAATAACAGAGTTGTTTGGTTAGTAGCCTTGGGTAGCAGTGGGGGAGGTTGGGCAACACAAAATAGAGGGCTGAGGCCAAAGGTGACACAACAAAGACAAACTGAATGATATGAGCCCATGATGGGTCTTCTGGGATGGGTGACCGAGCATTGACATGATGGAATGATGAAATAGTGAAAAAAATTACCTTAAGGATAATTAAGGTAGCGAGATTTCTAGAACACACAATTTTCATGAACTGTGTTTCTAGAAATCTAGAACCGATATGTAGTCATCTTCAGATAGTGAAAATTATGGATGACTAACAATCACAATGGTCCTTTAAGGACTCATCGATTATTGGAAAAAAATGGAGTTTGCACAAATGATGCAATATTTTATTATTATATGTATAAATAGAGAAGTATTTGGAATTGCACACTAAGTGGTGAAGAGTGAATCAATTCCATCATGTTGAAGAGTAAATCTGGGTTTTAGTAAAATTGAACATTTTACTATTCTAAATTGTGAAGTAGAAGTTGTGTTTTCTACATCAAATTTTGGAAGCTAGTCGGATAAATGCACTTAAGGAAAAGCATGTGTGGGGCTTGTGAAAGAGGTGCAGCTCCAGCGAAAAATTCAAGGTATGGATCCAGTATTTCCACTGTACAACCTTCTAGCATAAAAAAGGTCACTGGGGTTGATCGAGGTAAATTTTTTGAAAATTCATGTACGTTTTTTGGGGAGAATGTAATTCAGTTAAATTAATATTTCATGTTTTCAAAGCAAGAAATTGAAATTGAAGAGATTGAGATGAGGGAACTTGGCTTAAACTAAGAGGGGAGATTGTATGTACTTTGAAGGTTTCTAACATTATTTTTTGGGAAAAGATTTATATTAGAAAATTGCTGGGAAGAAATTTATTTGTTGGGGAGAGATTGTTAGAGAATGGACCTTGCACATTCAAAGTAAATTTGTGGAGGCTTGAATGTATTCCTAAAAGAATACGCGAGAGAAGGGTTGGATCATTTTAACCACGAGGAGATTCATGGTAAGTGCTTATTGAATGAATCAATATTCATTGAGTAGAGGTATTTTAAAATATGGATGATTAAATTTCCTTTCCATACTCGAGAAGATGATATTTTGTAAAATTTATGAAACAGTGAAAATGTTGCAAATGCGGAGGTATAAATCAATGGAAAATGAATGAAAAAATGTGCTAATCCTAGGTGATATAAAGAGAAACATGCATTTTTATGTGAGAGGATTTATTATTCATAGTGTGGATTCTTCGCAGTTTTGGTTAAGGCATTTTGGACCAAAGCTTGTAGTTGGAATGGAAGAATTCTTTTGATTTGTGTTTAAGGTTGAAAACACAAACAAAAAAATTGCTTGATGTTGTAAAATCTTTGTTTTTACAATCATGTGGAGGCATCTAAGAGGTGATATTCAGGATGGACACAATGTATGGGTTGTACATTGAAGAGGTTGAAATATGAATAGCTTGTTCTCTGTACACAGGTGAAGAGATGTGAATTGATGTTGTATGGTACATAAAAGTGTAGGGAAAATGTTTGCATTAAGATGACGAGCTTATGGGCATGCGAGTATTTATAGTGACAAAGGCGGCACAGAAGAATGGAATCCAGAGAATTGAGATTGCAAAGAGAAGGTTTTTTAATAACCTGGGAGGAAGCATAAGGTACGGTAATTCAGAAAGGTATTTTTGACTGTTGAAAAGTGATTCGTTTATTTATTTTCACCTTAAAAATAAATCTTGGAAACCATGGATTTCATTTCGACTAAAGACTTCAGTATCATGTGAAATGATAATGGGAAACTGATGATTTTTTTCATAATAACGAAGTATGAGAGAGAGGGAATATTTTACATCCTAAAAATGTATTAGGGGTGTATGTTCATTGGAAAATTGTATAACTTGAATTAAGTCAAAATTTCCACTATCATAATTATTGGGTCGAGTCTTGAAGTCAAAATAGATGTTAGATTCAAAAGAAAGTTTGGATAGTTTGATTTAATATTGAGTAATTTTTATCCAAGATGAAAAGTTGGTGTAAAGTCTGAAGTCAAAAGAGTCGTAAGCTAAGTAAAAAGTCTGAATGTAATGGGGTGCATGATCAGCAGAGCCCAACACCCAAAGAATTGGTCATTGTAACACATGAGTTACTAAAATTTTGTTTGCAAAAAAGTGAAGCAAGAGGGTTGCCAAAGATTGATTCCAAGACAGAGAACCAAAAGAGGTCAAGTGCCAAAAGAAAGCTTGCATTTTTGAATGGCAAGTGTGAGGACTTGCTGAAAAGAGGATTGAATGAAATCCACACGTGAACAGATGAAGTTCACAAAGGAGGAGAAGATGATTGTTGATATTCATTTTAGAAGACCTGATGAAGACCATAGCAAAAGGAAGAAGAAGGAAAATTCCAAGGTAAGTGGCATATGTGAACAGTTGACGGATGAAGAGTACGAGAAGGAGAAGGCCGAGATAACAATTCACCTTGAATTTTTAATGGAATTGTTGCAGGAAAATATGAAAGACCAGAAACATGGTTGGACCATGAGAAAGAAGGTAAAGTGGCAGAGGCTACATGCAAAGAGGGAAAAGAAGGTAAACATATAGTTGGCTGAAGAGCTGAGGAAGCTCGAGCAGATGATAAGGTGTGAAGAACTTAGAGAGGCTGAGTTAAAAATGGATGTTTCCATTTGTGACTCGGAACAGGGTGAAATTCTGGGTGAAGAAATCAATGAGGAAGATCTCATGAACTACTGGGATAGTTCGGAAGAATCTGAAGATGTGTTGGCGAGAGAAGCAGATGAGGCTATGAAGCCTTTCATTTTTAAATCTCACACTTTATGTATGTTTGCAGGATGTGCGAAAGATGGTGAACAGTCTGGTGAAACTGCCACAGAGGAGAATGAAACTCTTGAGATGGAGTCTGATGGAGAATGCATTTTAGAGAAGGAAGGTACTGATTTGTTACAGCAGAAAGAAATCATAAATGAATTCTTGTTTGGGGAAAGATAGCAAGTTGAAGCTATTATGGAGCAGGAGCATAGTAGAAATGCAGAAGAGATATTCCAATGAGGTAAGCAAATGTATTTGTTTAATGAAATTGTTGATAGAACTTTGCAGTGTGATGAAACAGAAAACAGGATAACTCAGGAAGATTTCCAGAGGAAGAATGAAGCTGGGAAGGAAATTTGTGATGAAGTGCTGGAAAGGTTTCATATGGAAATCGAGTTCTTGGAACGATGGCTTAAGGAACCTGATGGAGAAGTAAAACTTGCAAAACCTGATCCAGAAGAAATTACAGTTACTATGAGTGATAGGGATGAATTTTTTTTAACATTTATAGAGTTGAACAAATGTTATAACTTTGCAGATAATAATGTAACTGTAGGTACAGAAACCAACATTAACAGATATGATGTCGAAATCAGATAAATTGAGCAGAAATTATTTGACATTGAGATGGAAGATCAGAAGCAGCAAGAAATTTATGTCCGTAAAGACATAAAGGAGACAGAAATATTGGTCCAGCAGGATAAAGATGGAAGCAGCCAGCGGTTCAAAACAAAATCTACTAAAATCCAGAAAGTCGATGATGGGAGATTGGTGCTTAAAGAATCAAAAGAGACCAAAGGGTCTTATCTTTTTAAAACTAACAGTTTGTTGATGAATGCAGGTACAACACTATATGAGAAATTTGTTGCTATAAAATCAATCAGATACTATAGTTGTAATCAAGAAGGAGTTGTTGATTATTCTTCATGGCAGAAATTTGAGTGTTTAGCACAGTTGGAGATGAAAGAATTCGACAAAGAGGTATTACTCCGAGGGGTTGGCGAAAGAAAATGTTGGAGAAGCCAATGGAATCCGATCGACAGAGTGAGTGATGAGTTACCAAATCAGGTTGATACTTCGAAGGACTAGCGGCAGAACAGAGTTTGGAATCCTGGAGGGAGCAAGTCATCATGACTTGTGGTTGTCACATTATTATAGAAAAGCGACAGACCTCATAGACAAGATTCTATAGAAACTTCTCTACATGGGGAGTCTGATGCAAGAGCATCAAAGTTAAATTTTCATTATTCAATTATGTAATTAGGGGGGTGATGATTTTTAATTATTTTATTAATAAATTTGCTCATTTTTAATAAATTATGAGAGAAAATATAAATGTGAGGATTATTGTAAATATTCCTTGAATAATTAAGGATATGAGTGGAGTGAATTAGGTAGATAATCTAGGGATGAGGAATTCCATAAACGAGACTTAGTTGAGTCCAAAAAAATATAAATCTAATTTAGATTTTAAGTTGAGATTTGTGTGGAGGAAATTATGGAATGGAATAAATTATATTTATGTATAAATATGTAGCTTGTGAGGGTGAGAAAGTGGACAAGTGAGGAAGTGAGGAATACAAAGAGTAAGAGAAATGGTTTTAAGGGCCGAGAGCCAAGAGGCCGCCCATTGTAATATTTGGCCAAAGAGTTTTTATGTTTTATATCAGTGTTTTATTTGTATGGTTCTCTTTCCTTCATGTGTATTGTTTGAACTGAATATGTTGTGGTTTTAACAAAGAATTTTGAGTTTGACGGAAGCACATGAGTTTTATACATGCTGGGATCTGATTTAACCCAGTATCCTGGCATCAGATCAACAGGTTGAATGAACAAATTAAAAAATTAGAAGATGCTAAGAAATTAGCCCAAATCAATGCTAAAAATGAGGAATAGAAAGCCAAAAGGGAAATTGAACATTTGAATAAAGTTGAAGCAGAGTTAACTTTGAAGGAACCAATGAATTTCATAAAAAACCAGTTGTGGTCCAAGATCATTGAGTCAATCAATGATACTTGGCCTTCCATTCAAGTCATTTATGAACAGAATGACTTGGTTAAAGCAGCTAAAGAGGAAATTGTGAAGACAAAGGAAGAGCTTGGTGCCAAACCTGAAGAGGCCCAAGAAATAATCAAATTTCTCAACACCAAGAACAAACAAGAATCGGATGAGATATGCATAATTGATAAAATTGACACAATTCTTGAGGTGAGAAAGGTAATTACAAAGAAAAACTTGATGAAGCGGCGTGAAGAGAAGTGCCAAAACATGGATTTGGAAATAACTAAATTTATAGTAAAGTTTGATATATTGAGGCAAAAAGGCTTGCCAAACATTCTTGTTCTAAATGAAAAATTAATGAAGCAAGATGACTACAACAAGAAAATCAGAGATTTTTCCAAAGAATAGGTAAATAACGTAAATTGGCAAGGAGTACCTATAGGAAAAGTGTTGCACAAAAGAATTGAATATTTGTTCTATTTACGGCATGAAATAAAACATCTCTTTGTGGCAAAACCAACCATTGTTAGGTACACAGAGGCTGATGAAAATTACAGGAAACTCACCAAGGTCAAGTTACCCAATGAATAATTTTGGCAGAAACTTACTGATTTGCTATAAAAGACAGTTTTACAGTGGAAGAGGATAAATTACAAATTGTTGTTTTTACACAGTAAAAACATAAATTTACAGCAGTGAGACAGTAAAACAGTCCTCAAGTAGATGAAAGAGTATCAGAGGTAAAATGTATCAGATGAAAGAGTATTAGATAAGAAGATAAAGTTTCAAAACAGATTAAAATATCTTCTGCCAACGTTGGAGACAACAAAGAAGCCAGTTGCACCCATCTAAAACAACACTTCTATTTTATTCGGATAAATAGGATAGCTTGCTAGTTGTTAAGCAGTTGTCACTATATTTTTGTAAAAGATATTTTTATTTCCTTAGAAAAATCTTATGAGTATTCTAGGATATTTTGTAAACATTTTTGTATAAATACTTCATCCTTTGAAGTATTATTGTGGAATAAATTGTTGAATATTTCTGTAGTCATTTTTGTTGTATCTAAAGGATTTCTTGTAGCAAGTTCAAGTAGCAGACTGGATCAAAATCATAAAGCATTATATTTCAGGATTCATGTGATGAGCCATTGAAGTGAAGTACTTTCTACTGTCATTGTTAATCTTCTTATGTTTTACATACTTTCATAAATGTGTTCTAAATTTAAATGATAAATCAGGAAAATTATTATAGAAATTGTTAAAAGAACTCTATCTTGGACTATTTATCATTTATATGTTTTCTGCCGATTTCCAGAGTAGGGAACCCTTAATTTCTCCCTCTTTCAAATGACCTCTTTCTTCTCCTTCCTTATCTGGATCAAAGAATCCTTAATTGCTCTTTATCCCGATTAATCCACTACACCAATCAGCCTTCAAAGATCTTTAGTGACTTGTCTATCTTTCCCTGAAAATATTTGTCTTTTGATCTTGATCTTGAGCTGTCTACTTGACATATTGACTCCTTTTGCCCATTGAAAAACCAGATCTATTACTATCCATCTCTTTAAGTGATTTTTCCCACCAACCAAATCAAATATTAAATCCAAATTGTCCTTATAACTAGCCTAAAATCAAACATTAAAACAAAGTTAAATCTTATAGAGAGAGCCCTCTCTGAACTCTAGGAAGGCTAGATCATAGAGTTTGAAAGTAGGTTTGTGGTTACCTCTAATTTTATTTAAAATATAAATCAAATACTCACAACTTGGAGAATTATTAGATTGATAACAGGAAGAGTGCTGACAGCGCTAGGCCAGAACATGCAACCTTCCATTAGCATGGGAAACCAAATGACTAAGAGCGTTGACCCAAAAATTTAGGGTTTGAGCTAAGCTTCTTCAGAAATTTTTCAAGGTAGTTTTCTTTTAGTCTTCAAAGGATATCTTGATGTATTTTTCCTAGGTGTATATACTGCACAGTATTCATCATAGGGCACTTCAGGATCAAGGATGGGAAGTGAATAGGGTGACAATTTACTGTGTAACAGTTATATTGTTCTTGAAGAAGCCTGCTCCGATACCAATTATTGCAAATACATAGTGATACAAATAGGGGGACGGAGGGGGGGCGTGAATCAATATCACTTATATTTAAATTAATTTCACTTTATCAATATTAATCCTTGAATCTCATCACATTATCAATCATCAACACAATACATGATAATAAAAAAATTAAAGTGAAAATCGAAACATGAAAGAAACACTTGAACACCTTTAAACAGTCTTTAATTTATTACAACCACTTGGGAAGACACAAATCCTATGTAAGCGGCAATTTATAGGTGCTTATTATTCAAGAGACAATATTTAGGTTTAGAAATTGTTCCAAAAGAAGGTTTTCGCTCTTGGTGTTGTATTTCCATGGCACTAGAGAATCTAGGTTTGAATCTTATAATCTCTTACTGATCCATATTTATGAAGGAATGAAATGAAATATAGATATGAACAAAAATAGAGAGATACAATGAAAACAGAACTTCAATTCATTAATAACAAAGTGCTGAAATTGTTTTACATGCAAAATGGAAATAAACTAGCTCAGGTGATGGTACCTTATCTCTAAGAAGAGATGTGGAAACTACATGCCTTTTGAATTGTGTTACAATTAGGCTTGAAGGCCTATTTATTATTTAGAAATAATGGGAAACCCTAAACATCCAAAAACTTAACTCTAGGAGTTGAAGTACCAAAAGTTTGTGGGTCTCGTTGGGGTAAATTGGTACATCAACTTCCCGAGATCGTAACTTTTCCATACGATCTCATTTTGACATGTATGATACCTCGTTAAAAATATTTATCCAAGGAATAAAAATATCGAATGAAAACCCCTGCCACAAGCTACGAGTCTGTGTGTTTTCCAAAAATAACATCGTTTAGGGCCTCAAAACGACTTCGAAAGTTCAGAACCTAAAAAAAAAAAAGAGAGTAAATTGTGATACAATTAAGGAAACTGAAAGAAATTGTGTTTGAAGTCCAATTGGAATAGGTGGGTGGCCCTCAATATACAACTGAATCAGTCCTCCCTCCTTAGGAAGCAATTTTACCCATTTCATTGAGTGCCTCCATGAGATGGGGAAATTTCTGCTAAACTTGGTCCCTAGTGACCCACTCGCCCCAGTGCAAGAGTTAGTTAGCTTTGACAACTTGATATATTTGGATCCTCTATTTTTGAGTGTTCTTGATCTATGTGTACATTATTTGATCAGTCGTGGCATGTTCAATGCATTTCAGGTTGAGATCTATTGGTTTGAACTACTCAGTAATGTCGAATGTGTCCAACACTGGTGGAACGTATGGTCGAAGTTGGTCCACATTGAACACTATGTGCAGGCCAAGGAATGGGAGAATTTTGAGCTAAAAATAATTCTCTCCCATAGTATTGGTGATGGTGTAAGGCCCATATCAAAGTGGTATGAGCTTCCGACGAGATCTAGTGAGGAGTTCTTTCTGCAAATTCAACCAGTCTGTGTCACCCACCTGAAACTTATGGGGCACCCGATGTTGATCATGTCATTGTTTTTATTTAGCATTGGATCTCTCTAGGATGTCATGAACCTGATTCCATATGTGTTGAATGTGCTCAATAAACCTAGTGGATTTATCAGCTTAAGGCTGAAGATGGGAATATTCTTCCTGTGTATTTGCAAAAGGTAGTGCAACATCAAGGGGACATGATGGTTGAAATCTGAGGCCCACTTCAAACTGGTTTTCGCCAGTCGAGCTATGTAGAGAATTTTTATAGTTTTTTTGCACATAGGGAAGACTCTCATTCCATGTTCGCAGATGCTTCAATTTTGTACATGCATAATATCTACACTATCATCATGTTGATGGAATTTCTCCCACCATCAGTCTGGGGGCGGAATGACGTCGACTTGGTGAGCTTGGTGTCCAACAATGACCAAAGGCTTGAATAAAATGCACTTAGGAACTTACTATCCTGATATGATATAATGTTCTACGTGATCCAAAAATGTACCCACACTCATTCAAAGAAAAGTTTGGCAGTGGCCTCTACTGTGATACTCTTCTTGCAGACATCCAATATGGCCTTCTTAGAAAATTTTCTGACAACCACAAATATATAGTCGTTTCCATGCTTGGTAGAAGGAAGGTCAAACATATAGTCCATGGAGATGGATTCTCGCGATCGGCTAGGAGTAGGTAGAGGAGTATAAAATCATTTCTTCTCAATATTTGGCTTGGTGATGGGACAAGTAGTGTAGGATTTTATGTATTTTCCAACATCCTATCAAAGGTTTGGCCAATAAAAATGCTTCTATAGTATGACCACAATTTTCTCCACACCAAAGTGTCATGTGACCTGACTGTAGTGTGCCTCCCAAATCAATTTGGCACACTCACTTGAAGGAACACAAAGGTGGTCAAGGTAGCATAATAATGCATTATGGATGATCAAAAACTGAATTGGGGGCAAAAATTTTCTAAAAATTCAAAGTGCTCTGAATCACTCGAAACCTAAATGACCAGAAAGATCTCGTTGCCCTGATTCTAGCACACTTTGTTTCGCTCAAATCAGAGTCCATATGACAAAGTTAGAACCTATTGTCCACTTTGCCAAGCAGATGAATTTTTGAGAAGAAGGTCAAATAGGGTCAAAGGGGTCAATTTTTGGGTTTTTCTCCGACCAATGGGATGCTGGCAAGTGTCAATTTGTGGTTGACCTAATTTTCTGGGTGTATGTCAGTTTTTGGTTGGTTTTAAACTAGCCAATGGGATGAGGACACGTGGCTAGCCTGGAGGCTACCACATGCCCCTCAAAGGAAAAAAAATTGCTATGTAAAGGTCAAAATTTCATTTTATATGGTGGGAAAAATTTTATATAGTGGACGAGTAGAGGTCAGCCTTGACCCCGCAACCTCCCCCACACTAACACAAAGTCTCACCATTATATCCACATGAAGTTCCTTACCATACATCGCATCCCATACATACTTATGTTCAAAAAAAAGTGGTGGCAGAAGGAAATGAGGGCCAGCCCCAATGCACCGAACCACACAAATATGGTCGTGGCGGAGGGCTAAGTCTAATGGCGGGTTTAGCATTAAATGGGTTTAATTATCCCATAACTCGTGATTACGTGCTAATCCATTTTCCTAATTCAGATTTTGTCAAATGCGTGTTTAGCACTAAAACATGGTTTATCACTAATTAAACCACAATTATCCAATAATTAAACTGTGCTTAACCTGGCTTTCATTTTGGTGGAGCTCTAGAATTTTTGGGGTTAACTGGAGTTTCTCTGGATTTAGAGGAGCTTTCCTAGGAGAAACTGAAGAATCCATAAATTTGGCATATTTCGACCAAATTAGGCTCAGAAAGAGTCAATACTAGATTATTTAGATGCTATAAGCATGATGGTGTGGGTTGTAGAGGCAGAGGAGCACTTTTGTAAGCGATTTTTCCACTTCGAATATTAAAGATGCCCAAGGCCACCAGGATAGGAGGCTATGTCTAAATCACCTGAAGACCATTTGTAGAGCCAGAAGAGGCTACTTATGGGTTTTTGGGTATTTTGAATCCAATGGAGCAGGTTTCAAAGCCAATGGAGCATTTTAGGTGCATGTAATCAGAGAATTGACCATCAATCCAAAGAGGGCCAAGCCATTGAAGCAATTCCATGGAGATTTAGCCTAGCAGGGGTGAACTTCGTTATCAAATCTGTGTTATGTGTTTGTTGTGTATTAAATTCTCTATAATTTACTTGTTGTATATGTGATTTTAAAGCTAATTTACCTCATGAATTTCTCATAAAAGACACATAAATTTGACACATAAACACTCTCATGAACTTTCTATTTGAGAAAATCCTTAAGCACACATTTATTTAATATTGATTAGGAAGCTTGTTGACTCGAGGGGTCCTGACCTAGGTTCGGTGTGCAAGGTTTTCCAAAAAACCCCTATACTACTGGCCCTTTTGGCAGTGACCAGCTTGTGCAGGTCAAAGTCTCACCCGAAGTAGTATGGGTGGGTGCTAGAACCAGGTTTTTGCACCCTGAGAAAGGATGGGTAAGGCAAGTAGAGCTACGCTAGGTCCTGTAATCCCATATTACCTTGTTCTGCACAGGGTTAATTAGGTCTCTGTTCGCATCCACGTGTGCTAGATCTATAGTCATATTCTTTTATGACAATAACACAACACTATATAAACAGAATAGAATAGATCCAGATCCAGAAACACACTTACACAGATCTTCGCAGCTTAAAGACAGAAAATGCTCAATACAGCAATTACCAACAATTCGCACAAGAATACTCACAGATTCAGTTCTCTATAAATCCTTCTTATTCATTAATTCATCAATTCTTCCTTACAATTCTCTTCCCAACCTGCGCATACAGCAGCAGGGTCCGCACACAGCTGGACTTGGATCTCCATGCACAAAGCCAGCAGGATTCCTTTCCCCAAAAACCCAAACAGATAGCTTAAACCACAATTCGCATCAATAGCTTATCATTCTTGCCCTTTACAATACAAAATGTCCCTCTATTTATAGCAATCTAGCCTAGACTTTCCTATGGTCCGCAAACCGTGGTTTTCGGACCCCTGGTTTACCCTTTTACCCATTACAATGCTTTCGGGGCTTTGACCCACCCAAAAACCCCTTCGCTAGATCAAATCTAATCAAAAATATCCAAAATGGACTAGTTTCGCAGCTTGTAGGAGACCCTATTCCAACAGTCCCCCAATACAATCTTGTGACTCGTCCCGAGTCACTGTAGCTGCCATATAGTCATTGAACCCGGTAAGGCTTGAGTCGACTACCATTGACAAAGTCTGGTAAGATGTCGCCACGCAGGGTAGCGAGTTGGACTGCTCCGCCATTCATGATTTACTTAACTGTGTAGGGACCAAGCTAGTGTTGTCGGAATTTTCCTGGATGTTTCGCAAATTGGCTATCATATAAAAGGACAAGGTCACCTGCGATGAATGTCTTTTGGTGAATATGTCGATCATGCCATGCTTTGTCACGAGCCTTCTGAACCTGTTGATGAAAATTAGTAATAAACCGATCTTCCTCCAAAACCACAAGTTGCGCAAGACGCTCCTCTATGATATCGGGGTCCGCCATATTTGTAAATGCGGCGATGCATAGGCTAGGAACAATGTATTCAATGGGAATAATGGCCTCTTTGCCATAGACCATCCGAAAGGGGGTTTTTCCTATTAGCTTCTTGGAGGTCGTTCGGTAGGCCCACAGAACAGAGGGAATGCGAACATCCTAGTCACTACGATCGGCATTGCAAACCTTAGTTAACGCCTATTCCAAAATTTTGTTAAAAGCTTCAACTACGCCATTTGCCTGGGGATGGTATGGCATACTCTTCGCATGGTGGATCCAGAATTCTTCATTCAAGGCTTGAATTGTTTGGTTAACAAAGTGTGTACCTCTGTCACTCATCAGGATCTTTGGACAGCCAAACTTGGTCAGAATCTGCTCAAAGATGAAATGCGCAGCAGTATCCGCAATGTAATCCCTTACCGCTTGTGCCTCATCCCATCGAGTGACATAGTCGGTGGCGGTGATAATGTAGCGTGCACTTGTTTTCTTGCCTGGTGGATTGATGGGTCCATGGAAAATTTTAGGGGCGAATTTTAGCCCAAAGGTGAAATTTAAGGGGTTTTATAGTTTGAGGAGGCGAATTTTTTATATTGCACCCATTTTTTCTATAGTTAGCAACTTAGCCCAAAATTTATTTAAAAAATAAATAATTATTATATTTTAGCCTTCGAAATTAAAGCGGATAAAAATTGAAAAGGTGGGATTCGCCCTAGATTTACATTGCAAAGGCTCGATTCGCCTGGTTTGGAGGTTGGACTCATTGAATTTGGGCGGATTCACCTCGATTTATAGGTTTTGAAGTTCGATTTGGTTGCAATAGCCAGATTTCTTGGTTTGCAAATCGAGCGTAAGGTTGAAATTCATCTCTATAAAATACAGTTTGTTAATCCTTTTGTCATTTTCGAGCAAGATACAGATTTGGTTGCAATAGCAAGATTTCTTGGTTTGAAAATCGAGGGTAAGGTTGAAATTCATCTCTATAAAATACATTTTTCTAATCCTTCTGTCATTTTTGAGCAATATACAACCCCGATCCTTTCTGTCATTTTCGAGCAAGAGACAATGATGATCCTTCTATATGTTTGCTTCATTTTGATCATCTGATAAACATGAGTTTTTAGGTAAGAGGGAAGAGAGAAATAGCACCCTTAATCGCTGGTCAATGAGATCAGCTCGCCTTCCTGCACTAATCATATTTCTTATAGCCATCGACCCTCCTACCATGCCCTCCTTGGGTCTTTATTCACTATACAAAGGAGCGTAAGGAAGGTCTTCTACACTTAACCATTGGTGTCTCCTTACCCTAGGAAGCGTGCATGTTAAAACCCATTTAGGCGTTTTACATAAAATTTCACCCCTTAATACTTTGGTCTTTAGACAGAGCAGAGCCGACGAGACCACATCAAACCAGAGCATCACCAAGGAGACCATCGATATTTTTCAACGGTATATTCTTAGATTTTTCAGCTTAATTCACGTGGTGGAAGAGCACAGGTTGGATTGTGGAAGAGAACAGGTTATTTTCAAGGCGACGCCAGATAATGTCGACTCTTGGTATAAATATTCCAGCAAGAGACTTTGGAAGTCATCTTTTTTTCTCTTTGTAACCCATCATTGTTGAGTTGCAGGTGTGTAAGTTGTGGGTGTGTAAATTCTACAGCCTGGGTGTGTGAATTCTACAGTGCGGGTGTGTCCTTGGTCGAATGTGCTCCTGTTTGAGGCAAAGTAGACTGGTTACTACTACTGGAAAGGTATTTCCCACTACACAAAGCAATAAAACAAGGCCAATGTGGATGACTGTCACTAACGGAAATGGCCTTAAGCATCCCCACAAATACACCAACAATTTGATGGCAATTATCAAAGTAAAAATACTTAGTTATCCCTTGATTTATAGTGACAACACTAAACGAAGCAATAAAACAAAGGCAATGTGGATGAATGTTAGCAATGGCAATGATCTTAAGCATCCCCACAAATACACCAACAATTTGAGGGCAAGTATCAACTTGGATTCTAGGTATTGACATGCTGACTTCAATGAAAGGTTTGCAAAATACAAGGAACAACAATGTCTCCAGGTTTAACAACAACTGGGCTTAAAGACACTGCCATTGTCAAGCATCTTGGTAAGTACTCTGACCATTACTCTTTTGTAGCTTTGCTTGACTGCAGAAACCTTGTTGGAAACGACTTGTATAATCATATTTTTGGTTCGAATTGCCAATTTTGTATATACGTTCATTGTTCTGAATCACTATTGGGTCTGCTACATAGCTTTTATTTCCAAGTTTTTCATACAATGGTCAAATATATAAGGTGCATTATAATTCTGATAAAGATATTCTATGATCTACAAGATGGAAAAGTGCTTACAGAGAGTGTCAATATCAAGCAATTTCGACTTAAATGGATAAGGAAAAAAATGGATTTGTAACCCAGGAACATGTCCTCTTTACATCCACTATTGATATTATCTTGCATATAGTAAAGATGAAGTTATACAACTAGAAATACAAGTTGCTTCCGCACTTGTTAATGCAAAAAAATTATGAGCAAGATGTACTAATTTTTGAGCTAATTTTACATAATAATGGGTGTTAGATATTGAATTGGCCAATAATAGAAATCTTACATACAATATTGCCATAGTATGATTGGTAGCAAGCATTTGCACACACATCATATTTAAATTGGTCACTTGGGTTGCATAATAGAATATGCTTGTTTTACACTTTTAGTTCTTTTAGGATTAAAAATTTATTTGTTGATACCCTTTGGATTTGATATATCATAGATAAAAGGGATTGAATTTGTATTGTTTACTATCCTTCTGAACTTACCTATACTGAAAAAGGATATAAAAGATTCACTGATTTGTTCTTACAAACATGCCTTATTAGAGGCTGTTATTGATTTTTTCAGTAGTACTGTATAACTAATAAGGTATTAAATATATGGAATTTTATTTCAAGACTCAAGTTGATCGGGAGAAGTTAGAAAGAGTCCAGATCCTATTTCTTAGGTACATTTGATGCAAGAAAAAGGTACCTCAGGTTGTTTTTCGGGCAGTGTTTACAGCCCAACCTGTTTGCCTCAAGACCATCTTCAAATTGGTATCATTCCTTTGCAAATTTAAGGATTTGTGGGATTTAGCTTCAAGGAAAGACATAAATTTGTAGTTATAAGTTAGCACTCTATTCTTTGGAGGTCATTACCTCGTTCAGTCTCTTAAAGGCATGCTCAGTGTTGACTCTCAATGGTCTCTCGGTTACTCCAATTAGTGGCTAGCTCTCTAGATCATCTTCCCCATTCACGTATTACCTAGATGTGCCATGCCATATCCTATCATTCAATTAGGTCCTCAACTGAGCTATTAAAAAGGACTTCCAGGATAACTTTGATAAAATGGAGAAAAAGCTAAAAGCTTTGCATTTGAGGTCTAGGGCCAACAATATGAGATTGGAAAATTTTCATATATTGCAAAGGTTGATCTGGCATTGGAGGCATTGTAGACTGGTTAGTGTAGCCTTGAATATAGTCATTACGTGCAACCATCCCTGCAGGTATCTCCTCCATGGGCGATTCATTATATGCTTCTTAAGCATTGAGTTCAATTCATTTCAGCAGTTTCTTATGATAAATTTTGAGTAACTAAATCATAAACATTTAAACTTGAGTAAATGTGGAAGCAGAAGTTTGAAGTGAGTGCAAGTCTACAGTGCGGGTGTGTCCTTCATCGAATGCGCTCCTGTTTGAGGCAAGGTAGACTGGTTACTACTACTAGAAAGGAATTTCCCACCAAACCAAGCAATAAAACAAGGCCAATGTGGATGAATGTCACTAATGGAAATGACCTTAAGCATCCCCACAAATACCCAACAATTTGATGGCAAGTATCGAAGTAAAAATACTTAGTTATCCCTTGATCTATAGTGACAACACTAAACCAAGAAACAAAACAAAGGCAATGTGAATGAATGTCGCCAATGGCAATGGTCTTAAGCATCCCCACAAATACACCAAAAATTTGAGGGCAAGTATCAACTTGGATTCTAGGTATTGATTTGCTGACTTCAATGAAAGGTTTGCAAAATACAAGGAAAAACAATTTCTGCAGGTTTAACCACAACTGGGCTTAAAGCCACTGCCAGTTTCAAGCACCTTGGTAAGTACTCCGAGCATTACTCTTTCATATCTTTGCTTGATTGCAGAAACCTTGTTGGCAACAACTTGTATAATCATAATTTTGGTACAGATTGCCAATTTTGTATATACGTTCATTTGTTCTGAATCACTATTGGGTCTGCTTCATAACTTTTATTTCCAAGGTTTCCATATAATGGTCAAAGATATAAGGTGCATTATAATTCTGCTTGAGATATTCTATGATCCACAAGATGGAAAAGTGCTTACAGAGAGCATCAATATCAAGAAATTTCAACTTAAATGGACAAGGCAAAAAAATGGATTTGTAACCCAGGAACATGTCCTCTTTACTTCCACTATTGAGATTATCTTGCATATAGTAAAGATGAAGTTATACAACTAGAAATACAAGTTGCTTACATGCTTGTTAATGAAAAAAATTTATGAGAAAGATGTACTAAGTTTTGAGCTAATTTTACATAATAATGGGTGTTAGATATTGCACTGGCCAATAATAGAAATTTTACATGAAATATTTCCATATTATGATTGGTAGAAATCATTGGCACACTCTTCATATTTAATTTGGTCACTTGGTTTACACGTTTAGTACTTTTAGGACTAAGAATTTATTTGTTGATACCCTTTGGATTTGATATATCATAGATAAAAGGAAATGGATTTGTATTGTTTACTATCTTTCTGAACTTACCTATACTAGAAAAGGATATAAAAGATTCACTGATTTGTTCTTACAAACATGCCTTATTAGAGGTTGTTATTGATTTTTTCAGTAGTACTGTATAACTAATAAGGTAGTAAATGTATTGAATTTTATTTCAAGACTCGAGTTGATTGGGAGAAGTTAGAAAGAGTCCAGATCCTATTTCTTAGGTACATTTGATGCAAGCATAATGTACCTAAGGTTGTTTTTCGGGCAGAGTTTGCAGCCCAACCTATTTGCCTCAAGACCATCTTCAAATTGGTACCATTCCTTTGTAGATTTAGGGATTTGTGGGATTTAGCTTCAAGGAAAGACATAAATTTGTACTTAGAAGTTAGCACTCTATTCTTCAGAGATCATTACCTCATTCAGTCTCTTAGGGCATGCTCAGTGTTGACTCTCAAAGGTCTCTCAGTTACTCCAATTAGTGGCTAGCTCTCTAGATCATCTTCCCCATTCACGTATTACATAAATGTGCCATGTCATCTCCTGTCATTCAATTAGGTCCGCAACTGAGCTATTAAAGAGTACTTCTAGGATAAATTTGATAATATGGAGAAAAATCTAAAAGCTTTGCATTGGAGGTCCAGGCCCAACAATATGAGATTGGAAATTTTGCATATATTGCAAAGGTTGAGATGGCAATGGAGGTGTTGTAGACTGCTTAGTGTAGCCCTTAATATAGTCATTACCTGCAGCCATCCCTGCAGATACCTCCTCCATTGGTGATTCATTATCTGCTTATTAAGCATTGACTGCAATTCATTTCAGCAGTTTCTTAAGATAAATTTTGAGTAACTGAGTCATAAACATTTAAACTTGGGTAAATGTGGAAGCAAAAGTTTGACATGAGTTCAAATCTACAGTGCGGGTGTGTCCTTCGTCGAATGTGCTCTTGTTTGAGGCAAGGTAGACTGGTTACTACTACTATCAAGGTATTTCCCACTAAACCAAGCAATAAAAAAAGGCCAATGTGGATGACTGTCACTAATGGAAATGGCCTTAAGCATCCCCACAAATACAACAACAATTTGATTGCAAGTATCGAAGTAAAAATACTTACTTATCCCTTGATTTATAGTGACAACACTAAACCAATCAATAAAACAGAGGCAATGTGGATGAATGTCGCTAATGGAAATGCTCTTAAGCATCCCCACAAATACACCAACAATTTGAGGGCAAGTATCAACTTGGATTCTAGGTATGGATTTCTGACTTCAATGAAAGGTTTGCAAAATCAAAGGAACAACAATGTCTACAGGTTTAACAACAACTGGGCTTAAAGCCACTACCAATGTCAAGCATATTGGTAAGTACTCCGAGCATTACTCTTTCGTAGCTTTGCTTGACTGCAGAAACCTTGTTGGATACAACTTGTATAATCATATTTTTGGTACAAATTGCCAATTTTGTATATACGTTCATTTGTTTTGAATCATTGTTGGGTCTGCTTCATAGCTTTTATTCCCAAGGTTTTTATACAATGTTCAAAGATATAAGGTGCATTATAATTCTGATTGAGATATTCTATGATCCACAAGATGGTAAAGTGCTTACAGAGAGTGTCAATATCTAGAAATTTCAACTTAAATGGACAAGGCAAAAAAATGGATTTGTAACCCAGGAACATTTCCTCTTTACTTCCACTATTGAGATTATCTTGCATATAGTAAAGATGAAGTTATACAACTAGAAATACAAGTTTCTTACATGCTTGTTAATGAAAAAAAATTATGAGCAAGATGTACTAATTTTTGCGCTAATTTTACATAATAATGGGTGTTAGATATTGCACTGGCCAATAATAGAAATTTTACATGAAATATTTCCATATTATGATTGGTAGAAATCATTGGCACACTCGTCATATTTAAATTGGTCACTTGGGTTGCATAATAGAATATGCTTGTTTTACACGTTTAGTACCTTTTAGGATTAAGAATTTATTTGTTGATACCCTTTGGATTTGATATATCATAGATAAAAGGAAATGGATTTGTATTGCTTACTATCTTTCTAAACTTTCCTATACTGAAAAAGGATATAAAAGATTCACTGATTTGTTCTTACGAACATGCCTTATTAGAGGTTGTTATTTATTTTTTCAGTAGTACTGTATAACTAATAAGGTAGTAAGTGTATGGAATTTTATTTCAAGACTCAAGTTGATTGGGAGAAGTTAGAAAGAGTCCAGATCCTATTTCTTAGCTACATTTGATGCAAGCAAAATGTACCTCAGGTTGTTGTTCGGGCAGAGTTTGCAGCCCAACCTGTTTGCCTCAAGACCATCTTCAAATTGGTATCATTCCTTTGTAGATTTAGAGATTTGTGGGATTTAGCTTCAAGGAAAGACATAAATTTGTACTTATAATTTAGCACTCTGTTCTTCAGAGGTCATTACCCAAATCAATGTGTGTAGTTTTGCAATTTGGAAACAATGAATAAGCGTGGCTGACGATCATTAATTATTTGAAGTTCTCCTAGCGACCACTGACAACTAACTTGCATGGAGAACTATAGAGTAGATAAAACATGGTTTCCTTCAACTTCACCAACTATTCCAAATTCTCATGTTCAATTTGTTAAACATGATCATTGAAAATATTTGCATTCACCTTCTCATTAGTGAATGAATTGAATGTCATAAATATGTGTCTACTGAAGTACTATATTCCTTGGCTTACCATATCTGTAAATCCCTTCTCCATCTATGCGAAAATTTTGTATAAGGGATTCTGGAGAATCACAGATTCTTCATTGATTTCACCATCATCCTTAGGATTATAAATTATCTACAATCTCCTTTTTTGAGTATTGATGGTTGTAGGGGTAGAAAAAAACATTTCAAGAAGGTTTTCAAATGGGGTAGCAGTTTATGAAGTGGATTATATATATATATATATATATTTAAATACAGATTCCTTTAACTATTAAAGGAATGATATACATATGACTTTAATATAAGAAAAAAGGGTTGCAAATGTAGCTTCCACAAACAAATCCAGGAGTCAAACAGAGATCACCAACTCATGTAATGTTTACATGTCTTGTCCATGAAAGAGACTACAGAAAACTACCCAAGTAAATAAATATTAAGAATTGACCACACTAGTTACACTAGGAGGCTAGTCATGGTAATTCTCTAGGGTAGGGTTCTAAGCCAAGATATGGGGATTGACACTAGGAATCTAGAGTGGGGAAGCTTGAGACCATATGGCCAAGGGATAACATCATTACCTGCTTGTTGCTTGGTGGACTATGTTGGAATTTGGGTAGCTCAAATGAATTTTTGAGAGGTGAAAACCCACAAAAAGGAGTTGGTTGGGAAAGTTACCCAAGTAGTTGGAGTTTTGACCCAAATATGTGGGTTTGGACCCAAGACAATTAATTATTTATTCTAATTTAAAAACTGTCATGATCATAAAAACTGTCTTCAAGGGGTATCTGAAGTATTTTTCCATGATGGCATCAAATTTATTAGCATCTTAACTTTCCTTTAGAGCAAACCTAAGATGGTTAGTGGTTTACTTTCAGTTTAGGAGGAAAAAGATGCATGTGCAACATGCTTTACTTGAAAATAGTGTTAGAAGATATTTGGTGAAGAAAAAGTATGGAGTGTGATGTGAAGTTTGGTATTAGTCTGTTGTGATCCTTTGTGGACCCATGAAGACACTTTCAGTATCTAGTGCAAGGCATTTTCTCCTTATTGTTGACATATTTAGGAAAATGTACATGTTTTTCTTAACAATAAATTTTGTTGCATTTGTTGAGTTCAAGAACTTAAGAGAGGAATGGAGAATGAATTAGGGAAGAGAATTAAAGTCCTTCAATCAGATAAGGAAAGGGAGTTTGCATCAAACGAATTTGCCAATTGTTACACAAGTGAAGGGATTTAAAGGCAAAGACAATTCTACACTTTATTTACTTGAATAGAATGGGCTGGTTGAATGAGGAAATAGGATAGTGCTGGATATTTCCAGATGTATATTTTTTGAAGGCAAGGGATTTCCAAGTAATTATTTACTATCTTATTGATTATTTTCATCATCACTCTCAGTGGTGCCTCTAACGTCTCTGTTCAAACAAACTTAAAGTCTTTGGTCAAGTTATATCAGCTAGTATCATACATTGATCAAATGCATCTGAAGCAACCTGCCTACTATTCTTTGTTTTGCATGTGTCAATGAGAAATATACCTTAAGTGTGATGATGCCTTTTTGTTCTGAAGCTTCTTGCTATCAACAGTATACCACAAGGTTTAGGCTTGTTGATTCCTTTTAGGATCCCTTCAAATTGTTGGCCTTGTTCTGCAAACCACTCATTCAAGACAGTGTTAATGACTATTATATCATGCCAGCAAACTCTAGAAGATCTTTGTGCTTAGCGAAACTGTATGATCTTCAGAACTTACTCACTGCTGGTATACTTTAGTTAGGCCCATAGGAGGACTATCATGAACACTTTAGGATTATTTTCATATAAAAGGTTATTGTCACAAGGGTGTTATATCAAAACACTGCAATGATAGTCTTAAGCAACTACTACAGGGAAATGATGAACCTTGAGGCTTACTACTGCAATAAGATAAAGCTATTGTATACAGTGAGACTGCTTGACAACACAACTACTATGGAAATGATGAGATCTTAATTCTGATGTCCTTTCACTTCTTCAACTTAAATGGTGTTGTAATGTAAATTATGTTTCCATAGTTGAAGATCTGAAGTATTTTGCGATATTGTTATTGTACCATGGCACCTGGATCGGATCCAGTGTTTATCAACACTTTTTTAATAGCATGTTTTATTTTCTTCTTGTTGTTGTTCATTGGAAATTCTGAACCACTTTCTCAACTGTCAGATTAGATGGAATATTCATGCATATTCAGCTCTGTTAGTAGAAAAGAATGTAACCATTTCAGGAATTAGTAGTTGGTGATATATGGTTGAAGTTGTAATTGTGGGATGTCAGAGCTATTAGCAGTCACAAGGGTGATTGATGGAAAACGTTTTGAATGCCTCCAAGAAACTTCCTCACTTCACTTGAAAGCTTTATCACCCCTTGGTCTGGATGTCCTATGACATTATAACAATAAATCAAGTTATAAATTTCACTCCAACTGTAGAGAAACATAGTATTCAGAGCATGGATGTATGAAAGGGCCAGTATGTCAGAAGAAAAACTCACCAATGCTATCCATGGCTTGCTCCAACTTGAAAAGATAGTCACGGTTATTCCCACATGGACCAACAGCTTTTGCAATTTGCCTGCATACAAGATGATGCCATCTGTAAGTGAAATTCTGTTGAAACGTTTTATACTTAAAACAAATCTCATATTTCAAACATTTGGGTCAAATATACTTTTTTAAGTCACACACCTTGCCATTTCTTGCAGTGGAGCTGGGCCCAAATAGTACTTGTTTATGTTCTTGTTTGGAGTTGATATGAACCTGCAAGAATTATAAAACCAATGATTATGATGAATCTACCAGTGATTATGATGAATCTGTCTAAAAAGCAGGAGCAAAATGTATTGCCATATAAAACAAAGCCAACAAAAAATGAGACAAGCCCAGAGAAATTAAGGCTATGAGATCAAATCTTCTTGAACTCACACTAGGACTCCAGTCAGAAATGGGGTTGCAAAATCTCTTTCCTCCTACAATAACAAATCCACCATTGAAGATCAGACATCATATAAAAATTTCAAACACATTAATAGATTCTATATATTTCCAATAAATTGTTAGGTAGTTTCCATATATATGGAGCAATGCAGAGCATCTTACTATGTAGAAATCTACAGAGGCCTTAAGATCATATTCACATTCCCTCCTTTCCAGATATTGATTATCACATTTATTAGTAAAAACCCATCAGCGTTTTTCCCATTAATAGGAAAAGAAAAACATGCTAAACAAAACAGTGAGACTCCCATTTCATCTCACCTCCATAGCCAATCTTTCCTTCTCTGGTTCTCCTCTCACATAGTAAGCTCTACCCCACTAAGAATATCAACCAAAAATCAGTGTCAGTCCATACAGAAAAAAACAATGGAGATGCAGAAAAATACCCTTCACAAGACAAATAAAAACCAATAGAGTTTAAACAGCCTTTACATGGATTGCTTATTGCAAAATATCTAGTATTCCCAGCAAGGTACATAGCTCAAAAATTATATGGGAATATAGACAGAAGATAAATGTAAGTTAAGAATATTCTCTATTCTTACACAAATAGCTCCCTCCTACGCTTCCAATGTACAAGTTCGAGCTGGAGACTGTGGAGTCCCACGGTGGTCAGTACAAGCTGCAAAAAGCACAAGGAGGAAGTCCCTTTAAACAACCATTCCAGCAGTAACACCATTTTTCATTATTGAATGATGTGAATAACTCATCAGTATGAAAGAAATTTAAACCTAAATTAAAAATTATTTGGTAGCCTTTGATATATCCAACAAATTCTTCATCAACCTCAACATCCACAAGCCTATACAACCCATTATGTTTTAGCACAGATGCAATCACCTAACCATTGGTCCATTACCTTTATCTTTCACAAAACGATTTTCAACACTAAATGAGGCCTCCAAATATGGACTCTATATTCTTATCTCACTAATTGAGAGAATATTTTTATCCATATCTGATCAATGGTATGTAATGCACATTCTCAAAAGTACACTTATTAACATCTAACAATTTCATTTGAACATCCCCACAATTTTCCACAAAATGCACCCAACCAAAACCAAAGACTATAGTTTCTATTTTGGATTTGGCTTCAACGAAGGTAATAAACCAATCCTTCTTGATGGTCATGTGATTTAAAGCACCAAAATCAAGGAACCAATTATGTAAAGGCCTACCTCCCACCTAAGAAGAAATTCAAATATATATATATATATATAGATACTATATATGTTCTAGGGATCTTGCTGCCTGGCTGTCATAGGTTTCCAGCTGTGCAGGTGTTTATTACTATTGTGAATTGTGTGTGGCACTAAACTGGGATTGAGTTTAATACACAGTTCAATGCTTAGATTTTTTTATAATCCAGAGCCAATTCATCCCTTTGTCTTGTCCATTCTCGCCGCATTTCATGATTGAAAGTATGATTAGGTCAAAGTTCATCAAGGGTGAAAACTGTTTCAATCATAATTGACTTCATCACATCCACGGACAAGTTGCCAGTAATTGATATCTGGCCATATTTTTCATGCCTATAGAACAATATGGTTCTTTGGGTTATATTTTATTTGGACTTATAAGTTATAACTACCAGATTTGAAAAGATGCATATACTGAAAATGTATCTCTCCTTGTACAAATTTAAAACAAGACAGCATTTGTACAACAATAATAGGAGAGCATTGGCAAGTTCTAGAGTGGGCCTCCTCTCCAATCAATGGAGCTATCAGGTAAATACAGGGTGCCACTGCTACTACTTGTGGGATTCTGCTACAAACAGATTCATGGCATGGAATGGGCATGACGTGGGGAATGGAGTTTTTCTAATGGTTCTCTTCATGTTGATGGTTATAATTTTAACAAATTCAGTAGGGTGGCTGCAACTGGCACATATTCTTTTCAATATCCATATTTTGAAGGCATGAGAAGGAATAATATTTTGAAGAAGTGAAAATCAGTTCACCTTATTATAATTACCATGCTAGGTCTTCCTTTAAGAGCTTCACAACATCAAATAATTTCCATAAATATGGTTGTAAGAGTGGTGATGGTGTTTTAATGTAAATTATGTTTCCATTGTTGAACATCTGAAGTATTTTGTGATATTGTTATTGTACCATGGCACCTGGATCGGATCCAGTGTTTATCAACACTTTTTTTTAATAGCATGTTTTCTTTTCTTCCTATTGCTATTCATTTCTCCTCAAAATCCTCTCCAACCTCAATATCATTGCTAGTAGTAGCATGAGAAACAACACTACACTTAGCAGAACTAGAGGAACGCGTTTTCCAAACTGCACGAGAACTACTTCCCTCACGAGTCACCATGTACCATGCTTGGTCTCGGTGGTTCTCTTCCTTCTACTCCTGGTTCAACTACCATATCTTCATTGGAACCAACACCCCAAAGTCCACTAGACAACGATTCACCATTTTGTAGTAGTGATTCACCATGATTTTACAAGATAATATAATCTTGTGAGAGATTCGCAAAAAAATTATATATACATATTATATTATTAATAAAATCGCCTTCCATTTTTCCTATGTATCATGGGGATTCGCCCATTTATTATATATATAAATTTAGGGGGGTTCTTAAAATTTTCCCTGGATGGGTCCTATAAAATCAATGGCCCACTTGTCAAAAGCCTATAAAGCTACTTGAGGCCGTAATGGCATCTCATCTTGGCACGAGGGTCGTCCTGTTCATTGGCAAGTGTTGCATGATCTGCAATAGGTGTACGAATCCTGATGCAGGGTAGGCCACCATAACCCAGCCCTCAAAATATTTTGTGTTGTTTCCCGTCCTGCATAGTGGCCTCCGGCAACACCATCATGTGCTTCTGCTAATACAGCAGGTCGTTCATGTTCCAAGATGTATCTGCGCAGTATTTCATCTGTGCTTAGCTTGTATAACTAACCCGCGTTGATAGTAAAGTCTGCTGCCCGAGTAACCAACTCCTTCTTTTGTTGTACCGAATATTCTGCAGGGGCCACGCCTGTAGTGAGGAACTCAATTATATCAGCAAAGTGTGCATCAACCAGCTTAATAGTAAACAGCTGCGCATCTGGTAAACCCTCTTCCAAGCTAGTAGGTTCTTCCCCAGTTTCAATGTGAGACAGATGATCTGGGCCTGCATTCAACCTTCCGGGCTTGATGATGATCTCAAAATCATATTCTTGGAATAGCAACAGCTAGCGGAAAATATTTCCCCCCAACACAGGCTTGTTTACCAGGTATTTCAAAGCCGAGTGATCTGTGAACATTTTAAAGTGTCCACCCAGTAGATAGTGTCGATATTTCTGTAACGCATAGACCATAGCCAATCCTTCGTGCTCAGTGGTAGAGTAGTTTCATTCTGCGCCCGAGATTTTTCGACTCGCAAAGGCAACCGGGTGATCAATATCTCCTTCGCTAGGCTACATGAGGACAGTGCCCAACGCGATTCCAGACGCATCCACATGTACATGAAATTCCTTCAACCAATCAGGAAATATGAGGATCGGTGCAGAAATCATCTTCTCTTTGAGTAGTTCGAAGCTCTTCTGACACTCATCATCCCAAAAAAAGGAAACATCTTTCTTTAGTAGCTTTTCCATAGGTGCCGTGATCAGGGCGTATCCTTGAATAAATTTCCTGTAATATCCTGTGTGTCCAAGAATATAACGCAGCTATTTTTCCATTGTTGGGACCGCCAGGTTTATAATTACGGCAACCTTCGCAGGATTAACCATCAGCCCTTGCCAGCAGACTATATTCCCGAGTAGGATTCCAAATGGTACAAATAATATGCATTTCTTAATATTCAAGGAAATTTGGTGCCTCCGGCACGCATCCAACATTAATCACAGGTTAGAGACATGCTCCTTTACCAGGCCAAAGACCATCCAGTCATCGAAATAAACCTCTAGGAATTTATGAATAAACTCCTTGAATACCGCAACTACGACCCGAGAAAAAATAGCAGGTGCGTTCTTGAGACCAAAGGGCATGACCGTATATTGGAAGGACCCCCATTCAGTCGTGAAGGTAGTCTTACTCTAATCTTCAGGTGCAATTCGGATCTGGTGGTATCCGGAGAACCCATCGGTGAAGGAATAGGCCTCCTGTCCGCCCACGCTATCAAAGATTTCATCAGAAAAGGGTGTGGGGAAGGGTTCATGGACACAGGCATCATTTAACTTGCGTATATCTACGCAGATGTGTATTTCCCCTTGGTATTATTTTCCTGGATGACCATTGGACTTACCCAATCCGACTGCTCAACTGGTTCAATGATACCTGCCGCAAGCATTTTGTCCAGCTCTTCCTTGACCTTTTTCTTGTATTTAGGATTCAGTCGGTAAGGTCGTTTCTTAAAGGGCCATGCCTCAGGTTGTAGAGTGATGTGCATAATACCAAGGTCCCTGGTGATGCCCTTGAGCTTAAAGAACTTTGTCAGAAATAGGTCCTGATACTCCGTGAGTAATTCTGCGATTTTGCCTACAGTCCCTTCATCCCAATAGTCCCCAACCTTATCCAGCTTAGGGTGTTCCTCCGTCCCAATATTAACATCACGCAGCTTAAGAGGCTTCGTTACATCAATATTCTACAGCGATGGCCCCACGACAGCGTGTTCTCCTTCAGATTCTGGGACGAAAATGTTTCGAGGATTATCTTCTTCCTCATCAATCGCCAAGCTCCGGCAATTGGCTATGTCTTGCATCTGCGCTACCCATGTCAGGACTGTCGGCACGGTGTGGTGGTGATAATTCTTAAAGACAAATGCATCAATATCCTACAAAAAATTTTCGAGCATCTCTGTCCCCCCAATCAATCTAAATGTTCCGAAAAAGTCCTCCTTTAGCACTTCCCAGTGGCAGGTGCGCTGGTGCAATTCTGCATCTAAGTACCAAGCGGCTGGGATAGGACCCAAGGCGTGAATAAATAGATGGACCCATTCTTCTGAAGTTCGGTCGGACCATTTGGTCATCCAGATACGCATATGTGCGCAGGGGTCCCCGGGTCCGAGGAAAATCCTGGTGCATATGTCAGCTAGCGGGGCAAACTATAGAATCATCCTTTCTCAACACGTTTCCCAATCTGGGAATGCTTTCTTGTGGGTGTCCCACACATAGCCAAATTAAGGGCCCAGAGTTGTCGTTCTCTTGGCACCCTAGCTTCTAGTGTCCTTAGGAATTCCTGGAAACTACCAGCCTCATCAAAGTGGGGTAGATCTCTTACCTCAGAGGAAATGCAGTAGAGGGTTCTTGCGACCCAGGGGCAGCGCAGCGCCGAAACCTTGTGTAACTGGTTTTTCCAATTCTCCAGTTTCTCATTAGTGTCAGAACAACATTCACTATCTCTCCAAAATATCTTGTATGTTGTGGGTTTAATCATGTCTTCATCCTACGTAGTCAATCTGTAAATGTGGTCTAGTTCCTCTCGTTCATAGGCTGATTCTGTATACCGTGCACCTTCTGCTGGATCTAGTGGTACTATTACACGTGTATCATTGTTTCAAATAGTATGCTGTGCTTGTTGAGATTGACGACACCCCCCATGTCTATAGCCCAGTCCAGCTCGAGTAGTGCAGGGTACAGATCTGTATCTTCCACGATTTCTATGACCTCAAAGCTAGCTAGGACTTTTACTCCTGCGATATCTACCATGACTCTTGGCAACCATCCTAGTGGGATGATCTTCTATTGATTCTCCATGCGTAGCTGGATAGTGGACCATTCCAACTTAGGTTTTCCCATTCGTTGCCATGTTTGCTTTGGTAGTACGTTCGCATCCGACCCTAAATCGAGAATAACTTGGTCCATCTTGTAGTCGCCAACCTGCGCAGTCAACCACATTTCTCTTCCGGTGCATTTCTTGTAACCATATAACCGGTGGACACCTCTGGTCTCAGGAATTGTGTTGGGCTGGGCTGCGCAGCTATGCAATAATACTTGAAGAGTTTCTATAGCCGGCTAGTTACGTAGTAGTTTCAAGCATGCCTTTAGAAAAGGCTCTATTTTTATGACATCCCTCACCGAGCTAGGATGTCTAATGATAAGGGGCCCTATATTGCAAAGCAAATACAAGGAGGACTGTATGGACTATCGAAACCCCTTTTTCGCCTACCGAAACCTTTGAAAGGGCTAAAAATCCACCTTTTAGCTCTAAAATCGCTCATTCTAACATATCAATCCTCTAAGCACCTTTCGGCGTAAGACCTTAGCCCCCATTTCTCATATGACCCCGCTCTATGACCGATGGCTAAAATCCCTTAAGCCCTCTTTGGCCATCAGACTTCGTTGGTTCCCAACTCCACTCATTTTCTCTTTTGTTTCACCGCCGAGGTTCATCTTTGTCGAAGAGATCCTGACTGTTGATCTCCGCAGATCCAATAGCCATCACGTGTTCCATTTCCGCCTGTCGGCTATCGCAAATCACTCATCACCACCTTACATTCCTTATTCATTGAACTCCTTTTCTGCTGATGTGCGAAACCCCAACGCAATCCTGACTGTTGATCTCCGCAAATCCAATAGTCATCGCTCGTCGCTCTTTGCCCATCCATCGCACATCACACTTCGTTGTACTCCATTTTCACTCTATATTTTTCCGCCGATATCATCTCCACCAAGAAGATCCTAACCGTTGATCTCCCCTAGATCCAATGGTCGTCGCGCTTCGCCTTTCTCCATCATCCATCGTGCCTTCGCCAATTTCCTAACCACTCATCCACTATTGCATTCCCCACTCTGATCTGGACCGTTAATCTTCTCCATCCAACGGTGATCGCTCCTCTTCGCCTTACAACCTCGAAATTGATCACCCCACTATGCAACAAAATTGCTGACGTCATTGTCGGTCCCACCCGACCGCGCAAGTACGTCCGTCGCGTTCATCTGCAGCCGTTGATCTAGATTGCCCAGATCGAACGGCTCCCGCTCATTTTCGCATCCATTTCACAGCAGCTACCCAACGCGCAACTCCTACGTGAACTGGGCGATTTTGTGAGGACACACACCGCCCACTTGACTGTATTGCATTCATTTCGCTCATTACCGCTTACCACGTTCCGCCTGCGCTAAAACCACTCTAGTTTTCCGCCAAACTTCTTTTTGCATAACTTTGCACCAAATCATATTTAAACTCTAATTTCACCATGGAAACGCCTCTGCTGCATTCCCTGCCTCCACACTGCTCTTCTGCCTTCACCTGAGCCTTCTGAATTAGTCTATGCCTTCATCGCAGGATTTATTTAACAGGTTTGCTGTCTGTGCAGGTTTTCATGGCATTTTAAGTATGCGGGCCATCTCATAGCCAATCACAGTGGCTCAAGGCCAAGGTTGATGATCCTCCATGCCCAGGAAGCAGAGAAAAAATATGAAGAGGGTCAATTCCACATCCAAGCCAATGGATCATGACCATTGGCCATTCTACAGGAACCTCCAGCACATAAGGCCAGTTCTTCCACTAACTAGCAGTACTGCATTCTCCAGCACATAAGGCCAGCTCTTCCACTACTAACGGTATCGCCTTCCCCAGCAGCAGTAGTGGCTCCGCCTCATCAAACAGTAATGATAATTCATGACTGGGCCTATGTGGCATTTTTACCTTATGTTCTTTTCACTTCATCATTTCGGGTGAAATCCTTATTTCACTCCCGCAGTTTTTACTTTTAGTTAGTATATTGTTTACATTTCAGTTAGAACGGCTTTAGGCCTACGCTGTAAGATGATGAGAGGAATTTTTACCTCATCATCATTTCTATTTTTTATTTAGACATGAAAAAGCATACAAGCACGCGGGGAAGATATTTTCCCAAAATATCTTCTCACACATAGGAACCATAGGTTATAAAAACAGGAAGAAAACACTAACAGAGGGTTCCAGATTTTCCAAAGGACTCACTAGCTCGAGTATTCTGTATGTATTTTGTATGAAATTTGATAGTGGATGCTTGAAGATCCCATAGGGATTCATTAATAAGAAGTTTTGCTGGAATTAGGGATTTTGCTCGGGATGATTCACAGTTTGTAACTCTCTCTCTCTCTATCTTTTAATATAAGTGCTCATTTTGTATTTCTCCATACTTCTCGTACCTACAGGTTTTGGAATGCGAGTGCTCCCATTTTTGGATGTGAATTTATCATAGCAGATACTCATGTTTTATACATCCATAGCACTTTAAATATGGCCCAAGCCTGATACATTGTTCATTTTATATCTCTTTCACCGTTCTTCTAATACTAAATACAATGGATTCTTATCTTTGAACGAGCCCAGATATATGGATTCTTATCTTTGAATAAGCCCAGTATATATGGATTCTTATCCTTGAATAAGCCCGGTTATATTTGATATCTTACTCCATCTTCTACCATATTCATTGCTCACATATAACTTGATAACTGTGTATTCATTTTAGAAGTTGGCACCCTTTTACAGCATTCTGCTTTAGAGTTGTCTGATGCATTTACTTATTGCAGTTTGTACTCAATTTCTGCATTTTTCCTAGTTGGTGTGTTCAACTTTGGAGTTTTGGTTCCACCCTTATTAAAACCATTCATCTAAGTGATAGTTGCATGACAGCCAAACATTTCCAACTGCGGTCAGTTGAGTCATATGCTCCTTGCATTTAAGATGTCCTAGGCACTAGTCTTTATACAACTCAAGGCTATCTCTAGGAGCTACAACATCTTTTTGGCGTCGTTGCCGAGGAAACAATTTAAAGAACTAAATCCCAAGGCCTCGACAAATATTCGTCCACCCTTCAGAATAGGTGAGTAGAAAGGGTTGGGATTAGTATATCCCTCACCTTGGCAACTCCACTATCATTCTAAGGATAAAGCGCATTGTAGTCCTGGCTTCCCGAAAGCCACACCTGAGGTCAGATACATCCCAGTTGAGAACACCTTCAATGTCTGATCCAAAGAACATTTTGCACAAGAGAATTTGGAGAGAAAGACAATCAGCTTATACAGATATTCCCATATTCTCCCTGGAAGACTCTCCATCATCCTCTCAATTATCTCAAGATCAAGGTCCTGATTCTACTGTAAGAATCCTTGACTATACTTCAAATAGCCCCTCCCTAGAAAATATTGAAGTCAAAGAAGAGGCTGAGTCTGTAGACACCATGAGCTTCTTTCTGCATCCCAATCTCGAAGCCGAAGAAGTTAAAGAATTCATAGAGGTTTCCACTTCTCATATTCCAGCAGTTCAATCAACCCCTCAAGATGTTGTTCAGTATATCCCCATTTTCATACATACTTCTCTTCCACCACCTCATATTATACATCAGAATCTCCCGCCACCCCCATAACCTCCGATGGTTGTTCCTGGCTTCCTATTGAAAAAATATGCCCCCCTGGAATTGCCTCAGATCCCGAATGACATGCCTCAGGATTACCTAAAGGTCTTACCTCGTTTCAATGGGAAAGAAAATACTGTCGCTCAGAAACACCTTGAAGTATTCTGTGCCTTCGCCGAAAATTTCAATGTTGAAAATTTGGATGTGGTGTTGAGATTGTTTGTCCAGTCTCTAGATGGAGAGGCCAGAAAATGGTTCAAGACCTTGCGGGACCACTCCATTAATAACTGGGAGGAAATGGAAAATTCCTTCACCAGGAAATGGGGAGAGAAGAAGGACCATGTATACTGTCTTACAAAATTCAACGCACTTAGAAAGAGACATAATGAAGACATGTCCAAATCCATCAGGAGGTTTAATAAATTATATACAAGTCTCCCAGCTGAAATGAAGCCTCACCAGATCGCTGCTAAAGTGGTGTTTGTAGTAGCCTTCGAGTCAGAATTTGGATTCTCTCTAAGAGAAAGGAAGTCTGCTACTTTGGATGAAGCCCAGACTGATGCATTGGAAGTGGAAGCCAAATTTGCTTCTACGGGTAAATCAAAAGGGAGGTCAGACCATGATGCTAGAGGTAGAGGGAAAGAAGAAGCATCTACCTCAAGTCAAGATAGAGAGGTAGCAGATTACAAAATAGAGGAGATGAGTAAAATTATCAAGAACCTTTCAAGCAAGCTGGTGAAGCTTGAGCTCAAGGCAAAGAACTCATCCTTCAAGCCATTCCAAACTGATCCAAACAGGGGATTTAACTCAAAATATAGAAAGTCTCCTCTTCAAATATTGCAGAGAGAGCGGAAGGAGTAGAAAGACCACATATAGCCCCCGCTGTATCTAGAAGGGCATATGGACGGCCCTGCAGAAGATGCCCCTGATGGGCAAGACAATCAATATCTTTCTTACTCGGAAGGTGAAGAAGTTGAGCTTTCCTTGCAATAATATGAAGGACTCGAACTCCCCTTGCAAGAAGAAGAAGAAAAAACAAGCGCTGCTAAAGATACGGAGATTGATGATTACTGCAAGAAATTCGTGGACTTCATGCAGGCACAGTTCAACAGAAAATACGATCTCAGGTCCTTTAGGAAGAGGATGCGCACACAAGAACAAGAAGAAGAGATGCCTCAGAAAGAGACAGTTGTTCAGAAAGTCGGAGATAAAGGTAAGAGACCTATAACTGAACCTTTACATTCTAATGACTCCATTCCTTTCCTCTTCTAAGTTGGCCTCTAATCCAAATGCAAATGTTAAACCTATTCCGAGGGAAGAAAAACCTCCAGCCATGATAAATGAACTAAAGGAAAATACCATAGAGAAGTCCCCCTCTACTTTTAGTCTTCAAAAAGAACTGGAAAAGGTTAAAATCTCATTCCCCCTAACTGAACTCCTGAAACAACCAGTCTGCCAGTCTCAGGTGTCTTCTTTCATGCTTCCTCAAGGAGCAGCCCCAATCCCAGATAGTTTAAACCTCCAGGAAGAAAGGCCTATGGTAATGTTCGGTCCTCATGTTGAGGAGTTAGATGCTTCAACTCCTCTTTTCTATGTCTCTTTAGTAATTCATGATTTGTTGTTGCACAACTGTATGCTGGATTCCGAGGTGTCCCATAACCTGTTACCTCTGTCGGTGATGGAGCAATTAGGGCTGCAAATCACTCACCCATATAAATATCTCTACTCTTTTGATTCTAAAAGAGTCAAATGTTTGGGGATGATCAAGGATTTGGTGGTCAATCTAGCCCAAATCCCAGCTAGGAGCATGGTAATGGATATAATAGTGGCCGACATTCCAGCTCGGTTTGGGATGCTGTTATCAAGATCATGGGGTACAAAAATCGGAGGATTTATAAAGCTGGACCTAACCTATGCAACCATCCTTGTGTTTGGAAGCTAAGAAAGGAGATTATACTGGGAAGCAAGGTTTGTGAAGATGGTCACTAAAGCCGATAATTCAGTAAATTCGCCGGTGTACAGCAAAGAGGGTGAGTTTTCTTGTCTAATGCTTGAAGAAGACCAAGATTAATTGCAGGAGCCATCTTTCTGTCAAGTAAAGACTGAGCAGTCTTCAAGTAACGAAGAAGGTGGGGTTTATACCTTTCACTTTGACGGAGCCAGCTCAAAGGAAGGGAATGGAGCTGGGATTCCCCTGATCTCCCCTACTGGACAACTGGTCCCATTATATTTCAAATTGGAGTATGAAGCCACAAACAATGTGGCTGAATAAGAAGCCTTGCTTCTAGGTCTACAAACAACAAAGAATATGAATATTCAAAATTTAAAAGTTTTGGGAAATTCTGAACTGGTGGTGAGACAGATAAGAAACCAATGTCAGGCTAAGCATCCTCGGTTGAGGGCTTACTGAAACGATGGGACATGGTAAAAAATTCATTCTTTGCATTCAACATTCAATTCATGCCAAGAGACCAGAATAGAATGGCGAACTCTCTCACAGTGGCTACAAGCACTTTCCGACCACCTCAGAACCCCCTCCTGAGGTATGAAATAGAGGTTCGCTACCATATTTCCATCCCTGACAATGTCAAACACTGGCAGGTGTTTGAAGACGAAGAGCAAGTGAAAAGATTCATGGATACTGTTGGGGAATTTTCTAATTTTGTCATAGATGTTGGCGAGGAGGAGACTGAGGACCTTCCTCAGAATAAATGGCAGGATACCATGGCTGGGCACAAGGTGTTGCAACTCACAGGGAATGTAATACCCAGAGGACTGGTCCCTCTAGAGAGACTATTTGATAAGAATGATGTCCCAATCTGGCCAAGTAAGGTTGTTGAATAAAATCAAGTAGATGACCTGAACCTCGACACGGAGGCCAATCCCAAGATTGTGAAATTGTCTAATAAGGTACCCGAAGAATACAAAGAGAAATATCACAAGCTATTTCAGACATATAAAGACGTCTTTTCTTGGTCCTATCAAGATTTGAAGACTTTTGATATTATCATTATCCAGCACAAGATTCCATTAAAAGGAGATGCTAAGCCACACAAACAGAAATTAAGACAAATTAATCCCTTACTCCTTCCCTCCATAGAAAAGGAAATCAAGAAACTATTGACTGCTAAGATTATTGTGCCATTAAGATATTCTGAATGGGTGGCCAACTTGGTTCCATTCCGAAATAAGAATAGAGAGATAAGACTATGTGTTGACTTTCGGAACTTGAACAGAGCATCTCTGAAAGACAATTATCCGCTGCCAAAGATGGACCATATATTGCAGAAGGTGGTAGGATCTTGAAAAATTTCTATGATGGATGGATTTTCTGGATATAATCAAGTAGCAGTGCTTCCGGAGGACCAAAAGAAAACCGCATTCACTACTCCTTGGGGAACGTTTATGTATGCTCGAATGTCATTTGGATTGATCAATGCGGGGGCTACATTTCAAAGGGCCATGGACATTGATTTTGTGGGGGAACAAGACAAATTCATGGTGGTGTACCTGGACAATATCACAGTCTTCTCAAAGGACAATGCTGAACATATGGAGCACTTGCGCAGAACCTTTGAAAAGTGCCGCAGGTATGGATTGTCTTTAAACCCACAAAAATCTATGTTTTCTTTAGAAGAGTGTAAACTATTGGGGAATATTGTAAGAAAGGTAGGGGTAAAAATTGACCTGAAAAGGGTAGATGTCATAAATGGTATATATGTTATGGCCTAAATCTACCTCAGGCTGAGGAAGGCAGAGTCTAGGGTAACATCAAACCACGCTTAATCTGGTAGCTAGCCCTACCAGATCGGGAGAGGGCTCCCTCCTGGTCAATCTCAGCAAAAATAATCAGTGAGGCTTGATATGACTTGAATGAAAATTGATTTTAGGCTAGGTATATATGTAAATGAGTTTGATTTGATTTTGAGGGTGTTTGTTGGATCAAAGGGAAGGGCAAATTTTGGGTCAGGGGAATGATCAGTTTCGTAGAGAGCTGAATGGGGCAAGGTAGGAAATTGTTTTGATGCTTCAATTTTGACTTAAATGGATAGCTCTAACCGGTGAGGAGTTGAAGAGGGAAAGAGACTTTCAAGAATCCCCTTCAGACAGTTGAAAACATAGAAAATTAAATAAAACTCAAGGTAGAGCACTACAAATCTAATGAATTCCACCTTTATCCTTGTTTGTTTAACTTAAGAAGAAATAAGAGGGAAGATGATACACATAAGCACCAGTAAACTTACATTAACAGAGAGAAACACATCATCAACAAAAAAATCCACATGAATCCCAAGGAGTGCTACAAACCCTGGTCTATTTCTTTGCCAAACTACAGAGATGAAATATACAATAAAGCTCAAAGTAATCCCAAGTGTCCAACCCATGCCAATGACTAAAAAATTACAAGATATAAGAAACCAAAAACTCATCCCAACCTCTAGGGGTCGAGCTCACAAGTTTAATATCTGTTTCAACAAGATCTAAACTGAGAACTGGAAAATAGGCAGTGGAACAGCTTGCCTCTATAAGATAGGAAACTAATTCATTCAATTGCAATTCACCTTTTGATGGATGAATCTACCTACGTGAGTAAAAATTTAACAAAATTACATCAATATCCATCAAAATACATCCAATTACATCATGAGTTTAACATTTTCGAGTAAGAAAGTCAAACTGTCCAAAACTAGGTGAAAAACAGAGTTACTGAGTCCAAAATGAGCAAAAATCCCCAATGCGCCATGCCTGATTTCTCTATGCGTCGCACCAGTTTGGAGCTGATTTTGAAGGCCTTCCCGTGATCCAAATTGGCTCCAAGTGGGCTTGTTGGAAATTTCTGCCTGTCTACTTTCCAACACAAGTGGAATTTCTGAATTTGGCTTCAATTTTCCCCTCCAAAAATGAGTTCTCCCAACATTGCTTCCTATGTGTCCAAAAAGGGGCAGAAAGGTCATTTTTAGGGTGTTTTTGACCCTTCTAGAAGCCCAAAACCTGTCAAAATATCTTGGCCATGGGTAGACATGCATAAATTTTCATATATTGAGTTAGGGGAAGGGGTCCAAAAGGGAAAAACACAGGCCTAGCCTAGAAAATTGCCAAGTTGTAGCAAGAAACTAGGGTTTGTGTGAAAATGAGGAATTTGGGGGATCTCAGTGATGGGAATTGTTTAATAAGGTACATTAAGGATAGGGGAAGGTATAAGAACATCATGATACAAGTTTTGCTGATGATTTGACCATCCAAGAGAAATTACCTTCAAAACCCTAGGAGAGGGAAATGAACCTTACCTAGGCACAACTGAAGCATGAAAAAGGTGTAAAATGACCTAGTGGAACTTGAAATGATGATGACAACCCTCTGAATGGTGGTACACTCAGCGGAATGGTGACATGGACCGCCATTTGGAAAATTTTGAAAGGAGTGAAAACAAACCCTAGACCTAATACCTAGTGACCAAATTTTACTTGAAGGCTCACTGAAATGACAAAATTTGACCTTGACACCTTAAAATCACTTTGTAAGAGCATGTTTGATCACTGGAGGAAGGCTGCAAAGACTGACACTAACATTGGCTCCAATGGGGATGGTAGCTCCCTGGAGGTGCCAAGAACTACAGATCTTTGGAAAGCAGACAGTGCCTTCATCCATTGGGCAATGGAGTCAAAAACTCAAGCTGAAATGCATGACTGAAAACTAATGACTTGACGACATAAATTGACTCTCACTCAACTAAGAACTGACTCGATACTTCAACACAACTGACAAACTAGAAATGATGCTCAAAGTAGAGCTTATTCAATACAACCTACTCTAACAGTTCCATTCATCACCTAATCAAGTGAAATGAAACAACCAATGCAACCAAGTAAGTATTCTGGCTGATGTTTGAATTCTCCGCAAGTGCTCGCTTATGAACATCAAGAGAGAACTACTGAAAGGCAACTCCCATGAAAACTTGTGCAGATCCGTTGAATACTATGGATTCTCTATCCGCCTCCAAAAACACTTCATAAGGATCTTGAAGCTCATGCACACTGGGACTTAGCTCATCCAATGGATTACTTCTCTTCTCCTCATACCATGAATGAAAACTTTGTTTTGAGATTTGTGATGAGCTTTGTGACGAGCATCCTGCTAAAAATGACAAAGAAACCAGCTTTTGGATCAAGTTTATATCAGCACACGTTTCAAGCTCACATGTAGTCAATTGGGAAAGACTTTGACTGCAAACATCATCCAACACATCAGCTATTGGATAGTGAAAAACTTGAAAAGACTATTGCAATACATTTTCTATTATTTCTGATGATATTACATGATTTTCTACAAGCTGCTCATTTGAATATTTACTATGCCAATTTCCCTTCATAAACTGAAATGATTCAAAACAGAAAGGTACAGAATCATCTTGTATCATTTGATCATATGTGCCAACTTCCATGTCTTCATCTGCAACTTGACAATCAATGGAATTCGGGGGCTGCAAATCTGGATATGAGAAGTTTTGAAGAAGGTTTTCATTGCCCTCAAGATGATCCAAATCAAGACTTGTCGACAGTTGATTTCGGATTGCGTGAAAGATCCTTCACTTACTTCAAAAATTTTTGCACTTTCCTCGTCATTTCCATAGCTGATATGTGATGGTTGAAAATTGTATTCGAGCTGCTGAAAGTGAACTTCCTTCTTCCACAAACTAGTTGCTGATTTGTCTGCAAGACTAGCTTCTATTTGGAGAACATAATCATCATCATACTGATCAAATTGAGGCAAATCATCAGTATAAAACACATCATCAAGCATACATGTCATATCAACAGATCTCTCTTCTCCAAGATGATCTACAAAACAATCATTATCAGATCTATGACAAATGGGATAAGAAACAAAATGTTTTGGATCAGCAACCTGTTCTTCTTCAATCATCAAGCCATGGGCTTGAACATTATACTCATTCCTTGTGATGATCCTCTGCATCATCTCTTCCACTACACTTACAAACATGTCAAGCTTTACCTCTAGAGATATCGATTTCTCCGGATCCATGTTTTTCATCTCTTCTTCCTTCAACCTTGCCCTTCAGATCAATAAATCAGCCTCTACATCTACTGCACTGTTCTGCCTCTCTTCAAGTGTTGCAAGATTCCTTTCTCTCAGCTGAAACTCCATTTCTAGATCAAAGGCACCCGGGTAGTTCAAGAGAGCGGATCCAAGAGGAGGTCTTATATCTACTGGCATCGAATAATAAACTTGGTTAAATATGGAAGAAAAATGTTGTACTATCTCCCCTAGCAGTCTTTTCAGCTAGTTATACTCTTCTAAAATCAAGAAAGGGTTTTGTCTGATCACCCACCTGTCGAGGAAAACTTTGCCGAACTGCTGGAAATCTGAGATGCTCGCATCAGGCAGGGTTTTGAACCAACTCTGGACTTTGCCTTGCAAAGAAAGAGCAAAAAGCCTAATACTGACATCTTCTTCATCAACTTCAAAAAGGTCGAGAAAAGATTCAAAATTCAAAACATGTGTCTCAGTAATGATGTTGTTGCGTTCACCATCAAATCTTGGATGATATAGGTCATGATTTTTAGGGAAAGCATAGGATATAGGAGGTAAAATCAGAGGCTTGTATCGATTTAGAATTTTACGAGGTATAGGGGTATGTACAAATGCTACAGAATCAGTCTTGGTCACTTGAGGTTCATCAGTTTGAAGATGGTCATCACAAGATTCGGAAGAAAGGTCTTGATCAAGCTCAAAAGCATGCAAATCTTTGGTATTCACAATCTTCAAAGGGAAGGTATCAACTGTAGATCGAGGATCTTTTCTCAAATACAATATACTTTGAAAAGCCTTCTTGACATTCTCGGGAAAAGAGAAGAAATAATTTATGACAAAGAACAAAATATCTTGGATGAAATTCCAACTTGAATACCTGATCTTTCCATATTGTCCATTCATGTTTTTGCTGGCCAGGTTCATCCTCCAGTGGAGTCCTTGGATCTGATCTCGAAACTGATTTAGAGTCGCTAGGTGAATGATTTCATCCTTGCAGTGTATGATCATTGTCCACCATCCAAAATCAGATCTGAATTTGATTACATTTTACTGAGGAAACCAGATGTTCAGTTCATAAACTAGACCGGAGATTGATTGAAGCAACATTAATCTACTTTCGCTAATGCAAAGCAAGAGCGTTTTGAAGGCTACCTGGCTAACTTCAGGCTCTATCTGTAGATTATAAATCGAACAAAAAACTTCTCTTCCCCAGTATGGTCGCCACTATGTTATGGCATAAATATACCTCAGGCTGAGGAAAGTAGAGTCTAGGGTAACATCAAACCACGCTTAATCTGGTAGCTAGCCCTACCAGATCAGGAGAGGGCCCTCTCCTGGTCAATCTCAGAAAAAATAATCAGTGAGGCTTGATATGAATTGAATGAAAACTAATTTTAGGCTAGTTATATATGTAAAAGAGTTTGATTTGATTTTGAGGGTGTTTGTTGGATCAAAGGGAAGGGCAGATTTTGGGTTAGGGGAATGATCAGTTTCGCAGAGAGCTAAATGGGGCAAGGTAGGAAACTCTTTTGATGCTACAATTTTGAATGAAATGGATAGCTCAGACCAGTGAGGAGTTGAAGAGGGAAAGATACTTTCAAGAATCCTCTTCAAACAGTTGAAAACATAGAAAATTAAACAAAACTCAAGGTAGAGCACTGCAAATCTAATGAATTCCACCTTTATCCTTGTTTGTTTAACTTAAGAAGAAATAAGAGGGAAGATGATACACATAAGCACCAGTAAACTTACATTAATAGAGAGAAACACATCATCAAAAAAAAGAGCCACATGAATCCCAAGGAGTGTTGCAAAACCTGGTCTATTCCTTTGCCAAACTGCAGAGATGAAATGTACAATGCAGCTCAAAGCAATCCCAAGTGTCCAACCTATGCCAATGACTGAAAAATTACAAGATATAAGCAACCAAAAACTCATCCCAGCCTCTAGGGTTCGAGCTCACAATTTTAGGAGCTATTTCAATAAGATCTAAACTGAGAACTAGAAAATAGGCAGTGGAACAACTTTCCTCTATAAGATAGGAAATTGATTCATTCAGTTGCAATTCACCTTTTGATGGATGAATCTACCTCCGTGAGTAAAAATTTAAAAAAATTACATCAGGATCCATCAAACTACATCCAATTACATCATTATTTTAACATTTGGGATTAATAAAGTCAAACTGTCCAAAACTAGGCGAAAAACAGAGTTACTCAGTCCAAAATGAGCAAAAATCCCCAATGCGCCGCGCCTGATTTCTCTATGCGTCGCGCCAATTTGGAGCTGATTCTGAAGGCCTTCCCATGATCAAAATTAGCTCCAAGTGGGCTTGTTGGAAAGGTATGCCAGTATAATTTCCAACACAAGTGGAATTTCTGAATTTGGCTTCCATTTTCCCCTCCAAAAATGAGTTCTCCCAACACTTCTTCCTGTGTGTCCAAAAAGGGGCAGAAAGGTCATTTTTAGGGTTTTTTTGACCCTTCTGGAAGCCCAAAACCTGTCAAAATCTCTTGGACATGGGTAGAAATGCATAAATTTTCATTAAAAATCCAAAAATATAAATTTTTACCCCATAGGAGCTCCCAATCATAAGTGCGCGCCAAGTGGCGCGACGCGTAGAGTTGAAAAAACTGTGTTTAGGCCCAAAAAAACAAAAATTTGAAAAATGTGTCCCAAATTTCTTGAAATTTGGGCTGAATGTCCTCCATCATGTACTATTCTGGGCAAAGGAAGCCTCGGCCAAAATCTGAAGTCTATCTTTCCTTTTCTGACGCTTTAAGGCCCTCTTCAACTTAGTCTTCAGGATCTTGATTCGTACCTTGCAAACATGATTTCTTGCCCAATAATGATTCACCATGTGCCTCAACATGTTCTTTTCCTTTTTGGCCTTCTCCAACATCCTCTCCAAGTGAAATTGTGTCCTTTCTAGCCAAGATTCATGATCATCTTGGATTTCTTGTTCAAGTGTTATCAACTTGGTTTTCCTCTTCTTGGCAGCTTGCCGTTTTGCTTTCATGTTTTGGAGCTCCATGAATGAGTGGGACTGATGAGGGGAGAGTTTGATGCTAGCTATAGGATTTTAGGGAATGAAAGGGTTTATGGGATGATATCTAGGGTTTGGGATGGAAATTAGGGTTTTGGGGATATTTGACTAGGTATATGGGAATTAAGGAATGAGTGGATGAAATGTAACGAGAGGAAAAAAATGAAGGAATAAAGGAGTGAGGGAGTCAGAGATAGATAGAAGTGGAATTGGCAGTGAAACATGCAATTTTCAAACCCTATGCAACTGCTTTTGGCAAGAAATGTAAAGAAGTAGGGTTTTGATTTTTTCTCATTAAATCACCATAAGCGCAAAGAGAAATTCATTCATTTGTCATGGAGGGATGTTAACCTACTTTGGCAATGAAGAATTTAGAAATTTGAGAGCTTTGGTGGAAGATTTGAATGGATTTCAGGCTTTTTAGCTCAATGCGTCGCGCCATCTCAATGCATCGCGCCAGTTCAACTTTTACACTGCAGAGGGCTGCCCAATGCGCCACGCCATCTCTATGTGTCGCGCCTTTTTGCAGGAGACTTTTGGAGACCTTCCCGGTGTCCAAATTGAGCGCAGGATAGCTCGTTAGAAATATTATTGAGTCTAATTTCCAAGCCAACTATAATTTTTCAATTTGGATTTCATTTACCCCATCAAAACTCTAATCTCCCAAGACTGGTTAAAATGTGCAAAATGAGGTTGCCTCAAGGTAGAGTGTTGTTGCAGTCAACTTTGGTAGGTCTTACTCAACTCCAAATTGAGCTCATGATAGCTCATTGGAAATCTATTTGTGTCTAGTTATAATTTGACTCATCAAGAAAGTCATTTGGCCAACCAAGCTAGGAGAAAATGTGATTTTCCCAAGGTCACTTCAGAGGTGCATCAATTCTCCTGAGGCAACTGTAGTTTTGACGTTTCTATAAAACCATGACACCTGTGTAAAAATTGAAGGATTTATTTCTTCCTTGGCCTAGTTTGGAAAAAAAACCTCTCTCAATTTTCCAAAATTCATCTTTTATTACTTAGAAACATCATTGGAGTAAAACCTATCCTGCTGTGTGGAACAAGGGATTTGTCAAAATGAAGCGAAATGAAGGGGATAAGGGGCTTATAAATTATTTAGAAAATTTTGGGAAGTAGGGAGGGATGTTAGGAAGTAGGGGAAAGTTTAATTTCAAATATTGAGTGAGGGGAAGGGGTCAAAAAGGGAAAAACACAGGCCTAGCCTAGAAAATTGCCAAGTTGTAGCAAGAAACTAGGGTTTGTGTGAAAATGAGGAATTTGGGGGATCTCAGTGATGGGAAGTGTTTAATAAGGTACATTAAGGATAGGGGAAGGTATAAGAACATCAAGATACAATTTTTGCTGATGATTTGACTATGCAAGATAAATTACCTTCAAAACCCTAGGAGAGGGAAATGAACCTTACCTAGGCACAACTGAAGCATGAACAAGGTGTAAAATGACCCTGTGGAACTTGAAATTATGATTACAACCCTCTGAATGACGGTACACTCAGCAAAATGGTGACATGGACCGACCTTTGGACAATTTTGAAAGGAGTGAAAACAAACCCTAGACCTAATACCTAGTGACCAAATTTTACTTGAAGACTCACTGAAATGACAAAATTTGACCTTGACACCTTAAAATCACTTTGTAAGAGAATTTTTGATCACTGGAGGAAGGCTGCAAATACTGACACTAACAATATCCTTTCCCAGAAACAAGAAAGAGGTCCAATTTTTTCTTGGACGTATCAACTTCTTGAGAAGATTCATACCGAACTATGCAGAGATAGTCTGGTACATAACTGAGATGCTGAAGAAGGATAATGAAGTAAAATGGACTAATGAGTCGAAGGAAGCTTTTAAAAAAATTAAAAATTCTTTCGCAGAAGCCCCAATATTGGAAGGACCAGATTATGTGAAACCATTCATGATATTTTCGTTTGCATCTCCCCACACCATCGCAGCTGTATTATTGTAGAAAAATGAGGAAGGTCATGAACAACCCATCACCTTTTTCAGCCAAGTGCTTCGTGACGCTAAGCTAAAATATAACATCCTGGAGAAACAGGCTTATTCCTAACCTATGCGACCATCCTTGTGGTACAAAAATCAGAGGATCTATAAAGCTGGACCTAACCTATGCGACCATCGTTGTGTTTGGAGGCTAAGAAAGGAGATTATACTGGGAAACAAATTTTGTGAAGATGGTCACTAAAGCCGATAATTCAGTAAATTCACCAGTGTACAGCAAAGAGGGTGAGTTTTCTTGTCTAATGCTTGAAGAAGACCAAGATTACTTGTAGGAGCCATCTTTCTATCAAGTAAAGACTGAGCAGTCTTCAAGTAACGAAGAAGGTGGGGTTTGGACCTTTCACTTTGACGGAGCCAGCTCAAAGGAAGGGAATGGAGTTGGGATTTTCCTGATCTCCCCTACTGAACAACTGGTCCCATTATCTTTCAAATTGGAGTACGAAGCCACAAAAAATGTGGCTGAATACGAAGCCTTGCTTCTAGGTCTACAAACAGCAAAGAATATGAATATTCAAAATTTAAAAGTTTTGGGAAATTCTGAAATGGTGGTGAGACAGATAAGAAACCAATGTCAGGTGAAGCATCCTTGGTTGAGGGCTTACCGAAACGAAGTATGGGACATGGTAGAAAATTTCTTCTTTGCATTCAACATTAAATTCATGCCAAGAGACCAAAATAGAATGGCGGACTCTCTCGCAGTAGCTGCAAGCACTTTTTGACCACCTCAGAACCCCCTCCTGAGGTATGAAATAGAGGTTCGCTACCATCTTTCCATCCCTGACAATGTCAAACACTAGCAGGTGTTTTAAGACAAAGAGAAAGTGAAAATATTCATGGAGACTGTTCGGGAATTTTCTAATTTGGTCATAGATGTTGGCAAGGAGGAGACTGAGGACCTTCCTCAGAATAAATGGCAGGATACCATGGCTGGGCACAAGGTGCTGCAACTCAAATGGAATGTAATACCCAGAGGAATGGTCCCTCTGGAGAGACTATTTGATAAGAATGATGTACCAATCCGGCCAAGTAAGGTTGTTGAAGAAAATCAGGTAGATGACCTAAACCTCGGCACGGAGGCCGATCCCAAGATTTTGAAATCATCTAATAAGGTACCCAAAGAATACAAAGAGAAATATTGAAAGTTATTTCATACATATAAAGACGTCTTTGCCTGGTCCTATCAAGATTTGAATACTTTTGATATTATCATTATCCAGCACAAGATTCCATTAAAAGGAGATGCTAAGCCACACAAACAGAAATTAAGACAGATTAAACCCTTATTCCTTCCCTCCATAGACAAGGAAATCAAGAAACTATTGACGGCTAAGATTATTGTGCCATTAAGATATTCTGAATGGGTAGCCAACTTGGTCCCAGTCTGAAATAAGAACGAAGAGATAAGACTATGAGTTGACTTTCGGAACTTGAACAGAGCATCTCTGAAAGACAATTACCGCTGCCAAAGATGGACCATAGATTGTAGAAGGTGGTAGGATCTTGACGAATGTCTATGATGGATGGCTTTTCTGGGTATAATCAAGTAGCAGTGCTTCCGGAGGACCAAAAGAAAACCGCATTCACTACTCCTTGGGGAACGTTTATGTATGCTCGAATGTCGTTTGGATTGATCAATGCGGGGGCTACATTTCAAAGGGCCATGGACATTGATTTTGTGGGGGAACAAGACAAATTCGTGGTGGTGTACCTGGACGATATCACAGTCTTCTCAAAGGACAATGCTGAACATATGGAGCACTTGCGCAGAACCTTTGACAAGTGCCGCAGGTATGGATTGTCTTTAAACCCACAAAACTCTATGTTTTCTTTAGAAGAGGGTAAACTATTGGGGAATATTGTAACAAAGGAAGGGGTAAAAATTGACCTGAAAAGGGTAGATGTCATAAATGGTATATCTCTTATGGCCTAAATCTACCTCAGGCTGAGGAAGGCAGAGTCTAGGGTAACATCAAACCACGCTTAATATGGTAGCTAGCCCTACCAGATCGGGAGAGGGCTCTCTCCTAGTCAATCTCAGCAAAAATAATCAGTGAGGCTTGAGATGACTTGAATGAAAACTTATTTTAGGCTAGGTATATATGTAAAAGAGTTGGATTTTATTTTGAGGGTGTTTTTTGGATCAAAGGGAAGGGAATATTTTGGGTTAGGGGAATGATCAGTTTCGTAGAGAGTTGAATGGGGCAAGGTAGGCAACTATTTTGATGCTTCAATTTTGAATGAAATGGATAGCTAAGACCAGTGAGGAGTTGAAGAGGGCAAGAGACTTTCAATAATCCCCTTCAGACAGTTGAAAACATAGAAAATTAAACAAAACTCAAGGTAGAGCACTACAAATCTAATGAATTCCACCTTTATCCTTGTTTTTTTAACTTAAGAAGAAAGAGGGAATATGATACACAAAAGCACCAATAAAATTACATTAACAGAGAGAAACACATCATCAAAATAAAGATCCACATGAATCCCAAGGAGTGCTGCAAACCCTGGTCTATTCCTTTGACAAACTGCAGAGATGAAATGTACAATGAAGCTCAAAGCAATCCCAAGTGTCCAACCTATGCCAATGACTGAAAAATTACAAGATATAAGCAACCAGAAACTCATCCCAGCCTCTAGGGGTCGAGCTCACAAGTTTAGGAGTTTTTTCAAAAAGATCTAAACTGAGAACTAGAAAATAGGTAGTGGAACAACTTGCCTCTATAAGATAGGAAACTGATTCATTCAATTGCAATTCACCTTTTGATGGATGAATCTACCTCCGTGAGTAAAAATTTAACAAAATTACATCAAGATCCATCAAAATACATCCAAATACATCATGAGTTTAACATTTGGGAGTAAGAAAGTCAAACTGTCCAAAACTAGGTGAAAAACAGAGTTACTGAGTCCAAAATGAGCAAAAATCCCCAATGTGTCGCGCCTGCTTCCTCTATGCGTCGTGCCAGTTTGGAGCTGATTTTGAAGGCCTTCTCGTGATCCAAATTGGCTCCAAGTGGTCTTGTTGGAAATTTCTGTCTGTCTACTTTCCAACACAAGTGGAATTTCTGAATTTGGCTTCCATTTTCCCCTCCAAAAATGAGTTCCCAACACTGCTTCCTGTGTGTCCAAAAAGGGGCAGAAAGGTCATTTTTAGGGTGTTTTTGACCCTTCTAGAAGCCCAAAACCTGCCAAAATCTCTTGGCCATGGGTAGAAATGCATAAATTTTCATGAAAAATAAAAAAATATAAATTTTTACCCCAGAGGAGCTCCCAATCATAAGCACGCGCCAAGTGGCGCGACGCGTAGAGCTGAAAAATTTGTGTTTAGGCCCAAAAAAAAAAAAATTGCAAAATGTGTCCAAAATTTCTTGAAATTTTGGGCTGAATGTCCTCCATCATGTACTATGCTAGGCCAAGGAAGCCTCGGCCAAAATCTGAAGTCTATCTTGCCTTTTCCGACGCTTTAAGGCCCTCTTCAACTTAGCCTTCAGGATCTTGATTCGTACCTTGCAAACATGATTTCTTGCCCAATAATGATTCGCCATGTGCCTAAACATGTTCTTTTCCTTGTTGGCCTTCTCTAGCATCCTCTCGAAGTGCAATTTTATCCTTTCTAGCCAAGATTCACGATCATCTTGGATTTATTGTTCAAGTGTTATCAACTTGGTTTTCCTCTTCTTGGCATCTTGCCGTTTTGCTTTCATGTTTTGGAGCTCCATGAATGAGTGGGACTGATGAGGGGAGGGTTTGATGCTAGCTGTAGGATTTTAGGGAATGAAAGGGTTTAGGGGATGATATCTAGGGTTTGGGATGGCAATTAGGGTTTTGGGGATATTTGACTAGGTATATGGGAATTAAGGAATGAGTGGATGAAATGTAACGAGAGGGAAAAAATGAAGGAATAAAGGAATGAGGGAGTGAGAGATAGCTACAAGTGGAATTGGCAGTGAAACATGCAATTTTCAAACCCTATGAAACTGCTTTTGGCAAGAAATGTAAAGAGGTAGGGTTTTGATTTTTTCTCATTAAATCACCATAAGCGCCAAGACAAATTCATTCATTGGTCATGGAGGGATGTTAACTTACTTGGGAAATGAAGAATTTAGAAATTTGAGAGCTTTGGTGGAATATTTGAATGGATTTCAGGCTTTTTAGCTCAATGCGCCGCGCCATCTCAATGCGTCGCGCCAGTTCAATTTTTACACTGCAGAGGGCTGCCCAATGTGCCGCGCCATCTCTATGCGTCGTGGCTTTTTGCAGGAGAATTTTGGAGACCTTCCCGGTGTCCAAATAGGGCACAGGATAGCTATTTGGAAATATTATTGAGTCTAATTTCCAACCCAACTGGAATTTTTCAATTTGGAGTTCATTTGCCTTGTCAAAAATCAAATCACCCAAGACTGGTCAAAATGTGCAAAATGAGGCTGCCTCAAGCCAGAGTGTTGTTGCAGTCAACTTTTGAACGTCTTCCGCAACTCGAAATTGAGCTCATTATAGCTCATTGGAAATATCTTTGTGTCTAGTTATCATTTGACTCATCAAGAAAGTCATTTGGCCAACCAAGCTAGGAGAAAACATGATTTTCCCAAGGTCACTTCAGAGGTGCATCAATTCTCCTGAGGCAACTGTAGTTTTGACATTTATCTAAAACCATGACACCTGTGTAAAAAGTGAAGGAGTTTATTCTTAACTGGCCTATTTTGGAAAAAAACCTCTCTCAGTTTTCCAAAATTTATCTTTTAGTGCTCAGAAACATCATTGGAGTAAAATCTATCTCGATGTGTGGAACAAGGGATTTGTCGAAATGAAGCGAAATGAAGGGGTTAAGGGGCTTCTAAATTCTTGAGAAAAATTTGGGAAGTACGGAGGGATGTTAGGAAGCAGGGAAAAGTGGAATTTCAAATATTGAGTGAGGGGAAGGGGTCCAAAAGGGAAAAACACAGGCCTAGCCTAGAAAATTGCCAAGTTGTAGCAAGAAACTAGGGTTTGTGTGAAAATGAGGAATTTGGGGGATCTCCGTGATGGGAAATGTTTAATAAAGTACATTAAGGATAGGGGAAGGTATAATAACATCATGATACAAGTTTTTCTGATGATTTGACCATCCAAGAGAAATTACCTTCAAAACCCTAAGAGAGGGAAATGAACCTTACCTAGGCGCAACTGAAGCATGAACAAGGTCAAAAATGACCCAGTGGAACTTGAAATGATGATGACAACCCTCTGAATGACGGTACACTCAGCTGAATGGTGACATGGACCGACATTTGGAAAATTTTGAAAGGAGTGAAAACAAACCCTAGACCTAATACCTAGTGACCAAATTTTACTTGAAGACTCACTGAAATGAAAAAATTTGACCTTAACACCTTAAAATCACTTTGTAAGAGCATGTTTGATCACTGGAGGAAGGCTACAAAGACAGACACTAACATTGGCTCCAATGGGGATGGTAGCTCCTTGGAGGTGCCAAGAACTACAGATCTTTGGAAAGAAGACAGTGCCTTCATCCATTGGGAAATGGAGTCAAAAACTCAAGCTGAAATGCATGACTGAAAACTGATGACTTGACGACACAAATTGACTCTCACTCAACTAAGAACTGACTCGATACTTCAACACAACCGACAAACTAGAAATGATGCTCAAAGTAGAGCTGATTCAATACAACCTACTCTAACAGTTTCATTCATCACCTGATCAAGTGAAATGAAACAACCAATGCAACCAAGTAAGTATTCCGGCTGCTGTTTGAATTCTCCGCAAGTGCTCGCTTATGAACATCAAGAGAGAACTACTAAAAGGCAACTCCCATGAAAACTTGTGAACAGATCCATTGAATACTATGGATTCTCTATCCGCCTCCAAAAACACCGCATAAGGATCTTGAAGTTCATGCACACTGGGACTTAGATCATCAATGGATTACTTCTCTTCTCCTCATACCATGAAGGAAAACTTTGTTTTGAGATTTGTGATGAGCTTTGTGACGAGAATCCTGCTAAAAATGTCAAAGAAACCAGCTGCCAGATCAAGTTTATATCAGCACACATTTCAAGCTCACATGTAGTCAATTGGGAAAGACTTTGACTGCAAACATCATCCAACACATCAGCTATTGGATCGTGAAAAACTTGAAAAGACTACTGCGATCCATTTTCTATTATTTATGATGAGATTACATGATTTTCTACAAGCTGCTCATTTGAAGATTTACTATGCCAATTTCCCTTCATAAACTGAAATGATTCAAAACAGAAAGGTACGGAATCATCTTGTATCATTTGATCATATGTGCCAGCTTCTATGTCTTCATCTGCAACTTGACAATCAATGGAATTAGGGGGCTGTAAATCTGGATATGAGAAGTTTTGAACAAGGTTTTCATTCACCTCAAGATGATCCAGATCAAGACTTGTCGACAGTTGATTTCGGATTGCATGAAAGTTGTCTTTGATGAACTGAAACGAGGCAAAACAAAAAGGCAAAGATCCTTCACTTACTTCAAAATTTGTTGCACTTTCCTCGTCATTTCCATAGCTGATATGTGATGGTTGAAAATTGTATTCGAGCTGCTGAAAGTGAACTTCCTCCTTCCACAAACTAGCTGCTGATTTTTCTGCAAGACTAGCTTCTGTTTAGAGAACATAATCATCATCATACTGATCAAATTGAGGCAAATCATCAGTATAAAACACATCATCAAGCATACATGTCATATCAACAAATCTCTCTTCTCCAAGATGATCTACAAAACAATCATTATCAGATCTATGAAAACTGGGATAAGAAACAAAATGTTTTGGATCAGCAACCTGTTCTTCTTCAATCAACGAGCCATGGGCTTGAACATTATACTCATTCCTTGTGATGATCCTCTGCATCATCTCTTCCACTACACTTAAAAACATGTCAATCTTTACCTCTAGAGATGTCGATTTATCCAGATCCATGTTTTTCATCTCTTCTTCCTTCAACCTTGCCCTTCGGATCAGTAAATGAGCCTCTACATCTACTGCACTGTTATGCATCTCTTCAAGTGTTTCAAGATTCCTTTCTCTCAGTTGAAACTCCATTTCTGGATCAAAGGCACCCGAGTAGTGCAAGAGAGCGGATCCAAGAGGAGGTCTTATATCTACTGGCATCGAATAATAAAATTGGTTAAATATGGCAGAAAACTGTTGTACTCTCTCCCCTAGCAGTCTTTTTAGCTGGTTATACTCTTCTATAATCAAGAAAGGGTTCTGTCTGATCACCCACCTGTCGAGGAAAACTTTGACGAACTGCTAGAAATCTGAGATGCTCGCATCAGGCAGGGTTTTGAACCAACTTTTGACTTTGCCTTGCAAAGAAAGAGAAAAAAGCCTAATACTGACATCTTCTTCATCAACTTCAAAAATGCCGAGAAAAGATTTAAAATTTAAAACATGTGTCTCAACAGTGATGTTGTCGTGTTCACCATCAAATCTTGGTAGATATAGGTCATGATTTTTAGGGAAAGCATGGGATATGTACAAATGTTGCAGAATCAGTCTTGGTCACTTGAGGTTCATCAGTTTGAAGATGGTCATCACAAGATTCGAAAGAAAGGTCTTGATCAAGCTTAAAAGCATGCAAATCTTTGGTATTCACAATCTTCAAAGGGAAGGAATCAACTGTAGACCGAGGATCTTTTCTCAAATACAATATACTTTGCAAAGCCTTCTTGACATTCTCGGGAAAAGAGAAGAAATAATTTATGACAAAGAAAAAAATGTCTTGGATGAAATTCCAACTTGAATACCTGATCTTTCCATATTGTCCTTTCATGTTTCTGCTAGTCAGGTTCATCCTCCACTACAGTCCTTGGATCTGATCTCGAAACTAATTTAGAGTCGTTAGGTGAATGATTTCAGCCTTGCGGTGTCTGATCGTTGTCCACCATTAACAATCAGATCTGAACTTGATTACATTTTACTGAGGAAACCAGATGTTCAGTTCATAAACTAGACCAGAGATTGACTGAAGTAGCATTCATCTACTTTTGCTAATGCAAAGAAAGAGCATTTCTAAGGCTACCTGGCTAACTTCAAGCTCCGTCTGTAGTTTATAAATCAAACAACAAACTTTTCTTCCCCAGTATGGTCGCCACTATGTTATGGCCTAAATCTACCTCAGGCTGAGGAAGGCAGAGTCTAGGGTAACATCAAACCATGCTTAATCTGGTAGCTAGCCCTACCAGATCGGGAGAGGGCTCTCTCCTGGTCAATCTCAGCAAAAATAATCAGTGAGGCTTGAGATGACTTGAATTAAAACTAATTGTAGGCTAGGTATATATGTAAAAGAGTTTGATTTGATTTTGAGGGTGTTTGTTGGATCAAAGGGAAAGGCAGATTTTGGGTCAGGGGAATGATCAGTTTCGTAGAGAGCTGAATGGGGCAAGGTAGGAAACTATTTTGATGCTTCAATTTTGAATGAAATGGATAGCTCAGACTGGTGAGGAGTTGAATAGGGCAAGATAATTTCAATAATCCTCTTCAGACAGTTGAAAACATAGAAAATTAAACAAAACTCAAGGTAGAGCACTACAAATCTAATGAATTCCACCTTTATCCTTGTTTGTTTAACTTAAGAAGAAATAAGAGGGAAGATGATACACATAAGCACCAGTAAAATTACATTAACAGAGAGAAACACATCATCAAAAAAAAGAGCCACATGAATCCCAAGGAGTGTTGCAAACCCTGGTTTATTCCTTTGCCAAACTGCAAAGATGAAATGTACAATGAAGCTCAAAGCAATCCCAAGTGTCCAACCTATGCCAATGACTAAAAAATTACAAGATATAAGAAACCAACAACTCATCCCAACCTCCAGGGGTCGAGCTCACAATTTTAGGAGCTGTTTCAACAAGATCTAAACTGAGAACTGGAAAATAGGCAGTGGAACAACTTTCCTCTATAAGATAGGAAACTGATTCATTCAGTTGCAATTCACCTTTTGATGGATGAATCTACCTCCGTGAGTAAAAATTTAACAAAATTACATCAAGATCCATCAAACTACATCCAATTACATCATGAGTTTAACATTTGGGATTAATAAAGTCAAACTGTCCAAAACTACGCGAAAAACAGAGTTACTGAGTCCAAAATGAGCAAAAATCCCCAATGCGCTGCGCTTGATTTCTCTATGTGTGGCGCCAGTTTGGAGCTGACTTTGAAGGCCTTCCCATGATCCCAATTGGCTCAAAGTGGGCTTGTTGGAAAGGTATGCTTGTCTACTTTCCAACACAAGTGGAATTTCTATATTTGGCTTCCATTTGCCCCTCCAAAAATGAGTTCTCCCAACACTGCTTGCTGTGTGTCCAAAAAAGGGAAGAATGGTCATTTTTAGGGTGTTTTTGACCCTTCTGGAAGCCCAAAACCTGTCAAAATCTCTTGGCCATGGGTAGAAATGCATAAATTTTCATTAAAAATCCAAAAATATAAATTTTTACCCCAGAGGAGCTCCCAATCATAAGCGCGCGCCAAGTGGCGCGATGCGTAGAGCTGAAACATCTGTGTTTAGGCCCAAAAAAACAAAAATTTGAAAAATGTGTCCCAAATTTCTTGAAATTTGGGCTGAATTTCCTCCATCATGTACTATGCTGGGCCAAGGAAGCCTCAGCCAAAATCTGAAGTCTATCTTGCCTTTTCTGACGCTTTAAGGCCCTCTTCAACTTAGCCTTCAGGATCTTGATTCGTACCTTGCAAACATGATTTCTTGCCCAATAATGATTTGACATGTGCCTCAACATGTTCTTTTCCTTTTTGGCCTTCTCCAGCATCCTCTCCAAGTGCAATTTTGTCCTTTCTAGCCAAGATTCACGATCAGCTTGGATATCTTGTTCAAGTGTTATCAACTTGGTTTTCCTCTTCTTGGCAGCTTGCCGTTTTGCTTTCATGTTTTGGAGCTCCATGAATGAGTGGGACTGGTGAGGGGAGGGTTTGATGCTAGCTGTAGGATTTTAGGGAATGAAAGGGTTTAGGGGATGATATCTAGGGTTTGGGATGGAAATTAGGGTTTTTGGGATATTTGACTAGGTATATGGGAATTAAGGAATGAGTGGATGAAATGTAACGAGAGGGAAAAAATTAAGGGATAAAGGAGTGAGGGAGTGAGAGATATCTAGAAGTGGAATTGGTAGTGAAACATGCAATTTTCAAACCTTATGCAACTGCTTTTGGCAAGAAATGTAAAGAAGTAGGGTTTTGATTTTTGCTCATTAAATCACCATAAGCGCCAAGCGAAATTCATTCATTGGTCATGGAGGGATGTTAACTTACTTGGGAAATGAAGAATTTAGAAATTTGAGAGCTTTGGTGGAAGATTTGAATGGATTTCAGGCTTTTTAGCTCAATGTGCCGCGCCATCTCAATGCGTCGCGCCAGTTCAATTTTTACACTGCAGAGGGCTGCCCAATACGCCACGCCATCTCTATGCATCGTGCCTTTTTGCAGGAGACGTTTGGAGACCTTCCCGATGTCCAAATTAATCGCAGGATAGTTTGTTGGAAATATTATTGAGTCTAATTTCAAATCCAACTAGAATTTTTTAATTTGGAGTTCATTTTCCCTGTCAAAAGTCAAATCTCCCAAGACTGGTCAAAATGTGCAAAATGAGGTTGCCTCAAGGTAGAGTGTTGTTGCAGTCAACTTTTGGAGTCTTCCTCAACTCCAAATTGAGCTCATGATAGCTCATTGGAAATATATTTGTGTCTAGTTATCATTTGACTCATCAAGAAAGTCATTTGGCCAACCAAGCTAGGAGAAAACGTGATTTTCCCAAGGTCACTTCAGAGGTGCATCAATTCTCTTGAGACAAATGTATTTTTGAAATTTCTCTAAAAGCATGACACATGTGTAAAACATGAAGGATTTTTTTCTTCATTGACCTATTTTGGACAAAAACCTCTCTCTGTTTTCCAAAATTCATTTTTTATTTCTCAGAAACATCATTGGAGTAAAACCTATCCCGATGTGTGGAACAAGGGATTTGTCAAAATGAAGTGAAATGAAGGGAACAAGTGGCTTATAAATTCTTGAGAAAATTTTTGGAAGTAGGGAGGGATGTTAGGAAGCAGGGGAAAGTGGAATTTAAAATATTGAGTGAGGGGAAGGGATCCAAAAGGGCAAAACACAGGCCTAGCCTAGAAAATTTCCAAGTTGTAGCAAGAAACTAGGGTTTGTGTGAAAATGAGGAATTTGGGGGATCTCATTGATGGGAAGTGTTTAATAAGGTACATTAAGGATAGGGGAAGGTATAAGAAAATCAGGATACAAATTTTTCTGATGATTTGACCATCCAAGAGAAATTACCTTCAAAACCCTAGGAGAGGGAAATGAACCTTACCTAGGCACAACTGAAGCATGAACAAGGTGTAAAATGACCCAGTGGAACTTGAAATGATGATGAAAACCCTCTGAATGATGGTACACTCAGCTGAATGGTGACATGGACTGACATTTGGACAATTTTGAAAGGAGTGAAAACAAACCCTAGACATAATACCTAGTGACCAAATTTTACTTGAAGACTCACTGAAATGACAAAATTTGACCTTGACACCTTAAAATCACTTTGTAAGAGCATGTTTGATCACTGGAGGAAGGCTACAAAGACTGACACTAACAATATCCTTGCCTAGAAACAAGAAAGAGGTCCAAGTTTTTGTTGGACGTATCAACTTCTTGAGAAGATTCATTCCGAACTATGCAGAGATAGTCTAGTACATAACTGAGATGCTGAATAAGGATAATGAAGTAAAATGGACTAATGAGTCACAAGAAGCTTTTAACAGAATTAAAAATGCTTTCGCAGAAGCCCCAATATTGGCAGGACCGGATTATGCGAAACCCTTCATGATATTTTCGTTTCCATCTCCCCACACCATCGCAGCTGTATTATTGCAGAAAAATGAGGAAGGTCATGAACAACCCATCATCTTTTTCATCCAAGTGCTTCGTGACGCTGAGCTAAAATATAACATCCTGGAGAAACAGGCTTATTCCTAACCTATGCGACCATTCTTGTGGTACAAAAATCGGAGGATCTATAAAGCTAGACCTAACCTATGCGACCATCCTTGTGTTTGGAGGCTAAGAAAGGAGATTATACTAGGAAACAAGGTTTGTGAAGATGATCACTAAAGCCGATAATTCAGTAAATTCGCCGGTGTATAGCAACGAGGGTGATTTTTCTTGTCTAATGCTTGAAGAAAGCCAAGATTACTTGCAGGAGCCATCTTTCTGTCAAGTAAAGACCGAGAAGTCTTCAAGTAATGAAGAAGGTGGGGTTTGGACCTTACACTTTGACGGAGCCAGCTCAAAGGAAGGGAATGGAGCTGGGATTCTCCTGATCTCCCCTACTGGACAACTGGTCCCATTATCTTTCAAATTGGAGTACGAAGCCACAAACAATGTGGCTGAATACGAAGCCTTACTTCCAGGTCTACAAACAACAAAGAATATGAATATTCAAAATTTAAAATTTTTGGGCAATTCTGAACTGGTGGTGAGACAGATAAGAAACCAATGTCAGGCTAAGCATCCTCGGTTGAGGGCTTACCAAAACGAAGTATGGGACATGGTAGAAAATTTATTCTTTGCATTCAACATTCAATTCATGCAAGGAGACCAGAATAGAATGGCGGACTCTCTCGCAATAGCTGCAAGCACTTTTCGACCACCTCAGAACCCCCTCCTGAGGTATGAAATAGAGGATCGCTACCATCTTTCCATCCCTGAAAATGTCAAACACTGGCAGGTGTTTGAAGACGAAGAGCAAGTGAAAAGATTCATGGAGACTGTTGGGGAATTTTCTAATTTGGTCATAGATGTTGGCAAGGAGGAGACTGAGGACCTTCCTCAGAATAAATGGCAGGATACCATGGCTGGGCACAAGGTGCTACAACTCAAAGGGAATGTAATACCCAGAGGACTAGTCCCTCTGGAGAGACTATTTGATAACAATGATGTCCCAATCCGGCCAAGAAAGGTTGTTGAAGAAAATCAGGTAGATGACCTGAACCTCGGCACAGAGGCCGATCCCAAGATTGTGAAATTGTCTAGTAAGGTACCCGAAGAATACAAAGAGAAATATCGGAAGCTATTTCAGACATATAAAGACGTCTTTGCCTGGTCCTATAAAGATTTGAAGACCTTTGATATTATCATTATCCAGCACAAGATTCCATTAAAAGGAGATGCTAAGCCACACAAACATAAATTAAGACAGATTAATCCCTTACTCCTTCCCTCCATAGAAAATGAAATCAAGAAACTATTGACGACTAATATTATTGTGCTATTAAGCCCACGTGGTGTAGAACAGTCGGTGATGGGGTGCACTGTTAAGGCACTCCGTTCTGTAAGGTCACCGGTTCGAAACCCGTGGGTGGGATGGGAGGAGAAAAAATGGAAAGATTAGGATTAGTCTAAACGAGAAAAAAAAATAAAATATTATTGTGCCATTAAGATATTATGAATGGGTGGCCAACTTGGTTTGAGTCTGAAATAAGAACGAAGAGATAAGACTGTGTGTTGACTTTCGGAACTTGAACAGAGCATCTCTAAAAGACAATTATCTGCTGCCAAAGATGGACCATATATTGCAGAAGGTGGTAGGATCTTGACGAATTTCTATGATGCATGGATTTTTTGGGTATAATCAAGTAGCAGTGCTTCCAGAGGACCAAAAGAAAACCGAATTCACTACTCCTTGGAGAACGTTTATGTATGCTCGAATGTTGTTTGGATTGATCAATGCGGGGGCTACATTTCAAAGGGCCATGGACATTGATTTTGTGGGGGAACAAGACAAATTCGTGGTGGTGTACCTGGATGATATCACAGTCTTCTAAAAGGAAAATGCTGAACATATGGAGCACTTGTGCAGAACCTTTGACAAGTGCCGCGGGTATGGATTGTCTTTAAACCCACAAAAATCTATGTTTGCTTTAGAAGAGGGTAAACTATTGGGGAATATTGTAACAAAGGCAGGGGTAAAAATTGACCTGAAAAGGGTAGATGTCATAAATGGTATATCTGTTATGGCCTAAATCTACCTCAGGCTGAGGAAGGCAGAGTCTAGGGTAACATCAAACCACGCTTAATCTGGTAGCTAGCCCTACCAGATCGGGAGAGGGCTCTCTCCTGGTCAATCTCAGCAAAAATAATCAGTGAGGCTTGAGATGACTTGAATGAAAACTGATTTTAGGCTAGGTATATATGTAAAAGAGTTTGATTTGATTTTGAGGGTGTTTGTTGGATCAAAGGGAAAGGCAGATTTTGGGTTAGGGGAATGATCAGTTTCGTAGAGAGCTGAATGGGGCAAGGTAGGCAACTATTTTGATGCTTCAATTTTGAATGAAATGGATAGCTCACACCGGTGAGGAGTTGAAGAGGGCAAGAGACTTTCAATAATCCCCTTCAGACAGTTGAAAACATAGAAAATTAAACAAAACTCAAGGTAGAGCACTACAAATCTAATGATTTCCACCTTTATCCTTGTTTGTTTAACTTAAGAAGAAATAAAAGGGAAGATGATACACATAAGCACCAGTAAACTTACATTAACAGAGAGAAACACATAATCAAAACAAAGAGCCACATGAATCCCAAGGATTGCTGTAAACCCTGGTCTATTCGTTTGCCAAATTGCAGAGATGAAATGTACAATGAAGCTCAAAGCAATCCCAAGTTTCCAACCTATGCCAATGACTGAAAAATTACAAGATATAAGCAACCAACAACTCATCCCAGCCTCTAGGGGTCAAGCTCACAATTTTAGGAGTTGTTTCAACAAGATCTAAACTGAGAACTAGAAAATAGGTAGTGGAACAGCTTGCCTCTATAAGATAGGAAACTGATTCATTCAGTTGCAATTCACCTTTTGATGGATGAATCTACCTCCGTGAGTATAAATTTAACAAAATTACATCAATATCCATCAAAATACATCCAATTACATCATGATTTTAACATTTTTGAGTAAGAAAGTCAAACTGTCCAAAACTAGGCGAAAAACAGAGTTACTGAGTCCAAAATGAGCAAAAATCCCCAATGCGTCGCGCCTGATTTCTCTATGCGTCACGCCAGTTTGGAGCTGATTTTGAAGGCCTTCCCGTGATCCAAATTGGCTCCAAGTGGGCTTGTTGGAAATTTCTGCCTGTCTACTTTCCAACACAATTGGAATTTCTGAATCTGGCTTCCATTTTCCCCTCCAAAAATGAGTTCTCCCAACACTACTTCCTGTGTGTCCAAAAAGGGGCAGAAAGGTCATTTTTAGGGTGTTTTTGACCCTTCTGGAACCCCAAAACCTGTCAAAATCTCTTGGCCATGGGTAGACATGCATAAATTTTCATGTAAAATCATAAAATATAAAGTTTTACCCCAGAGGAGCTCCCAATCATAAGCGCGCGCCAAGTGGCGCGACGCGTAGAGCTGAAAAATTTGTGTTTAGGCCCAAAAAAAAAAAAATTGCAAAATGTGTCCAAAATTTCTTAAAATTTGGGCTCAATTTCCTCCATCATGTAGTATGCTGGGCCAAGGAAGCCTCAGCCAAAATCTGAAGTCTACCTTGCCTTTTCCGACGCTTTAAGGCCCTCTTCAACTTAGCCTTCAGGATATTGATTCGTACCTTCAAAACATGATTTCTTGCCCAATAATGATTTGCCATGTGCCTCAACATGTTCTTTTCCTTTTTGGCCTTCTCCAGTATCCTCTCCAAGTGCAAGTTTTTCCTTTCTAGCGAAGATTCACGATTAGCTTGGATTTCTTGTTCAAGTGTTATCAACTTGGTTTTTCTCTTCTTGGCAACTTGCAGTTTTGCTTTCATGTTTTGGAGCTCCATGAATGAGTGGGACTGATGAGGGGAGGGTTTGATGCTAGCTGTAGGATTTTAGGGAATGAAAGGGTTTATGGGATGATATCTAGGGTTTGGGATGGCAATTAGGGTTTTGGGGATATTTGACTAGGTACATGGGAATTAAGGAATGAGTGGATGAAATGTAATGAGAGGGAGAAAATGAAGGAATAAAGGAGTGAGGGAGTGAGAGATAGATAGAAGTAGAATTGGCAGTGAAACATGCAATTTTCAAACCTAATGCAACTGCTTTTGGCAAGAAATGTAAAGAGGTAGGGTTTTGATTTTTTCTCATTAAATCACCATAAGCGCCAAGAGAAATTCATTCATTGGTCATGGAGGGATGTTAACTTACTTGGGAAATGAAGAATTTAGAAATTTGAGAGCTTTGGTGTAATATTTGAATGGATTTTAGGCTTTTTAGCTCAATGTGCCGCGCCATCTCAATGCGTCGCGCCAGTTCAATTTTTACACTGCAGAGGGCTGCCCAATGCACCGCGCCATCTCTATGCGCCAAGCCTTTTTGCAGGAGACTTTTGGAGACCTTCCTAGTGTCCAAATTGGGCACAGGATAGCTATTTGGAAATATTATTGAGTCTACTTTCCAACCCAACTAGAATTTTTCAATTTGGAGTTCATTTGCCCTGTCAAAAATCAAATCTCCCAAAACTGGTCAAAATGTGCAAAATGAGGCTGCCTCAAGGCAGAGTGTTGTTGCAGTCAACTTTTGAAGGTCTTCCTCAACTCCAAATTGAGCTCATTATATCTCATTAGAAATATATTTATGTTTAGTTATCATTTGACTCATCAAGAAAATCATTTGGCCAACCAAGCTAGGAGAAAACGTGATTTTCCCAAGGTCACTTCAAAGGTGCATCAATTCTCCTGAGGCAACTGTAGTTTTGATGTTTCTCTAAAACCATGACACCTGTGTAAAAAGTGAAGGAGGTGTTTCTTCATTGGCCTATTTTGGAAACAAACCTCTCTCATTTTTCCAAAATTCATCTTTTATTGCTCAGAAACATCATTGGAGTAAAACCTATCCCGATGTGTGGAACAAGGGATTTGTCGAAATGAAGAGAAATGAAGGGGATAAGGGGCTTCTAAATTCTTGAGAAACTTTTTGGAAGTAGGGAGGGATGTTAGGAAGCAGGGAAAATTGGAATTTCATATATTGAGTGAGGGGAAGGGGTCCAAAAGGGCAAAACACAGGCCTAGCCTAGAAAATTGCCAAGTTGTAGCAAGAAACTAGGGTTTGTGTGAAAATGAGGAATTTGGGGGATCTCCATGATGGGAAGTGTTTAATAAGGTACATTAAGGATAGGGGAAGGTATAAGAACATCATGATACAAGTTTTGCTGATGATTTGACCATCCAAGAGAAATTAACTTCAAAACCCTAGGAGAGGGAAATGAACCTTACCTAGGCACAACTGAAGCATGAACAAGGTGTAAAATGACCCAATGGAACTTGAAATGATGATGAAAACCATTTGAATGATGGTACACTCAGCTGAATGGTGAGATGGACCGAAATTTGGACAATTTTGAAAGGAGTGAAAACAAACCCTAGACCTAATACCTAGTGACCAAATTTTACTTGAAGACTCCCTGAAATGACAAAATTTGACCTTGACACCTTAAAATCACTTTGTAAGAGCATGTTTGATCACAGGAGGAAGGCTGAAAAGACTGACACTAACATTGGTTCCAATGGGGATGGTAGCTCCTTAGAGGTGCCAAGAACTACAGATCTTTGGAAATCAGACAGTGCCTTCATCAACTGGGAAATGGAGTCAAAAACTCAAGTTGAAATGCATGACTGAAAACTGATGACTTGACGACACAAATTGACTCTCACTCAACTAAGAACTGACTTGATACTTAAACACAACCGAAAAACTAGAAATGATGCTCAAAGTAGAGCTTATTCAATACAACCTACTCTAACAGTTTCATTCATCACCTGATCAAGTGAAATGAAACAACCAATGCAACCAAGTAAGTATTCCGACTACTTTTTGAATCCTCCACAGGTGCTCACTTATGAACATCAGGAGAGAAATACTGAAAGGCAACTCCCATGAAAACTTGTGAACATATCCGTTGAATACTATGGATTCTCTATCCGCCTCCAAAAACACCGCATAAGGATCTTGAATTTCATGCACACTGAGACTTAGCTCATCCAATGTATTACTTCTCTTCTCCTCATACCATGAATGCAAACTTTGTTTTGAGATTTGTGATGAGATTTGTGACGAGAAGCCTGCTAAAAATGACAAATAAACCAGCTGCCGGATAAAGTTTATATCAGCACACGTTTCAAGCTCACATGTAGTCAATTGGGAAAGACTTTGACTGCAAACATCATCCAACACATCAGCTATTGGACCGTGAAAAACTTGAAAATACTACTGCAATCCATTTTCTATTATTTCTGATGAGATTACATGATTTTCTACAAGATGCTCATTTGAAGATTTACCATGCCAATTTCCCTTCATAAACTGAAATGATTCAAAACAGAAAGGTATGGAATCATCTTGTATCATTTGATCATATGTGCCAGCTTCCATGTCTTCATCTGCAACTTGAAAATCAATGGAATTCAGGGGCTGCAAATCTGGATATGAGAAGTTTTGAACAAGGTTTTCATTGCCCTCAAGATGATCCAGATCAAGACTTGTCGACAGTTGATTTCGAATTGCATGAAAGTTGTCTCTGATGAACTGAAACGAGGCAAAAAAAAAAGGCAAAGATCCTTCACTTACTTCAAAATTTGCTGCACTTTCCTTGTCATTTCCATAGCTGATATGTGATGGTTGAAAATTGTATTCGAGCTACTGAAAGTGAACTTCCTCCTTTCACAAACTAGCTGTTGATTTGTCTGCAAGACTAGCTTCTGTTTGGAGAACATAATCATCATCATACTGATCAAATTGAGGCAAATCATCAGTATAAAACACATCATCAAGCATACATGTCATATCAACAGATCTCTCTTCTCCAAGATGACCTACAAAAAAATCATTATCAGATCTATGAAAACTGGGATAAGAAACAAAATGTTTTGGATCAGCAACCTGTTCTTCTTCAATCAGCGAGCCATGGGCTTGAACATTATACTCATTCCTTGTGATGATCCTTTGCATCATCTCTTCCACTACACTTACAAACATGTCAAGCTTTACCTCTAGAGATGTCGATTTCTTCGGATCCATGTTTTTCATCTCTTCTTCCTTCAACCTTACCCTTCGGATCAGTAAATGAGCCTCTACATCTACTGCACTATTCTGCATCTCTGCAAGTGTTGCAAGATTCCTTTCTCTCAGCTGAAACTCCATTTCTGGATCAAAGGCACCCGGGTAGTGCAAGAGAGCAGATCCAAGAGGAGGTCTTATATCTACTGGCATCGAATAATAAACTTGGTTAAATATGGTAGAAAATTGTTGTACTGTCTCCCCTACCAGTCTTTTCAGCTGGTTATACTCTTCTATAATCAGGAAAGGGTTATGTCTGATCACCCACCTGTCGAGGAAAACTTTGACGAACTGCTGGAAATCTGAGATGCTCGCATCAGGCAGCGTTTTGAACCAACTCTGGACTTCGCCTTGCAAAGAAAGAGCAAAAAGCCTAATACTGACATCTTCTTCATCAACTTCAAAAAGGTCGAGAAAAGATTCAAAATTCAAAACATGTCTCTCAGCAGTGATGTTGTCGCGTTCACCATCAAATCTTGGTAGATATAGGTCATGATTTTTAGGGAAAGCATGGGATATAGGAGGTAAAATCAGAGGCTTGTATCGATCTGGAATTTTACAAGGTATAGTGGTATGTACAAATGCTGCAAAATCAGTCTTGGTCACTTGAGGTTCATCAGTTTGAAGATGGTCATCACAAGATTCGGAATAAAGGTCTTGATCAAGCTTAAAAGCATGCAAATCTTTGGTATTCACAATCTTCAAAGGGAAGGAATCAACTGTAGATCGAGGATCTTTTCTCAAATACAATATAATTTTTAAAGCCTTCTTGACATTCTCGGGAAAAGAGAAGAAATAATTTATGACAAAGAACAAAATGTCATGGATGAAATTCCAACTTGAATACCTGATCTTTCCATATTGCCTTTCATGTTTCTGCTGGTCAGGTTCATCCTCCAGTGCAGTCCTTGGATCTGATCTCGAAACTAATTTAGAGTCGCTAGGTGAATGATTTCAGCCTTGCAGTGTCTGATCATTGTCCACCATCAACAATCAGATCTGAACTTGATTACATTTTACTGAGGAAAACAGATGATCAGTTCATAAAGTAGAACGGAGATTAACTGAAGCAGCATTCATCTAATTTCGCTAATGCAAAGCAAGAGCATTTCGAAGGCTACCTGGCTAACTTCAGGCTCCGTCTGTAGTCTACAAAGAAAACAACAAAAAAAATTTCCCCAGTATGGTCGCCACTATGTTATGGCCTAAATCTACCTCAGGCTGAGGAAGGAAGAGTCTAGGGTAACGTCAAATCATGCTTAATCTAGTAGCTAGCCCTACCAGATCGGGAGAGGGCTCTCTCCTAGTCAATCTCAGCAAAAATAATCAGTGAGGCTTGAGATGACTTGAATGAAAACTAATATTAGGCTAGGTATATATGTAAAATATTTTGATTTGATTTTGAGGTTGTTTGCTGGATCAAAGGAAAGGGCAGATTTTGGGTCAGGGGAATGATCAGTTTCGCAGAGAGCTGAATGGGGCAAGGTACGCAACTGTTTTGATGCTTCTATTTTGAATGAAATGGATAGCTTGGACCGGTGAGCAGTTGAAGAGGGAAAGAGACTTTCAAGAATCCTCTTCAGACAGTTGAAAACATAGAAAATTAAAAAAAACTCAAGGTAGAGCACTACAAATCTAATGAATTCCACCTTTATCCTTGTTTGTTTAGCTTAAGAATAAATAAGAGGGAAGATGATACACATAGGCACCAGTAAACTTAAATTAACAGAGAGAAACACATCATCAAAAAAAAGAGCCACATGAATCCCAAGGAGTGCTGCAAACCCTGGTCTATTCCTTTGCCAAACTGCAGAGATGAAATGTACAATGAAGCTCAAAGCAATCCCAAGTGTCCAACCTATTCCAATGACTGAAAAATTACAAGATATAAGCAACCAACAACTCATCCCAGCCTCTAGGGGTCGAGCTCAAAATTTTAGGAGCTGTTTCAACAAGATCTAAACTGAGAACTGGAAAATAGGCAGTGGAACAGCTTGCCTCTATAAGATAGGAAACTGATTCATTCAGTTGCAATTCACCTTTTGATGGATGAATCTACCTCCGTGAGTAAAAATTTAACAAAATTACATCAATATCCATCAAAATACATCCAATTACATCATGAGTTTAACATTTGGAATTAATAAAGTCAAACTATCCAAAACTAGGCGAAAAACAACGTTACTGAGTCCAAAATAAGCAAAAATCCCCAATGCATCGCGCCAGTTTGGAGCTGATTTTGAAGGCCTTCCCATGATCTCAATTGGCTCCAAGTGGGATTGTTGGAAATTTCTGCCTGTCTACTTTCCAACACAAGTGGAATTTCTGAATTTGGCTTCCATTTGCGCCTCCAAAAATGAGTTCTCCCAACACTGCTTCCTGTGTGTCCAAAATGGGGCAAAAAGGTCATTTTTAGGGTGTTTTTGACCCTTATGGAAGCCCAAAACCTGTCAAAATCTATTGGCCATGGGTAGAAATGCATACATTTTCATGAAAAATCCAAAAATATAAATTTTTACCCCAGAGGAGCTCCCAATCATAAGCGCGCACCAAGTGGCGCGACGCGTAGAGCTGAAAAATCTGTGTTTAGGCCCAAAAAAATAAAAATTTGAAAAATGTGTCCCAAATCTCTTGAAATTTGGGCTGAATTTCCTCCATCATGTACTATATGGGCCAAGGAAGCCTCGGCCAAAATCTGAAGTCTATCTTGCCTTTTCTGACGCTTTAAGGCCCTCTTCAACTTAGCCTTCACGATCTTGATTCGTACCTTGCAAACATGATTTATTGCCCAATAATGATTCGCCATGTGCCTCAACATGTTCTTTTCCTTGTTGGACTTCTCCAGCATCCTCTCCAAGTGCAATTTTTTCATTTCTAGCCAAGATTCACGATCAGCCTGGATTTCTTGTTCAAGTGTTATCAACTTGGTTTTCCTCTTCTTGGCAGCTTGCCATTTTGCTTTCATGTTTTGGAGCTCCATGAATGAGTGGGAATGATCAGGGGAGCGTTTGATGCTAGCTATATGATTTTAGGGAATGAAAGGGTTTAGGGGATGATATCTAGGGTTTGGGATGGCAATTAGGGTTTTGGGGATATTTGACTAGGTATATGGGAATTAAGAAATGAGTGGATGAAATGTAACGAGAGGGAAAAAATGAAGGAATAAAAGAGTGAGGGAGTAAGAGATAGCTAGAAGTGGAATTGGCAGTGAAAAATGCAATTTTCAAACCCTATGCAACTGCTTTTGGCAAGAAATGTAAAGAAGTAGGGTTTTGATTTTTTCTCATTAAATCACCATAAGCGCCAAGAGAAATTCATTCATTGGTCATGGAGGGATGTTAACTTACTTTGGCAATGAAGAATTTATAAATTTGAGAGCTTTGGTGGAAGATTTGAATGGATTTCAGGATTTTTAGCTCAATGCGCCGCGCCATCTCAATGCGTCGCGCCAGTTCAATTTTTACACTGCAGAGGGCTGCCCAATGCGCCACGCCATCTCTATGCGTCGCGCCTTTTTGCAGGAGACTTTTGGAGACCTTCTCGGTGTCACAATTGGGCATAGGATAGCTTGTTGGAAATATTATTGATTCTAATTTCCAACCCAACTATAATTTTTCAATTTGGAGTTCATTTTCCCTGTCAAAAATCAAACTCCCAAGACTGGTCAAAATGTGCAAAATGAGGCTGCCTCAAGGAAGAGTGCTGTTGCAGTCAACTTTAGGAGGTCTTCCTCAACTCCAAATTGAGCTCATGATAGCTCATTGGAAAGATATGTGTGTCTATTTAGCATTTGACTCATCAAGCAAGTCATTTGGCCAACCAAGCAAGGATAAAACCTTATTTTCCCAAGGTCACTTCAGAGGTGCATCAATTCTCCTGAGGCAAATGTATTTTTGACATTTCTATAAAACCATGACAAATGTGTAAAAAGTGAATGTTTTTTTCTTCCTTGGCCTATTTTGGAGAAAAGCCTCTCTCAGGTTTCCAAAATACATATTTTATTGCTCAGAAACATCATTGGAGTAAAACCTATCCTGATGTGTGGAACAAGGGATTTTTCAAAATGAAGCGAAATGAAGGGGATAAGGGGCTTATAAATTCTTGAGAAAATTTTGGGAAGTAGGGAGGGATGTTAGGAAGCAGGGGAAAGTGGAATTTCAAATATTGAGTGAGGGGAAGGGGTCCGAAAGGGAAAAACACAGGCCTAGCCTAGAAAATTGCCAAGTTCTAGCAAGAAACTAGGGTTTGTGTGAAAATGAGGAATTTGGGGGATCTCAGTGATGGGAAGTCTTTAATAAGGTACATTAAGGATAGGGGAAGGTATAAGAACATCAAGATACAATTTTTGTTGATGATTTGACCATCCAAGAGAAATTACCTTCAAAACCCTAGGAGAGGGAAATGAACCTTAACTAGGCACAACTGAAGCATGAACAAGGTGTAAAATGACCCAGTGGAACTTGAAATGATGATGAAAACCCTCTGAATGATGGTACACTTAGCTGAATGGTGACATGGACTGACATTTGGACAATTTTGAAAGGAGTGAAAACAAACCCTAGACCTAATACCTAGTGACAAAATTTTACTTGAAGACTCACTGAAATGACAAAATTTGACCTTGAAACCTTAAAATCACTTTGTAAGAGCATGTTTGATCACTGGAGGAAGGTTGCAAAGATTGACACTAACAATATCCTTGCCTAGAAACAAGAAAGAGGTCCAATTTTTTCTTGGACGTATCAACTTCTTGAGAAGATTCATACCGAACTATGCAGAGATAGTCTGGTACATAACTGAGATGCTGAAGAAGGATAACAAAGTAAAATGGACTAATGAGTCGTAGGAAGCTTTTAACAGAATTAAAAATTCTTTCGCAGAAGCCCCAATATTGGCAGGACCGGATTATGTGAAACCCTTCATGATATTTTCGTTTCCATCTCCCCACACCATCGCAGCTGTATTATTGCAGAAAAATGAGGAAGGTCATGAACAACCCATCATCTTTTTCATCCAAGTGCTTCGTGACGCTGAGCTAAAATATAACATCCTGGAGAAACAGGCTTATTCCTAACCTATGCGACCATTCTTGTGGTACAAAAATCGGAGGATCTATAAAGCTAGACCTAACCTATGCGACCATCCTTGTGTTTGGAGGCTAAGAAAGGAGATTATACTAGGAAACAAGGTTTGTGAAGATGATCACTAAAGCCGATAATTCAGTAAATTCGCCGGTGTATAGCAACGAGGGTGATTTTTCTTGTCTAATGCTTGAAGAAAGCTAAGATTACTTGCAGGAGCCATCTTTCTGTCAAGTAAAGACCGAGAAGTCTTCAAGTAATGAAGGTGGGGTTTGGACCTTACACTTTGACGGAGCCAGCTCAAAGGAAGGGAATGGAGCTGGGATTCTCCTGATCTCCCCTACTGGACAACTGGTCCCATTATCTTTCAAATTGGAGTACGAAGCCACAAACAATGTGGCTAAATATGAAGCCTTGCTTCTAGGTCTACAAACAGCAAAGAATATGAATATTCAAAATTTAAAAGTTTTGGGAAATTCTGAACTGGTGGTGAGACAGATCAGAAACCAATGTCAGGCTAAGCATCCTCGGTTGAGGGCTTACCAAAATGAAGTATGGGACATGGTAGAAAATTTCTTCTTTGCATTCAACATTCAATTCATGCCAAGAGACAAGAATAGAATGGTGGACTCTCTCGCAGTAGCTGCAAGAACTTTTAGACCACCTCAGAACCCCCTCCTGAGGTATGAAATAGAGGTTCGCTACCGTCTTTCCATCCCTGAAAATGTCAAACACTGGCAGGTGTTTGAAGACGAAGAGCAAGTGAAAAGATTCATGGAGACTGTTGGGGAATTTTCCAATTTGGTCATAGATGTTGGCGAGGAGGAGACTGAGGACCTTTCTCAGAATAAATGGCAGGATACCATGGCTGGACACAAGGTGCTGCAACTCAAATGGAATGTAAGACCTAGACGACTGGTCCCTCTGGAGCGACTATTTGATAAGAATGATGTCCCAATCCGGCCAAGTAAGGTTGTTGAAGAAAATCAGGTAGATGACCTGAACCTCGGCACGGAGGCCGATCCCAAGATTGTGAAATATTCTAATAAGGTACCCGATGAATACAAAGATAAATATCGGAAGCTATTTCAGACATATAAAGACGTCTTTTCCTGGTCCTATCAAGATTTGAAGACTTTTGATATTATCATTATCCAGCACAAGATTCCATTAAAAGGAGATGCTAAGCCACACAAATAGAAATTAAGACAGATGAATCCCTTACTCCTTCCCTCCATAGAAAAGGAAATCAAGAAACTATTGACCGCTAAGATTATTGTGCCATTAAGATATTCTAAATGGGTGGCCAACTTGGTTCCAGTCCGAAATAAGAACGGAGAGATAAGACTATGTGTTGACTTTTGGAACTTGAACAGAGCATCTCTGAAAGACAATTATCTGCTGCCAAAGATGGACCATATATTGCAGAAGGTGGTAGGATCTTGACGAATGTCTATGATGGATGGCTTTTCTGGGTATAATCAAGTAGCAGTGCTTTCGTAGGACCAAAAGAAAACCGCATTCACTACTCCTTGGGGAACGTTTATGTATGCTCGAATGTCGTTTGGATTTATCAATGCGGGGGCTACATTTCAAAGGGCCATGGACATTGATTTTGTGGGGGAACAAGACAAATTCGTGGTGGTGTACCTGGACGATATCACAGTCTTCTCAAAGGACAATGTTGAACATATGGAGCACTTGCGCAGAACCTTTGACAAGTGCCGCAGGTATGGATTGTCTTTAAACCCACAAAAATATATGTTTGCTTTAGAAGAGGGTAAACTATTGGGGAATATTGTAACAAAGGCAGGGGTAAAAATTGACCTGAAAAGGGTAGATGTCATAAATGGTATATCTGTTATGGCCTAAATCTACCTCAGGCTGACGAGGCAGAGTCTAGGGTAACATCAAACCACGCTTAATCTGGTAGCTATCCCTACCAGATCGGGAGAGGGCTCTCTCCTGGTCAATCTCAGCAAAAATAATCAGTGAGGCTTGAGATGACTTGAATGAAAACTTATTTTAGGCTAGGTATATATGTAAAAGAGTTTGATTTGATTTTGAGGGTGTTTGTTGGATCAAAGGGAAGGGCAGATTTTGGGTCAGCGGAATTATCAGTTTCGTAGAGAGTTGAATGGGGCAGAGTAGGAAACTGTTTTGATGTTTCAATTTTGAATGAAATGGATAGCTCAGACTAGTGAGGAGTTGAAGAGGGCAAGAGACTTTCAAGAATCCCCTTCAGACAGTTGAAAACATAGAAAATTAAACAAAACTCAAGGTAGAGCACTACAAATCTAATGAATTCCACCTTTATCCTTGTTTGTTTAACTTAAGAAGAAATAAGAGGGATTCACAATTCAGCTTGGATTTCTTGTTCAAATGTCCTTTCTAGCCAAGATTCACGATCAGCTTGGATTTCTTGTTCAAATGTTATCAACTTGGTTTTCCTCTTCTTGGCAGCTTGCCGTTTTGCTTTCATGTTTTGGAGCTCCATGAATGAGTGGGACTGATGAGGGGAGGGTTTGATGCTAGCTGTAGGATTTTAGGGAATGAAAGGGTTTAGGGGATGATATCTAGGGTTTGGGATGGCAATTAGGGTTTTGGGGATATTTGACTAGGTATATGGGAATTAAGGAATGAGTGGATGAAATGTAACGAGAGGGAAAAAATGAAGGAATAAAGGAGTGAGGGAGTGAGAGATAGCTAGAAGTGGAATTGGCAGTGAAACATGGAATTTTCAAAACCTATGCAATTGCTTTTGGCAAGAAATGTAAAGAGGTCAGGTTTTGATTTTTTCTCATTAAATCACCATAAGCGCTAAGGGGATAATGGGATTCTAAATTCTTGAGAAAATTTCGGGAAGTAGGGAGGGATGTTAGGAAGCAAGGAAATTTGGAATTTCAAAGATTGAGTGAGGGGAAGGGGTCCAAAAGGGAAAAACACAGGCCTAGCCTAGAAAATTACCAAGTTGTAGCAAGACACTAGGGTTTGTGTGAAAATGAGGAATTTGGGAGATCTCAGTGATGGGAAGTGTTTAATAAGGTACATTAAGGATAGGGGAAGGTATAAGAACATCATGATACAAGTTTTGATGATGATTTGACCATCCAAGATAAATTATCTTCAAAACCCTAGGAGAGGGAAATGAACCTTACCTAGGCACAACTAAAGCATGAACAAGGTGTAAAATGACCCAGTGGAACTTGAAATGATGATGACAACCCTTTGAATGATGGTACACTCAGCTAAATGGTGACATGGACCGACATTTGGAAAATTTTGAAAGGAGTGAAAACAAACCCTAGACCTAATACCTAATGACCATATTTTACTTGAAGACTCACTGAAATGACAAAATTTGACCTTGAGACCTTAAAATCACTTTGTAAGAGCATGTTTGATCACTGGAGGAAGTCTGCAAAGGCTGACACTAACATTGGCCCCAATGGGGATGGTAGCTCCTTGGAGGTGCCGAGAACTACAGATCTTTGGAAATGAGACAGTGCCTTCATCCATTGGGAAATGGAGTCAAAAACTCCAGCTGAAATGCATGACTGAAAACTGATGACTTGACGACACAAATTGACTCTCACTCAACTAAGAACTGACTCGATACTTAAACACAATCGAAAAACTAGAAATGATGCTCAAAGTAGAGCTTATTCAATACAACCTACTCTAACAATTTCATTCATCACCTGATCAAGTGAAATGAAACAACCAATGCAACCAAGTAAGTATTCTAGCTACTGTTTGAATTCTCCGCAAGTGCTCACTTATGAACATCAAGAGAGAACTACTGAAAGGCAACTCCCATGAAAACTTGTGAACAGATCCGTTGAATACTATGGATTCTCTATTCGCCTCCAAAAACACCGCATAAGGATCTTGAATTTCATGCACACTGGGACTTATCTCATCCAATGGATTACTTCTCTTATCCTCATACCATGAATCCAAAATTTGTTTTGAGCTTTGTGATGAGCTTTGTGACGAGAATCCTACTAAAAATGACAAAGAAACCAGCTGCTGGATCAATTTTATATCAGCACACATTTCAAGCTCACATGTAGTCAATTGGGAAAGACTTTGACTGCAAACATTATCCAACACATCAGCTATTGGATCGTGAAAAACTTGAAAATACTGCTGCAATCCATTTTCTATTATTTCTGATGAGATTACATGATTTTCTACAAGCTGCTCATTTGAATATTTACTATGCCAATTTCCCTTCATAAACTGAATGATTCAAAACAGAAAGGTACGGAATCATCTTGTATCATTTGATCATATGTTCCAGCTTCCATGTCTTCATCCGCAACTTGAAAATCAATGGAATTCGGGGGCTGCAAATCTGGATATGAGAATTTTTGAACAAGGTTTTCATTGCCCTCAAGATGATCCAGATGAAGACGTGTCAACAGTTGATTTCGGATTGCATGAAAGTTGTCTATGATGAACTGAAACAATACAAAACAAAAAGGCAAAGATCCTTCACTTACTTCAAAATTTGCTGCACTTTCCTCGTCATTTCCATAGCTGATATGTGATGGTTGAAAATTTTATTCGAGCTGCTAAAAGTGAACTTCCTCCTTCCACAAACTAGCTGTTGATTTTTTTGCAAGACTAGCTTCTGTTTGGAGAACATAATCATCATCATACTGATCAAATTGAGGCAAATCATTAGTATAAAACACATCATCAAGCATACATGTCATATTAACAGATCTCTCTTCTCCAAGATGATCTACAAAACAATCATTATCAGATCTATGACAACTGGGATAAGAAACAAAATGTTTTGGATCAGGAACCTGTTCTTATTCAATCAGCGAGCCATGGGCTTGAACATTATACTCATTCCTTGTGATGATCCTCTGCATCATCTCTTCCACTACACTTACAAACATGTCAATATTTACCTCTAGAGATCTCGATTTCTTCGGATCCATGTATTTCATCTCTTCTTCCTTCAACCTTGCCCTTCGGATCATTAAATGAGCCTCTACATCTACTGCATTGTTCTGCATCTCTTCAAGTTTTGCAAGATTCCTTTCTCTCAGCTGAAACTCCGTTTCTGGATCAAAGGCTCCCGGGTAGTGCAAGAGAGCGGATCCAAGAGGAGGTCTTATATCTACTGGCATCGAATAATAAACTTGGTTAAATATGGCAGAAAACTGTTGTACTGTCTCCCCTAGTTGTCTTTTCAGCTGGTTATACTCTTCTATAATCAAGAAAGGGTTTTGTCTGATCACCCACCTGTCGAGGAAAACTTTGATGAACTGCTGGAAATCTGAGATGCTCGCATCAGGCAGGGTTTTGAACCAACTCTGGACTTTGCCTTGCAAAGAAAGAGAAAAAATCCTAATACTGACATCTTCTTCATCAACTTCAAAAAGGTCGAGAAAAGATTCAAAATTCAAAACATGTCTCTTAGCAGTGATGTTGTCGCGTTCACCATCAAATATTGGTAGATATAGGTCATGATTTTTAGGGAAAGCATGGGATATAGGAGGTAAAATAAGAGGCTTGTATCGATCTGGAATTTTACAAGGTATAGGGGTATGTACAAATGCTGCAGAATCAGTCTTGGTCACTTGAGGTTCATCAGTTTGAAGATGGTCATCACAAGATTCAGAAGAAAGGTCTTGATCAAGCTCAAAAGCATGCAAATCTTTGGTATTCACAATCTTCAAAGGGAAGGAATAAACTATAGACCGAGGATATTTTCTCAAATACAATATACTTTGCAAAGCCTTCTTTACATTCTCGGGAAAAGAGAAGAAATAATTTATGACAAAGAACAAAATTTCTTGGATGAAATTCCAACTTGAATACCTGATCTTTCCATATTGTCCTTTCATGTTTCTGCTGGTCAGGTTCATCCTCCAGTGGAGTTCTTGGATATGATCTCGAAACTGATTTAGAGTCCCTAGGTGAATGATTTCAGCCTTGCGGTGTCTGATCATTGTCCACCATAAACAATCAGATCTGAACTTGATTACATTTTACTGAGGAAACCAGATGTTCAGTTCATAAACTAGACCGGAGATTGACTGAAGCAGCATTCATCTACTTTCGCTAATGCAAAGCAAGAGCGTTTCGAAGGCTACCTGGCTAACTTCAAGCTCCGTATGTAGTTTATAAAGCAAACAACAAACTTTTCTTCCCCAGTATGGTCGCCACTATGTTATGGCCTAAATCTACCTCAGGCTGAGGAAGGCAGAGTCTAGGGTAACATCAAACCACGCTTAATCTGGTAGCTAGCCCTACCAGATCGGGAGAGGGCTCTCTCCTGGTCAATCTCAGCAAAAATAATCAGTGAGGCTTGAGATGAATTGAATGAAAACTAATTTTAGGCTAGGTATATATGTAAAAGAGTTTGATTTGATTTTGAGGGTGTTTGTTGGATCAAAGGGAAGGGCAGATTTTGGGTCAGGGGAATGGTCAGTTTCGTAGAGAGCGGAATGGGGCAAATTAGGCAACTGTTTTGATGCTTCAATTTTGAATGAAATTAATAGCTCAGATTGGTGAGGAGTTGAAGAGGGCAAGAGACTTTCAAGAATCCTCTTCAGACAGTTGAAAACATAGAAAATTAAAATAAACTCAAGGTAGAGCACTACAAATCTAATGAATTCCACCTTTATCCTTGTTTGTTTAACTTAAGAAGAAATAAGAGGGAAGATGATACACATAAGCACCAGTAAACTTACATTAACAGATAGAAACACATCATCAAAAAAAAGAGCCACATGAATCCCAAGGAGTGCTGCAAACCCTGGTCTATTCCTTTGCCAAGCTGCAGAGATGAATTGTACAATGAAGCTCAAAGCAATCCCAAGTGTCCAACCTATGCCAATGACTGAAAAATTACAAGATATAAGCAACCAAAAACTCATCCCAGCCTCTAGGGGTCGAGCTCAAAATTTTAGGAGCGTTTTCAACAAGATCTAAACTGATAACTTGAAAATAGGCAGTGGAACAACTTGCCTCTATAAGATAGGAAACTGATTCATTCAGTTGCAATTCACCTTTTGATGGATGAATCTACCTCCGTGAGTAAAAATTTAACAAAATTACATCAAGATCCATCAAAATACATCCAATTACATCATGAGTTTAACATTTGGGATTAATAAAGTCAAATTGTCCAAAACTAGGCGAAAAACAGAGTTACTGAGTCCAAAATGAGCAAAAATCCCCAATGCGCCGCACCTGATTTCTCTATGCGTCGCGCCAGTTTGGAGCTGATTTGGAAGGCCTTCCCGTGATCCAAATTGGCTACAAGTGAGCTTGTTGGAAAGGTCTTCCAGTCTACTTTCCAACACATGTGGAATTTCATAATTTGGCTTCCATTGGCCCCTCCAAAAATGAGTTCTCCCAACACTGCTTCCTGTGTGTCCAAAAAGGGGCAGAAAGGTCATTTTAGGGTGTTTTTGACCCTTATGGAAGCCAAAAACCTGTCAAAATCTCTTGGCCATGGGTATAAATGCATAAATTTTCATGAAAAATCAAAAAATATAAAGTTTTACCCCAGAGGAGCTCCCAATCATAAGCGCGCACCAAGTGGCGCGACGCGTAGAGCTGAAAAATTTGTGTTTAGGCCCAAAAAAACAAAAATTTGAAAAATGTGTCCCAAATTTCTTGAAATTTGGGATGAATTTCCTCCATCATGTACTATTATGGGCCAAGGAAGCCTCGCCCAAAATCTGAATTCTATCTTGCCTTTTCTGACGCTTTAAGGCCCTCTTCAACTTAGCCTTCAAGATCTTGATTCGTACCTTGCAAACATGATTTCTTGCCCAATAATGATTCTCCATGTGCCTCAACATGTTATTTTCCTTGTTGTCCTTCTCCAACATCCTCTCCAAGTGGAATTTTTCCCTTTCTACCCAAGATTCACGATCAGCTTGGATTTCTTGTTCAAGTGTTATCAACTTGGTTTTCCTCTTCTTGGCAGCTTGTCGTTTTGCTTTCATGTTTTGGAGCTCCATGAATGAGTGGGCCTGATGAGGGGAGGGTTTGATGCTAGATATATGATTTTAGGGAATGAAAGGGTTTAGGGGATGATATCTAGGGTTTGGGATGGCAATTAGGGTTTTGGGGATATTTGACTAGGTATATGGGAATTAAGGAATGAGTGGATGAAATGTAACAAGATGGAAAAAATGAAGGAATAAAGGAGTGAGGGAGTGAGAGATAGCTAGAAGTGGAATTGGTAGTGAAACATGAAATTTTCAAACCCTATGCAACTGCTTTTGGCAAGAAATGTAAAGAGGTAGGGTTTTGATTTTTTCTCATTAAATCACCATAAGCACCAAGAGAAATTCATTCATTGGTCATGGAGGGATGTTAACTTACTTTGGCAATGAAGAATTTAGAAATTTGAGAGATTTGGTGGAAGATTTGAATGGATTTCAATCATTTTAGATCAATGCGCTGCGCCATCTCAATGCGTCGCACCAGTTCAATTTTTACACTGCAGAGGGCTGCCCAATGCGCCATGCCATCTCTATGCGTCACGCCTTTTTCTAGGAGATGTTTGGAGACCTTCCCGGTGTCAAAATTGGGCACATGATAGCTCGTTGGAAATATTATTGAGTATAATTTCCAACCAAACTATAATTTTTTAATTTGGAGTTCATTTTCTTTGTCAAAAATCAAATCTCCTAAGACTAGTCAAAATGTGAAAAATGAGGCTTCCTCAAGGTAGAGTGTTGTTGCAGTCAACGTTTGGAGGTCTTCCTCAACTCGAAATTGAGCTCATGATAGCTCATTGGAAATATATTTGTGTCTAGTTATCATGTGACTCATCAAGAAAGTCATTTGGCCAACCAATCTAGGAGAAAACTTGATTTTCCCAAGATCACTTCAGAGGTGCATCAATTCTCCTGAGGCAGATGTATTTTTGACATTTCTCTAAAACCATGACACCTGTGTAAAAATTGAAGGATTTTTTTCTTCCTTGGCCTATTTTGGACAAAAAACTCTCTAATTGTTCCAAAATTCATCTTTTATTTCTCAAAAACATCATTGGAGTAAAACCTATCCCGATGTGTGGAACAAGGGATTTGTCAAACTGAAGTGCAATGAAGGGGATAAGGGGCTTATAAATTCTTGAGAAAATTTTTTGAAGTAGGGAGGGATGTTAGGAATAAGGAAAAAGTTTAATTTCAAATATTGAGTGAGGGGAAGGGGTCCAAAAGGGAAAAACACAGGCCTAGCCTATAAAATTGCCAAGTTGTAGCAAGAAACTAGGGTTTGTGTGAAAATGAGGAATTTGGGGGATATCAGTGATGGGAAGTGTTTAATAAGGTACATTAAGGATAGGGGAAGGTATAAGAACATCAGGATACAATTTTTGCTGATGATTTTACCATCCAAGAGAAATTACCTTCAAAACCCTAGGAGAGGGAAATGAACCTTACCTAGGCACAACTGAAGCATGAACAAGGTGTAAAATGACCCAGTGGAACTTGACATGATGATGAAAACCCTCTGAATGATGGTACACTCAGCTGAATGGTGACATGGACTGACATTTGGACAATTTTGAAAGGAGTGAAAACAAACCCTAGACCTAATACCTAGTGACCAAATTTTACTTGAAGATTCGCTGAAATGACAAAATTTGACCTTGACACCTTAAAATCACTTTGTAAGAGCATGTTTGATCACTGGAGGAAGGCTACAAAGACTGACAGTAACAATATCCTTGCCCAGAAACAAGAAAGAGCTCCAAGTTTTTCTTGGACGTATCAACTTCTTGAGAAGATTCATACCGAACTATGCAGAGATAGTCTGGTACATAACTGAGATGCTGAAGAAGGATAACGAAGTAAAATGGACTAATTAGTCACAGGAAGATTTTAACAGAATTAAAAATGCTTTCACAGAAGCCCCAATATTGGCAGGACCGGATTATGCGAAACCCTTCATGATATTTTCATTTGCATCTCCCCACGCCATCGCAGCTGTATTACTGTAGAAAAATGAGGAAGGTCATGAAAAACCCATCGCCTTTTTCAGCCAAGTGCTTCGTGATGCTGAGCTAAAATATAACATCCTGGAGAAACAGGCTTATTCCTTGGTCAAATACCTGAAGGCTTTTCTGATGTATGTATTGTAGTCAGCTATAATTGCATTCGTACCCACAGCAGCTGTAAAAGACATCTTGATTCAGAGGGATAGTGAAGGAAAGAGAGGCAAATGGATAGCAAAGATACAGGAGTATGAGTTGGAAATATGCCCCACTAAGCTAATAAAGGGATAGGTATTAGCCAAGATCCTTTCCGAATCAAACTGTCAGGCTTTGGGGATAAATTTATCTATGATGGCCAATGAAGAGCCTGAAAGAGCAGACGACCAGCATGGAATAGAAACCTCCGCACAAAAAACCCACATCAATTACCTTCTCAGTCCATGGTACAAAGAAATTGTAGAGTACCTCTTGACTCTTAGATGTCCTCCAAGCTGCAACAAGACGAAGTACCAGACATTGAGGTTAAAATATCAGAAGTTCATCGTAGAAAATGGCCGTTTGTATTGGAGAGACCCATCGGGCATACTAGTTTTATGTCTCACAGAAAATGAAATAGAAGAAGTGATGGCGGAATTCCATGAGGGCATCTGTGGTGGCCACTACAGCTGGAGGGCCACGGCACACAAGATTCTGAAAGCAGGATTTTTCTGGGCCAGACTTTCTCGGAGATGTTCATACTCAGGTAAGGGCCTGTGAAAAATTTCAAAAATTTGCTGAAAGGCAGATGTTCGCACCTTTGCCTATGATTCTGGTACACATAGAAGAACCTTTCCAACAGTGGGGAATCGATTTCATCGGCGGAATTCATCCTACCTCAAGTAGGAAACACAAGTGGATACTAACAGCCACCGATTACTTCACTAAATGGGTAGAGGCCGTGCCAGCAAGGAATGCTACAGACACAGTGGTAATCAAGTTTCTGGAAGATAACATTATCTCAGGTTCGGTTGCCCTACTAAGATTGTCACAGATAATGCTCTGGCTTTTAAGTCCATCAAATTTATCAATTTTTTCCAACAATATAATATTGTGTTAGGACACTCTACTACATACTATCCGCAGGGAAATGGATTGGCAGAATCCTCAAACAAGACATTGGTAAGGGCATTGAAAAAGGCCATAAATGAAAACCAGAAGAACTGGGATTCTCAACTCAAGTTTGTGCTATGGGCAAATAGAATCACTAGTAAGAGGTCAACAGGAAAATCCCCATATGAATTGGTCTATGGTAGAACAACGGTTTTTCTGATACAATTGGCCTTACCTGTGGCTAGGTTCATGCAAGATTGTCAAGAGGAACCAAACGATCTTACCAGAAGAATGAATCAGTTAGTAGAGATGGAAGAGACTTGAAGTCGAGTAAATCAGAGGTTGACTAAGTACCAAGAGAAAATGAAAGACCTGTTTGATCAGCATGCTAAAGATAAAGAGATGCAATTCAGAGATCTGGTGCTAAGATGGGATATAAGAAGGGCTCAAAAAGGAAAGCATGGGAAGTTCGATCCACTATGGTTTGGACCTTTCAAAATCGTTGAAGAGGGAGGAAACAACACTTTCAGACTAGAAAATTTGCAGGGGGGATCTACTCCAAGCCCCTGTGAATGGGCAATTCTTAAAACCCTTTTTTCCAGTATTGATTCAGGCCGAAGGGTCTGTTGTATGATATTGTGCATTATTTAGTTGCTTTTATTATGATTTTTTATGTTTTGATTTGTCATGAAGAAAGAAGAGAAGGCATCAAGAGACTGTGTTTGCAGGAAGGAAGTTAACAGATGGTCCGCGGAGTTCTCGACACGTTCGAGGACAAATGGGTCATCCCCAAATGGAGCCAATGTTGTTATGACATCCCTCACTGAGCTGGGATGTCTAATGATAAGGGGCCCTATATTGCAAAGAAAATACAAGGAGGACTGTATGGACTATCAAAACCCCTTTTTTGCCTATCGGAACCTTTGAAAGGGCTAAAAATCCACCTTTTAGCTTTAAAAGAGCTCATTCTAACATATCAAGCCTCTAAGCACCTTTCGGCTTAAGCCCTTATCCCCCATTTCTCATATGACCCCGCTCTATGACTAAAGGCTAAAATTCCTTAAGCCCTCTTCAGCCATCAGACTTCGCTGGTTCCCAACTCCACTCATTTTCTCTTTTGTTTCACCGCCGAGGTTCATCTTTTCCGATCCTAACTGTTAATCTCTGCAGATGCAACAGCCATCGCGCGTTCTGTTTCTGCCTGTCAGCTATCGTACAACGCTCATCGCCACCCTACATTCCTTATTCATTGAACTCATTTTCCACTGATGTGCGAAACCCCGACGCAATCCCGACCGTTGATCTATGCAGATACAACAGTCATCGCTCGTTGCGCTTCACCCACCCATCGCACATCGTACTTCGTTGTACTCCATTTTCACTCTATATTTCACTGTTGATATCATCTCTGCCGAGAAGATCCTAACCGTTGATCTCCCCCAGATCCAACGGTCTTCGCGCTTCGTCTTTCTCCATCGTCCATCGTGCCTTCGCCAATTTCCTGACCACTCATCCATTATTGCATTCCCCGCTCTGATATGGACCGTTAATCTTCTCCATCCAATGGTGATCGCTCCTCTTTGCCTTATGTTATTAACCTATAAATATAGGATTCATAATTTTGACTTGACTGATGGTAGTCTTGTAAATATGTACAAACTTTTCTTTCTACAAGTTATTTTCCCATATTTTGTAAAAGAATCAAAAATCAAAAATAAAAAAGAGGGTAAAAAGTCCTAAAAGAAAAATCAAAGGACTTAGAAAAAATAATATACCCCAAAAGAAAAAATATGAATAAAACATGAAAGTGTGCAAGTCTAAATGCCACTACTTTTACTTCTTGCAGTTGATTATGGCAGAGTGTCAATAAATGCCATAATCCATGATGAGTTGAACAATTTAATCTTAACTTGTCATGTTTCAATTTTACTTGTTGTAGATAGTGAATAAGGAATTGTCATACAGTTTAATCATGACAATTCAGTTGTTAGGTAGAGAATAAAAAGAATCCAACATTTTAATCTGGATTCTTGGAGGAAATAAGTTATAATTAGATAGTTTTACTGCTTTCAAAAAGAATAAATTTTTTGAAGGTTGCTAGCTCAAATGCACCTGATTAAAATAGAAGAAAAAATGTTAGAAGATATGACTGGGTAGGTAGAAGAAGGCGGGAAATCCATTGTAAATATTTTTCACCATGCTACAAATAGCTAATTTCCCCTCCCAATAGCTAGGGGAAATTAGCTATTTAACATTATATATTATCAGTCAGAGAGGCTCAGGGCATTTCCCTGACTTCTGTTGGGACTGGACCCAAGGCTCAATGACCTACTAATTGAAAGTGTTAAGTTTCTATCTTAATCCCAGAAATCACATAATTTACCATTCATGCATTCATTACCATGAAAAATCATAATTAAATACCTCATTTTTACTTAATGATTCTTAAAACCCTCATTTTATTAACTTCCTACATCTCATGAAACATAAAACCCTCAAAATGGCATTTTATCCTAAGTTGAAGTGATGAAATTATTACAATGAAAGCTTGGTTTTAATCTTCACTTTCTTGGTTATAATTGTATATTTTGAGTATTCACTTTCCCTTTTCATATTAACACCTAACTTATTTTATTAACTCCCTATAGAAAATCCTAGTCCTATTAATATAATTCCTTTATTCTAATATCCCAAAAATCCCTTATTATATACTTTTTATGTCAAAGATATTACTCACATGTTGAAAATTACATCCCGAAATTATCCCTTTGACATAAAACTACCAATAAAGAAATACCCCGATTTCCCTATAGTTATTAGACCTTCAAATATTCTATAACTATATAATACAAATAAAATAAAATGACACTTTATACATATTTTATATGTCTAAAGCGGAAAATATCACAACTATATCATTTTTAAACCATGGTCAAAACCCTTTTTTGCCCACCCCCATTCACTTTACCCTGTATAATATATAAACTCCTTTTACATATTATTCCAACCCCCACATTCATCCGAACCGTCAGATCTTCTTTTCATTCCTAATCCAACGGTTCGCATTGAGCGTGATAAACTATCCTTGTACCCCACCATTCCCATCGCATTGAGTCATGACCATTGATCCTTTTCATATCAAATCAACGGCCCATAATAAATCTCGGTCCCACCCGTTTGTCTGCCACAACTCCCAAAATGATCCTGACCATTTGCATCGAAAAATTAAATCCAATGGCGCTCATTGCATATCGCATACCGAAAGTGAACGGGCGCAGTTTAGAAAAAATTACGTGATAAAATTTGTTTTGTGAAACCGCCGACTGCTACGTGTCGAACTGTAATTGGATCGTGTTATAAAAGCCCAAAACTTCTTACCATCTAAAAACAACGCGATACCGCCGAATGGTTTTCGCATTCAAAATGAAAAATGCTCCCGCCATTAACTGTAACCTGCCATTAATGCTATGCAAAGTAATAAAATCAAAGGTTTTAACCTTAATTTTTCACTATTTTTCATTTTTTGTCCCCTTTCCCATTGAAAAACTATGCCCAGACTCCATTTCAAGACCTTTTCTGACCAATTTGTCCCTCTGAAGCATATTTCCCCTCTGAATTTCGCCACAGAAGACTCTCAACGTTTCCTACTAAGCTACCGTGACCAGTTTGAAGACTGGTACAACCTGAAACCTTTATCAACCGCTACAAAACCTGCAAAAGGTAATTTTCAGTGATCTAAACCTGAAAATTCTCAATCTCAAAGAGAAAAATTAAAACATGTAAACCAGTTTATGTGTAGAAACCGAAATTACCAATCTGAGTATATTCTAAACCTTGAAAATACAGGGGAAACCCTGGAAAATTTTTCTCAGAATTTTCCATTTCCTTCAAACTCTATTTTAAAGTGTTTCTGGCCATCCAAAGGAAATTTCCACAATTCAAATTGATTTAAACACACAAAAAAGTCATTTTTTCCTCTGCAAAGCAAAACAGCCAAGAATCAGTGAGGAAATAAAAAGAATTCTACAGTTATCTGAACACTGTAAAGTAGGTGACTGGTACCTTTATGAAAATTATACGGAACTAAGGATATTTGGAGCAACCTTGGCCCCTTATAAGCTGCCCAAATTTCTAACCATCGGGGTTTTTTCTTTGGAATACTTGAGGCAAGTCCTAAATTCAAATGCAATAAACTTTATTGCTGCCAAGAAAAAGACACAGTTTAAGCTAAAGAATCAAATAGGTCCCTTCATAGTATACAACAGGGATGCCTTAAAAGAAATAGTCATGAAATTGTCAGAGTTAAAGTTCCAACAAAGTTTTTATTGGAACTATGATCCACAAGGCATTCTAAGTAACATAAGGATCAAGTGCAAATGAACACCATTCACACATGAGTCTAAACCAGAAATTGAGAAATTTGCAAATCAAATGGAATGGGTAGAAAATACATTGATTTATCCTACTGACAATAAAGAGTGTTAGGGTCTCATGATTTGGCTGATTGGCAAGCCAATTGACAGGTTAACATCAAACCAATCTTTGGAGCCCAAGGACCTAGCCTTCCTGGACTCAGAGAGGGCTCTCTCTATTTGTGTAAGGGATATCTGTGTGTTTTTCTTCTTGTGTTTCTGATTTTAGGCTAGTTATGAAGTGGGTTTTTAGTTTTTCTTTTAGGTTTGTGAGGGAGGAACTTATCAAAGACTAAGATAGATAAAAATATTGTCAGATCAACTAGGCTATGGGGTCGAAAAGGTCAAGAAAGCTTCATATGGTGATACAAGGTATGTTGAAGGGCCGATTTGATGAAGGTAAAATGGATATTTGGGCAAAATGGAGTGGGATGGACACTAAGTTTGTGAAGAACAAAGGCTTTCAAACATAAATAGTTCAATTGCTAACATAAACATGGTAGGGCTAACCATTAATCATGATAAATGTAACTATAAACTGATAAATGCATAGAAATAAACATTCAAGAAATACATAGAGATATATGACTCTCTAACTTTAGGAAATTTCTATCAGACTTTGGGGAAAGACAATTAAGACAAAAAAATAACTCAAATCACTATAGGAAATGCCTAGACATAGTATTTCAAGCTATCGGGCACTTTGAAGTGAGATTTCATAGTTTTTAGGCAAAGGGCAAGATTAGTACAAGACCTCCTTGGTTCAAACTAGGACAATCAAACAATCAAAGAAAGGTTTCAGAGGTGGAGCTATGACTATCCATGAGTAAGCAGGGCATACCGTGAATCATACTTAGCATGCATAAAAACATAAATGAAACAAGCAAACAATTTCTTCAGTTATCAAAGAGAAATCAATAATTCTTTGATGTGACTAAGAAGGAAGAAAACATAGAGGCTATAAAGAAATAGGAAATCTGAGGTGCCTCCAAGGGCATGTCTCAGATCTATTCTCTCTTGTCTTATAGCAAGAAAGAGCATGAAACATGAATGAAAACTAAGAAAACATAACAGAGAGGGACACTATACCATTTTACCAAGTCAAGGAATCCAACAGCAGTCCTCTTTCATCATCCAAAAACATTCAAGAAACTATCCAATGCATGAGACAAGTGTTTCTTCCAAGCTTATATAACCATATATTGCTCTATTCATCAAGTTCAGCCTTATTTACAATGAAGTCTCTTGGAATATATAGGCCAAGATAAGGGAAAACCTCCTAGTGCAACTTGCAATCTCATTGGCCCATCAAAAATATCTGATTTTTTCCTTGAGGCTTTGCAAAGCCCAAGGCACAAAATATCTAATAAAATATCTCAAAAATGTTAAAAACGGAAAATAAATTGACTTTTCCTAACTAACCATGGCCAAAAATAGCTAAACGCACATGAGGAAAAGTCACTTTAGAAAAGTACATTTTTCACAAAAATACTTAAGAAAAATATCAGCAAAAATTCTTCTGTCTTGTGGGCAACTTTTGGAAGCCTTCCCGATGTCGAAACGAGGCTCGTGATAGCTCATTGGAAATATATGAATGTCTATTTTCTGAAAATTCTTAGTTCTATCTAAACTGATCATTTAAATTCTGTCAAAAGCTGACCTGTGTGTAAAAACCCAAAAAAAATAGACTTTGTTGATAAATGGGGCAAAGTGTGGAAAAAGTGAGTGTTTTTCGCGATTTTGGGGGACCAAATCATCTTCAATTGATCTAAAAATAGCTGAGTAGATGCCCCTAAAATTATGGCATCCAGTGATACCATTTTCATCCTTTGAGGATGTCCCAAACAGAAATGGCGATGCCCATGATTTTTAGCCAAAAGCCTAAAAATGACAAAAAACCAAAACTTGTTGAATTTCGCCCAATGTTGGCGAGCATGACCCTCAAGGGTTTTCAGAAATATGCTGAGAAGATGAGGCCAAAATTTGGAGCCTTGAGGTATCTTTCATTTTTGGTGTTGGGCGCCTCTTTTGAGCTTCCTTGAGCTTTTCCTGTGTGGCCTTCAATTTCCATCGGGCGAACTGATTTAGCTTCTTATAGTGCTCGGTCATCCTCCTTTGAAGGTCCAAATCTCTATTGGCATTTTCCAAATTCTTCTCCAAGTGATCCTTCACCCTCTCGAGCCATGCTTCTCGATTGTTTTCTACCTCTTGGGTAAATAAGGTAGTAAGAGGGAAGGATTGGAAAAGGGCAGCCTCTTCCTCCTTTTGTTTCTATAAGGCTCTTCTGAGTCCCATGGTCCTTGGCCTCTTTCTTCTTGGTTGATCTTCATCCTCGCTATCATTGAACTCACCCATGAGTTCTTCCAATTTAATTTGCGCCTTGGAGGCCTCCTTTTGATATTTGATGGCCCGTGTCTCATATATCGCCATGTGGACACTCATCTGTTTGTTTTGTGTTTGAAAAAAGTGATTGAGGTTTCTAGACCTCTCTAGATCTGCCCTCAAAGCATCAATTTGTTTTTCTCTATTGATCAAGAGAGACTCTAAGATTCAGGCCTCATTGTCGCTATCATCACTTTGGATCTAAATTATTTCAAAGTCCCTCTCATTCTCATGGATGCTTTCTTGTTTCTCCTTTCCCTTGCTTTGGGTGGCCTTCTTGGTCTTCCTCCTCTTGGGTAATTCGACAATGGGTTGCTTGGGCAACTTCCACTTGCTTCGGAGGGCCCTAGTAACATTTGGAGTTATAGTTTGAGGCACTCTTTTCCTTGATGTCCTGGGCTTTGTCACTTTTGGAGAAGAAAGCATGGCTCCTTGCCTAGGAGAGGTAGCTAGCACATGCTCTATTTGCTCTTTGTCCTTGCTATTTCCCTCATCATCCTTGCCATTGTTTTGAGTTTCTTCATGAATGCTTTGACTGTCGTCTTGCATGTCTTTTTGAGGGCTGTCCTATTTACTCTTTTCCTTGTTTTCTTTAGGACTTTGAGGCTCTGTCTCCTCAATGTTTTGGGCTGCATCTTCATCATTTTTGCTACTATGAGGGCTACCAATATCCTCATCAAGCTGTTCAATTTCCTCATCATTTCCCTCCTCACTGTTTTGCTCTTTTTCATGGTGGTTTTCTTCATCACTGTGCTGCATATCATCAGTGTGTTTTTCTTCATGAGGCTGCCTTTCTTCACTGTGCTGCTACTCCTCATCATGCTGCTGTTTTTCCTCACTGTGTTGCTCCTCCTCATCAAGTTGTTGTTCTTCCTCATCATGCTGTTGTGCTTCTTCATCATGTTCTTCTTCTTCATCATGCTCTTCTTCTTCATCAATCATGGGAATTTTGAGCTTCTTGGGAATGGGCTTACTTGAATAAGGCAAAATATGCTAAGTGGAAGGTGAAGGAGATGCATGGGATGAAAGAATAGTGGAAAAATCTGGATGTGCAATGAAAGTGTCCCAAGAGATTCCCTTCTTCTCAAGTTGATGAAGAATGACAATCTTGATGAGGGAATGATGGAAAAGGCAAGCTGACTGCTGAGAGGGAGATCTCTTTTGAACCGTGGAGGCCATCTTTTCAATACTTCTATGGAGGAAGAAGGGGAGGTTTAACAATTGGGCTCTTGTGAAATGCATGAGCAACCGGACATGGTAGGCATAGACCCGGGAAAATCCTCCCTCGCATGTGAAATATTTCATGATTATCTTCATGAGGGGAGCATAATAACAGATATGAGAAAGGAAAGATGGATGGACATGTATCTCGATGCTCCGGCTTCAAAAAGGGTTTGTACTGCTCTGAGTCTATGTAGCTCTGTTTAAACCACTTTTCCCCGACATAAGGGATTTTGGTGGCTTTGGAAATGGATCTAGGAGAAAACTTGAAATCCAAGCCTGCCAGCTGAAAGTGTTTCCCTTGCAATCTCAAAGCACATAGATGTGTCAAGGGGAGATAGATTTTCACCTCCTGGACCCTTTGACAAAACTAAAGACATCCAACTTCATGAAATTTAAACAGGACTGATGGATGAGAATTTACCTCTTCAGTTGAAACAGGTTCAAACCTCCTGTGAGGGCCACTTCTGTTGTCTTGCCTGGGAGGAATTTTTGTTTTGGATACTCTTTGCTAGTTCACTAAGACAAACTGTCTCAAATGGTTTTTTAAGTGGTTTCCCAACACCACACTTTGTCCTTATAAGTCACTGTGCCTCTTTGATGGCAATCAACAAGTGCTTTTCAAATGAAAAACAAAAAAAAAAATCAATTTATCACTGTGCTTGAGCAAGGATTTTGAAGAAGATGTGTTTGCGGTTTCTTGGTGAAGAAAGAACTCTTGTGTTTTGACAAAAATACCTTTCCCTCCAAACACTATTCTTTTGTTGTTCACTGCTCTTTACAAAACAAACAAGACACCTTCCAACAGACTTAAAAACCTTTCAACACACTCTGTTTTTGGAACTCTGGTGACTGCACAAAGTTTGATATTTCATAATACAGAGAGGACCTTTAAAATTACCAAGCCTTCACCTTATAATCACTGTCTAGGTGATCACTTAAAAATGTTTTGTGATCTCTGCACCTTTGTTTATCTATCTAGCAACTGTGCGCTAGTTTTATCTTCTTAATGACCCTAGAAAAGCTTTCAAATTTGGTCTGACAAACCTCCTATTTATTCACTGTCTATCCTCTGTTTTTTAACAAATTCTGCTCCTTATAGCAACTGTGGACTATCACTGTTTTTAAAGGAAGCTAGGCTCTTTAAGACTGATAAAAACACCCTTGCCTTATCACTGTGTGAATGTTTCACACCCACAGTCAACAAAAACCCTTTGATTTTCGACCAAAAAACCCAAACTTATAATCATTGTTTCTCTCTTGAAAACACAGCAAGAGCACACCACCTCTTAACCTCAAAATTTATCATGGAGTGAGAAAAATACCTTGAAAAATGCTTAAGGGCCTTGTCGATCTTTGATTTAGCTTTCCAAGGAATTTTTTGAGGGCTTTTGGGTGAGTAGCATGTTCACAGAAGAGAGCGCCGCGCAGTGTAGACTGTCGGGTCGGCCTTCGGGCAATGAGTGAACAAGCGCACTGGCGCGTCGCACAACCTTTAAGACTCTGTGTATATGCGCTCACAGGCGCGCCGCGCACTTCTACAGGCGCGCCGCGTATGCTTGAAGCCTTAAAAAACTTGAAACTGCTCGAAATTTCTTGTTTTCTCTGGCGAGCAGCCAGGGGAGCGCTTGTTTAGTGTTTTGAAATTGAAAAAGGGGATTTGTCAACGGTCTCTCCGCCTTTATAACTCAAATGAACTTACAAACCTTTGTATTTACTTGTAAGGGTTTGGATGCCTTTTGAAAAATATTTTTGGTCATAAAAAAAAATAAAGCACTGTCTTTGATATTTCATCACTTTTAAAACACCATGAAGCCTTATTTTCGAACAAGTTTATAACAAAATGTTGTGGCCAACCTTTTTTAAGATACCAAAGACATGACCCCCTTTTTTGAAGTAAAGAAACTTCTTAAAAGCCAAAATCTTTTTTCACTGTTTCTCATTAAGGAAGAAACTCTATCACTGTTTGTCTCTTTCTGACCTTTAAAGGAGCACTGCTTAAGAGTCATATCCAATATTTTTGATGCATCCTTTGCCATATCTTGGAAGGATATGATTCACAATTCTAAAACTTACTTTGACAATTTCAACTCTCTTGGTGTTTGATGAGGATTATGCCCATTGTGAAGTTGATCAAAAACTGTTAGGCTCCCTATGAGATTTTCCTTTAACTATGGATGAAGAACCTTATTTGCATTCACCCATGGCTTGATTCATATGTGTTGATCAAGGAGAAAAACCTTTGGAAACTCTTAATGCAAATACATACAACAGCAGAGTTCTTTTACATGTTCATAAAAAGGTCTAGTTTATGAATGTAGTATGCCTTGTTCCTTTGAATGATGTCTTGGACTTGAATCATGGTGTCATAGACTTTTCCTCATAAATATTGTCTCTCTGTATTCATTTGCAAAATTCTCTTTCAGAAGCAAGGCTTAATCTATCTTCTTGTCATTTTGATGAGGTTGTTCTAAGTTTGGGCATTCTAGCCTTTGTTTAATCTTTGAAGGAGACCATTGATAGAAGAAAAGAAAAGCTTCTTTAAATACCATAATATCACTGCATGGCCTATGTTTAACACCATTTTTCTACTCACAATCATTCAATTGTTTCCCACTGTATTTCAATTTTGTCTTTCAACAGTGAAACTATGTAAGCACCCGTTGAAACACCATTGATGTATTAGTGGTTTCATCTATTGTAGAAAAAGGTGTAAACAAGTTTTTTAGGCAATTTGCAGCATTGTTAGCCTTGTGCTCTTTAAATGAGGCTATACCTATGTTCCTGACCCTCTGCTTGTTAAATGAAGGAGGCCTACAACAAATGACCTAACCATCTGCTCATGCTTGGAGGAGGTTTTACACAGTCATGCTATTTCATCTCTTTTCAAACAGTGTCATCTTTCCTTGTAATGCATATCTCTACTTGGTATATCACGATAAGTAATAAAAAGTGAAAAATTGACAATATGCCTTGAAGGGCATGCTCTGAGATGTGTATCATGTTGTTAAAATACCCTTATGCATCTTTAGAAACCAGGAGCAACATGACTTGTATCTGTAGAGTATTACTTGCTATTCATTAGTCACTAACCTTTTTTACTATGTTTACAGAAGCTCATTGAATTACCTCTCTGTCCAGTACTCTTATCCTAGGCTCAAAACAATATGAGAAGTAGCTGTCTTTTCATGTTTTTCTTGACAATGTCTTCTGGAATACCTGGACATTTCTGCTTTTGAAAAAGACACTGAAACACTGTAAATTCACCTAATATCAGTTTGGCTTTTGGCATATGCACTGCTGAGACATCAAGACTGTTTAGTGGCATGACCTAAGGGTGTATCAAGCTTTGTTTGCAGAATAGGAGGGCCATCTATGACTAGTTGATATTAGACAGAGGTTCTTTTGGCTTAGGACAGTTTTTCAAGGGAGGATTACCTAAAGTGCCACTACCTAACTGAGGGGAGATTTTTTTTTTGACAGATTTGGAGTATTCTCTTTGGTATGACCAGATCTCAAGATGACATATGACCAGAGGTAAGGTAGCTGACATTCTTATCAATCATTTGGTTAATGAATGAGCTGGGGATGAGGGTGAGTGACAGCAGATGACTTTAGCTTATGACATCTGATGGACAAGACTACATGACTGAAACTAGATAGGACTTTGACAACTAGGTTTTTCTCATCATAGGCTGATTGAAAAAGGTAGGAGGATAAAAATGTTTAGGGGTTTTTTCTAGCTAAAAAATTTGACAAATTGAGGATCAGCTTCTAGAAAACTTGCCTTTAAAAACTAGTCATCATCAACAGGTGAAAAATACTGATGACTAACAGTGGCTCCATTTGGGGAGGGCGGCTCCTTTTCAGGAGGTGTCCAGAATTTCAGATCTCTGTCCTTTGAAGACTAGTGCCTTTATCCATTGGCGCAAATTTCTTTCTTCCTTGATGCTATTTTTGAAAATTTGACAGCATGTTTAGCATCAAAATCATTTCTACCTACCTTGCTGCATTTCCAAACATTTTTTCTTCTTTCGGGTGCATTTGGACTAGCAACCCTTTGACATAATATTTTTGAAAAATGACACTATCTAATTCTACACTTATATCCGTAGGGAGTTAAGATTAAGCTGATGAACTCCTTTGTTTCTCTACCTATGCTGGATCTACTGTCAAGGTTAAGCTGTTTGACAGGATTTTATTCTCTAATCTAAAACATGAAATTGAAAAATGACCAAATCAGGATTAGACAGTCTGATTTGTCATGTACTTGTGGCATGAAAGACAAGCTGCACACAAATATTATTTTGCATAGAATGAAATCTAGAAAATCAGGGCTAGGATACATAGTTTGTTTTTCATCCCTACTTTCCTCTTTGGTTCTGTTTTGAGCATGTGGAACCAGTATCTTTTCCTAATCTATTTTCTTTGACAAGTCTAGCTTACACAATGTTAACTATCTTTCCTCTCACTAACTTATCAGCAAAAAAAATTTAAAACATGTTCAGTTATGATTAGGCTAGATAATTGAACAAGACATTTTGAGCACTAGTAGCGGCATTTAGACTTGTGCGCTTTCAGAATGACTATTTTTTGAACATGGGGCTTTCTTTCTATTTTTCAAACCGCCATCTTTTTCTATTTTTCTATTGTTTTTGAATTTTCTGTTTTTGATTTATTTTTCAAACAATGGTATATACAATGATTGAAAATCTTTTTAAAAGTGGAGCTCTTGACAAAAATAATTCTTTAATGTCCTGCCATTCACAAAACCCCCAAATGTTTCAGTCCCATCGAGTTCTTGCAGGAAAAAGGCATTGTTTCCACTAACTGAGCTGATTATGAAAGGCCCCTTCCATAAGTATTCAAACTTGCCATGTTTACCTTTGTCTTCTCTTCTGGAATCCCACTTTAACACTTTATCCCCAATCTGAAAATCATTTTTCTTGGTCCTTCTGTCAAAAATCTGTTTTATCTTGTCTTGCGCTAACTGAGCCCTTTGGTAAACTTCTTCTCTTGTTTGTGTTGGAACACCTAATCCTACATGGGTAGGTGTGGAATGAAAAAAGTCACAATGGAGTCCAAGTGACCTTGGAATGTGAAACCAAGAGTCACACCATTGTATTATAAATGTACATCTTTGTATAATGGAAAATATGAGCTACACGCTTATCCTTCATTGTGTTGAGTTTCCTCTTGTGTGTGTGTGTTATTCTTCTCATACACTATGTGTGTGCTTCAACATGGTGTTTAACATGGTATCAGAGCGGGCGATTGCTGGCCCTGCTTCAATTGAGTGAGCCATTGGTGTTTATGGCCTGTGCATATCTGCAAAAAATTCTTGACATTTTTGCAGCACTCAGAGTTTCTGCAGCAGTGTTTTTGCCGCCATTCAGAGGTGTTTTGAAGAGGAGCAGCATTCAGTGATTTTGCAACATTCAGAAATTTTATCTTGGAGAAGGAGCAGCGTTCAAAATCCTTGGCAACATTCAGAAATTGGTTTGGAGACGCAGCCTTGTGCATCTGAAGGTTTTCTCACTGCTTATTTTTCCATTGAAAAATCTCTGCATTTTAATTTCTGCACCATTTTGGAGCTGCTGGAAAAGTGTTTAAAATGAGTTTCTGGAAAATTCTGGGTTTTTCCTAGAAATATTTCTAAGTTTTTCATTGAAAAATCTCTGCAAGTTTCTGGGTTTCTGAATACTGTTAAATTCTTGAATGGAGTAGATTGCTGTATATTTGAAAAAATCTACTGTTTTGAAGATTAGAATTCTGAAGTTGCCCTCATTTCTGCACTTTCTGCTGCTGCTGGATTTGTTCTGCTATACATCTGGAAAAAATTCTAATGTTGTTGTAAAGATGGTTTCTTGCTCTCTACTGGTTTAAAAAATAAAAAATAATAAAAATAAATAAAAATAATTTTTTTTTTACAACTTGGCCCTACGGCCCTCTGCAACTCGCCCCTCAACCTGCGTTTTTTTTTACTGCCACACAACATACCCACCGCTCTACACTTACAAAGCTCACACCTCATACGCTCTCACCATACACTCTCCTCTAAACCCGCGCTCCTTCCCATCTCCTTAACTCCTCCCACGCAGCAAGCCCTCACCTACGCTCTCATCCCAACGCTCCCCTACACCTCTCTGCTCCCTTACGCGTTCACCAGCTACCCACCCCGGCCCCCTCGCTCCCCTACCCACCATTCAACCCCGCTCCCTTATTACCCACCCACTGCAACCCTTATCGACTTACAACGCTCCACGTTCACCGCTCTTCCTACCGGCTACACCTACCCCAAGGAACTATATCTCTGCAATCCCTCTGCAATACCACCCCGTTCTCTCAACGCCCTCACTCCACCGTTCTCTCTTCCTTATGCTACCACTCATCTCACACTACACCCTCTTCCCCACGCATACGCTCCTCCTCCCTAACGCTGAGCCCCCTCCTTTTTAAACTCATTCTTAAATTTTTTAATATACACCCTCCCCTCTCCATATAATTAACACTACCTTCCCATATTTTAAAACCCCTTACCATTTTTATTTAATAAACCCCCATATAATATCCACTCCCCATCCCTTTTTAATAACCCTTTTTTTAATTAACATTTCCTTTAAATTTCCCTTCTCGTTTTTTAATTACTCTCATTTTCAATTATTCCCATTTTTTTAATTAATTTTTAATTAATCTATTTTTTAATTAATTTTTAATTAATTATAAAAAAGAAAAAAAACAGCAGAGAGAGGAGAAAGAGAAGACATGAACAGCAGAGAAAATGACATATCAACAGATCGACTATACATAGTGAAAAGAGAAGATTTGACATTGTGTGATTTGTGACATAAGGGTGATTTTTTGAAGAAATTTACATTTGAAGACAGTTTGCCATCATTGCAAAACAGTGATTTGAAGGAAAATTCAGCTGCCTTAAAGACTTCTTGCACATGTGTTTTCAGTTGAACATACTTTGCAGAAATATTGTATTGAGTTGACATTGTATTGCTTCATTCATAGTTGCAATCAGTGCTTGAGTTGTTGAAAAAAATTGTTGATTTCCCTCCATCATTTGAGGAGCACATTTTTTACTTTGAGATTTCCATAGTTGGAAATTCTTTAGAGTCATTTGTATTTCTTGTTGCATCACATTGTAAACGGGTGCATTTTCGGTTGAAGCCGACACCCTTTCATTTTTTGAGCCTAAGTTGTTGAAAATGGCCAAAATCAATGAGGCATTAGAGCTGTTGAATAACCTCATTCATTCAAATGTTGATGATATGATAAAAATGAGCAAGGATGCTCTTTTTAGAATTCAAAGTTGTTTGCAAGATGCACATGAAAAGATCGAGTTTTTGTAGTTGGAAACTCAGCTTCAGCAAGACGAACTTCAGCAAAAGAGTCACCATTCTGAACCTGTTTCTGTTCAGAAGATTGAGAAAGACTCCCATCAGCAGAAAGTCAATAAAGTTACAGTTGATTCCCATTCAGTTCCTTGTACTAGAGCAGATGTACATGCAGATGCAGCAGTTCAGCTTGCACTTCTCAAGCCCATCATTAGACCTTGGGAAGAGCTTGTCCACAACAAGCACCAAACTGGTCTTGGATATGAAAAGGATGTGTCCTTTCATATTCCAGACTACACACAGCCCATCAAGTTTCAGAGTGCCGGATTCATGTATGACAGTTCACCTGCAGCTGTTCCAGATCCTATTCCACTTCCACAACAGATTGAGAAATGCCAACACTGTGATCGAGTTGGCCACATGAAAGATCATTGTTTTGATCTTCATCCATGCAAGAATTGTGGTCAGCACACCCACTCTTTAGACAGATGCTTCAGAAACAAGCCTCCTGCAAGAACCAAGATTCATCTTGGATGGATCGCTTCTTGGCAATGGGCATTAGCAGCCAAGAAGATGTTTACGACACATGTTAGAACTTGTTCACAGATATTGAGCAAACTTGCAGTTGAGTTTTCGCCATCATCTCACCTTGTCCCTGACAGGGGGGAAAATGGTGGTCATGTACATGCTTCGAAGATAGATCAAGCAAGCCTGAGCCACAATCTCTCATTCCATGTTCAGAGTTGTAGCCAGCAGTTCAAGCGAGCCTAAGCCACAATTCGTCATTCCGGATTCAGAGATGTAGCCAGAGACACGGATGCCCATGAGCATGCCTTCAGTTGGTGGATAACCTAAAACCATCATCTTTGGTTGGTGGATAACCTAAAACCATCACAGGTAGCATACCTCCCTTCTTTTAGGTCGAATTTCTCCCTTTCATATATGAGGAACACTTCCTCTAGCAGAAGCCTTTAGCTTAGCAGCCTTCAGCTTCTTGCCAGCATTGGTTGAGTTTCAGGAAATGCTTCAAGCATTCCAGAATTGTTGGTAATCCTAAAACCATCACAGGTAGTAGACCTCCCTTCTTTTAGGTTGAAGGTCTCCCTTTTTATGAGGGACAATTCCTCTAGTAGAAGCTTTCAGCTTCTTGCCAGTTTGGAAGAGTTCCGGGAACTACAACAAGTATTGCGTTCCAGTGTTTGTGGTCATCCTAAAACCACCTATTTTTTCCAACATTTCAGAGAGTTGATTCAGCCAAGTGCTGCCATGCATGCTTTGCAGATTTGTATTACAACTCTTTTCTTGGACTCACACATACCCCTTCGGATTAAGGGGGGATGTTGGAACACCTAATCCTACATGGGTAGGTGTGGAATGCGAAAAGTCACAATAGAGTCCAAGTGACCTTGGAATATGAAACCAAGAGTCACACCATTGTACTATAAATGTACATCTTTGTATAATGGAAAATAAGAAAGCCTCACGCTTATCCTTCATTGTGTGTTGAGTCTTGTGTGTGTGTGTGTTATTCTTCTCATACACTATGTGTGTGCTTCAACATGGTGTTTAACAGTTTGCTATAAATGGATAGTCTGATTTATCCTCCTTTGCATGTCATTTTATTCTATTGAACTTCTTGCAATAGCTTCATTACTGGAACCCCTAAATATGTCGGGAAAATGGCATCCATGCCATATACTAGTTGGTAGGGAGACATACCTATTGATTTTTTGGTGGTTAGTCTATCAGCCCATAGTGCGTGTACTAGTTTTCCATGCCATGCTTTTTTATTTTGTTCCAGAAGTTTTTTTATGATTTTGACTAGGATTTCGTTAGAGGACTCAGCTAAACCATTACCTTGAGGGTAATAAGCTATGGAATGTCCTAATGAAATGTGATATTTGTAACAGAAGTCGACCATTCTTTTGGAGGAAAAGGCAGCAGCGTTATTCGTAATGATCTTTCTAGGACATCCGAATCTAGATAGGATGTTGGTTTCTAGGAACTTAATGATGACTAAATCGGTGGCGTTCCTGGAGGGTATGGCTTCTATCCATTTGGTAAAGTAATCAGTGGCTGTAAGAATCCATTTATGTTGAGCAGACGAAGACGGGTGAATTTCCCCAATAAAATCTAGACCCCATTGCTGGAAAGGTCCTTCAACTATGATGGGATGTAAGGGAAAGGGTAAATTTTTTTTCTTTCCATCAAAAATTTGGCACTTATGGCATGTCATCACTAGTTTGTGAGTGTTAGGAAATAAGGTAGGCCAATAATAACCGACTCTAAGGATTTTTTTCGTTGTGGTTTTCCAATAGAGATGACCTCCACATTCCCCTTCGTGCATTTCGTGCATAATTTTCTCTGCATCATACTCAAGAAAAAATTTAAGCAGCACACCAGTGGGATTTTTCCAATACAGAACTCCATCTATAATGCAAAACTTTAGAGATTTTTGTTTAAGGAATCTTGCTTTTGTTTTTGATAAATTCGGAGGAGCATTTAGATAAAATAACACATAAATAATATCTACATACCAAGGTGAATTTAAAAACACTTGTTCAACATGAGGGGTTGTGCATTCTTCATGTTCTTCTAGGGTGTCAACAAAATTTATATCTAATGCTTGGAGGTTAGTTTCAGCCATTAGTCTTGCAAGTCCCTGTCCTTTAACCAGTTTGGTGGGTCGAATTTCTAAGTCATATTCTAAGATGATAGCGATCCATTTTCCCCTTTTACCATTGGGATCTTGGTTTAATATGTCTTTGACGATGGCATTAGGAACAAAAGCAATGATATGAGAATGCAAGATGTAAACTCGGAAATCTTTCAATGCTTTTACCAATGCAAATGCCTGTTTTTCCATGATGTTATATTTCAAGGGAGCATCTCTTAGGGATTTTCTAAAAAAGGCAATGGATTATTCTTGCCCTGGTGTGTTCTTTTGTAACAACACAGTGGCTATCGTGTGTTCCGAGGTAAATGAAAAACTGTAAAAATTTTTGGTGAAATCAGGACTTATCAGTACAGGTGTTTCAGTTAGGGCTTTTTTAACTAATTCAAAAGATTTTTTGGCTTCCGTAGTCCATTTAACCCCGAACTCTTTTTTCAACATGTTTGTGATATCTCTCAGAAGTTCGGCAAGATTTGGGATGAATCTTCTTAAGAAATTAATCTTTCCAATAAAGGATTGCAACTCCTTTATGTTTTTGGGGTGACTTATTTGTAATATGCCTTCAATTCTCTGGGGGTCAATTTTTATTCCTTCTTTGGAGATGATGTGACCTAGGAATTTTCCTTCTTCGAGACCGAAAAGTGTTTTCTTGGGGTTTAGGGATAAACCGTATTTTCTACATTTGTTAAAAACCTTTCTTAAGTGAACCAGGTGCTCTTCATCTGATTTGGAATATGCTGTGATATCGTTGAGATATATGACTATGAAATAACCTATGTCTTTTGAGAAGTCTATGTCCATGGCTCTTTGGAATGTGGCACCAACATTCATCAATCCAAAAGGCATTTTAACATACATGAAAGTGCCCCAAGGTGTGGTGAAAGCAGTTTTCTGTTGATCAGTGGGGTAAACCAGCACTTGGTTATAAGCAGAGAAACCATCAAGTAATGAGATCTTTTTAGCACCTACTACCTTTTGAAGTATGTGGTCCATTTTGGGCAACGGATAGTTGTCTTTTACATAGGCTCTATTTAGGTTTTGGAAATCGATACAAAGTCTGATCTCACCAGTTTTTTTCCTAACTAATACTGGATTTGAGACCCACTCAGAGTACCTGAGGGACACTATTATCCCAGCATCATACATATTTTTGATTTCCTTTTCAACCAAACATAGTAACACTGGGTTTATTCTTCTTAACTTCTATTTGAAAGGCTTCTGGTTTTCTTTGAGTGGAATCATATGTTGAATGATGCTTGTGTCGTATGATTTCAAATCTTGGTATCCCCATGCGAACACATCTTTAAATTCTTTAAACAACTTGATGTACCTCTGTTTTATGTGAGGAGGGAGGGTTTTGGATAGTTTTATCTTTCTTGGTTCTTTCGTGTGTTGTAGAAAATTTTTTTTTCACTCCTAAGAACGACCTAGAGTTGTCATATGAACCCAGGAACACTAAGACGTATTATCGTAGCAAGGAATGTAATAATATAGCTTAGGTTGTCAGTCCAAAGACTCTCTTACTATCTCTTGTTAAACAAGGAAATTAGTTTAAATGGGACCAATCTCTCTCAGAAGCTGATACAAAGATAAGAATAATGTAGGAACATCATGCAGAACTCCAATACAAAAGCATCGGACAGTTAAGAGACCGCTTACTGCAAAGAGGGCCAGTTCAAATAATATGCCACAGAAATCAAATATCAGAAAGAGGATGCAGTGAAGAAACATGAAGAAGATATTAGTTAGCATGAAGCTGATACCTAGATACACAACAAAACCACATATGGGCTTATCCAACTAAGAATCCATACATGACAATGGCATTTGAAAAGCACCCTCCTCAAGTAACTAATATAGCAGAAAATATGGATGAAATGAACATGGAACGATGCTCTCATTGGGCTATTTAAAGCGCTTGACTAATCCCAGTATGGGCATCAACTAGGATGAATCCTTACTCAAGATTAGTGAGCCACTCGCATTCTAGAACATGATACAAGAAGATAACAAACATGAAATGAGATAATGTATTAACACTTAAGAGAAAATTACATACTGTGAGATACTAGAGACCAGAATCCTCATTACGGTTATAACACTCCTCCTCACTGAGACCCTACGGGCTCTGAGCCTTCATACAGAAAATTTACAAGATGTATACAAAGCCTTTCACTGCATAGTTTGCTGATAGAAATCTGGAACCCTTACAATGTCTTTCTTCTTGGTTTTTATAGGAGAAGCAGAAAGCTCTAGAGAAAGGAGGTAGGTGATACACATTTAATGATTTGATTTGAATAAAATGGCGGAAAACATTCGCGCCCACACTATGAACGACTAAATATAAATAACTGTACTTTACAATCTACCTGTAGAAATAAATGTTGAGGATGAAAATCTCCTCATGAACAAGACACACATAATAAAATATACAATGTTCTGCTCTTTACTGAAAGGGAACAAATCTGCTACCGTAAAACCTTGAGATAGCTTGTAGTTGTGCATATTACTCTTGGCCCTCTATCTTTGAATTGAAATCCCAGATCTTTAATGTAGGGCATCGCATTTCTCGATCTATCACTGATTTTTGCAAGCTGCACCATTAATGTTTTCTCCGTCACAGATCTGCCTTTTGATTTTCTCTGGAGGGTTCGAGGGATTTTCTTTCTATTCACATCAAATAGATTCACATCACAGCAACTACCTCCATTTCCCATCTTAAATTTCTCCCTCGGAGACTGTTAATGGCGGTGCTCTTGACTTCTGCGAACAAAGCAGTGAATCATGATGATTTTTCTACTGCGGCAAACCTGCAAAACCACAAGCCCGTTAAAGGAAACAATGCATGGAGGCGGCAATGCTAAAAGAGGTGACTGTGTGACAAAGTGGCGTAGTAGCATGGCGGAAATGCGCAGGGTGGTGGTGGAAACACAGTGGGATAGCGAAAGATGAATAGATAGAAGTTTATAACATAAAAACGCTAAAATAAAATGAATAAATAGAATATACGACGGGGATAAGTAGGACGCTGTGGACACGTGGAATGAATGACAAGGATGGACGAAGGACAGGTGGAAGAATGACGTGGTTATAGACCTAGTCAAACGCGGGAAAATGCAGATGATTATGAGCCACACGATCGATGAACAAGATCAACGGTTAAAACAACATCAACAGACAATGCGTGGTGGGCCAAGAGCGCGATTAGCTTGAGTTAAGTCACGGGCAACTTGGGAGGACGACCACCATTGGATGAAGGCTGACAGATCCGACGGCTGCTATGGATGCCGCTGCCCGACCTTTGCCCGAAATTTAATGCGCGAAATGGGCGGTTTTCGGGCCTGTACGAAAGACACACGGTGCAGATTCAATGGAATCGTTGGGTTTTGCGGAAAACCACTGTCACGGCAAAGGTGGTGCGGAATGAAACCATCGGTTTCAAAGGCGCGGGGACTACCACGGAAAACCAGCTCCACTCCGTCGATTGGATTTGATCGAACGGCCACGAATGCCCCCGAAACTTTGAATGATTAGCCCTTTTCCCTCAGGCATATGGTTTTGTGCCCGGGTCACATGGAAGACAAAATAAGAGTGGCTAAGGCTAAAGGGCTAGGCCCGATATGTTTTTGAATGCGGGTTTTTAACCTTTGAAGAGTGTATTTTTCGGGCGGAAAGGGTAACGGTAGACAGAATATGAGGGTTTATGGCCACGATGGCTGATTCAAAGGGTTCATGAGGAGCATTAGGCCAAAAATTTGGGTCAAAAGGGCCTAATATGGTCAACATCGGCTCCATCTGGGGACGGTGCGTTCCTCCGTGAATCGTGCCGAGAACTCTGCAGACCTTCAGATGCTCTTTTGGATAGCTCGGCTACTTAGCCTTTCTGCAATTTACTCCATAATTCGTCGGCGTTCCCATCAAAACAAAACTGAAGCAAAACTTATATACAGTATGGTACATCAGGCTTGTTTCGCCTGAATCAAAATTGGAAATATGGTTTGAGGAATTGTCCATTTATAGGGGATTCAAGCAGATCACCCTGTAGGTCTTCCAATATGAATGTGTTATTACCTTTCAGTTCTACAATTTTAAATGGATCAAACCACAATGGATCGAATTTAGCATGTTTTCCCTTTTCTGCTCTTCAAACATCCCATCTGAGAACCAAATCACCAATTTGGAATTTCCTGTCTTTTGCATGCCGATCAAAGATGTTTTTCATTTTCTCCTGATACTCCACTAATCTCTAATTCACTTGGTTCCGTGTTTCCTCCAATTCTACCAGTTGGTTAATTCTTTTGACCATGTCATCTGGTTCTTCCTGATTTTCCTGCATGAAACGTGCCACTGGGAAAGCCAATTGCACAGGAAACACAGCTGCTCGCCCATATACCAGTTCATAAGGGGATTTCCCAGTTGCTCTCTTGCTAGTTACTCTATTCGCCCACAGAGAAAATTTCAACTGGGAATCCCAATTCTTTTGATTCTCATTGATGGTCTTTTTCAAGGCCCTCACCAGAGTTTTATTAGATGATTCTGCCAAGCCATTCCCCTGTGGATAGTAAGCTGTGGAGTGATTTAACACAATATTATACTGCTGGCAGAAATTTATAAATTTATTGGACTTGAAGGCCTGTGCATTATTATTTATAATCTTAGCTGGATAGCCAAACCTGGATATAATGTTTTCTTCCATGAATTTGATGATTACAACATCTGTAGCATTTCTCACAGGTATGGCTTCCACCCACTTTGTAAAGTAATCTGTTGCAGTCAATATCCATTTATGTTGGCCACTTGAAGGGGGATGTATTTCTCCAATAAAATCTAATCCCCATTGCTGAAATGGTTCATCTATATGAACTGGAATTAGGGGCAAAGCACACAGCTTTTGTCTCTCGGCAAATTTTTGACACTTATCACATGCTCTAACCCAATTAAAAACATCTCCAAATAATTTAGGCCAATAAAAACCATCCCTCAGAATTTTATGGGCTGTAGCCCTCCAACTGTAATGACCTCTACAAATTCCCTCGTGAAACTCCACCATTATATTTTCTACTTCATCCTCTGTGAGGCACAATAATAGTATGCCTGAAGGATCTCTCCAATATAACTGACCATTGGCAACTATATACTTTTGTGATTTAAGCCTCAAAGCCCTGTATTTTGATTTATCACAGCTGGGAGGACAACTGAGAGTTAAAAGATATTCAACTATTTCTTTGTACCAAGGACTAGTGAGGTATTTTATGTGTATCTTTTGAGTGGCCAGCTATAGTCCATGCTGCTCTTCTCCTTTTTCAGATTCTTCATTTGCTATCATGGATAAATTTATGCCTAGAGCCTGATGATTTGATTCAGATAGAATTTTGGCTAGCCCTTGCCCTTTAACCAGCTTAGTGGGCCTTATGTCCAAATCATACTCCTGAATTTTTGCAATCCATCTTCCTCTTTTACCTTCACTATCCCCTTGAACAAGAATGTCTTTGACAGCTGCTTTAGGGACATATGCAGTGATGTGAGATTGCAAAACATATGTCCTAAAGGCTTTGAGAGATTTCACCAGGGCATATGCCTGCTTTTCTAGCATGTTATATTTCAATTCAGCATCATGAAGCACCTGACTGAAAAAGCCTATTGGTTGCTCAAATCCATCTTCATTTTTATGCAATAATACTCCAGCTATTGTATGAGGTGAAGCAAATGAAAATATCATAAATGGCTTTGTATAATCTGGCCCAGCTAGCACAGGAGCTTCAACGAATGCCTGTTTTATCCTGGTGAATGCATCTCTAGACTCCTGGGACCATTTCACCTCATTGTTCTTTTTAAGAATATCAGTTATATGCCTAACTATCTCAGCATAGTTAGGAATAAACCTTCTCAGAAAATTGATTCGTCCTAGAAAAACCTACACTTCTTTCTTATTCCTGGGTAAAGGAATACTGTTTATAACTTCAACTCTCTTAGGGTCCATTTTCACACCGTCTTTAGTTACAATGTGCCCTAAGAGTTTTTCCTCATCTAATGCAAATAAATATTTTTGAGGATTGAGGGAAAGACCATACCTTCTGCATTTTTCAAAGGTTCTCTGCAAGTGCTGAATGTGTTCAGTATCATCCTTTGAAAATGTTTGTGATATCTTCCCCGCCGATATACCACCGAAACTTGTCCTTGCTCCCCCGACGAAGGCTATGTCCATTTCCCTACGAAAAGCTGGCTCACCGCATTAATTGGCCATCACAGCACGCAGATGTTCCCCATGGCGTGGTGAAAGCAGTCTTCTTTTGATCTTCTGGGGACACAGCCACCTGATTATAGCCAGAAAACCCATCCATCATTGACATTCTAGATGCTTCCACCACTTTCTGCAGGATGTGGTCCATCTTAGGAAATGGATAATTATCTTTTAAAGATGCTCTATTTAAGTTTCTGAAATCTACACACAACCTTATTTCTCCATTCTTTTTCCAAACAGGAACAAGATTTTCCACCCATTCTGAGTATCTCAATGGCACAATTATTTTGGCCTTCAGCAGCTTCTCAATTTCTTTTTCAATAGAGGGAAGCAGCAGAGGATTTATCTGCCTGAGCTTCTGCTTATAAGGCTTTGCATCTTCTCTCAAAGGAATTTTATGCTTCATTATATTAATGTCAAAAGTTTTAAGGTCCTGGTAGGACCATGCAAATACATCTTTATAAGATTGAAACAACTTCAGATATTTTTCTTTATATACATCTGGGACCTTCTTAGATAATTTTACAATTTTGGGCTCAGCATCAGTGCCCAAATTCAAGTCTTCTACTTGATTTTCTTCTACTATTTTACTGTGCTGCAATGGAACATCGTTTTTATCAAACAATCTTTCTAGAGGCACCAGCCCTCTAGGTATGATATTTCCTTTTAGCTGCAGCACTTTATTGCCTGCTATTTTTTCTTCCCATTTGTTTTCTACAACATTTTCTGCTTCCTCTTCTTCATTACCATCAATCTCCATATTGGAGAATTCTCCCACTGTCCCCAAGAATCTCTTCATCTATTCATCATCTTAGCTTGCAGGTGTTTAACATTATGGGATTAATCGTCTTATAGCAGTTCTAATTTCACCTCAATAAGAGTCCATATGAAGAATAAAATACCTGCATGTTAGTATAGAGAATCTTGCCACCATGCCCAGCAGGCATGTATTTATGTAGATGGAAAAATTCTCACCATGTCCAGGCTTTGGACTTCTAACATGCCTGCCTGTGCATAGGATCAGTGTTGGGATTCTAGTCTGACAACAGTATTGATTCTGACACTGCATGGGCTCCATATTTTTTTTAAACTTGTGCTATATTATTTATGTGTGTCTATTAATCAACAAAAAGTTACTTTGTATTTAATATTTATTAGTGTCGTGTCTCTTTATTTATTAATTTAAGAAAATTGGGACCATTGCCCTGTAAATTAAACCTTTTAAACTCCATTGCCTTCTCTTGAATTTGCCCCATCAAAATGTAAAGTCCAGATTCCGGCTCCATAATTTTCTGAAGGCTGCTCATCCTCAACTTTGAAGGGGGGTTCATGCACATAATTTTGATCCTCTTCTAACATAAAGCATGAAAAATCTCCTTCTTTACTATAGACTGGTGAATTTTCAGAGTTATCAGCCTTAGTAACTACCTTGACAAATTTAGTCTCTCTGTATAACCTCCTCTCTTGTCCACCAAAAACTGGGATGGTAGCATATGTTAAATCCAGCTTAATTGACCCACCAATTTTTGTACCCCAGGACCTTGACAGCAACATGCCAAAGCGAGCTGGGATATCAGCCACCACAATGTCCATGACCACACTCTTTGCTGGAATTTGGGCCAAATTGACCACTAAATATTTAATCATCCCCAAGCATTTGACTCTTTTGGAATCAAATGAATAAAGGTCTTTATATGGGCGTGTGATTTGCAGTCCTAGTTGTTCCATGATGGATAGAGGCATAAGATTATGGGAAGCCCCAGAATATAACATACAATTGTGTAACAGCAGGTCATGAATAACTAGAGACACATAAAAAGGAGGAGTAGAAGGATCTACTTCCTCAACATGTGGGCCAAAGACTACCATGGGTCTTTCTTCTTGAAGGTTTAAACTATCAGGCACAATTGATATATTAGGAGGGAGCATAAAAGAAGTAACTTAAGACTGATATGCAGGTTGTTTTAGCAGCTCGGTGAAGGGGACTGGAATTTTAATTTTCTCAAGTTCTTTTTGCAAACTAAAAGCAGGAGGGGGATTTTCTATCACGACTTCTCTTGACTCTTTATTTTCAGCTGAAAATTTAATTTCTTTTGGCATAGATTCATCATTAGGAGGACTGACTACTTTTGAAGAAGAATGAATCTGATCATTAGGCTGCAAGGGAGTATTTAGAGGGCTCTTACATTTTTCTGTGTTTCTCTTTGTTGCTGATTCCTTCTGAGTAGGTACCTCCTTCTGAGGTAGCTCCTCTTCTTGATCTTGAGTTCGGGTCCTCTTCCTTGAAGATCTGAGATCATATTTTACATTGAATTGTGCTTGCATGAAATCAGCAAATTGCTTACAATAATGATCAATCTCTGCTTCTTCTTATTCTTCTTGCAATGGGCATTCCATTTCATCATTGTTTGAGAAAGCAAGATTTGAATCTTCAAGTTCATAAGCAGCATCTTCAGTGGAGTCATCTGCTGGACCTTCCAGGTACAAGGGATGTGGTACCTGGTCTTGCTGCTCCTTTGCTTCCCTTGGCAATATTTGCAATGGTGGTCTCTTATACTGGGGATTGTATCCTTTGTTTGGAGCATTATATAAATTCTTGGGAGCTGCATTTTTAGTCTCCAACTCAAGCTTGACCATCTTCTTTATCATTTTGCTTATTTCCTCCATTTTATCTGAATCCTTATCCTGGTTAGAGGAGGAAACCTCTTCTTTTCCTCTCCTCCTAGTATCTTGTTCAGCCTTCCCTTTTAATTTTCCAGAGGAAGAAAAGTTCGCTTCCAATTCAAGAGCATTTGACTGAGCATCATCTAGTGTGGCAGGCTTTCTCTCCCTGAGGGAGAAACCGAAATCTGAGTCAAAGGCTGCAATGAAAATAACTTTTGCAGCGTTCTGATGAGGCTTCATATCTGCAGGGAGATTTAGATATAACTTATTAAATCTCTTAATAAACTCCGACACCCCTTCATTGTGTTTCTTCTTCAGAGTATTAAACTCAGTAAGACACTGTCCATGATCTTTCTTTTCTCCCCACTTCCTGAGAAAAGTATTCTCCATGTCATCCCAGGTGGTCACTGAACGGTTTCCCAATGTCTTGAACCATTTTCTGGCTTCACCATCCAAATATTGCACAAACAATCTCAAGACCACATCCAGGTGTTCTACATTTAAGTTTTCTGCAAATGAGCAGAAAGTCTCAAGATTTTTCTGAGCATCAATATCATTTTCTCCATTAAATCTAGGCAGAATCTTCAAATAATCCTGTGGCATGTCATTTAGCACTTGTGGTAAGGCCAGTGGAGCATATTTTTTCAGGAGAAAAGCTGGTACATTAGCCATTGGAGGAGGTGGGGGCTGTGCAACAGTTTGATTTAAAAATGGAGGAAGGGGAGGAGGAGGGAGTGGAGTATGTATAACAATGGGAATAAATTGCACAGAAGCCTGAGGTGTAGATGGAAACAATTCACGGTTAACAGCAGCTACTTCTGTGATTTCTTTAACTTCTTCGGCCTCAGGGGTGAGATGAAGGTTATCTTTGGTTCTAGCACTTCCCCTGGGTGGGCTATCTAAGTAATATTCGGGATTTTCCTTAGTGGAGCCGGGATTTTCCGCTGGGATTTCCTGAGAAGAAGAGGATGGATGATCTTCTACAGAATATTCAGGGACTTCAGCATGGGCTGATTGTCTTTCTTTCCAACTTCTTCTATGAATAATCTTCTCTAGGTCAGATACAGAGGATGTCTTTAACTTAGAGAAATCTGACCTCAAATGTGGCTTTCGAGGAGCCAGGAATACCAATAGATTTATCAAATAAAAGCAGTGGAGTCACCAAGGTGAGAGATATGCAACTCTTCAACTCTCTGTGCTCACCTGATTAGAGAGTGAATACAATTTTTCGAGGCCCAGGGAAAATGATTTTCTTGAATTCGTCCACGGCAACGGCACCAGAAAGATGTTGTAGACAATTTTGTCACTCCTAGAGACAGCCTAGAGTTGCCATAGACCAGTGCCTAGGACATCTTATCGTAGCAAGGAGCTCATAATATAGCTTGGGTTGTCAATCCAAAAGCTCTCTTATTGTCACTTGTAAAACAAGGAAATTTGTTTGAATGGAACCAAACTCTCTCAGAAGCTGATACAAAGATAAGAATAATGTAGGAACAACGTGCAAAACTCCAATACAAAAGCATCAGACAGTTAAGAGACAGCTTACTGCAAAGAGGGCCAGTTCAAATAATATGTCACAGAAATCAAATATCAGAAAGTGGATGCAGTGAAGAAACATGAAGAAGATACTAGTTAGCATGAGGTTGATACCCAGATACACAACAAAACCACATATGGGCTTATCCAACTAAGAATCCATACATGAAAATGGCGTTTTAAAAGCACCCTCCTCAAGTAACTAATATAGCAGAAAATATGGATGAAATGAACATGGAACAGTATATCATGACTAGGCCTATTTAAAGCGCTTGACTAATCCAAGTATGGGCACCAAATAGGATGAATCCTTACTGTTGAGCCTCAAGATTGTGCTTTCTTTCATCTTATTTTACCTCATTTTCCTTTGTCCATTGTTATCCCAGGCCCAATTGATCAATGAATTTAGTTAAAATTACTTTTAGAATGATGAACATGGCTAACTTGCTAAGTTTGTGATTTTGTCATTGTAATGCATTTTGACACAGACTATTGAGAATGTAGACATCCGTAGCTTTCGGAGATGCAAATTGTATTCACATTGGGCATGTTCCAGGTGGCCTCTCAAGAAAAACCACATATGGGTATATTCCACGTCATGTCTACATTGTTCGTTGCTCACCATGAAGGAAAAACCAAATTCTGGATATGGTTTTGGTACGTGTGAACTCATTTAAGGAAGCAAATTTCTAATAGGACTGTCTTAGTCCAGATGTCCTTTTCCTTTTTACGCTGCCACTTTAAGAGTCCTAGTATGATTTCGATAAGGAAAGACAATGATCCTCGAATTGTTGCAAGTCTTGTTATGTAAATTTGTTATAAAAACACTTGGGAAACCGAGAGATAGGTAGATTTTGCTCTGGATTTTGCTTAGATTTTATGCTACATTTCTGAAGACGCAGATTACTCTGTTCAAGTTATTCCTCCTTTAATGAAGAAGACAGTATTGTTTTGAAAGTGTTGATTTGATTTGGAGTTAGATTCCGTCTGGTGGTAGAGGGCCCCTGCCTCCTGCACAGCTTTACTTTCGTAATTTAGATAAGTATCTTAGTTGTTTTTACGTTTTTGAAGTTTGAATTCGTATTTGTTTTCATTAGCCACTATAGTTATACTTGTTCTAAGAACTCTTCCAAAAGAAGAAACTCTTCCAAAATATCATGATAATGAATGAGAAATGGCTATAGTGTTGTAGGATTTAATTGTAATTTCTTTTGTTCACCATCACAGTTATACTTGTTCTAAGCACTCTTCCAAAAGAAGAAACTCTTCCAAAAAATCCTTATAATGTCTAAGGCGTGACTGTGATCCTGAACATTTCAGTTGTTTGTTTTTACTAAGTAACATAGATGTTCTTACTCTTAAAACGCTCTTCCAAAATTTCATAATGATGGGTAGGAGATAGCTATGATATCTTAGTTTTTAATTGCTTTCAGTCTTTATGTTTGCATTTGAACTAAATTTTACAGCCAGGATTGTTCTAAGAAACTCTTCCAAAATACCAATCATGATGGACAAAACAGACTGTATAATCCCATAGATTAATGCATGATAACTTAGTTAGGATACTCCGAAGTCTAATTGCATTTAACTCATGCTCTGTTATTTGTTTTAAGTTTGATAATGACTTACTAGTTCAGCACTGTTTTAGACTAGTGACATCTTAAGTTCAGTTTTAGCTTAACTCATTTCATTTTCACTCCACATTTAGTTGTCATCCACTGCATATTAGATTACTTCAGTTGTTAAACTTAACAAAACAACCTTCATTATTTACAAAACCTCTTCTTGTTCCAAATCTATAATTGATTCATAACCATATGAATAGAAGACAGTATCATTTCAAGGCCTGAAGTACTTTTACAACTTCCTTTATCATCTCACAAACAAACATTTCCTCAAAATACTATTCTAAAAATCTATAACCTTTGAGTGAAGTGTAGTGGTATCAAACTAAGTTGCAGAATAGAGTTAGGAACTAGTCTTAGAGTAGAAGATCCTATGATGTCAACAATATTTTTCTCCAAATATGTTTCTACAAATCTTTAATCATGGATAAAATATTGTCTCATTATAAGTTGATGGTTTAATTGTTTAGATTAGGAGAATTTGTATACTTAGCTGACCATTTCTCAAACTCTCCCAAAATACCTTTGATAAAAGAATTGGACAAGTTAAGTTTGTGTTTTGATTCATTTCCTTAAAGTCATTATCAAGCTTAGTATTATGCTTAGTCTTAGTTTAGATTTTATTTTGTTTCACTATTTACATTGCATTTGTCATTTGTCATCAACCAATTAGGCTTCACTCTGTTTTTAACCAGTAGCTTCTTTCCACTAGCTTTTTAGACATTTTCCTTGTGAACATAAAACCACCAAAAGATCAAAAACATTATAAATCATCACAAAAGACCAAAACATCATAAAACACTAAACACAACGCATTAAGAGACAAACACCTAGGCACATACAGTGCACTTCACTTCAGCAGTTTACCAACCCTGGTTGACAATTAAATGAACTCAATTTAGGAGACTAGGTTGAGACCAAACATTTTGGCGTCGTTGCCAGGGAAGTGAAAACTAGGTAACCTTTGTTTCTTAGCATCCAAAAACAATTATATGCGTAGAGAGAGAGATTCAAGGGGAAGATTCATAAGCAGCAGAAGCAGAAGTTTGATTTCTAGAACACCACTTGTTTCATCTAGATCCAGAGCTAGTACACCTTCAACTCAGACCCACATTCCATCCTTTACTGATCCTGGACTTCTAGAAGATCTAAGGTCATTTATTCCATTAGAGAAACCTTCCACTTCATCCACTGAACCTGCCATAGAAAAAGATTTAAAAACTCCTGTTAGGGACATAAACCTTTCCACTTCCACAGGAGAGTCAACCATGGCAGAAGAAGGAGGAGGAGGAATCTTTAATGGAGAACACACACTATTTGGAGGTAGAGGTAGAGGTAGAGGAGAAGGAGGTAGAGGTGCAGATGGAGGAAGAGGTAGAAGAGAAATAGGAAGCTCTTTTGGGTTCCCTATAATTGATGAAGAAACCAATACAACCATGAAAAACATTTCACCCTCTGTCCTTCCAAACTTCTATGGACTTAAAACGGAAGATCCTGAAACCTTCCTATTTGAATTCGAAGTTCTGTGTAGAACTTATGACTACCTACAAGATGCTCAAAAACTGAAATTATTCCCTTCAACCTTGAAAGGAGCAGCATTGAAGTGGTTTATGAGTTTGATTAACAGTTCTATTAGGACATGGGAAGACATGAAACAAGCATTTCTAGAGAGGTATCTGGATTATTGTATGCCGGTCAATCATAAGGAAGAAGTGTTTAAGATGTTACAAAAAGAAGATGAAAACTTAGAAGATTTGTTGGAGAGATTTCATTACAACATCAAAAGAGCAAAAATGGAAAACCTAGATCAAGACACCTTAAAAGCTCGTTTGTTGAAAACAATTAGGGATGAATGGTTAGATATTCTTAATATGATGGGAAAAGGGGATATATCACATCTCACATTACCTGAAATATCTGAGTTATGTATCAACCTTTCAAGAGGGAAATCTAAAACTGTCAAAGGTCCAAGAGATCCTGCTCTTGCAAGGGCAAGTAAGTCTGCTTCTGGGACAGTAAGTAGATCAGAAATAGGACACATGCTTGATGATTTTAAATCTGACATCTTAGGGAGTCTTAGTGAATAAATAGACACCCTCAAGATACAAAACAAGCAAAAGGCTGAATCTGATGCCTTGGCAATCTTTTGTCCCAAATGTAGGAAGAAACATGCCTTGAGAGAGTGTCCTCTAGATGTCAAAGTTGTAGAAACCTGTGTTATTTGTTCTGAGAAACATGAGACCAAAAATTTTCCTTCTCTTCCTGGTCTCAAGGCTGTTTTTCAAGAAGAAACTCCTACAGACTCCACAGAATCTCTTAACTTTGTATCTAGAAGACCTTGGCAGGGACCCCAGACACAAGGATTCCATGATCAAATGTATAATCAACCTCCACCTTGGAATTCTTGGCAGCAACCTTGGCCCCAATTTCAAAATCAATCTCAAGCTTGGGCACAAGGATCACAAAGTCCCTATGGAAGATACTCCCCATACTATCAGTATCCACCATCCTATCCACCATATCCACATTTTTATTCTCAAAATCCTCAACAAAATTTTCCTCAAAATCTTCAACAAAATCCTCAACAACATCATCAGAACCAACCACTTTCATTACCATTCCCTCAAAAATCAAATCAATTGCCTGCTCAACCCATACCAAACCCCAATAATAAAAATCCTCAGAACACATACATGATAGAAGGCCAACAGTTTCCAACTTATTTAATTACTCCTTTAGACCTTAGTGATGTTCAACTTAGGTCTAGAAGAATACTTGAAAAGAGGAAACCTTCTGTGATCATACAAGAACAAGATAACTCTGAGGAACGCTCTCTACGGGTGAATAAAAGTCTTGAGGAAAACACATCCTTTCAAGACCCAAACACTGAAAAATTAAAGCAAAAAGATCCAATAAATTCAACTCATGTATTAGAGCAACCATCTACATCTACTTCTATACCTCCCTTTCCGGAAAGATTACAAATTGATAGAGGTGTAGAAAAACAAATTATGGTGCCTAATTATGATTTCCTAGATGAGCTGAGAAATGTTTGCATTAAAATTCCATTATTACAAGCCATCAAGGAAATTCCAATTTTAGCCAAAAAAATAAAGGAGTTGAGTATGAAGAAAACAAGAAAAAGAATAAGAGAAACAAAGAAAATTCAACTGGCAGGACAAATAGCAGACATTATGATGGGCAAGATTTCTATTCCAAAGTATCTTGACCTAGGAAATCCAGTTGTCAAAATTCACATCAATGGAATTGAAATCGAGAACACACTCATTGATTTAGGAGCAGCAATCAATATCATGAGTAGACAAATCATGGATAAATTGAAACTTCCTAATCTTCTCTTTACACCCACACTATTACAATTAGCAGACAGATCTGTGATCAAACCATATGGGGTAATAGAAGACATTCCAGTGTCCCTAGATTCTTGGGAGTACCCTATGGATTTCATGATCCTAACTCCTAAGAATAATCTAGGAGGACATCCTGTTATATTAGGAAGACCTTGGTTGGCTACAGCTGATGCTTTTATTAGTTGTAGATCCGGTGATATGTATATCTCTGATGGTAGTTAAACTAAGAAATTCACTTTATATCCTCCAGCTAGGACAATTACAGATTTAGATGACACTCAATGGATAGAGGATGAAGAAGATTTACAACCTCTCTTCACAATTTCAGAAATTAGTGAAGATAATCAAATTCTGAATACTCTAGAAAACTTTGAATCCGCTCCAGAACACAAACATGAATCATTTCAAGAGGGATCCAATATTGAGTTTTTGTCATCAAGGCAGATGTCTCTTCATTCTATGGACAAATTTGGCAGCTCTACAAGTGAGATTTTCCGAGGTAAAACTTTGAACATAAACAAGAACCTAGAAAAATCTCAACAAGAAGAGTTAGTCAAAGTATTACAGAGACATTCTTCTGCATATGCATGGGAATACACTGACATGAAAGGGATAAGTCCCAAGACTTTTACTCATCACATCTATATAGAGGCAAATTGCAAACCAATCAGACAGCCTCAAAGACGGATGAATCCAAATCTTAGGGAAATTGTTAAAGAAGAATTGCAAAAATTGTTAAATTTTAATTTCATCTATCCTATTTCAGATAGTCAGTGGGTTTCTCCTTTGGTAATTGTGCCAAAGAAAAATGGAAAATGGAGGGTGTGTGTTGACTACCGAGAACTGAATAAAGCTACTCTTAAAGACCATTTTTCCTTACCTTTCATAGATCAAGTATTAGATACATTAGCTGGCAAAAAGTACTTTTCATTCCTAGATGGGTTTAGTGGTTACAATCAAATCCAAGTAGCACTTGAAGATCAAGACAAAACCACATTTACCTGTCCTTGGGGTACCTATGCTTACCAAGTATTGCTATTTGGATTATGCAATGCACCTGCAACATTCCAAAGGGCAGTATTAGGAATTTTTTCAGATCTACTACATGATTGTGTAGAGGTGTACATGGATGATTTCACAGTTTACGGAAACTCATTTGAAGAAGCTTTAGAAAACTTGGAAATTTTTTTAAAGAGATGTCAGGAAGCAAATCTTTCACTTAGTCATGAAAAATGTTTTATGATGTTTACTGAAGGTATTGTTTTAGGGCATCACATTTCAGGAGATGGGATTAGAGTTGATGAGTCAAAAGTTGAAGTCATCTCTAACTTATCTATTCCAAGTTGTCAAAAAGATGTTAGGAGTTTTCTAGGATTTACAGGGTATTATCGGAGATTTATAGAAAACTTCACCAAGATAGCATCTCCACTCTTCAAATTTCTTACCAAAGACTGTGAATTCAAATGGACTTCTGATTGCCAGTTAGCCTTTGAGACCCTGAAATCCAAAATTTCTGAAGCACCTATATTAAGGGGACCTAACTGGAAGTTACCTTTTCATATCTCAACAGATGCTTCCGATACAGCTCTAGGAGCAGTATTGGGACAAAAATATTTGATTCCATATGCCATCTATTATACCAGCAAAATTTGACTCCTGCATAGTTAAACTATACTGTAACTGAAAAAGAGTTTTTAGTTGTTGTTCATGCCATAAACAAATTTAGACACTATATAACAGGCTATGAAACTTTTGTTCACACTGATCATTCTGCAATTAGATACTTAATGAACAAATCAATTACTAATGGAAGAGTCATAAGATGGTTATTTCTCTTACAAGAATTCAACATTACCATTCTAGATAGGCCTGGAAAACAAAACACAGTTGCTGATTTCCTATCTAGACTCCAAAATATCAAAGATGACACTCCAGTTGAAAATCAATTTCCTGATGAATATCTTTTTGCAATTTCTACTCAAACTCCATGGTTTGCTGATATTGCTAATTATTTAGTTTCAAGAAAATTTCCTTCAATAATGAATGCAAGGGATAAAAGAAAAATCATTTATGACAGTGCAAAATATTCATGGGTTGCTAATGAGTTGTACAAGACAGGTCCAGATCTGATCATTAGGAGGTGTGTTCGTGAAGATGAGATGCCTGAGATTCTCAAAGCATGTCATGATGAACCTTGTGGTGGACACTTTGCTGATAAGAGGATAGCCTATAAGATCCTTAATTTAGGATATTATTGGCCATCCTTATTTAAAGATGCTAAAGAGTATGTCAAAAGGTGTGACAGATGCCAAAGGGTAGGGAAACCTTCTCCTTCAGGTGAGATGCCATTACAACCTCAGGTACATATTGAACCTTTTGAAAAATGGGCTTTGGATTTTGTAGGACCTATTAGTCCTCCATCAAGACAGAAAAGGTATATATTATTTTGCACTAATTATGTTACTAAATGGGTAGAAGCCAAGCCATTACTTGTTGCTAATGAAGCATTTGTAGTTACTTTTCTTTTTGAGGATATTTTTACTCATTTTGGTGTCCCAAGGGAAATTGTTACAGATCAAGGAGCTCAATTTACATCAAGGCTAGTGGAGCAAATTATGGAGAGGTACAAAATCAGGCATAGAAAATCTACTCCTTATCATCCACAAGCAAATGGTCAAGTGGAATCTACTAATAAGGTCATTGAAGGAATCCTAACAAATATTGTTCATTTACATAGAAGAGATTGGGTAGATAGGCTTCCTGAAGCTTTGTGGGCCTATAGAACTACATGGAGAAACACAACAGGCCATACTCCTTATGAAATTGTTTATGGAAAGCAAGTTTTGTTCCCCATAGAGTTCCAGATTCAAACTTTCAAAATGGCAGTTCAGCTAGGACTTGATTTAACGGAGGCACAAAAGCATAGACTGGAGCAGATTAATGAATTGGATGAGATCAGACAAGATGCAGTCCAGAAAACAAGTCTAGTCCAACAGCAAAGGACTAGATGGCATGACAAGTACATCAAAGAGAAGAAATTCAAAGAAGGTGACTGGGCTCTCTTGTTTGATTCAAAATTCAAGGATTTTCAAGGTAAATTTCAAACACATTGGCTTGGGCCATATGAAATTGTTAAATTTTTTTACAATGGAGCAGTAAAAATCAGGACAATAGATGAAGAAGAGGTCACTTTTCTTGTGAATGGTCATAGATTGAAGCTGTATCACAAACCACTCTCAAGAGAAGAATTTTTCAAGAAGTTCCAAGAAAACAGTGATGTGAAGTTAATGAAGAAGAATCTTTCTTCTTCATCAACTTGATTGAATTTTCTGAAGCATTTCTTTTGAAAAAATAAAAAAAATAAAAAAAAAAGGTATAAACATGAAAACCAATCATTGATTGGCATGTTTATACAGAAAATATAGGATGAAAATCAAAGTTTTTCTGACACTCTAACTTTTCCCATTTTGTTTTTGCAAGCATCTGTTACAAAATCATAAGTTCAGATCCATTGTACTTATGATCCATTTCATTTCATTTCATTCCATTCACTTATCTATCCATACTCCATTTCATTTATTCATTCATACTTCACTTCATTCCATATATCATTCATCTCATTCCATACTCCATCCACCTCATTTCCATGTCAAAATTCAAAGTTTGATGTCTTGCTACAAATGAATAACACATGTCATGGATTGCAGGCTATTTCTTATATTCTTCCACTCCATTTCATTGAATTCATTCCATTTCATCATCCACTTCATACATATCATGACTCGTCATCCATCTTCATTCATATAACATCTCACTTATATCCCAAACCACTCCATTCCATGATTAAAATGCTCTACAGGTACATTCTGCAGCTTAACAGACATTCTGCAGCTGATCAGACTTTCCGCAGCCAGACAGTCATTCCGCAGCTACAGGTCCTGAAGACACTAATCAGCAGACATTTGAATTGCAACAAGATGATCCAGTATATCCATGAATAAGAAGAATCAAGAAGGTTTATGAAGACTCTTCCAAAGGAGAACAAAGAAGACAAAGACCACAAAAAGCAAATGAAAAGCAAAGGTAACAATTTTTCATTATAATGGCATATCATAAACTTTAGCATAGTTTTAGTTATGAATCATTCGAAAAATTTGTTTTGATTATTTTTATTGATCATGTCCAATATACCCTCCACAAACTTTGGATAAAAATCTCTCATTTCAAATTCTATACCCGACATCATTTAAGCGGTTAAAAAGGCTGAAGTGTTTGATTTCCTCATGTCACCCAACCAAATCATTCAATGATGATTTTCTTTTCCGTTGTAAAAATCTCCGCAGTCTTTTCACTCATTAATTCGTTTTCTCCACCTCACTCCATTAACTCATTCCGTAACTACTTCCATCACTCCATTCTGTAGCCAGCCCTTCATTCCGCAAAATAGAGATATCCCTATCACCGTGAGCAGAGCAAAGGGTATATCAGTTTTAATATCAAAGCACTATCACCGTGAGCAGAGATTAAAGCACTATCACCATGAGCAGAGATTGAGCATTATCACTGTAAACACAGAGGTATAGCAGTGTGGAATTTGAATCCATTTGTCACCGAGAGACAGAGGTATAGAAGTGTGGAATTTGAAGCCATTTATCACCGAGAGACAGAGATATATCAGTGTGGAATTTGAAGCCATTGTCACTGTCAACCAGAGGCATATCAGTCCGAAGTTTGAAGCCATTGTCACTATTAACCAGAGATATATCAGTCCGAAGTTTGAATCCATTGTCACCGAGAACCAGAGGTATATCAATTCGAAGGTGGAATTTATTGTTTCTGTGGGCAGAAAGAGTATTAATCTGAACATTGAAGAAGCAATTATGGGCCTTATTGTAAGAACCGAACCAATGGGTACAAAATACCTGGAAGGATACCCTCAATGTAAAGAAATGTTGCAACAGGTAGGATGGCTACAATTTCTTGAGAAATTTAATGGCTTCCACAAAGAAGTCACTAAAACATTTTCAAGGTCATTTAGAGGAGCTGAGGTTGAAGTGGGAGATGTTAAATTCACTGTCACTGAAGTTTTCATTGCAGAAGCTACAGGATTGCTTAGAAATGGAGAGAGATGGTTCAAAAACAGAGAATTCCATAATGAATCCTGGAAGCAAATTCTAAAATCACCAGGTATGGATATCACTGTGTTTAAGAAGGGAATTCCAAGTTCTGCATTGAAAAATAAATGGAGAAACATACTGCTTATTCTGCAAAAATTTATTACATGTGAAGGTAGATATGGCACATTTTATGTTTACCATATTAGACTGATAATGCATTTTCTGGAGGAAGAGTTAAATTTTCCCTATTTCTTGCTTCAAAGTTTGAAAAAGATGGCTTCTTGTGTTCAAAGAAGGGTTCAATTCTTAGAGACAACTCTATACCATCATGGCTTGGTTAAGATTTTAATTGAACATCATTTAGCCAAAACAAATGATACTTGGGATAATTTCTTGATAAGAAATCATTTTGAAGAGCCAAAAGAGCCCTCACCTGAACAACAGCCTACAAGGAGAAGCAGAAAATGGAGAGCTTCTAAAATTGAAATTGACAAAATAGTCCATGAAAGTAGTGAGGAAATAATCTCAGAGAAATTGACTCAAATTAAGAGACAACTTAAGAAAGAGAGGGTAATCAGAAAATATGCCACAGAAAAAGGAGAGGGATCTTCCCAGCCAAGAAGAAGCCATAGACTCAAGGGGAAACTAAGGAAAACTCAGATCAAACAAACAGGGGTGATAAATATAGAAGATGAGGAAACATCTATTGAAGAAGATGTTGAAGAGGATTTTTATGAAGGAACCCCTGAAATTGATCCTGCTCAGCAAGAAGTTTATGACTATGTTGAAACTTTGGAAAGAAAAGCTTCAGAGAGTAGGGATAGAACCCCTAGTCCTCCACTGTCCGAAATAGATGTGTTAAGAAGGGATAGGTATGAGCTGGAAATACTTAATAGACACATCAAAAATGAGAATGATATTCTGAAGGAACAAGTCAACCTCAAAACCAATATGAACTCAACCTTATCTCTACATATGGACAAAGTGGAAAAGGCTAATGAAAAGTTGAAAAAGAGGAACAAGAAGCTAATCAGGGCACTTATCAACTTAAGGTTCAAACTTGTCATCAGAAAACCGAGAAGATATTTAGCTTCCAGGCAAAGAAGAAGGAGAGGATTAGATGTTCTTGCAGAAGCCTCTGAGTTTATGGAATAAATTGCATGAGGACATGCAAGAAGTCAGCAGTGGGGGTATGTTGAGCCTCAAGATTGTGCTTTATTTCATCTTATTTTACCTCATTTTCCTTTGTCCATTGTTATCCCAAACCCAATTGATCAATGAATTTAGTTAAAATTACTTTTAGAATGATGAACATGGCTAACTTGCTAAGTTTTGTGATTTTTGTCATTGTAATGCATTTTGACCGGAACTAGCTGCAAAATGCAGACATTCCGTAGCTAACCGGAAATTCTACAGCTGTCTTCACGTTCAGGCATGTTCCAGGTGTCCTTTCAAGAAAAACCACATATGGGTATATTCCACGTCATGTCTACATTGTTCGTTGCTCACCATGAAGGAAAAACCGAATTCTGGATATGGTTTTGGTACGTGGGAACTCATTTAAGGAAGCATATTTCTAATAGGACTGTCTTAGTTCAGATGTCCTTTTCCTTTTTACGCTACCACTTTAAGATTCCTAGTATGATTTCGATAAAGAAAGACAATGATCCTCGAATTGTTGCAAGTCTTGTTATGTAAATCTGTTATAAAAACACTTGGGAAACCGAGAGATAGGTAGATTTTGCTCTGGATTTTGCTTAGATTGTATGCTACATTTCTGAAGACGCAGATTACTCTGTTCAAGTTATTCCTCCTTTAATGAAGAAGACAGTATTGTTTTGAAAGCGTTGATTTGATTTGGAGTTAGATTCCGTTTGGTGGTAGAGGGCCCCTGCCTCCTGCACGGCTTTACTTTCGTAATTTAGATAAGTATCTTAGTTGCTTTTACGTTTTTGAAGTTTGAATTCGTAGTTGTTTTCATTAGCCACTATAGTTATACTTGTTCTAAGAACTCTTCCAAAAGAAGAAACTCTTCCAAAAGATCATGATAATGAATGAGAAATGGCTATAGTGTTGTAGGATTTAATTGTAATTTCTTTTGTTCACCATCACAGTTATACTTGTTCTAAGCAATCTTCCAAAAGAAAAAACTCTTCCAAAAAATCCTTATAATGTCTAAGGCATGACTGTGATCCTGAACGTTTCATTTGTTTGTTTTTACTAAGTAACATAGATGTTCTTGCTCTTAAAACGCTCTTCCAAAATATCATAATGATGGGTAGGAGATAGCTATGATATCTTAGTTTTTAATTGCTTTCAGTCTTTATGTTTGCATTTGCACTGAATTGTACAGCCAGGATTGTTCTAAGAAACTCCTCCAAAATACCAATCATGATGGACAAAACAGACTGTATAATCCCATAGATTAATGCATGATAACTTAGTTAGGATACTCCGAAGTCTAATTGCATTTAACTCATGCTCTGTTATTTGTTTTAAGTTTGATAATGACTTACTAGTTCAGCACTGTTTTAGACTAGTGACATCTTAAGTTCAGTTTTAGCTTAACTCATTGCATTTTCACTCCACATTTAGTTGTCATCCACTGCATATTAGATTACTTCAGTTGTTAAACTTAACAAAACAGCCTTCATTATTTACAAAACATCTTCTTGTTCCAAATCTATAATCGATTCATAACCCTATGAATAGAAGACAGTATCATTTCAAGGCCTGAAGTACTTTTGCAACTTCCTTTATCATCTCACAAACAAAAATTTTCTCAAAAGACTATTCTAAAAATCTATAACCTTTGAGTGAAGTGTAGTGGTATCAAACTAAGTTGCAGAATAGAGTTAGGAACTAGTCTTAGAGTAGAAGATCCTATGATGTCAACAATATTTTTCTCCAAATATGTTTCTACAAATCTTTAATCATGGATAAAATATTGTCTCATTATAAGCTGATGGTTTAATTGTTTAGATTAGGAGAATTTGTATACTTAGCTGACCATTTCTCAAACTCTCCCAAAATACCTTTGATAAAAGAATTGGACAAGTTAAGTTTGTGTTTTGATTCATTTCCTTAAAGTCATTATCAAGCTTAGTATTCTGCTTAGTCTTAGTTTAGATTTGGTTTTGTTTCAGTATTTAAATTGCACTTTTCATTTGTCATCAACTAATTAGGCTTCACTATGTTTTTAACCAGTAGCTTCTTTCCACTAGCTTTTTAGACATTTGCCTTGTGAACATAAAACCACCAAAAGATCAAAAACATCATAAATCATCACAAAAGACCAAAACATCATAAAACACTAAACACAACGCATTAAGAGACAAACAACTAGGCACATACAGTGCACTTCACTTCAGCAGTTTACCAACCCTGGTTGACAATTAAATGAACTCAATTTAGGAGACTAGGTTGAGACCAAACATTTTGGCGCCGTTGCTGGGGAAGTGAAAACTAGGTAACCTTTGTACCTTAGCATCCAAAAACAATTATATGCGTAGAGAGAGCGATTCAAGGGGAAGATTCATAAGCAGCAGAAGAAGAAGTTTGATTCCTAGAACACCACTTGTTTCATCTAAATCCAGAGCTAGTACACCTTCAACTCAGACCCACATTCCATCCTTTACTGATCCTGGACCAAAGACCAGAATCCTCATTACAGTTATAACTCCTCCTCACTGAGACCCTACGGGCTCTGAGCCTTCATACAGAAGTGTTACAATATGTATACAAGAACTTCTCACTGCACAGTTTACTGATTGAAATCTAGAACCGTTACAATGTCTTTTTTCCAGTTCTTATAGGAGAAGCAGAAAGCTCTAGAGAAAGGAGGTAGGTGATACACATTTAATGATCTGATTTGAATAAAATGGCGGAAAACATTCGCGCCCAAACTATGAATGACTAAATATAAATAACTGTACTTTACAATCTACCTCTAGAAATAAATGCTGAGGATGAAAATCTCCTCATGAACAAGACACAAATAATAAAATATACAATGTTATATTTCTTGCCCGAAGGGAAAAAATGTACTTTAGTAAAACCTTGAGATAGCTTGTAGTTGTGCATAGTACTCTCGGCCCTCTATCTTTGAATTGAAATCCCAGATCTTTAATGCAGGGCATCGCATTTCTCGATCTATCACTGATTTTCGCAGGCTGCACCATTTATGTTTTCTCCGTCACAGATCTGCCTTTTGATTTTCTCTGGAGGGTTCGAGGGATTTTCTTTCTATTCGCATCAAATAGAGTCACATCACAGCAACTATCTCCAGTTCCCATCTTAAATTTCCCCCTCGGAGACTGTTAATGGCAGTGCTCTTGACTTCTGCGAACAAAGCAGTGAATCATGATGATTTTTCTACCGCGGCAAACCTGCAAAACCACAAACCCGTTAAAGGAAACAATGCATGGAGGTGGCAATGCAATAAGAGGTGACTGTGTGACAAAGTGGCATGGTAGCATGGCGGAAATGCGCAGGGTGGTGGTGGAAACACAGTGGGATAGCGAAAGATGAATAGATAGAATTTTATAACATACAAACGCTAAAATAAAATAAATAGAATATACGACGGGGATAAGTAAGACGTTGTGGACACGTGGAGTGAATGATAAGGATGAACGAAGGACAGGTGGAAGAATGACGTGGCTATAGACCCAGTCAAACGGGGGAAAATGCCGATAATTATGAGCCACACGATCGATGAACGAGATCAACGGTTAAAACAGCATCAACGGACAATGCGTGGTGGGCCAGGAGCGCGATTAGCCTGAGTTAAGTCGTGGGCAACTTGGGAGGACGACCACCGTTGGATGAAGGCTGACAGATCCGACGGCTGCTATGGATTCCGCTGCCCGACCTTTGCCCGAAGTTTAATGCGCGAAATGGGCGGTTTTCGGGCCCGTACAAAAGACACGCGGCGCACATTCAATGGAATCGCCGGGTTTTGCGGAAAACCACTGTCACGGAAAAGGTGGTGCGGAATGAAACCACCGGTTTCAAAGGCACGGGGACCACCACGGAAAACCAGCTCTGCTCCGTCGATTGGATTTGATCGGACGGCCACGAATGCCCTTGAAACTTTGAATGATTAGCCCTTTTCCCTCAGGCATATGGTTTTGCGCCCAGATCACATGGAAGACAAAATAAGAGTGGCTAAGGCTAAAGGGCTAGGCCCGATATGTTTTTGAATGCGGGTTTTTAACCTTTGAAGAGTGTATTTTTCGGGCGGAAAGGGTAACGGTAGACAGAATATGAGGGTTTATGGCCACGATGACTGATTCAAAGGGTTCATGAGGAGCATTAGGCCAAAAATTTAGGTCAAAGGGCTTATATGCACAACATCATGCTTCCTATGTTATATTCTTCTATGTCAACCTCGATAGATTCCATTTTTGGCCTTTTGGCCACATCGTTAAAATCAAACAATTCCTCTAAAGGTGCAAGCCCTCTGTGTATGGTGTCATGTTCACAGTGTAAGACTTCAAGTTCCCTTTGGTCTATGTCCTCTCCTATCTCAGTTCCATATGAATGATTTACCAAGTTTACATCTGTCCAAGAAAATAAATTTGGCTCTTGATCTTGATTTTTGCCAGGATTCTTTTCTTCATTTTCTAAGTCTATTTTGGTTACTTAAAATTCATTCCTAGATTGTAAAAAATCATTTGATATTCATCTTTGAATATTTTCCAATGGTCAATATTGTTTGGTATTGTAGGGCGATGTTTGACTTGAATACTGTATTGCTCATTTAGACATGGTATTTCGCCATTTCTTGCGGCAAAGACGAGCTCATTGGCTAGGCTATTTTGAACCCTGGGAATATAAGTAAGTTCATATTTTTCAAAGGTTTTGAGGATGTATAAAGCTGCATTCCTGTATTCTCTTAGTCTTGGTTTTTTTGCCGAATATTCACCTTTGATTTGTCTAATTACAAGTTCTGAATCACCCTGGGTTGATACTTTCTTAGTGCCCAAGTCCTTAAGTATGTGCAGACCAAGGAGAAGGGCCTCATATTCCGCAATGTTATTAGTACATTGGAATTCTAATCTGAAAGAATGACCTTCATTAGTATTGTGTATCCAGATACCGGCCCCCGAACCAGTTTTTCCACAAGAACCGTCAAATCTTATACTCCAAAGAGCTTATTTTTCATACATGATACTAAGCTGTTTTTCAGGTTTCTTGGAGCTTTGGTCATCAGTTTCTTCATTTAGTAATGGGAAATGTGGTTTTGATGGTTTGAAATCCTCTTCATTTTATTTTATCTACTCATTTATATCACTTTCATTGTATAAGATAAAAGAATCTAAATTGGAATGAATGGAATAAATGGGAGTGTTGTTTGGCTTATCCCAGTTGCTAACCATGTATTTCATGTGAGTCTCTCGTTATAATCTCCTAGTCTGGTTGAAAACTGGGATGGTAGCGAATGACATATCCATTTGAAGGTTACCTTGTATTTTGGCAGCCCATGCCCTTGATAGTAGCATTCCATTCTTAGGAGGAATATCGGCCACTACTACATCCATGACTAGGTTTTTTGCCGGTAATTGTGTTAAAGCAAAACACATGTTCTTTATTAGACCTAAGCATTTGACCCGACTTGAATCAAATGAATACAGGTCTTTGTAAGGTTGAGTTACCTCTAGACCCAGGTTTTCCATGACTGCTTTAGGCATGAGGTTATGGGAAGCACCAAAATCTAACATGGCGTTATGTAATATCTTGTCTTGTATCTTCAAACTTACATAGAAAGGAGAGACAGTTCCTTCTTGCTATTCACCTTCTATTTTGGGACCGAACAAAAGCTCAGGTTTGTCATCAATTAGATTTAAAGTATCTGCCTCATTTCCTATGTTAAAAACTTTGAATATTTGAGATCTATACCTATCTATAGTTATTAGCTCAGTAAGGGGTATGGTTATTTTTATTTTGGCAATTTCCCCTTCAAAACTAAAAGGAGTTTGTAGTTTGGATAGGTTTGTTTCAGCTTTTTCAGACATGACTTTCTCTATGTTCTTAATTTTCTGACTCTGGTTCAGGACTTTGTTCAACATAGCCATCTCAGGAATCTTGGCAGAAGTACTCGGACAATCTAGACTAAAGCTTGTCTGAATAGCTTTATCTTTGTTTTGGTCGGTTTTCCTGACCACGATTTTGCTGTTATCCACTGCTCTTTTAGGATGTTATCAGGGGTTTTAGCGGTGTCTGAGATATATTTCCTGGAGTTGTCTTGGTTTTTTCTTCTTCTAAGATCATACTTCTTGTGAGCTTCTATTATGGCATTCTGAAAATCTATAGCAGGATCTTCAGGATCTTCATAGTTGGTTTCATTTTGATTCGGAGAGAAGAAAGCTTGTTCTTCTTCTGTGAGGTAAACTTCACTCTCATTATCAGAACCTATTAGGTTCAAATGACTTTCATCAATGGGTTCCGTATCCCTGTCATCCTCATCAAGATAGTTTTCATTGAAGGGTGGCCTGATTTGTTGGTCATTTTCCCTCATTTTATTTTGAGACTGGTCTCTCCTAAATTTTTGGTTCCGGTTCCTATTTTGAGGGTTTGGCTGGTTGTCCCTAAAAGGTGATTTTTCACTCATTTTTTCCCACATCTTTGTCATGGATTTAACCAGGCCATCTATTCTAGGATCTGAGGAATATATTGAAGGGGAAACTTCATCACGGTATGTGACTTTCTTCTCTGCTCTTATCCTGGCTCTCTTTTCAGCTAAGTTGGCTTCTGTATTTATAACCAATTTTTTCATTTCCTCTAAGGTTGGGGGTCCTTGTCTCTTAGTTGATAAGTCATGTCTAGGTCGAAACCTTTGGGGAACTTTGCTAAGGCTGAGCCAAGTGGAGGTTTGAAGTGAGGCGGGAGGGCGTTATAAACACTGTTGAACCTAGTGCAGTATTCCTGGACACTTTCCCCATTTTCTCTTTTTAGGTTGTTATACTCAGACAGGATTTGAATGGGGTTCTTTCTGATTTCCCACTTATTTATGAAGGTTTGGTAGAGTTCTGGGAGATCGTGTATGTTTTTTGGAGTTAAGCTCTTAAACCATTTTTTGGGTTCTCCTCCTAGGCTTTGGGCGAACATCCTCATTCTTATAGTCTCATCTTCTATTTCCATGTATTCAAAGGCATCGCTAATTCTATCTACATGTTGTTGGGCGGTAGTAGCCTCAACTCCGGTAAAGTGCAGGATTTTGGATTGGTAGTTATTTTGTAAAGGAGCCAAAGGGTGTGGCAACACCAAGGGTGCATACCACGCTGCCATGGCGGGAGCTAATGGGTGATTTACAATATGAGGGCTTGTGGGATGAGCTGAGGTGATTTGAATAATGGTGGTTTGGATGGGTGTGGTGGATGTACTTGGGCTAGCGACCTGATTTTGAGCAGATCTGGGGTGGAAGGAGCCAAAGTGGTGGAGAAGCTGGAAGTCGGGAGGTGTAGTAGGTGAGGCTTCTCTACTAGGACTCTGTTGCAAATCTAGGGGCTCAAGATTGTCAAAGTTTACTTTACTTTGTAACTTGCTTCTAAAAAGGGTTCTTGCTGATTTTAAGTCAAATGGGGAATCCTGTAAGGATGTGAGATGCTCAGGTACTGATCTTGCTTTACGGATGGACCTATTGGTAGCTGAGTTGCCAGTTTCGAAAGCTTGCCACATAATCTTCTTTGGGTCATCTACTATGATAGGGGGATTTGGGTCTGGATGAGATCTGGTATAGATTCTTTGTGAAGCTAGATTTCGAATTCAGAGTTTAGATAGGATGGTATTTGTGATTGTTTTGGATGGATGGCCTCTCTAGGGGTTTCGCTAATGTGAAGAATGGTCAAAACAAAAATGAAGGCTAGTGGAGTCGCCAGGTGGATTTCTTTGAGATCTATGGTCCACCACCAATACTATCAAAGATGCTTTCGGAAAAAAGTCTTCTAGCAAAATTTGAGGTGAAGACTTGCAAGGAAGAGTTATCACTTGGTTTCAACAGTTTTCTAGGCTGTTTGGACAAGCTAATGGTTCTATTTGCAAGTTTATTTCTGTTTATCTCCTATGTTTGGGTGAAGTTTTCTGAATCGCTAAGTTATACTTAGTTTGTCATTGATCACAGAGTTTGCACCATGAACTTTAAGTTTTGGAAAGGATGGTCAACAAAAAGGTATGGTTTATGAAATTTTTGGTTTTTTATGGAGTTTTAGGCCTACCGGAGGCTAGTGGAGTCGCCAGGTGGAACTTGGTTGTTTTTATAGATATGTAGCTATGGTCCACCACCAATAACTAGGAAAATCCAATCTGGGGATGTTTTTTGGGTTTTCTGAGTTTTTATATGCAGCCTATGGTTTATTAGAGTGTTCTAAACCTGAATCATCACTTTGTTAGGGTGGTGAAAACAAAAGGAGTTTACTCTAAATGATTCTATGGACTGCTTCCCTGTTTAAATTTTGAATGACTAATGAATCTACAATAGTTTGCAAGACTGTTATGTACTCAGTTAGTCCCACCATGATCGCCATTATGTTAGTGTGGTGATGAGGTGGCTAATTCACTAGGTTTTCTTGAAGATAAGGGATTTCTGGAGTCCTAAGGTGTACTTAGTTTGTCACTAACTCAGGGTCCCACCGTGATCGCCATTATGTTAGGGTCTCGTGATTTGGATGATTGGCAAGCCAAGTGACGGGGTAACATCAAACCAATCTTTGGAGCCCAAGGACTTGGCCTTCCTGGACTCAGAGAGGGCTCTCTCTATTTCTGTAAGGGACATCTGTGTGTTTTTCTTCTTGTGTTTCTGATTTTAGGCTAGTTATGAAGTAGGTTTTTAGATTTTTTTTTAGGTTTGTGAGGGAGGAACTGATCAAAGACTAAGATAGATAAAAATATTGTCAGATCAACAGGGCTATGGGGTCGAAAAGGTCAAGAAAGCTTCATATGGTGATACAAAATATGTTGAAGGGCTGATTTGATCAAGGTAAAATGGATCTTTGGGAAAAATGGAGTGGGATGGACACTAAGTTTGTGAAGAACAAAGGCTTTCAAACATAAATAGTTCAATATCTAACATAAACATGGTAGGGCTAACCATTAATCATGAGAAATGTAACTATAAACTGATAAATGCATAGAAATAAGCATTCAAGCAATACATAGAGATATATGACTCTCTAACTTTATGAAATTGCTATCAGACTTTGGGGAAAGACAATTAAGACAAAAAAATAACTCAAATCACTATAGGAAATGCCTAGACATATTATTTCAAGCTATTGGGCACTTTGAAGTGAGATTGCATAGTTTTTAGGCAAAGGGCAAGATCAGTACAAGACCTCCTTGGTTCAAACTAGGACAATCAAACAATCAAAGAAAGGTTTCAGAGGTGGAGCTATGACTAGCCATGAGTAAGCAGGGCATACCGTGAATCATACTTAGCATGCTTAAAACCATAAATGAAACAAGCAAACAATTTCTTCAGTTATCAAAGAGCAATCAAGAATTCTTTGATGTGACTAAGAAGGAAGAAAACATAGAAGCTATAAAGAAACAGGAAATCTGAGGTGCCTCCAACGGCATGTCTCAAATATATTCTCTACTGTCTTATAGCAGGAAAGAGCATGAAATATGAATGAAAACTAAGAAAACATAACAGAGAGGGACACTATACCATTTTACCAAGTCAAGGAATCCAACAGCAGTCCTCTTTCATCATCCAAAAACAATCAAGAAACTATCCAATGCATGAGACAAGTGTTTCTTCCAAGCTTATATAACCATATATTGCTCTATTCATCAAGTTCAGCCTTATTTACAATGAAGTCTCTTGGAATATATAGGCCAAGATGAGGGAAAACCTCCTAGTGCAACTTGCAATCTCATTGGCCCATCAAAAATATCTAATTTTGTCCTTGAGGCTTTGCAAAGCCCAAGGCACAAAATATCTAATAAAATATCTCAAAACTTCTAAAAACGGAAAATAAATTGACTTTTCCTAACTAGCCATGGCCAAAAATAGCTAAACTCACATGAGGAAAAGTCACTTTAGAAAAGTACATTTTTCACAAAAATACTTAAGAAAAATATTAGTAGAAAGTCTTCTGTCTTGTGGGCAACTTTTGGAAGCCTTCCCGATGTCAAAACGAGGCCCGTGATGGCTCATTGGAAAGCTCTGAATGTCTAGTTTCTGAAAATTCTTAGTTATATCCAAACTGATCAATGGAAGTCTATCAAAGGCTAACCTGTGTGTAAAAACCCAAAAAAAACAGACTTTGCTGATAAACAGGGCCAAGTGTGGAAAAAGTGAGTGTTTTTTGCCATTTTGGGGGACCAAATCATCTTAAATTGATATGAAAATTACTTAGTAGATGCCCCTAAAATTATGACATCCAATGATACCATTTTCATCCTATGAGGATGTCCCAAACAGAAATGGCGATGCCCATGATTTTTAGCCAAAAGCCCAAAAATGACAAAAAACCAAAACTTGTTGAATTTCGCCCAATTTTGGCAAGCATGACCCTCAAGGGTTTCCAGAAATATGCTAAGAAGCTGAGGCAAAAATTTGGAGCCTTGAGGTATCTTTCTTCATTTTTGGTGCTGGGCGCCTCTTTTGAGCTTCCTTGAGCTTTTCCTGTGTGGCCTTCAATTTCCGTTGGGCGAACTGATTTAGCTTCTTATAGTGCCTGGTCATCCTCTTTTGAAGGTCCAAATCTCTATTGGCCTTTTCCAACTTATTCTCCAAGTGATCATTCACCCTCTCGAGCCATGCTTCTCGATTGTTTTCTACCTCTTGGGTAAATAAGGTAGTAAGAGGGAAGGATTGGAAAAGGGCAGCCTCTTCCTCCTTTTGTTTCTCTAAGGCTCTTCTAATTCCCATGGTCCTTGGCCTCTTTCTTCTTGGCTGATCTTCATCCTCACTATCATTGAACTCGCCCATGAGTTCTTCCAACTTAATTTGCGCCTTGGAGGCCTCCTTTTGATATTTGATGGCCCATGTCTCATATACCGCCATGTGGACACTCATCTGTTTGTTTTGTGTTTGAAAAAAGTGATTGAGGTTTCTATACCTCTCTAGATCTGTCCTCAAAGCATCAATTTGTTTTTCTCTATTGATCAAGAGAGACTCTAAGATTTGGGCCTCACTGTCGCTATCATCACTTTGGATCTGAATTATGTCAAAGTCCCTCTCCTTCTCATGGATGCTTTCTTGTTTCTCCTTTCCCTTTCTTTGGGTGGCCTTCTTGGTCTTCCTCCTCTTGGGTAATTCGACAATGGGTTGCTTGGGAGACTTCCCCTTGCTTTGGAGGGCCCTAGTAACATTTGGAGTTATAGTTTGAGGCACTCTTTTCCTTAATGTCTGGGGCTTTGTCACTTTTGGAGAAGAAAGCATGGCCCCTTGCCTAGGAGAGGCAGCTAGCACATGCTCTATTTGCTCTTTGTCCTTGCTATTTCCCTCATCATCCTTGCCACTGTTTTGAGTTTCTTCATGAATGCTTTGACTGTCGTCTTGCATGTCTTTTTTAGGGTTGTCCTCTTTACTCTTGTCCTTGTTTTCTTTAGGACTTTGAGGCTCTGTCTCCTCAATGTTTTGGGCTGCATATTCATCATTTTTTCTACTGTGAGGGCTACCAATATCCTCATCAAGCTGTTCAATTTCCTCATCATTTCCCTCCTCACTGTTTTGCTCTTTTTCATGGTGCTTTTCTTCATCACTGTGCTGCATATCATCACTGTGTTTTTCTTCATGAGGCTGCCTTTCTTCACTGTGCTGCTCCTCCTCATCATGCTGTTGTTTTTCCTCACTGCACTGCTCCTCCTCATTATGCTTTTTTTCTTCCTCATCATGCTGCTACTCTTCTTCATCATGCTCTTCTTCTTCATCATGCTCTTCTTCTTCATCAATCATGGGAATTTTGAGCTTCTTGGGAATGGGCTTACTTGAAGAAGGCGAAATATGCTGAGTGGAAGGTGAAGGAGATGCATAGAATGAAGGAATAGTGGCAAAATCTGGATGTGCAATGAAAGTGTCCCAAGAGATTCCCTTCTTCTCAAGTTGATGAAGAATGACAATCTTGACGAGGGAATGATGGAAAAGGCAAGCTGACTGCTGAGAGGGAGATCTCTTTTGAACCGTGGAGGACATCTTTTCAATACTTCTATGGAGGAAGAAGGGGAGGTTTAAAAATTGGGCTCTTGTGAAATGCATGAGCAACCGGACAAGGTAGGCATAGACCCAGGAAAATCTTTCCTCGCATGTGAAATATTTCATGATTATCTTCATGAGGGGAGCATAAATAGTCAACATATATGAGAAAGGAAATATGGATGGACATGTATCTCGATGCTCCGGCTTCAAAAAGGGTTTGTACTACTCTGAGTCCATGTAGCTCTATTTAAACCACTTTTCCCCGACATAAGGGATTTTGGTGGCTTTGGAAATGGATCTAGCAGAAAACTTGAAATCCAAGCCTGCCAGCTGAAAGTGTTTCCCTTGCAATCTCAAAGCACATAGATGTGTCAAGGGGAGATAGATTTTCACCTCCTGAACCCTTTGACAAAACTCAAGACATCCAACTTCATGAAAGTTAAATAGGATTGATGGATGAGCATTTACCTCTTCAGTTGAAACAGGTTCAAACCTTCTGTGAGGGCCACTTCTGCTGTCTTGCCTGGGAGGAATTTTTGTTTTCGATACTCTTTGCTAGTTGACTAAGAAAAACTATCCCAAATGTTTTTTGAAATGGTTTCCCAACACCACACTTTTTCCTCCTTGTAAGTCATTGTGCCTCTTTGATGCCAATCAACAAGTGCTTGTCAAATGAAAAAAAAAAAAATCAATTTATCATTGTGCTTGAGCAAGGATTTTGAAGAAGATGTGTTTGTGGTTTCTTGGTGAAGAAAGAAGTCTTGTCTTTTTACAAAAACACCTTTCAAAACAAAACAAGACACCTTCCAACAGACTTAAAAACCTTTCAACACACTCTGTTTTTGGAACTCTCAAAGTTTTCTATTTCATAATAAAGAGAGGACCTTTAAAATGACCAAGCCTTCACCTTATAATAATTGTCTAGGTGATCACTTAAGAATGTTTTGTGATCTCTGCACCTTTGTTTATCTGTCTAGCAGCTGTGGGCTAGTTTTAGCTTCTTAATGACCCTAGAAAAGCTTTCAAATTTGGTCTGAAAAACCTCCTATTTATTCGCTGTTTATCCTTTGTTTTTTAACAAATTCTACTCCTTATAGCAACTGTGGACTATCATTGTTTTTAAAGGCAGCTAGGCTCTTTAAGACTGTTAAAAACACCCTTGCCTTATCACTGTGTGAATGTTTGACACCCACAGTCAAACAAAACCCTTTGATTTTCGACCAAAAAACCCAAACTTATAATCATTGTTTCTCTCTTGAAAACACAGCAAGAGCACACCACCTCTTAACCTCAAAATTTATCATGGAGTGAGAAAAATACCTTGAAAAAAACTTAAGGGCCTTGTCGATCTTTGATTTAGCTTTCAAAGGTGTTTTTTGAGGGCTTTTGGGTGAGCGACACGTTCACAAAAGAGAGCGCTGCACAGTGTAGACTGTCGGGTCGGCCTTCGGGCAATGAGTGAATAGGCGCACAGGCGCGTCGCGCAACCGTTAAGACTCTGTGTATATGCGCTCACAAGCGCGCCGTGCACTTCTACAGGCACGCCGCGCAGGCTTGAAGCCTTAAAAAACTTGAAACTGCTCGAAATTTCTTGTTTTCTCTGGTGAGTAGCCAGGGGAGCGCTTGCTTAGTGTTTTGAAATTGCAAAAGGGGCTTTTTCAACGGTCTCTTCGCCTTTATAACTCAAATGAACTTACAAACCTTTGTATTTACTTGTAAGGGTTTGGATGCCTTTTGAAAAGGATTTTTGGTCATAACAAAACATAAAGCACTGTCTTTGATATTTCATCACTTTTAAAACACCATGAAGCCTTCTTTTCGAACAATTTTATAACAAAATGTTGTGGCCAACCTTTTTTAAGATACCAAAGACATGACCCCCTTTTTTGAAGTAAAGAAACTTCTTAAAAGCCAAAATATTTTTTCACTGTTTCTCACTAAGGAAGAAACTCTGTCACTGTTTGTCCATTTTTGACCTTTAAAGGAGCACTGATTAAGAGTCATATCCAAGATTTTTGATGCATCCTTTTCCATATCTTGGAAGGAGATGATTCACAATTCTAAAACTTACTTTAACAATTTCAACTCTCTTGGTGTTTGATGAGGATTATGCCCATTGTGAAGTTGATCAAAAACTATTAGGCTCCCTTTGAGATTTTCCTTTGACTGTGGAGGAATAACCTTATTTCCATTCACCCATGGCTTGATTCATATCTGTTGATCAAGGAGAAAAACCTTTGGAAACTCTTAATGCAAATACATACAACAACAAAGTTCTTTTACATGTTCATAAAAAGGTCTAGTTTATGACTATAGTATGCCTTGCTCCTTTGAATGATGTCTTGGACTTGAATCATGGTGTCATAGACTTTTCATCATACATACTGTCTCTGTGTATTCATTTTCAAAAATATCTTTCAGAAGCAAGGCTTAATCTATCTTCTTGTCATTTTGATGAGGTTTTTCTAAGTTTGGGCATTCTAGCATTTGTTTAATCTTTGAAGGAGACCGTTGGTAGAAGAAAAACAAATCTTCTTTGAATACCATAATATCACTGCATGGCCTATGTTTAACACCATTTCTCTACTCACAATCATTCAATTTTTTCCCACTGTATTTCAATTTTTTCTTTCAATAGTGAAACTATGTAAGCACCCCTTGAAACACCACTGATGTATTAGTGGTTTCATTTAGTGGAGAAAAAGGTGTAAACAAGTTTTTTAGGCAATTTTCAGCATTGTTAGCCTTGTGCTCTTTGAATGAGGCCATACCTCTGTTCCTGACCCTCTGCTTGTTAAATGAAGGAGGCCTACAACAAATGACCTAAAAACTGCTCATGCTTGGAGGAGGTTTTACACAGTCATGCTATTTCATCTCTTTTCAAATTGTGTCATCTTTCCTTGTAATGCATATCTCTGCTTGGTATATCATGATAAGTAATAAAAAGTGAAAAATTGACAATATGCCATGAAGGGCAATGTAATGAATAAAATAATGTAAATAGTGATTAATTAGAAGAGAGGCCCCTTAGAAGAGTTTAGCAAAGCAATGAACAGGATGTCAGAACTCTGCAATAAGTTCGATGATAAAATAGATAAGTTAAGTCAGACACAATCCCCGATCTCTCTTGACAGGGACCAAACTCAACAAAACAATGCCACAGATTCAGGGAACTCAGAAGAGCAGCCGGAAAAATCTGATTTCCCACATCACCATGAAGATACAGATGTTTGTAAACAACAAAATGTTCCATTTCCAGAATTGAACAAAACATGTGAAGTGACAAACACATCCGAAGCCGCTGATATTACGACAGAAGCTGTTGAGGCCTTCGGTGATGAAGCAGATATGGTTGTTAAGAATGAAGCATTTGATGATGAGGAGAAGTTACATCAGACAATAGTTGTTGGTAACTTACCTCTAAGTCTAAAAAGGAATCACAAAAAATCACCAGAAGAACAAAGAATAGCTGGGAAACATGAAAAAGTATTCCAAGATCTGCCCATAAAAGTGCCTTCTGATAGGAAAATCAAACATCCAATAGAAGTCAAGACAGTGTCCAACTCTGTCGATATCAGATCGTTTCACTATCCACATCACCAACAGATGGAGCTCGAGAAGCTGCTTCACAATCTTTTTAAAACGTGGGACGCAAGAGCTCATCGCTTGAGGAAACCAGGCATTCATCAACATTGTTCATCATTATGTATGCTTTGAGGACAAAGCATCTTAAGAGAGGGGCAATGTTATGAATATTTTATTAATTATTAGTTAGATTAGTTATCTTAGGTTATTAACTGAAAGGGCATGATCAAAGATCATGCCTCTTCGCCAAGGGACACCTTGAGGCTGTATTTAAAGCCTAGGCGATCCCTCATTGTAATCATCTCATCTTTTCATCATTAATAATATATATTTATCAGTTTTACCAGAGTTTTTACACTCCAGGCATGCTCTGAGATGTGTATCCTGTTATTAAAAATACCCTTATGCATATTTAGAAAATAGGAGCAACATGACTTGTATCTGTAGAGTATTACTTGCTAGTCATTAGTCACTAACCTTTTTTAATGTGTTTGCAGAAGCTCATTGAATTACCTCTCTGTCCAGTACTCTTATCCCAGGCTCAAAACAATATGAGAAGCAACTGTCTTCTCATGTTTTTCTTGACAATGTCTTCTGGAATACCTGGACATTTCTGCTTTTGTAAAAGACACTGGAACACTGTAAATCCACATAATATCAGTTTGGCTTTTGGAATATGCACTGTTGAGACATCAATACTATTTAGTGGTGTGACCTAAGGGTGTATCAAGCTTTGTTTGTAGAATAGGAGGGCCTTCTATGACTAATTGGTATTAGACAAAGGTTCTTTTGGCTTAGGATAGTTTGTCAAGGGAGGATTACCTAAAGCGCCACTACCTAACTTAGGGGAGATTTTTTTTTGACAGATTTGGAGTATTCTCTTTGGTATGACAAGATCTCGAGATGAAATATGACCAGAGGTAAGGTGGCTGACATTCTTATCAATCAGTTGGTTAATGAATGAGCTGGGGATGAGGGTGAATGACAGCAGATGACTTTAGCTTATGACAGCTGATGGACAAGACTACATGAATAAAACTAGATAGGGCTTTGACAACTAGGTTTTTCTCATCATAGGCTGATTGAAAAAGGTAGGAGGATAAAAATGTTTAGGGGTGTTTTCTAGCTGACAAATTTGACAAATTGAGGATCAGCTTCTAGAAAACTTGGCTTTAAAAACTAGTCATCATCAACAGGTGAAAAGTACTAATGACTAACATAGAGAAGGAGAGACAAATAGATAATTCACAGGCAATAACAGTCACTGAGCAGACAGAAGCTTAAAACAAAAGGACCGGGAATGAAGAAGGCTATACAGCAGAGACCATTGCAGAAAATAAATTCAAAATTATTTACAACAAGAAGGAAAAAATGACTGTTGCCGAGAAAGAAAAGGTAATAGAAATAGATGGCACTAATGATCAAGAAGCCAATAATGATCAACAAACTGATGATGAAGCCACTATAATTGTGAATGAGACTCTAGCAGAAATTCATAAAGAGCAGGTGCTAACACAGGAACAGGACAGAGAAATAGTGGAAATGCAGGTAAATTCAAAAGCTCCCTCCTCTTCCAAAGCAGCAGAAGAGACAGATTATGACATTCAAAAGAAATACAAACAAATCAGAGAAAGAAATGAGTAGATTAAAAATGAAGTTTATTCTCAATTCCTCAAAGAAAATCCAGGGAACAAAGACAAGTTGATGACTACTTTTGATTACTCCACCAATAAGATGATCATGTCATTTCTCAAACCCACAATTACATATCCAAAATCAATTGCAGATTATACTAAAACAGATGTGGAGGTGGATACTGACACAATACATGAATTGGATCAAATAGAATTCCACAGAAGTACCACTGAAATTCTTTATTCAAAAGTGGTTAACAAAACTATGAGTGCTACTATGCTACAAAATATTGTGTCTAATTTACAGAAGCAGATGAAATTAGACAAAGCATCATTACATGCTAAGGATTTAAGGATCAAGTCCTTAGAAGATTTGGTTATAGAAACTGGAGTGGATCCTTCCAATATTGAGGTTGCTAAAGCACTCATAAAGCAAAAGAATGAAGATATTTCTGCCTTAAGAAAACAACTGAAACTTCCACAGAGTGAGCATCCACAAGCAAAGGAGATTCTTTAGTAGACAATAGAAAAGGATGAATTAATGCAGTTAGTACTAAATATGACTACTCAAATCAAAGAAATGGAAAATCATACAGAGATTCTGATGAAATAAAATGAAACATTAAAAAAGGCAAATGAGGTCACCATTCCTACAGTCATCCCAATGGCAGCTATTGTTGTTCCTTCTACACTGGCAGAGCATTTGGCACCAAAATGAGTATTTACAACTGCAGTGTCAGTAAAATCTATAGATACCTCTGCCACTGAATCATCTACATCATAGGTACAACAAACAACAGGTACAACAGACATAGTTAAATCTATGGAAGAAATGTCCCTTAAGAACACTGAGATCAATAATTTAAAGAAAGTAAATAAAGATATCGAATCCTCATACAAGAATGCTTTAATCACATCTAAGGGACATGAACAAAGAGCAAACAGACTTCAAGAGCAAGTAAAGATTTTACAGAAACATGTCAATCTCATTGAACGGGTGTCATACATCAAAAACTATCTTTGGAATAACATAATTCAAGGCATACATATACAATGGCCTTCCATTCAAATCATTTATGAACAGAGAGATCTACTCAAGGCAGCACAAGTAGAAATTCAGCAAACAAAAGAAGAGGTTGCCAATAATCCATCTCAAGCTTTAAGGCTTATTACATTTCTAAACAGTAAAAATAGAGAAGAGCTTAAAGAACTGAAAATTCAGGATAGGACTGAAAACATACTACAAATCAAAAAGGTCCTAAGTAAAAGGAATATAATGAACAGTTTGGAGGAAAGGTGTAAATACATGAACTTTTCAATAACAAATTTCTTGGCCAAATACACTATATTAACACAAGCATGCCTTCCAAACATTCATGGCTTTAATGAAAAACTAATGGTTCAGACAGATTATGACAAGAAGATCAGAGCATATGCCAAAAAACAGGTAAAAAAGCCTCTGCCACAAGGTTCCCCAACTGGAAAAGTTATCTTAGAGTACTTTGAGAACTTATTTTTTCTACAAAATGAAATTAAGCACATCTTCATTGTCAAGCCAAACTTTTCAAAGTACACTGAGGCTGATGAAAGCTACAGAAAACTGAAAAGCCTGAAAATACCAAGTGATTAGCAATGGCAGGAATTCACTGATTTGATATAATAGCATGCAAACATAGTAGAATAAGTGTAGTCAGGTATTTTATCTTTACAGTTATCAAAGGGTAAAATTTGCAGTGAAAGTGTATCAGGTGAAAAAGTAAAGTTAAAGAGTATCTGGGAATAAAACAGTCAAATCAATGTTTACTGTTGTAATTCTTGGTTTTACAGTAGTAAATTAATAAAAGTGGCAACGTGAAAGAGTATCAAAGTTGAAGCACAGGTTAAAGAATGTAAATTAGAAAGATTGTCTTCCAAGCTATCTTCTAATAAGTATTGTTTCCAAGTGCTAGCAAGCATCTACAACAAAGCAACAAATCAATTTTGATAAGATAAATCAGTTCTATTTTTTCTTGATAAGAGGACAACTTGCCAGTTTGTTTTGTAGTTGTCCCTCTTTTTTATGTAATAATCTTTATTTTCTCCTAGACATATTCCTACATGTCTCTCAGATATTTTGTAATAATTTTGTATAAATACTTCACTCTTTGAAGTATTTAGTGTGGAATAAAAAATTTCAAGACTACTATAGAAATTTTTGCTGAATACATTGGGAGTTTGTGTGAGTCGATTTGTAAAGCAGCAGACTGGAACTAAGTCAAATAGAAATCATAACTCAGGATTCTTATGCTGATCATATAAGTCAAGTATTTTCCTGTTTTCACTGTTTATCTTTCTAAAATTTCCATACATACATTTACATGTTTTCTATCTTAAACGATTGACTAGGAAAGTTTATACAGGATTAGTGTTAAAAGCTCCCTGTTTTTTACTAGTTATTCATTGATATGTTTTCTACTGATATCCGAACTTAAGAATCCTTAACTACTCTTAGTCTCTTTTGACCCCTTTCTTTCATCTTCTGTTCTGTAACTTAAGGATCCTTCATTTCCCTTTTGTTAGAATCCTACCATTGCATCAAAAATCCTATTTCCAAACCCTTTGAAGGTCATCTACCCTGCCCTTCGTACATTTGCTCTTTTGACCTTATTTCCCAGCTCTGCTTGTCAAGAAGTTGACTCCATAGCCCAATGGTCTGGTAGATCCCTCTGTGGTTTACCTTGAAGTACCTTTTATTCCCACCAAACATTCAAAACAAACCAATTGTCCAATTATAACTAGCCTAAAATCTTATAACAAAAATCAAGCTAAATCTTGAGGAGAGATCCGTCTCCGGAATTTAGGAAGGCTAGATCCTAAATTTCAAAAGTAGGTTCTTGGTTACCCCTGGTTTTCTTCAACTATAAATCCTCATCCCACAACCTGAGAATTACTAGGGTGATAACATGCTGGTGACCATACTGGGGAATTAACCACTCTCCAGTTTTAAGTTTAATCTTGAAGGAATATTTTTATATCTATCTTTTCTATTTTAAGATTAACTTTAAAAGGTTGTGGATATTTCAATAAATAGAGAGTTTGGCTTCTAGGAAAACCTACAATACTAGGTCTAACCCAGATCATAAACCTACAGTTATAGTAGATAACCGAAAACAATTTGGTAAAAATAAAAAGAAAAAACAAAGTGATAGTTTAGAAACTGAAGTTCCCTTGAGAAAAGCTAATTCCTTACCTAAAGAATTAGTGAGTTTAACCGATATTGAATTGATTTCAAGTTTGAAAATTCATTATTTAGAAATAAATCTGAAACTGATTTAAAGGAAACTGTTATAGATCCTTTTTTTACTTCTTTTGTGAATGAAAAACAGAAAATTATTTCAGCACCAATAAAATCAGACAAATCTGAAATTCAAAGTCCAGTAGAAAGGGTTAATGTTACACGAATTAAAGACGTTGATGAAGCTATTAAATTAGCCAATTTTTTGTCTCAAATTAAACCTCCAGTTTCTCAATTATACACCACCTATTTTCTAGCAGCAGATTCAACTCTGTATACTGCCACTTCATTTTTAGACTCCATTGTCAGTTCACCCACAGAACCTTTCAGTCCCGAGTTGCCTTTCAAAACTAGGATCATATATTCATCATACCCTCAAGCCACTGAAATTTCATCCATAGACCATTTATTCCTGAGTTGCCTTTGCAGCCTAGGATAGTTTTTCCATCATTCACTCAGCCCATTGCATCCACCAATTTTATAAGAACTACATTTTTTCCATCTAGTTCTATACATATATCAACATCTTTCCCAAATTCTTCAAATCCAGCTTTCAGCCCATCAGCTGTCATAACCAACACTGCTCCTATAATCATTGTTATACCTCCTAGTTCAGGAAAAATTCAAATCATGGCTGTAAGATATGCTCCTCTAGTTTTACCCCAAAACCTCCATGACATGCCCCAAAATTACAAAAAGGATATCCCATTATTTGATAATTTTTCACAAATTACTGCACAACAACATATCACCAGAATGAATGATTTTTGTGAAATTTATGAGATAGATGAATCTGATGTCTGAATGAGGTTGTTTGCTCAAAGATTAACTGGAGAAGTAAAAACATGGTTTAGAAATTTAGGTGCTAGTAGTGTAGCAGATTTAGCTGCATTTCATAGAGATTTCCTAAATAAATGGGAAAAGAAAAAGAATCCCCTACAAATTTTATCTGAGTTTGATGCTGTTAAAAGAGCTCCTAATGAGTCTGTCCAAGATTATTGCACCAGATATAACAGTGTCTATAATGCCATCCCTGTTGATCTTAAACCTACCCCCTATTCAGTACTTCTAAAATTTCCTGATGGATTTGATCCAGACATGGCATATCAATTAAGAGAAAGAAATGCTGAAACTTTAGAACATATGCAACTAGATGTTGTTGGTGTGGAAATCAATATCCTAGCCAAAAAAGCCAGACTTAGAAATGAAAGGAGAGTCACCATCAAAGAAAAAAATTCAAGCTTAGATGGTAAATTTGATATTATTGCCAAAACTTTAGAAAGAGTAGTTGAGAGATTAGACCACATTGAGAAAAAACCGCAATGGGATAACCAACCCCAAATCATAAATCCCAACTACAAAAAAAACAACAATCCAGGAAAAGGTAAAGAACCTTCCCCAGATCAAAACATTAGGCCCCCTTTTCAAGAGAATTACGCTGAAAGTTCTCAAAACAATGTTGAGGATGAGGAAGACATCAACATAGTTATGGGCATAGATGAGAGTAATACAATTTTCCTCACTCGGGAGGATCAAGAACTCTTTGAGCTTCAACAATTAAAAGTAGAATCTGGTGAATCCTTTGACTATACGCAAGGTTATGACTTTGCAATCAATGAAATTCACAGCCAGTATAACCTTAAGAGCAAGAAAAAAAATGAGCCTTCTACTAAAAACAATTCTCCAACTCAAAAAAATCAAAAAACAATGTTGGGTATGTGTTATATTCTTTCTGACGATTAGCCCTAATGCCACGTATGTTGCGTCGGGCGTAGCCGGGGGGTCACGAGGCCGGGCGGCCCGAGCCCGTTGTTCGGGGCAACACGGCCAGGGACACCTCTGTTTTTGAAGCAACTTGGCCTGCGTATCCGCCCGCTGTTTTGTGCATGGTTTTAATGCGCGGTCCGGGCCCACGGCTTTCGGCCCCTGGTGTTTTTGTAGATCCGGTCAAGGGAACTACGGTTATGTTCTAATCCAGGGTTAATGGATTGGGGTTTATGTATGCTTCGGCATGTATATATATGTGTTGTAACACTAAAAGGAATATAATGAAGAATCAAGCTGGTCGTCCCGATTTGGGATCCAGGGGAAAATCTCTGTGTTTATCTGTTTTATGTTTTATGCTCTTGCTATTGTTTATTTTTTGTTATAAGAATCATGTGTAGATATTTCTGTTCAGGGTTAAAACCTACATTTGGTATCAGAGCTGTTTCGGCTTCAAGGGGACGCCTTTGTTGTTGAGGGTTTTTTGCTCGGGCCTGTGGTAGACCTTGTTCAGTGGGAGATCTGCGGGATCGATTCTTGCAGTGAAAGAAGATGGCGAGCGGCGGAAAGATAGAGATCGAGAAATTTAATGGTCAGAGTTTTGAGTTGTGGAAACTCAAGATGGAGGATCTGCTGGTGGATAAAGATCAGTGGATCGCGGTAGATCCAGGTACTAAACCAACGGCGATGTTAGATGAAGACTGGAAGAAACTGGATCGGAAGGCTAAGAGCACAATACGGTTGTGTGTCTCGGATTCAGTATTGTTGAATGTATCTGGGGAAGCTACGGCGAAGAACTTGTGGGAAAAGCTAGGGACTTTGTACCAATCTAAGTCTCTAGTGAATAAATTGTTCCTACGTAAAAAGCTGTATAACCTGAGGATGAAGGATGGAGACTCGGTGACAGAGCATCTGAACGCCCAATGCGTGAGTAGGCATCATGCGGTGATATTAAAATCTCGAGATGAAGATAAGTGCCGCTGACTTATTGTGTTTCTCTACCGATTCATGGACGATGCAGTTGTGCAATAGGTAGCAATACAACTACCTTGAATTTTGACAGTGTCTCTGACCTTCTTTTGTCGGAGGAAATAGAGATGGAGAGAAAAATGGAAGTGGAGAATGGAGATAGAGATGCCTTATCTGTCGAGGAAGGTCCCGAACGAAGCAAGAATAGGTTTCGAGGTGGGAGATCTAAATCTCACAGAAGGTTTGTAAAGTGTGCGGAAATGCGGGAAAGGAGGGCACTACAAAAAGGAATCGGATCTAAAGCTCTGAGAAAGGAAAGGGATGCGATGAAGCTCCTTGCGGAGGCAAAAACCACCTCGGATGAAGGGTGGGATGTGTACGGCCTTCTTCAAATACACATGTAGATCACGAGTCATGGTTGATTGACTCAGGTGCATCCTTTCACTTCACTCCCCATAGGGAGTGGTTCTGCGAGTATGAGAAATATGATGGTGGTGATGTCTTCCTAGGGGATGATAGGAGGGCCGGAATCATCGGACGTGGAAAGGTCAAGCTGAAGCTGCAAGGTGGAAGGATTAGAACACTTCCTCCTAGTGTTCGCCATTCATTGGCGATACGGTTACGCCAAGCAAGATGGATGATGCGAAGGTGTAAAACGAGTGTTCGAGAAAGATAAGAAAGATGCCTGCAGATGGTTCGGGGAGCAACGTGGTATTAATGCGGGGAGTTCGGACTGGAATTCTGTACAAGCTACAAGGTAGCACTGTTATTGATGGGTGTAATAGTTATGTGGTTCCTGAAAGTGGAGCGGAAAGTCTAGCTGTCTCTGGAGAAAAGACCATGCTATGGCATCAAAGGCTTGGACATATTGGAGAGAAGGGCCTTCGGATACTACATAGAGATGGTATGGTAGAAGGTATGTCTAATTGTTCTCTGGATTTTGATTTCTGTGAACATTGTGTATATGGGAAGCAGAATCGGGTGGGTTTTCCTTCTGGTGCTAAGAGGGCAAACAAGATATTAGAACTTGTGCATAGTGATGTGTTTGGACCTGTGTCGGTTCCATCCACCCATCATGTACGTAATACTATGTTTCACCAATAGATGACTTCTCCAAGGAATACTTTGGATATATTCTTGAGGAAGAAATCGAAGTCTTTGACAAATTTAAAATTTAAGGCTGCATAAAAAATTTAAGGCTGCGGTGGAAAACTCTGGTGGAAAACCGGACGGAGAGAAAATAGACGTTGAGGACAGATAATGGTGGGGAGTTCTGCAAGAAGGAATTTGAAGAGTTCTGTAAGAAGTGTGGTATAGCACGACAGAATACTACTCCATACACACCTCAGCAAAATGGAGTTGCAGAAAGAATGAATAGAACACTGATGGAAAAGGCAAGAAGCATGCTCAGTGGTACCGGGTTAGGACAAGAATTCTGGGCAGAGGCAGTGGAGACTGCATGTTACTTAGTTAACAGATCACCTTCATCGGCGTTGGAGGATAAGACCCCACATGAGGTATGGACTGGTAAGAAACCCTCTCTTTCACATCTAAGGGTATTTGGATGTGATGCATATGTACATGTTCCAAAAGAGAAAAGGACCAAGTTGGATAATAAATCTGAAAGGTGCATCTTTATTGGGTATAAGGATGGTTTAAAGGGTTACAAGCTTTGGAACCCAGAAACAAGGAAGGTTGTGTACAGTAGAGATGTGGTGTTTAGAGAAGTGAAAGATGTTGTTAAACATGAAGTCCTACCAAAGGAACCTGAGAAGATAGAGTTTGAGCTAAAGGAGGATGAATCGGACTCTACAACAGAAGAAGACTCAGAAGATGAAGAGCCACAAACTCCAGCTTTGAGAAGATCAGTTCGGGAAAGAAGGCAACCAGAAAGGTATAGTCCATCTGCTTTCTGTTCAGGTTTTGCCTTAACTATAACTGATGATGAACCCGGAACTGTCAGGGAGGCAGTAGATTCAGAGGATGGAAAACTCTGGAAGGAGGCCATGGTTGATGAAATGGCATCCTTGCACAAAAACGATGCATGGGATCTGGTGGAGTTGCTGGCTGGAAGGAAGCCCATCGGGAGAAAATGGGTGTTTAAAAAGAAGATGAATGTAGAAGGCAAGGTGGAGAAATACAAATCTCGGTTGGTAGCAAAAGGTTATTCCCAGGTGCCGGGAATTGATTTTGGTGATATTTTTTCTCCTGTTGCCAAGGTTACTTCTATTAGATTACTTCTATCTATTGCTGCTGCATTTCATTTTGAGATAGAACAGATGGATGTGAAGACAGTATTTCTTCACAGGGATCTAGAAGAGGAGATCTACATGAAGCAACCTGAAGGCTTTATGGTTAAGGGTAAGAAAGAACTAGTATGCAGGTTGAAGAAGTCTTTGTATGGGTTAAAACAGTCACCAAGGATGTGGTATCAGAAATTTGATACCTATATACGGGGACTTGGCTTCACTAGGAGCAAGGAGGATCACTGTGTTTATTTCAAATTAATTGGTGACCGTGTTATTTATTTGGTCTTGTATGTGGATGATATTTTGTTGATTGGAAATGACAAAGAAATTATCCAAGATTTGAAGACCAATTTGTTCTCCAAATTCGACATGAAGGATCTTGGTGCTGAAAAATATATTTTGGGCATGGAAATTAAGAGAGATCGGGCAAAGGGGAAGCTATAGTTAAACTAGAGGAAGTATGTCAAGAATATATTGCAGAGGTTCAATATGTAGGATAGTCAACCGGTGAATGTTCCAATTCCATTAGGTACAAAGTTGTCTGCTGAAGAGTGTCCCAAGACAAAAGAAGAAGAGGAGGATAGTGTTCCATATGAGTGCGTTAGGTAGCACGATGTATCTGATAGTGCATACTAGACCAAGCATTGCTATGCGATTGGGGTGTGAGCGGTTATGTCAAACCCGGGGGAAGGAGCATTGGACAACGGTGAAGCGGGTTTCGAATGTTCTACGTGGCACTAGTGATTATGGCTTGTGCTACCGGGGAAGACGAGGATTGGAAAGAATGTTGGACATTGGTTTTGTTGATCTGTTGGGGGTACAGGTTCACAGCAGACCAAAGAAGATCTACAAGTGGGTATGTGTTTAGCCTATTTGGAGTGCGATCGAGTTGGATGAGTAAAACCCGATGCAACAGTGGCGCTTTCAACTACGGTAAGTCGGGGGGGGGGGGGAGTTGGACCCCGTCTCTGAAAAAAAAAAAAAAAATATATATATAAGTAATAAGCTATAAGGATAGACTGTGATAGCCAAAGTGCAATTTTCTTGGCTAAGAACCCTGCTTATCATTCAAAGACAAAGCACATTGATGTTCAGTATCACTTTGTTAGAGATATGGTTGAGGCTAAAAGGGTGTTGCTGGTAAAGGTGGACACTTTGAAGAATGTTGCAGATGCATTGACGAAGTCTGTGAGCACTCAGAAGTTCTCTTGGTGTAGAGAAACAGTGGGTGTTGAAGAACTGGCCAAATGAGTAAGCTCTCCTGTGGCCCCCCCGTGGAAAGAAAACAACAAGTGGGAGAATGTTGGGTATGTGTTAAATTCTTTCCACGATTAGCCCCACGCACTGTATGTTGCGTCGGGTGTAGCTGGGGGGTCACGAGGGGCGAAGCAGTCCCCACCGTTGGGGTCCGGGGCAGTGCCCCAGCCAAAATTTGTTTTTTGTGCGGACCCACTCATAGGCGGATCTGCCCATGGTTTTGTGCATGGTTTTGCACATGGTTTTGGGGTTCGATGGCTTTCGGCCCCTGGTATTTTTGTAGATCCGGTCAAGGGAACTACGGTTATGTTCTAATCCAGGGTTAATGGATTGGGGTTTATGTATGCTCCGGCATGTATATATATGTGTTGTAACACTAAAAGAAATATAATGAAAAATCACGCTGGTCGTCCCGATTTGGGATCCAGGGGAAAATCTCTGTGTTTATCTGTTTTATGTTTTATGCTCTTGCTATTGTTTATTTTCTGTTATAAGAATCGTGTGTAGATATTTCTGTTCAGGGTTAAAACCTACAAACAAAAAGAATGTAGAGGCTCCCAAAACAAAAAATTTGTAGATTCTTCCGAGAGAAAATAAACAAAATTCAAACCCACCCAATCCTAAAAAAAATCCTAGTCCTAAGATTGTAGATATCATTGATGAGGTGGCTCAATCCTCCAAATATGCCCAAAATGCTAATACCACAAAGGCCACTAATTCAGCAAAAACAACAGTTACTGATCCAAAAAAGAATCCAGCTAAGTCAAAATCATCAAATCCTAAATATTCTGCTGAAAATTTTAGATCTGACAAAGCAACTGCTACCACTCAAACTGTTCCTGAAAAAATAATCAAAGACAGCAAAAATCAGGAAACTCAAACAAAAGATAAAATAAAATCTCAAGCTAAAGGTAAAACTGTTGAAACTCAAGAAAAATCATCCCAAACAATAATTCCAAAATATGAATTAATTCAAGCTATCAAATCTCAGTCAACATTTAATATTCAATCTAAAATATCTAAGTTGAAGATAGCCATTCCCTTAACTGAATTGGCTAAAAATGACTTGTATAGATCTATTATTACTGAAACATTGAATGTAAATTAAAATTAGGATACAATTAATATGAGTGATGATAGACCTGAATTAATATTTGGTCCAAATGTAGATGGTAAGCATTCAGATGGGTTAGTACCTCCATTTTACTTAAGTATTACTATCCATGATCAGATATTACATAATGCAATGCTAGATACTTGAGCTTCCCATAATCTAATGCCCAAAGAAATAATGGAAACTCTGAGTCTAGACATAACACGGCCGTATAAAGATTTATTCTCTTTTGATTCAATTAAAGTCCAATGCACTGGATTGATTAAGGATTTATGTGTGAACTTGGTCCAATATCCTGGTAAAAGCATGGTCATGGATGTTGTGGTAGCTGATATCCCGCCAAAGTATGGCATGCTTATTTCTCGCTCATGGGGATAAAATTTGTAGGGATCTCTACAACTTGACATGATTTATGCCACTATCTCGGTATTTGGACAGCCCAAAAAGCTTTACAGAGAAACCTTAATGAAGTTTATGATCAACAGTGCCGAAAGACCTACCAATTACCCAATCTATTCAACTCCCACTGGTCTTGATTCCTTTATTCTTTGTAACTCTGATCATAATAATATCCAAACTGAACTCACTGATATAAAGCCTAAAATAATGGAGGATTACATTGGTCATTAAGCTTTATGGCATTTAGATTTTGATGGTTCAGTAAATAAATCAGGAGCTGGAGCTGGTGTGTGGATCACCAACATTAAAACTAGACATTCCCAAGGGCATGCCTTTATATTGAATTTCAAATGCACCAATAACATGGTTGAATATGAGGCTTTAATATTAGGTCTCCAAATCATTATAAAATTGGGAGGTCAAAGAATATTGATCATGGGAGATTTGGAGTTAGTTATCAAAAAAATAAACGCAGAATACTCTGTCCACAATCCCATATTAGCCAGATACATGGACACAACAACAGATTTGGTTGAAGATTTGTTAGAATGCAAGTTTGCCATTATTCCTAGAAAGTAGAATTTACAAGCCCATTGTTTAGCAACCTTTGCCAGCACTTGTAATCTTCCATTTTCACCAATACAAAAATACACTGCTAAAATCAAACACAGACCTATTGTCCTAGATAATGTAAAATACTGGAAAATTTTCTCATAAGATGAACAGATCTATCACTTTTTGAACAACGAAGTAGAGTTTCAGAATTGCCAAATTGATAATGATTGTAATATAGATTCGTCTTGTAACATAAATTCAAATTTTTGTCAAATAGATGATTTAGATGTACATACTTTTGATAGACCCACTATATTTACTCAGAGTGACATAGATGACTTGGAAAAAGTAGATATAGAGGAAATGATGGAAGATGAACCAGATTTGATAGATTTAAAACATAACATTTTACCCAGAGGTTTAACTCCATTAGAAGACTTGTTTGATTCCAATGATGCACCCAAAAGGCTAAAAATGGAACCATTCAGGTCTGATATTGAAGAAAGTAACATAGGAACGAATGAAAAACCAAAAATTATCAAATTATCAAAGTCCTTACCATCAGAAGAAAAGGTTAAATATATAGAAATTTTTAAAGAATTCCAGGATGTTTTTGCATGGGGTTACGAAGATCTAAAAACTTACAACAAAGACATAATTCAACATAAGATTCCTTTGAAAGAAAATCAAAAACCTTTTCAACAAAAATTAAGAAAGATTAATCCAATTTTGTTACCTTTAATCGAAAAAGAGGTTAAAATAATGTTTGATGCACAAATAATTGCACCAGTCAGGTATTCTAATTTGATTTCTAACTTAGTGCCCACCAGAAAGAAAACAGGAGAAATTCGACTATGTATAGACTTTAGAAATCTCAGTAAAGCTTCTTTGAAAGACAATTACCCCTTGCCTAAAATGGACCATATTTTGCAGAGGGTGGCAGGTTCTTCAAGAATTTCTTTACTAGATGGTTTCTCTAGTTATAATCAAATTCTAGTTCATAAAGATGATCAAACTAAAACTGCATTTACCACTCCTTGGGGCACTTTCATGTATGTGAAAATGCCCTTTGGATTGAAAAATGCAGGAGCTACATTTCAGAGGGCCATGGATATTGCCTTTGCTAAGGAAATCCATGAATTTTTAGTTATATCTCTTGACGATATTACTGTCTTTTCAAAAACAAATGATGAACACTTGGATCACCTGAGACAAGTCTTTATCAAGTGTAGAAAATATGGTATATTCTTAAATCCTAAAAAGACTCTTTTTGGACCAGAATAAGGAAAACTGTTAGGACACATAATCTCCAAGGAAGGCATTAGAATAGACCCTGCAAGAATTGAAGCTATTTTGAACATTCAACCACCAAGGAACATAAAAGAACTTTAAGCATTCTTGGGTAAAATCAAATTTTTGAGAAGATTTATCTCTAACCTGGCTGAAATCATAAAAGAACTCAACAATATGCTTAAAAAGGATTCTGCAATAAAATGTACTATTAAAGCCAAACAATCTTTCGAATCCATAAAATAGGCCTTGACAAAAGCACTAGTCCTAATCAGCCCAGATTATACAAAAGATTTCATAATCTTTTCATTTGCCTCAGAACATACCATAGCTACAGTTCTACTGTAAAAAAACAACCAAGGTTTTGAACAGCCAATTGCATTTTTTAGTAAATCCCTTAGAGATGCACCTCTGAAGTACAATATAATGGAAAAACAAGCTTTAGCCTTGGTTAAAGCCATAAACGATTTCATAGTTTACATACTCCATTCCCACATCATTGCATATGTCCCCAATGTTGTAGTCAAAGATATTCTTACACAAGATGGACCTGATGGTAGGAGAGGAAAGTGGATTGCCACTATCCTTGAATATGATCTGGAAATCAAACCAACAAAGCTCATTAAAGAACAAGGTTTAGCCAGATTGATGGTTGAATCTAACTGTAATGATTTAGATGTAAATTTCATTGCACAGATAGATGACCAAGAGGAGATGGCGACTCCATTGATCAGTGAGGCCTATCTAGACTCACCATGGTTCTCTGATATTATCTTTGTACTCACACATTTACAAGCTCCTCCTGGGTTAACTAAAACCAAAGCCAGATTCATCAAACAAAAAGCAATGAGGTTTTGTATACTAAATAATGCACTTTATTGGAAAGAAAATAGTGGGATTTTACTAAATTGTTTATTAAAATCAAAGGCTGACAAAATTCTCGAGGAATTTCATGCAGGTGACTATGGAGGCCACTTATACTGGAAGAGTACAGTAGACAAGATGCTGAGAGTTGGTTTCTACTAGCCAACTTTATTTTCTGATGTCAAAACATTTGTTACCTCCTGTCACAAATGTCAGATTTTTGAAGGGAAAAAGAAACTATTGCCCTTACCTCTTAAGCCTATATCTACTAAAAAGCCATTTCAACAATGGGGGTTAGATTTCATTGGTGAAATCCACCCTCCATCCTTAGGCCAACATAAATGGATTTTAACTGCTACAGATTATTTTACCAAGTGGATATAAGCCATTCCTACTAGGCAAGCCACTGGTTCAGTTATAATCTCATTTCTAGAAAGTAATATTTTGTCAAGATTTGGATGCCCACATAATATTATTACTGACAATGCATCTGCATTCAAATCCAAGAAAATGATTTCTTTCTATCATAAATACCATATTACCTTAGGTCATTCTACTGCTTATTATCCCCAGGGTAATGGTTTAGCCGAATCATCAAACAAAAGCTTAATCAATATCATCAAAAAATTACTTCAAGAAAACAAAAAGACCTGGAACAGAAAACTAGTCTATGCCTTATGAGCTGATAGACTTACCACTAAGAAGTCTATTGGAACTTCACCTTATCAGATTGTCTATGGAATGGATGCAATTTTCCCCTCTTCCTTGGGTGTACCAGTCATGAATATCATTCAGGAATCATAGGTGGAAACAAATGATATTCAACGAAGAATTAATGAAACCATACATCTTCAAAAAACAAGGGAAGAAACTTATGAAAGATCACAAGTTTTACATGATAAAATTAAAAATATTTTTGACAAAAGGATTAAAGAAGATGATTTTTTCATTGGATATCAAGTTTTGAGATGGCATTCAAGAAGAGAGGACAAAGGTAAACATGGAAAGTTTGACTTTCTATGGCAAGGACCTTATGTGATATATGGTTACAGAGGTAACAATTCTTTTTTCATCAAGAATTTGGATGGAACTAAACTTCAAGAAGGACCAGTGAATGGTAGGATGTTGAAACACTACTATTCTTCTGAGTCAGTCACCAGTTAGATTCATTGACTTTTATCATTGTAAATATTCATTGCAAGTGTGTAGATTGGATTGGAGATTTTATCTACAAAGTTGAAGCCCGAAGAGAAGGCCCTAAGCTTTGCAGTATAAAATATCATAAGTATGAATTGTTTCAGAAATCAGAAGACAATTACAAGATCACCAAGGTTAAAAGTTCAAGGCTACTGATCTCAGAGTTCTTGACATTCCACCAGGAAATGCCATCCCCAAGTGAATCCATTGTTAGTAACCTATAAATATAGGATTCATAATTTTGACTTGACTGATGGTAGTCTTGTAAATATGTACAAACTTTTCTTTCTGCAAGTTATTTTCCCATATTTTGTAAAAAAATAAAAAATCAAAAATCAAAAAGAGGGTAAAAAGTCCTAAAAGAAAAATCAAAGGACTTAGAAAAAATAATATACCCCAAAAGAAAAAATATGAATAAAACATGAAAGTGTGCAAGTCTAAATGCCACTACTTTTACTTCTTGCATTTGATTATGGCAGAGTGTCAATAAATTCCATAATCCATGATGAGTTGAACAATTTAATCTTAACTTGTCATGTTTCAATTTTACTTCTTGTAGATAGTGAATAAGGAATTGTCATACAATTTAATCATGACAATTCAGTAGTTAGGTAGAGAATAAAAAGAATCCAACAGTTTAATCTAGATTCTTGGAAGAAATAAGTTAGAGTTAGATAGTTTTACTTCTTTCAAAAAGAATAAATGTTTTGAAGGTTGCTAGCTCAAATTCACCTGATTAAAATAGAATAAAAAATGTTAGAAGATATGACTGGGTAGGTAGAAGAAGGCGGGAAATCCATTGTAAATATTTTTCACCACGCTACAAATAACTAATTTCCCCTCCCAATAGCTATTTAACATTCTAGATTATCAATCAGAGAGGCTCAGGTCATTTCCCTGACTTCTTTTGGGACCAGACCCAAGGCTCAATGACTAACTAATTGAAAGTGTTAAGTTTCTATATTAATCCTAGAAATCACATCATTTTCCATTCATGCATTCATTACCATGAAAAATCATAAGTAAATACCTTATTTTTACTTAATGATGCTTAAAACCCTCATTTTATTAACTTCCTACATCTCATGAAACATAAAACCCTCAAAATGACATTTTATCCTAAGTTGAAGTGATGAAATTATTACAATGAAAGCTTGGTTTTAATCTTCACTTTCTTGGTTATAATTGTATATTTTGATTATTCACTTTCCCTTTTCATATTAACACCTAACTTATTTTATAACTCCCTATAGAAAATCCTAGTCCTATTAATATAACTCCTTTATTCTAATATCCCAAAAATACCTTATTATATACTTTTTATGTCAAAGATATTACTCACATGTTGAAAATTACATCCTGAAATTATCTCTTTGACATAAAACTACCAATAAAGAAATACCCCGATTCCCCTATAGTTATTAGACCATCAAATAGTCTATAACTATATAATACAAATAAAATAAAATGACACTTTATACATATTGTATATGTCTAAAGCGGAAAATATCACGACTATATCATTTTTAAACCATGGTCAAAACCCTTTTTTGGCCCACCCCCATTCACTTTACCCTGTATAATATATAAACTCTTTTTATATATTATTCCAACCCCCGCATTCATCTGAACCATCAGATCTTCTTTTCATTCCTAATCCAACGGTTCGCATTGAGCGCAATAAACTATCCTTATACCCCACCATTCCCGTCACGTTGAGTCATGACCATTGATACTTTTCATATAAAATCAATGGCCCATAATAAATCTCGGTCCCACCCGCTTGTCCGCCGCAACTTCCAAAATGATCCTGACCATTCACATCGCAAAATTAAATCCAACGTTGCTCATTGCATATCGCATACCAAAAGTGAACGGGCGCAATTTAGAAAAAATTGCGCGATAAAAGTTGTTTTGTGAAATTGTCGACTACTACGTGTCCAATTATAATTGGATCGTGTTATAAAAGCCAAAAACTGCTTACCATATAAAAAAAACGCGATACCACCGAATGGTTTTCGCATTCAAAATGAAAACCGCTCCCGCCATTCACTGTGACCTGCGATTAGTGCTATGAAAAGTAATAAAATCAAAGGTTTTAACCTTAATTTTTCACTATTTTGCATCATTTTTCCCCTTGCCCATTGAAAAACTATGCCCAAACTCCATTTCAAGACCTTTTCTGACCAATTTGTCCCTCTGAAGCAGATTTCCCCTATGAATTTCGCCACAGAAGACTCTCAACGTTTCCTACTAAGCTACCGCGACCAGTTTGAAGACTTGTACAACCTGAAACCTTTATCAACCGCTACAACACCTGCAAAAGGTATTTTTCAGTGATCTAAACCTGAAAATTCTCAATTTCAAAGAGCGAAATTAAACCTGTAAACCAGTTTGCATGTAGAAACCGAAATTACCAATCTGAGTATATTCTAAACCTTGAAAAAACAGGGGAAACCCTGGCAAATTTTTCTCAGAATTTTCCATTTCCTTCAAATTCTGTTTTAAAGTGTTTCCGGCCATCCAAAGGAAATTTCCACAATTCAAATTGATTTAAGCACACAGAAAAGTCATTTTTTCCTCTGCACCTAGAAAACGTGTGTTTTCTATCCCAAAACCCTTGCCCAGCAGGGAAAATTTTAAGAACCCCCCTAAAAAAATTTTTATAATAAATAGGCGGATATCCATGATACATATGAAAAAAGGAAGGCGATTTTATCAATAATATAATATGTATATTTATTTTTTTTGGCGAATCTCTCACGATATTATATTATCTTATAAAAACATGGCGAATCTTTCACTGAATTATAAAATCTTGTAAGATATTGGCGAATATTTCACTAAATAATAAAGTCTTTGTAAAGGGCTAACAATGTTCGTAATGAGTACTTGTTCTTCACTTCAACACCCTTCAAGAATTCGTCCAGACCAACTTTAATGCCTCTGCGAATTATGCAGGGAATTTTGGTCTAACATAGTCATTGGATAAACTCTCACATTGTCACATATGACCAACAGAGTTTTGTACAAGATACATGATTTCTCGTGCATAATATTACCCCAAAAACCCTCTGCACTTGTCTCAAAACAAAGTGATTCCAAGTGACTCAGATCTGCTTTAGGATAAGCTAGTCTTCTACATGCCCTCAGAACAAAATGGATTTTTCCACAAGTGTGAACATCTAGCTACAAAGAGTAATTCGACCTATCTTATATAAATTCGTTGGAAATCTTAAACTTCGAAACTTTGACTTGTTTAAAAAATTTTCTTTTGCTATACCTCATAACGTACTTGCATGCCCCAACCTTGAATCGCAAAAAGAACAATGAACAAAACCCCTCATCCAAATCTCAGAAAGGTGTTAGCCTGCCTCAGGATATTAAGATGTGTGTTCTTATTTGCCTCAAACAAATTCATAGATCCTCTAAACCTTGGACGAATTGCCTCAAAATTTCCAGATAGAATCCTTCCCTTGAAACAAAGGCTTACGAATTTTATGTACCAATGGAACCACTACCGTCAAAACTCTTCATTGTACTTTTTGGGTTGAAATACAAAGAGAAAATTAAAAGTAATCAACATTGCACAACCCCCTTCATAGAAAACAGTCAAATAAAAAATATAATGATATAAAAAGTCTCAAACATTCACAAAAATAAGAGTTTCTTGCATAAAACACTAACATTTATGTTTGGTACTGACTTTTGGAAAGATGAAACTGTAACAACGAGCTTTCATAGCAAAAGGCTCAAAAACAAGATTCAGTAAGTGAATTTCTTGAAAATGAGTCCCATTGCACTTCTCTTACTGATTAAAATAGAGAAAGACCCAACAACGAGATAACTTCTATTTATGAAACCCCATATTGATCCCAAAATATGAAATGTTGAATTTTTATCTTCCTAAATTTACTTAAACTGAAAGTCCTAAGTTTAGACAATGTACAGAAAATCCCTAAGTCACTATGAAATGTCTACAACTAATTTAGCATATTCAAGCAAAGGCTTGAAACCATTACAAAGACCCACAATGCAACACTCAATTCCAAAGAATCAATGCACATCTCATATTCCTAGATTGTAGAAAAATCAAAGACCTGATTTGGGATAATTGAATAAAAAAAATTCATTAATACTTGGGTTGATAAATCACAGATGAGAGAGGAAAAATGGCTCATCCAAAGAGGAATCAAAGAAACCCTGATGCAATGAAAGGTCTAGCCTTATTTCTGTAAATCACACACATGGAGGCTTTTTGAGCTCAATAGGAGTTGAAAGGGGTATCACTTTGCTTAGGCTACCTTCCATCTACCAATCAGATTATCAAGAAGTTGGAAAGGAAGAGGATAATATGTTGCGTACTTATTATTTTTTAGATATATTATGTCCAGTTGGAGGTTCAAACACCAAGATCAATCACCAACTATTCAAGTCTTGCAGTGGTTCATCAACTATACAACAAATATGTATAACATATTACAACTTCCATCTCTCTCTGACATTACAATATCATTGGATGCCTAGTGAGACAACAGTGAGACTTTTTGTGTTTCACAAAAGACACAATTGAAATTTATGGTAAGGCCCTTCCTACAACAAAAAGATGCAAGATTTATTGGAACCATCAAACTTAGTTCTCTCTCTCTCTGAAAGAAAATATTACCGGTTGCTAAGTGAGACACATGTGACATTGTATTTTTGTTTCCACGGTGGTTGTAGAGTTTTCATTGTAGGATTAAAGTTAACTTTATATATTAGTAAGAATGAAACATTTGACTATCAAGGTCTTCCCATCATCATATTCAAAGTACACTATTTCTTGTGGACCTTTTCAACTTTTGAACCCCTTTTCAGTTTTCCCATTTAGGCCTATTTACATTTTATATAGACTCAATTAGCAGGGGCAGATTCCTTTAAAACTTAAATCTAATTAAATAAAAAAATAATAATTCATATTACCTACAATCTATATATCTGCAACTACTACCAAGGAAGAAGTTAGTTGGAGAAATTCATCTAAAAATGAAACAAGTTATTAAGAAAAGGGCAAAAGAACCATGCCTCATTAAGAGAGAACCAAGATGTGCTCTTTGTTTTATTAAAGTTATCTGCTAAGCTTGAGACTTGCGAGGTCACTCTTCCTTTAAAATAATAGTGGTATGGAAGCATATATATCGTTCTTCCCTTAGTTAAATTTACTTAGATTCCAGTTTTTTTGCAAATTTATCAAGCAGTTACTAGCCCCATCACTGACAGGAATTTTGGAATAAAGATATTGAAGATTGGAACTAGTTTAAAATTCCCTTAGATCACATTTTTCCCTCATTTAATGAAACTAGAAATGTAGATGCAGATCTAGAAAGAATCAAGCTCCTTTAGTGTTAAATATTTGACTTTGAGATAACAAAAGAGATTGTCGCACCAAGAGATTACATCTAATTATGAATATTTCAATTACATTTGAATGCATGCCATGTATTACTTCTTTTGGAGTTAAGTTTTGTTGTTAATTTATAGAAAATTAGACAGTAAGAGAGGAATTTGTCTTCAGAGCTGACCTTTTATGTACTTTTCCCACTGTCATTTGAGCTACAATATTTTCGTTTTCCAGAAAACATGAGTTGTGGGATATTGTATCTCTTATGTATACCATGTGTTATGGAAACTTTCATTTTATTCTTGATATAAAGTTGAACAATAAAAATAAATTTTTTCGACTCAATGTGGGCTTTTGTATTGTAAGAAAATCGATAGGGTTATTCAGTTATTGTCTAGAAATTGCATGTTTGGATCAACATTCGAGGTGGAGGAGAAATAAAAATGCTCGTCATAATTCATATAATAGTTTGGATTTTGAACCAAATCTTCAGCATGTGCCCTTTTTTTGCAATATCTCTTGGGTATTTTGGTTTTTGGTAATTTTTTTTAAGAAGGTAAAATGGATCTCGATGGTGCATCATGCTCTTTCTTTTCACTTTCGATATTTTTTGGAGAAGGACAATGAAATTCGTGAAATTCAAATATATGTAATAGTGGATTGAACTGAATATACTACTTCTGAAAAAGTATCATTTTTCTAGAGAGATTAATTTTTTATCGTGAATCACTGAAATTTATTTGTTCCACTGTAGATAAAATACAATTTGTTTGAAGCACAAATTCCACATATGTGTTTAATGAGTAAACAGGTTTTGAGGAAACTAGATCTCGTACAGTCTCGTATTACATTCTGGTTGGGAGATTTATTTTCCACGATGGCTTCATGGGTAGAATCTTTAATTAAGCATATATGGTCACTTTAAAAAAAAATTATTGATGATTTAAAGGGTTCAGATAGTCTTATGCAGTCATTTCCATCTCATGAATCGACAAAACAATTTGTATTATCTTCATGATCTCGATAACCCCTTCTTTGTTTTTCATTTGTTGGATGTACAACAATATATCCAACTCAAGTCAAAGACTGTATTCAACATATACAACATAATGCTTATTGAAGGGAATAAAGAAACTTAGAGAAATCATGACAACACATAGGGAATAAATTAAATGCCTGCAGCTGGAATGGAATGGAAACAAAACTTAGTCATTTTAACAGCGGTATATCCAACTCAACCTAAATATTGTATTCAATATATTGAACAAAGAGTCATATTTGATGGTCCTTTATTTTCCTTTTTGTTTTAATGTTGAGGGAGATTAACCAAACACACCTTCTTGATATACACTCCTCAAAATACTAGTTTGTTGGTGCCCTTTTCATTCTTGTTTGATAAACCTTTTATTTTTTCCCATGAAGTGTGTTCCTTCACTATAAAAAAACACACAAGATTCACACAAGTTTTGAGAACATGCCCATTTGGTCTATAGTTGAGATTTTTGGTCCATATTAAAAAGACCATTCTAAGATATGATTAGATAAAGTAGAAATAGCTTACCAATCGTATGCTTAACTATTGGAAATATATTAACTTTAATGGGGAAGGCAATCTTTTTATCTTGGACAATTAAAATCATTACTAAAATAGTTTCAAACATAGCTAAAAGAGTTGGCCTAGAATTGTGTTTGTGCAAGTACATGTGGATGTGCATCAATTTATGTTTTTCGAACATGGCTAAAAGAGTTGGCCTAGAATTTTGTTTTTGCAGGCACATGTGGATGTGCATCAATTTATGTTTTCTTAACATTATCTTCTGACCCTGAGACTTTAAGGCATATGATCATATTGTATGGATTTCGTGTGGATATACATAACTATGCGCTGCCCAGAGACGCCTCTTTATTGGCTGCCTGCAAACTCCCCAACCACCACCCCCCTCACTCCATATACAAAAAAAGAAAAGAAAAAAGAAAATAAAAGGAAAGAACAGAAACTGGGAGGATGCCTGGGTGCTTGCCCCCTTTCCCCCTCAATTTTTGGTCCAACAACACCTAAGACATAACAAATATAGGGGATAAAGCTTTGAAGGTTTTGTGAAAATATAAGATAAAGGAGACTGTAAATGTTTATTTAAACTTTAACATTATCATTAGTTGTTTCATGATGCTTGAGAGTGCTTCCAACCTCAGTGAACTTAATATGGAGAAAGTAAAATTTGATATCCTATTCAGAATTTAGTTGACTTAACAGTTTTTAGGATTTAAGATTGGAAAGATTATAGTCTTTCCACTAGATAGCACAATGATGAATTTGCATGGGATGGATTGTTATTGTTGGGATTTTATCATCAATTATTTTCATTTTTATAATTTTAGAAATTAAGGACCTCTATACTTGGAAACTCAATGTCCCCCTGTCCCAAAAAATTTCTCTAAAATTTGGAGTTGCTCCCACATTTCCCCATATGGTTTTCTTTTCTCCCACATTCATCCATCTTGAAAACTTGGTGAAACATAGGCTTTGACATGTCCATTCCTAAAAATCATTGTGAGCATAAATTTAGCTCAACCAGAAAAAGGGAATATTGTCCATACTATGTTTTGTGCAAGCTTAAAAAATAAACAGTGCAAAAACGAATCATCCAACGACACTGGGGAAGGCTTCAGCAATGTTCTTTGAATTTCAAAAGCTTAGAAATGTATATTGGCCAACCTTTTGACCTTTTTACATTGATCATTAAACCTTAAAGTACCTTGTTAATAAAAATCATTTCATGGGGGTAGAATTTGTAGGTGATTACGTTTTTTCCTCAATAACTAACATTGAACTTGGTTAAGTCTCTTATGTTTGTTCGGACCATTTTTTAGGTATTGAATTAGGTAAAGAAACAATTTCAATAGATGAGTAATACAGGATGCATTTTTTTTTATAGTTGAAGCCACCACAACTTATATGAAGATTTTACAAATTTTCTTGAAAACGATTCTTGGGGTTTTAGACAGGTTGACCTAAAGATGAGAGCTTTAGCTATGTGAGCTGCAAGTTCTCAGATTATTTATGGTCTATTGTATGAGTTCGTTAATATTATGTAGATGCATAGTAGAGCATGAGATATTTTTAGAATCAACACATCAAAGAGTTGCAGGAAGTCACTCAAGAAAAATATTATAGCAAGAAAAGTTCTTCAAGTTGTTTAATGCTTGCAAAAATTGTTCAAGAATACCACAGGATGGGGAAGTTGGCACAAAGAGATGTCATGCCTCTAGAGTCTAAAATTCGATTGAAATCTAACATATTGTCAATTGAATTTGCTGGGGTGAGTGTTAGAACAAGAAAGGAGAATAAGAATGAGATACATTACCACTACAACATAATTCTTACTCAAGTAGGTTGAAGCTGAGGTTGTTGAAGAGTGCATAACTCAGACAAATGCTAAGCTTACCTATCAAATTTCTATTGGAAATTTTGGTTGCCCCTTTTCCATCACTAAGACAAAGGTAAGTACCTGTGAATGAAACTATTAAAATTCCTTTTTCTGGAACTTCTGATTCAGTATCACAAAGCTCACCCTTTTACTAGGAAAATGGTTTTGGTGAGGCATTCAATAAGGTATTAGTTTGTAGAATAGATTTTGTGCTCATTTCCTCGAGTGTCTCCCTGTTTTGTTTCATTGTCTGGAGCTGCCTCCCTGTTGTGTTGCATTATCTGGAGCTTCCATACTTGAGATTGGAAACACTGCATTTCAACACTCAAATTTTCCATTTTAACAAAGACAACACCTTATTTTCTCTGGATAGATAGCTAAGCTTTTCGAATTTGAAGTCATTTAAAAAAAAATTATAGACTTTGAAGCTTACCATATCTATGACAGCTTGACTAGAGAGAAATTCAAAAAACCCCATCGCTGGCAATGACAAAGAAAGAATTATACGAGTGTTGTTTATCTTGGGTAGTTGTAAGGAAGTTAATAAATGTTGTCAGTGTGCTTAGAGCACATTTAGGGAATTGTAAACATTTCCATAACTCCTCTTGAGTAGTATAAAGGAAGGATGATATTTGTTTTGTTCATCATTTCAATCATTTTTTTTAAACAATAACAGAGTAGATTATATTATCAAGAAAGTGTTGAAGCCCAAAAGAGGCACATCCATAGTTTTCTGAGAATGTGAAGCCTTTTATTCTAATTAATCGAAACAAATCAATAAAAAACATCAGATTCTGTAAAGCCCTTAAGAAAAATGAGTTAGAATGTGAAGCCTTTTATTCTAATTAGTCAAAAAAAATCAATACAAAACTTCATCTTAACAACAAACTTCCTCTCCCGTTAATGTTTACCACCTTGGGAGCCCAAATCTCTTCATATTTGGCAGCAAATAGCATGTCAGTCAACCCCACTAGTTGAATATCCTTTCTCGTAATAGTGTAGCATGGCAGTCAACTCCACTAGTTGAACATCCTTTCTCGTAATAGTGTACACCACAGAAAGAAATCTATCAATCAGGTTAATCATGAGAAAAAGCGTCTCATGCATCAATTCAAATTTTAGATGCACCTGTAAGCGCAAATTGTTTGTGTCGGAAATTTATTAACGGAAAGGTAAAAAAGGCTTAATATTACATAAATATATAGACATCGATATGTATTATTCGAGTGCATCAATCAGCCAGTCAATAAGTATTCCCTGCATCTTCTTGTTGATATCAACTTGGCTTAACATGTAGTTTGATGAGAGATTGTTGCATGCCTGAAATACAACAAACATAGCGGACCAAAATTGAAACAAATTAGACATACAACTATTTATTCAGAATTGAATCTACACTATAGACATGGATCAAGGCTCGCATCAATGCTTGGCCTAAATTCGTCATTCATAAATTATAACCTTCCCTGATGCTTGAGTGGATTAATTCTCCAGTGGAGATATTTATGTATGGCAGACATGCTGCTCACATGTAATATGCAGTGAACAGCTAGTGTCTGATTAAATTGTTTAAATGGAGTGTATTTTTCCAAGACAAGATGATGTTATTTCAAATAGTAAAAAAAACATTTTTCAAGGCTCCCATGACAACTCTGTATACCAATAGAAATAGTAATTGTCTTGAACATGTTCAACTACAGCAAGTTGATTTTCATTATCTGCTTCATCAATGTTGGGCAAGTCCCCTTCCTCTTCCATGACATCCCTCTCAATGGCTCCAGATGCAAGCTTTTTAATCGAAACCATTGGATGGCAATTGGAGCTATGTATTAGATAAACCGTTCACTTGCTTTTGCAAAAGAACAGAATAAAAATCTATGAATAAAAAGCACCACCTACACACGCTAAAATAAGGCCAGTGGACCAAATGCTCCTAACCTCACTTCTGGCAGTCAGTGTTGATGTAAAAGCTCTTTGAAGCCTTGTCTTCATTTTTGATGCATCAATGATTGGCATTCTTCTTGAGACACCCTTAGATATAGGTGGGAAGAACCTAGACTTGGATGTATTTGAAGCAGCTTTTCCTGAGATGTCAACATTTGAAGGCCTTGGTGGTCTCCCTGAAGATGAAGCAAATTTGCTAGAGAGACCAGTAGTAGAAGGCCTCCCAAAAGATGAAGTGTGTTTACTTGAGAGGCCAGTAGTAGAAGCCATCCCTGAAGCTGAAATGTTTTTACTAGCTGAAATGTTTTTACCAGAGATACCAGTAGTAGAAGGCCTGCGTTGTATCCTTGAACTCGATGGATTTTTACTTGAGACCTCAACATTCGAAACCTTTAAGGCCTGCGTTGTATCCTTGAACTCAATGGATCATTACTTGAGACCCCAACATTCGAAACCCTGGGCATTCTTCCTGAAACTGACTCATGTGTATGTGAGAGTCCAACATTGGAAATCCCAGGTGCTTTTCCTGAATCTGGTACATGATTGGATTTTGAAACCAATGTTGATCTCATGCTTCCCTTTTCATATTTGTTCCTCTGTTGCCCCAGTGGCTTAATGGTAGCAAAACAAAACCAACAAAAGTAAAATAAATACATGTAAACCACCCCAACTAAATAGGCAAACAAAGATCCCTATTATTGACCTCAATATATCCACATGCAGTTAGCGATTTGAAACAGAGGCAAACGTATAAATCCTAGTAGTAGTGAACCCAATCATTCACCTCATGCTGCATACTAACATCTGGGGACTGATATAGATAAATCAGACAGCTGTTTACAAATTTAATCACACAAAATTTATGGATGATGTACATACCATGGACGATGAATTTGTTGTAGCACTCGTATTCTTGACATCAACACCAAACCTCCTACACACCCAATTCTAATTGTTAACTCTAATTTGCGAAAGACCAGAGCATCCTATTGGGAAGCTGAATCTACCTCGGCATTTTCTTATCAGTAAGTTGATTCTGAAATCTGATTCTGTTACAAACCTTAGATATCTCATAATCTAACCCTTATTAGGGTTTTTAGTTTCAGGGGAAACATCTAGCCCTAGGGTTTTGACTTTCAATCCCTAGGATTCATTTTTACTTCAATCCTTTCTAAGGTTTTACCACACACCCTACATTCTTTCTGAAAACCCTAGAGATCATGAGCTAGAGCTTCACAAGAGGGAAAAAACAGATACAATTAAGGTTTTCATTTTTCTAGGGTTTTTCCAATCCAAGTTCTATCTAGGGTTTATGAACCCTAGATACCAAAACTTTAAAAAATGTAAAGTCTACAAGCCCTAAATTCTTGCCATGCAAACTATGTTGCAAACCCTAATGAATTTCATCTTAGGATCTAATATGCATCATGCCATTATTATCTCTAGTAATTATGCAGATCCTTTATCCAGTACAATGTACCTTTATCTTCCATGATTACTGGAAGTTGCTTCATTCAAAATGTATTTTGTTTTAAAGCATTATGTCCTTCATTTCTAACCATGGCTTTATGTCACAGTATGCCTTCTTCATGCTTTCGAAGGATTACTGTCATTGTTGAACTTAGCAAGCCATTGCTTGATATACTTCTCATTTTCCAGAAGAGATCATTGCTACTTCTATCAAATCGGAAACTTCCTTTTTCTTTAGACTTGGTCATGCATATAAAACTTGAATTATAGTAGAATACACAAGGTTTACTATTGAACCACTATATCAACCATAAGTCACTGTGGAGATAGAGCCTCAGTAAAATAGCAAGATTACTTAAAATTCCAAGGTGTGAGACATCCACTAAATGCAGGATAAATTGAGATTACGTATCACAGATTCGAGACAATTTACATCGCAGTCACATTGTAATATATGCATGTTGACGCACTGTAATTCGAGGCACAAATTCATGAAGCGATTTTAAATGTGTATATATTGAGTCCACCATCGCAATGTCTCTTATTTTATGAGCCACAGGATTGAGCCAAGATATATTGTATTTCCCACTGAACTGCGAGTGAGCTATAGGTGTGTGTTTATGTTCATGGCACTTAACAAGCCATACGATCCTCAAACCATATATATTTACAGCCAAGCTTCTTTGATTTAGTGATTCTAGGACACTCCTATATATTATTCGCGTTACAGGCCATAATATTGATGTCACAAAAGAATTATATTTGATGCCATATAATTGAGTTCAATGCTTGTCATAATTTAAACTGATTCATTGAATATGCAAGCCACTATGCAAGTAGTGTGATTCATAGATGTAACAATTTATACCAAAACATCGCAGATGTATAGTGTGTTTCAAAAAGCGAACCATTGATCCATTGTGAGTCGATGTTCAGGATGTCCAATAAACCAAATTTTAGCCTTATGCGAGAAAATACGATCACTATAATAGTCTTTTATAATGCAACAATGCCATTGAGCTTGATTGTGATGCGAAACATTTGTCATGAATGAGCGAGCCCCCAAAAAAAGCAGAGCGTGAGTTGTATCAAGATTGAGCCACTGTTTATTGCTTTGAGCCTTAGCAAAAAAAACACCAGACGTTGATTCAAAAGCCACTTGAGTGCTTTTCAGCCTTTCTTTTTCCAAACCTCGCTTTGATACCATGTTGAAATTCTAGTGTTGCAATCACTAGAATAGTTTTTCACAATTGATAACTACTTTTATTGATGCAAACTTTTCCTTCTTTATACTTTAATCAACAAGTAGCTATACATGAAAAACTTCAACCATTATTTCTTCAACAAGAGTCTTAAATAGAGAGCACAATAGGCAATAAACAATAAGAGACAAGAGACAAAGATTAGGCTCACATCCAGGGAAAAACACACAAGGAGGAAACCCTAAATTCTTTCCTTGTGAGAGAGATATTTTTTCCATCAAAGTTACATCAAAATGTTCCAATAAATCCAAATTACTCTTCAATGAGAAATATTAATCACAGTCTGTCAATGTAATGAGAAATTTCAACTCCAAATTTCTTGTAATAGACTGCTCAATAAGTCTGAAGTTAGGGCCTACAATCACTGTAATAGAAGACAGAGAATAGCATTGTAGCTACCACAAAAGTATCAACGAACCATGCATAGGAACTCGGCAGTTAAGAAATCTCGGTTAAAGTAGCAACAATTTCAATCAACGAAATATCCAAATCTAGGAAGTTTTCGACCTTCAAGGTGACATAAATTAGTAGCCCAAACAAAAGTAAGAATTCCCAAGACTAATTCGGTCAACTACAATTCCAAGAATAAGGTCAAAGCAGATCAAATAAACCGTTTCCTCTTCTTTGCACGTGTGGTGTATCTCCTCCAATTGCAAATCAAAATACTTAATGAATTGGTTGGTTGAAAAGAGTGCCAACGAGCTCATATATATAGGCATCATGTGTGGGCTAATTAACCCTAACGGGGCCAACATGCAGGTCTTCTTGGAGCCGACTTGTAGGGCTTAGTTGGGGCGACTTGTAGGTGTTCAAAAATTGATTTCTTCTTCATATTTGCAATGAAAAATGTCGACCATAGCTACATTATTTTCAACAAGTTTCACATGGTACTTGACACTCCAAGGTACCCCCAGATGCTGAACACTATGCTAAGAAGGCTTGGTATTGGACTTACAAACAATGTGCCCAAATGGACCCATAACACCCCCAAGTCGGCCTAAAGACTGTTTGATGGGTGTTGCTTGTTCCAAAGCCCGAATGATGATGGCTATCCTTAAGATGATAGGGGAGGGATTCCACATCACTCTTTGACCCCAACACTTGACTATATTGGCGCCACATCACCCCTCTAGCCCTTTAGAGACTGATGTAGGGCCCCTTGGTGATGATGTCTTGGTATGGAGGCACTTTGGAGCAGTACCCATAGACATGGAGCTACTTTTTGGAGAATGGAACACTCATTAGCCTATTTGTCACTTGTGGCATTTGGAGGTCCTTCTCATGATGATGTCATAGTGGAGGCAGCTTTTTCTCCCACATGTATAGGCTCTTTTGGCATTATTTGTTATGTTTTTGAGTTATTGAGGTTGGCTTGTAACCTCACACTTGTGAACTACTCAAAGTAAACTTGTAATTACGGTTTTTTCTTCTACTTTTGTAAAAATAAGTGTGGTAAGCCTCATATAAATAGAGACTCCCCTTATTTCATTTCATCAAAACACATTTTACCACTCTTCCCTTCCAAAGAGTGTACATTAGTCCTTTTTTGCTACTTGGGAAAAATTTGATCTTTTTAGTGGTGTGAATTCTCCTGGAAATGGTCTTTTGTATTGAGATGGTCTTTATCTTCTAGATTTTGCATATTGTATTTGTGTTACTAGGGTTTCTATTTTGTGTCGTGACTAAATGCTAATATGATTATGAAATCTTGCTCCATTATATTATGCAAAATTGTTCTCTTGAAAACTATAAGGAAACTTCCATTATGCATTCCTAATATTTAATTTCTCCCCTCACAAAGAAAATAGATAGGGTTTTAAAAGTGGATGCCCTATTCATCCCTACCTACTCCATCAAAACCTTTCCATGGAATTTTAGCCCCTAGAAGACTCAATTAAGCCCATTTAGGATAAGGCACAATCATTATTGCATTGATCATCCAGAAAATCCATTAAATTTCCTCTTATTTTCCTTGTTCCTAGACGTTTAAGGTTTACAACTAGGGTTTTAGAGAAGAATGTTTGCATAAACGTGAATTTGTGTTGGATGTTTGTGGCTAATAAATTAGAAATTGCATCAATAAATCACATAAAAGCAAAATATAGCATTGTCCACAGTTAAATCCTTTTTTATTAGGGACGTCTTCATAATAATTTGTTGCTTATGCATACTTTTTAGCCATATTACTCCATTGGTACCCTAACCCTAGGTGTTTATTGGAAGGCCTTTATTCCCTTTTGTTGATTATCCTTGATAGGAATTTTCCTTTATTGTTATATGACATTGTGCACCTTACCATTGCAAATCATTAAAACCCTAACTTATAACAGTCATATCTTTGATCTAGAAATTTGAGTACTTGAACTATGGCGTAGAATATCTAGGCCTTTCTAGGCTTTGTTGATGTTCTATCCCATATTATAGACCTCTTACATATCACCTTGAGACATAGTAGTTATTTATCCTTTAGGTGAGTTAGGAAAATCTCCCTTGTAGTCAAATACCACTAAAGAGCGGTAGAAAGGTTACTAAGGTGACGATGACAACCCTTTCTGTTGTTGCCATAAGGTATGGTTCCACATAATGGGGCTTTGCACTAGGCCTACTAGATTTTGTGGCAACAAGTCCCATGTACCTCAACTATGAAGAAGAATGAGTTCAATGCTTCTGAGTTAAAAACTACCTATGTAGCTCCACTTGTTCATAATCATATATCAATACTTCTCCTTCTCAACTTTCAACATGCACCTAGTAGTTTTGTTCTTAAGTAGGAAGGTTATCCAACGATTTTTTCCACTAGTTCAAGCACTCCATTTCAAGGTTACCAAGGTTGTTGTATGAGGCCATGCTCCCAAGCCAAAACTACAAGCAAGAGAACATAGGGAGCACCCGTGAGACCACACTCCCTATCATTGTCCAAGCAACCTAGTCCCTAACATACTTTTTCAAACTCCCTATGCTACCCAAGCTTCCACCATGCCCATCAATCCCACTCATGTACACCTATGGAAATTATGAAAAGGTATTCTTTTTTTAAAAGGTGGGGCCCTTGGGTTGGTTTAGGATTTAGGGAAAACGGAAGGGGGAAATAAAAACACTTAACCCTCACTATTTTCCTCATTTCCTTCATCTTTGTGTGTACTTGAGTTTAGAATAGGTAGCTTGGAAGTGGATGAAGATGAACACACTTATGGAAGCATGTGACAAAACTTGAGGGCAGGATTGGGGGTGGAACCACTATATTTTTATATAGGTATGGTTGTCAACAAGAAAAAACATACATCAATTCATTTACCCATGTGAAGATGCATATTTGTGGGGTATTAGAGAAAGATAATAATAAAGACGCCATTGGAATCTCAATTTTCCCCAGGGTATCATAGGAAGAGAGAAAAATACATCGAAAGATAGAGGAAGTCATATAAATAAAGCATAGTGAACAACAAAAGGTTCAATGTGAGACATCATATAAAATTGGTAGCACCACATCAACATCCCCTCATGCTAATGGAACCATAGGGCATGCAAAGGGTACATCTAGAAGATCAATAACACGTTTCCTTGATATTAATGGTAGGGATAAGGTGGATGTAAAATTGGTACAACTTCTCTATGTATATGGTATGCCATTCAATATTCTTTACTTTCCCCTATTGGCATGATATGGCTCGAGCCATCCACAAATCTCCCCACAGATGCAAGAGCCCGAAGTATGAGAAAGCTAACATTGTGTTACTAAATAGGGTAAGAGAAAAAATCCAAAGAGCTTTGTCACAAATTACAAATGTGTTATTAGATAGGGGGTATCCATATATTTGATGGTAGGATAAATGTTAGAAACAAACTTGCGATAAATTGTCTTAGTGTTTCAGCTATTAATGTGATGTTTCTTCACTGCAGGACTCTCGTCAATTACTATGTTTGGTCAAAATATTTTAGACCAACTAAAAACCACTAATGATGTCAGTCCTTCTAATGTGATTCAATTAATTACTAATAACGTAGCAAATTTCAAAGGAGCAAGAAAATTCATTAAGTGAGTGCATCATTGCATCTTTTGGTGGGTGTTTGGTGTACACATTGAACCTTTCGATGCATGATATTTTCAATCATAGACGATATGGATAGATTAATGACTTCTACAAGAGAGGGAATAAAATCATCAAATTTATCACCAAGCATACAAGGGCCCATTTATTTTATGATACTTACTCCAAGTTGTAGCTACTTAAGATTGCAAAGACTAGAATTGGTAGTTATTTGCTCACCTTCAAGTGCCACTGGGGGGAGACAAGTTTTGGGAATTATGGTGATGATTGATGAGTGGGATGACTTGACTTTGATAGAGATTTTCCTAATGCAATGTGGGACATAGATTAGGCATTTTGTAAACATAACTCTTAGTCATGTTGGCAATTGACAGATAACCTATTTCATTCCATAAATTAATCGTCTACTTTATATTATATGGTTTCAAAATTCGTATGTTTGTAATTTCTATATGGTTTATGTTCAAATGACTAATCATTAATATATTAAATATATCATTTCTAACTTCTTCATAACGAAGGATTCATCTACAAGTAGCACAAATATGCATGTTTCATAAATTTTACAGACAATTTGGCATTTTGCATGTTTTTTTGGAATATAAATGCATTATAATATATAATAGTATATATATCATAAAAAACTCTCCCAAGACACTTTACTCCTAGGGATTTTTAGGAAATAGTGTTTACCCACTCCTACTCCCACACTCTGGCAACGTTGTTCCATTTTGTACATGAAAATGTTCCTACCAAGACCCGAACTACATAAAGCTCAAAAATTAATTTGAACATCGTTGGAAGGGGTGTATCCCCCCTACTACAACAAATTCAAAGAAAATTTCCTCTTGAAAATGAAGAATCGATGAGACATAAATTTCCTTTATCTATTTTGTAGTTTAATACACTTTTGTACTTTATCCTTGTCCCTTTCTAAATGACTTAGTATAACTTGATCACTCAACAAATTTAATGTATTTTATCGGAGACTTGGCCAACTTTGCTCACTTTGAACAATTTTTTAATCTCTACATAGATGATACAATGAAGTGTACCAAGTGAAAATATCAATTCTCTATTTACTTGCATACTTGTATCTTACTTCTTCTCTTGTGTGTCAGCCCTTGCAATTAGTCCAACAATACATCAATTTGTTTCGTAAAATAGTAATCCAAACACAGGTGAATGAATCAAACAGAGAATTAAGAATCAAATTTGTGGGTGGCATTATCTCTTATCCCATCACAAAGGATGTTGGAGTCTCAATTGTTTCTGCAGTGGCACAGAAACCATACAGCCTTCTATCTCCATAGCTTGCTTCTTACCATCTATATATTAAACCTAACTTCTTCAACCAACTAAATGTCTCTTAATTAATGCATTTGAGAATGAAAACACAGATTTTGTTGTCCACTCTCTGCATCATCCTCTTCATGAATCACTATTGCAAAAACACATGTTATGTTACTGTACTTTCAGTCCCCAACTTTGTGTTGTTCATCTATAGTCCAATTTTTTCCTACCTTTATTTACTGGCTGAGAGATTCTCTACTTTTTAGCTGCAATCAACAGTCCCCATTGTTCCTACAGTGGTACAGAAACCTTACAACATTCTATCTTCATATCTTCCTTCTATATTTGCATTAACCCCAACTTCCTCAACCAACTACATGCCTTATACATAATACACTTGGGAATGCAAACACAATTTTATTTTCCACTCTACTATATATCAAATCCATACTCTCCAGCATCCTCATGATGAATCACTATTTCAAACACACATGTTATGTTACTGTAATTATTGTCCCCAACTTTGTGCTGTCTATCTACCATTCCAAGTGTCTCCTATCATCTATGACTAGCTGGGACATTCTCTACTTTTTAGCTGTGATCAACAGTCTCAATTGTTCCTACAATTGTATCCTACTGGTGTTAGTCCATAGGCAGAGGTAGTCTCTAGTCATTTGTTATGAGTGCCAAAATCATTGTTTATAAATCACATGTCCAGTCTGCAGCCTTGGATGTTACCAATCTCTGATATTTCCTATGCTCTTAAATGAATTGGATAAGATTGATGCCTTATAGTAAAGCTCTGGGATTGTAGAGAGCACTCTGGTGAGACGTCTGGTAACCCCCTTCATTCTCTACTTTTCAAATAAAATATTTCAGCAAGTCCAAGATGGACTGTATATACATGGTCCAAGTGTTCAGAACGAGTCATACAATTATCAAGCACAACCTAGCATTACCCTTTTCTTCAAGAAACTAATCATAAGCATGCAATGGCTTGGAAGTTCTTTCATGATGCTCAACTAATATAAATGTTTGTTTTGTTCATGTTATATATTCTTCCCCGATGGTTTTAACATATTCTCATAGGCCATTCTGAAAGGCCTTCAAGTAAAGTTTGTTCTGCCAACAGCATTTATTCAACCTGCAATTAATTTTAACAAAATATTTAAGCGCTTGACAAGGAGACTTCTTTAACCATGACTAATAGGTACTTAACAAAAGGGGATTGACAGGACAAGCCCTACATAACAGTGATTTTCATTCTTTCAGAGATGTTTGTGACCACCATTCAAATCCTCTTTTTTCATATGGCCTATTGAGTCTCCCATGGCTTCTATGTCTACCTTCTCATCATATACATCACTTGCAACAAAATTAATAATAACTACAGTGAGAAGAGGATGAACATGCAATGGTCTTTTGGATAAGTGCATAGATAACACACAAAAATAAATAATTCTACTCTTTCAATTCTCACCTGGCAATAGCTGTTACACAGTTGATACCATTATTGAGTCACAAAGTAGGGAAACAATCAGAATATTTGGACATTTGTACATCATTGCATGAACATTTCAATACGTGTCTGAACCAATTGCCCAATCTAAGCATAGTTTCTTGTTATTCAATGCCTTTTATTATTAGAAGTGGATGACTCATATGAAAATGAAAATCAATGTCATAAATTGTGCCCATTCCATGGCTCCATTGTCCCCGGCTTAATGTGACAAAAAGACAGGAGGCAGAGGATTACTGACAAACGTGTAATCTAGATCCAATCATAGTAACTTATAAGTACTAATAATTCAGTAGGGCGGAGGAGTGACTCCAAAGACAGATTCCTTAATAAAATCCCCCTAATTTGACAAACTATTAAATGTATACAGTGAAAAGAAATTAGGAGAAACTCATGCCTAGTAAGTTGGATTTTTAGTACCTCAGTAAGTGTCGAGAAAAGAGTCATTAATGGCAGCAGCAAGCAATATATGCAATGTTACAGGATTCGTCGAACATGACGCATAAATTCGGCGAACCTCAAAAAAATGTTCAGTTTCGGCTCAAGTTCGCTCAGGTTAGTTCGTGTCTCATTTGATCTTTGCCGAGTACTTTAATCTTTTCACGAATATTTCACCCACTGGGGATCTCTATTCTGTGCACTAAGATTGAGTTTGTGTCATCCTGATTTCTAACAATCAGTGACTTCTGTTTATTCTTGGATCCGGCAAGTCGGCCTCTGGGTTTCTATGGCAAGGTTTCATGCTCTACCTACGCTTCTTCACACTGCTTCAGATGGTGAGGTGATTGATGACCTGTGTTATTGCTTGAAAACGTTCGACCTGTTTATATTATTTCATGTAAAATTAAAACTACAAAATGGAAACCCTAATTTATAGACGCGAATTTCAAATTTCCCTCGATTTGCAAATCAAGAAATCTAGCGATTGCAACCAAAACCAACTTCAAAACCTTTAAATCCTTTATAGAGGCGAATTTCAACCCTGCCCTCGATCTGCAAATCAAGAAATCCGGCGATTGCAACAAAAACCAACTTCAAAACCTGTAAATCCCGACGATTGTAACCAAATGCATTGATTCCAACCTCCAAACCAGGCGAATCGAGCCTTTGCAATGAAAATCGAGGGCGAATCGAGCCTTTGCAATGAAAATCAAGGGCGAATCCGACCATTGCAATTTTTATCCGCTTTAATTTTTTGGGCTAAAATATAATAATTATTTATTTTTTAAATAAAATTTGGGCTAACTATATAAAATGGGTAAAATGGGTGCAATATAAAAAATTTGCCTCTCCAAACTATAAAATCCCTTAAATTTCGCCTTTGGGCTAAAATTCGCCCCTAAAATTTTCCATGTTGCCCAAATTCCCAAATTTCTCCCTGATCCTCTCAATTAGCCTCTGTTTTCAAAATTAAATAATAAAACAGTTTAATCTTGCTTATTTTTCCCCAAAATGACAAGAAAATATATTACCCCTAAGACTGGAGGTCCTAAAGCCCAAAAATCTACCTCAAGCAAGCTTCCACTCCCTAAATCTGCTAAGATAAATAAGCCTACCCCAGCCCTAACAGCATATTCTACTGAAGTGGTCAGACCTTTGCAACCACCTGTTACTTATAAAGACAGCAGTTCCTTAATTGATTTAGACTATAGAATTACTGATGTTGCATTAGAGTTCAATCTACTTGAAGTACATAACTGGTGTTGTGAGAAATTTCTGAAGAAAATTGAAAATGACATACCTATATGGGAGTCAAATTTTCCTAAGTATGTGGTCCCAATCACTCATCCAGCTCAAGACTTGATTATACTATGCCAATTACACTATGTCCCTGACCAAAGATGTATTGTAAACAAAGATAGATAGGTCTTGTTTTCTATAACTGAAGAATCCATTAATGAGATGCTCCAGCTGAACCATGATCCAAGAGTATTCTCATTATCCATTGAAGATTTGACTCAATTGTACCTAGACTTGGATTTCCGTAGGAAGTTTATGATTCTGCAAAACTTCATGCCTACTCATGTTGATTTCCCAAAATTAAATCCACCCTATTCCACCTCTAATTTTCCTGAATCTTCCAGACAAATCATCTCTATGCTTTCCTTCATTCTAGGTTACTCTAATGATGAGTTCAATGATGCATCAATTCTAGGTTTCCTTTCAACTTTATCCCCAAGGCAACCTCCTGCAATGATATTTAACTTTGCTAGATTCATTTATGACAACATGCACTATCAGTTGACCAACTTGCCTGAAGAAGGAGTGTTTAGATATTCATCATATCTATTTCACCTCTTTCTATTTTTCCAAGCAGAAAAGTTTCCAGCGGCCTTACAGAAAATGGATGTTGAAGGAAATCCTCTCTCAGTATTACTTTGGACTTCATTGCTCAGAAAATATGGAAGTGAATTCAACTATAAGGATTTCACTGATTTGTTTGTTAGACTAGCCATGAGTTTATTGTGCAAATCAGAACAGCCAAGAATTAGTGAGGAAATAAAAATAATTCTATAGTTATCTGAACACTGTAAAGTAGGTGATTGGTACCTTTATGAAAATTATACAGAACTAAGGATATTTGGAGCAACCCTAGCCCCTTATAAGCTGCTCAAATTTCTAACCATCAGGGTTTTTTCTTTGGAATACTTGAGGCAAGTCCTAAATGTAGATGCAATAAACTTTATGGCTGCCAAGAAAAAGACACAATTTAAGATGAAGAATCAAATAGGTCCCTTCATAGTAAACAACAGGGATGCCTTAAAAGAAATAGTCATGAAATTGTCAGAGTTAAAGTTCCAACAAAATTTTTATTGGAACTATGATCCACAAGGCATTCTAAGTAACATAAGGATCAAGTGCAACTTAACACCATTCATACATGAGTCTAAACCAAAAATTGAGAAATTTGCAAATCAAATGGAATGGGTAGAAAATACATTGATTGATCCTACTGATAATACAGAGAAGGAGAGACAAACAGATAATTCACAGGCAATAACAGTCATTGAGCAGACAGAAGCTTCAAACAAAAGGACCAGGAATGAAGAAGGCTATACAACAGAGACCATTGCAGAAAATAAATTCAAAATTATTTACAACAAGAAGGAAAAAATGACTGATGTCGAGAAAGAAAAGGTAATAGAAATAGATGGCACTAATGATCAAGAAGACAATAATGATCAACAAACTGATGATGAAGCCATTATAATTGTGAATGAGACTCTAGCAGAAATTCAGAAAGAGAAGGTGCTAACACAGGAACAAGACAGAGAAATAGTGGAAATGCAAGTAAATTCAGAAGCTCCCTCCTCTTCTAAAGCAGTAGAAGAGACAGATTCTGACATTCAAAATAAATTCAAACAAATCAGAGAAAGAAATGAGGAGATTAAAAATGAAGTTTATTCTCAATTCCTCAAAGAAAAGCTAGGGAACAAAGACAGGTTGCTGACTGCTTTTGATTACTTCACCAATAAGATGATCATGTCATTTCTCAAACCCACAATTACAGATCCAAAATCAATTGCAGATTATACTAAAACAGATGTGGAGGTGGACACTGATACAATACATGAATTGGATCAAATAGAATTCCATAGAAGTACCACTGAAATGCTTTATTCAAAAGTGGTTACTAAAAACTATGAGTGCTACTATGCTACAAAATATTGTGTCTAATTTACAGAAGTAGATGAAATTAGACAGAGCATAATTACATGCTACGGATTTAAGGATCAAGTCCTTAAAATATTTGGTTATAGAAACTGGAGTGGATCCTTCCAATATTGAGGTTGCTAAAGCACTCATAAAGCAAAAGAATGATGATATTGCTACCTTAAGAAAACAACTGAAACTTCCACAGAGTGAGCATCCACAAGCAAAGGATAATCTTCAACAGACAACAGAAAAGGATGACTTAATGCAGTTAGTACTAAAGATGACTGCTCAAATCAAAGAAATGGAAAATCAGACAGAGATTCTGATGAAAGAAAATGAAACATTAAAAAAGGAAAATGAGGTCTCCATTCCTACAGTCATCCCAATGGCTGCTACTGATGTTCCTTCTACACTGGCAGAGCATTTGGCACCAAAAGGAGTATTGACAACTGCAGTGTCAATAACATCTATAGATACCTCTACCACTGGATCATCTACATCACAGGTACAACAGACATAGTTAAATCTATCGAAGAAATGTCCCTTAAGAACACTGAGATCAATAATTTAAAGAAAGTAAATAAATATCTCGAATCCTCATACAAGAATGCTTTAATCACATCTAAGGGACATGAACAAAGAGAAAACAGACTTCAAGAGCAGGTAAATATTTTACAGCAATAGGTCAATCTCAGTGAACAGGTGTCATACATCAAAAACTATCTTTGGAATAACATAATTCAAGGCATACATCTACAGTGGCCTTCCATTCAAATCATTTATGAACAGAGAGATTTACTCAAGGCAGCACAAGTATAAATTTAGCAAACAAAAGAAGAGCTTGCCAATAAGCCATCTCAAGCTTTAAGGATTATTACATTTCTAAACAGTAAAAATAGAGAAGAGCTTGAAGAACTGAAAATTCGGGATAGGACTGAAACCATACTACAAATCAAAAAGGTCCTAAGTAAAAGGAATATAATGAACAATTTGGAGAAAAGGTGTAAAGACATGAACTTTTCAATAACAAATTTATTGTCCAAATACACTATATTAACACAAGCAGGCCTTCCAGACATTCATGGCTTTAATGAAAAACTAATAGTTCAGAAAAAGTATGACAAGAAGATCAGAGCATATGCCAAAGAACAGGTAAACAAGCCTCTTCCACAAGGTTCCCCAACTGGAAAAGTTATCCTAGAGTACTTTGAGAACTTATTTTTTCTACAAAATGAAATTAAGCACATATTCATTTTCAAGCCAAACTTTTCAAAGTACACTGAGGCTGATGAAAGCTACAGAAAACTGAAAAGCTTGAAAATACCAAGTGATCAACAATGGCAGGAATTCACTGATTTGATATAACAACATGCAAACAGAGCAGAATAAGTGCAGTCAGGTTTTTTATCTTTACAGTTATCAAAGGGTAAAATTTGCAGTGAAAGTGTATCAAGTGAAAAAGAAGAGTTAAAGAGTATCCGGGAATAAAACAGTCAAATCAATGTTTATTGTTGTAATTCTTCGTTTTACAGTAGTAAATTAATAAAAGTGGCAACGTGAAAGAGTATCAGAGGTGAAGCACAGGTTAAAGAATGTAAATTAGAAAGATTTTCTTCCAAGCTATCTTCTAATAAGAATTTTTTCCAAGTGCCAGCAAGCATCTAAAACAAAGCAACAAATCAATTTTGATAAGATAAATCAATTCTATTTTTTCTTGATAAGAGGACAGCTTGCCAGTTTGTTTTGTAGTTGTCCCTCTTTTTTATGTAATAATATTTATTTTCTCCTAGAGATATTCCTACATGTCTCTCAGATATTTTGTAATAATTTTGTATAAATACTTCACTCTTTGAAGTATTTAGTGTGGAATAAAATTTGTCAAGACTACTATAGACATTTTTGTTGAATACATTGGGAGTTTGTGTGAGTCGATTTGTAAAGCAGCAGACTGGAACTAAGTCAAAAAGACATCATAACTCAGGATTCTTGTGCTGATCAGATAAGTCAAGTATTTTCCTGTTTTCACTGTTTGTCTTTCTAAAAGTTCCATAGATACATTTACATGTTTTCTATCTTAAATGATTGACTAGGAAATTTTATATAGGATTAGTCTCAAAAGCTCCCTGTTTTTTACTAGTTATTCATTGATATGTTTTATGCTGATATCTGGACTTAAGAATCCTTAACTGCTCTTAGTCCCTTTTGACCCCTTTCTTTCATCTTCTGTTCTATAACTTAAGGATCCTTCATTGCCCTTTTGTTCAGATCCTACCATTCCATCAAAAAGCCTATTTCCAAACCCCTTGAAGGTCATCTACCCTGCCCTTAGTACATTTTCTCTTTTTACCTTATTTCCCAGCTCTGCTTGCCAAGAAATTGACTCCATAGCCCAATGGTCTGGTAGATCCCTCTGTGGTTTACCTTGAAGTACCTTTTATTCCCACCAAACATTCAAAAAAAACCAATTTTCCAATTATAACTAGCCTAAAATATTATAAAAAAAACAAAGCTAAATCTTGAGGAGAGATCCCTCTCCTGAATTTAGGAAGGCTAGATCCTGAATTTCAAAAGTAGGTTCTTGGTTACCCCTAGTTTTCTTCAACTATAAATCTTCATCCCAAAACCTAAGAATTACTAGGGTGATAACACCTTATAACCCTGAAATTGATCACCTCGCTATGCGACAAAATTACTGACATCATTGTTGGTCCCACCCGACCGCGCAAGTACGTCTGTCGCGTTCATTTACAGCCGTTGATCTAGATTTCCCAGATCGAACGGCTCCCGCTCATTTTCGCATCCATTTCACAGCAGCTCCCCAACGCGCAACTCCGACGCGAAATGGGTGATTTTGTGAGGACAAGCATCGCCCACCTAATTGTATCGCGTTCATTTCGCTCATTACTACTTACCACCTTCCACCTACGCGAAAACCACTCTGGTTTTCTGCCAAACTTCCTTTTGCATAAATTTGCGCCAAATCATATTTAAACTCTACTTTCGCCATGGAAATGCCTCCACTGCATTCCCTGCCTCTGCACTGCTCTTCTACCTTCACCGGAGCCTTCTGAAGTAGTCTATGCCTTCATCGTAGGATTTATTTAACAGTTTTGTTGTCTGTGCAGGTTTTCATGGCATTTTAAGTATGTGGGCCATCTCATATCCAATCACAGTGGCTTGATGATCCTCCATGCCTAGGAAGCAGAGAAAAAATATGAAGAGGGTAAATTCCATGTCCAAGTCAATGGATCATGACCATTGGCCATTCTACAGGAACCTCCAGCGCAGAAGGCCAGTTCTTCCACTAACTAGCAGTACTGCATTCTCCAGCGCAGAAGGCCAGTTCTTCCACTAACTAGCAGTACTGCATTCTCCAGCACAGAAGGCCAGCTCTTCCACTACTAACGGTATCGCCTTCCCCAGTAGCAGTAGTGGCTCCGCCTCATTAAACAGCAATGATAATTCATGACTGGGTCTATGTGGCCTTTTTACCTTATGTTCTTTTCACTTTGTCATTTCGGGTGAAATCCTTATTTCACTCCTGCAGTTTTTACTTTCAGTTAGTATATTGTTTACATTTCAGTTAGAAACGGCTTTAGGCCTATGCTGTAAGATGATGAGAGGCAGTTTTACCTCATCATCATTATTATTTTTTATTTAGACTTGAAAAAGCATACAAGCACGCAGGGAAGATATTTTCCCAAAATATCTTCTCGCGCATAGGAATCAGAGGTTATAAAAACAGGAAGAAAACACTAACAGAGGGTTCCATATTTTCCAAAGGACTCACTAGATCGAGTATTCTGTATGTATTTTGTATGAACTTTGATAGTGGATGTTTGAAGATCCCGTAGGGATTCAGTAATAAGAAGTTTTTTTGGAATTGGGATTCCGCTCGGAATGATTCATAGTTTGTAACTCTCTCTCTCTCTCTGCCTTTTAATATAAGTGTTCATTTTGTATTTCTCCATACTTCTCGTATCTACAGGTTTTGGAATGCGAGTGCTCCCATGTTTGGACGTGAATTTATCATAGCATATACTCATGTTTTATACATCCATAGCACTTTAAATATGGCCTAGGCCTGATACATTGTTCATTTTCTATCTCTTTCGTCGTTCTTCTGATACTAACTACAATGGATTCTTATCTTTGAATGAGCCCAGATATATGGATTCTTATCTTTGAATAAGCCCAGTATATATGGATTATTATCCTTGAATAAGTCCGGTTATAGTTGATATCTTACTCCATCTTCTGCCATAGTCATCGCTCACATATAACTTGATAACTGTGTATTCATTTTAGAAGTCAGCCCCCTTTTATAACATTCTGTTTTAGAGCTGTCTAATGCATTTACTTATTGCAGTTTGTACTCAGTTTCTGCATTTTTCCTAGTTGTTGTGTTCAACTTTGGAGTTTTGGTTCCACCCTTATTAAAACCATTCATCTGAGTGATAGTTGCATGAGAGCCAAACATTTCCAACTGCAGTCAGTTGAGTCATATGCTCCTTGCATTTAAGATGTCCTAGGCACTAGTCTTTATACAAATCAAGGTTGTCTCTAGGAGCTACAATAGGCTCAACCTCTTCCTCTCTCTCGAGGTGTGCTGGAAGTTGTGCAGGGCCTGCCCGTGGTGTTCGTTCTATGAGGTGCACTTCTTTCCAAGAGGCAAGTTCCTCCCTTGCTCCCTAGGTGACCATCCCACTGCATAGCTCAGTTTTAACCCTTTGCACATTCTACGTAGGGGTGGGCTATTTTTCCTGCATTTTGGTTATCAGTATCGAGCAGTATTCAATCTCATGGTCTAGCTGTCGGAAACATTTGCAGGATTACCTGGTGGGATTTTGGAAGTCTCTTGTGAAGTGCCATATCTCTCCGCAGTTATAACAGATCAGCTGCCCTCGACCCCGTCCTGCGCTTCCTCCCCGACCTCCCTTGCCCCTTGCTGGGGAGCCCCCAAAGCTCGCGGGGGATCTTGGCGATGCAGGGTCTGACTATACCCTATAGAGGTTCCCTCGATCTGCAATCAAGTCATACGTGTGACATTTATGTTCGTCATGCCCTACCAATCGGCATAACCTGCACCACTGCTGCTTCATCTCGCCCATACTTAACCGAGGACACTGGGTCGTATCATGAAATCCGACTACCCGGAAATTATCGCACCATAGTGCCGATCCATTGGGGCCAGATCGTAGCGGACTAGGTCCTCCTTCTGGTACGTAATCCGTCAATATAGGACATTGATCCCTTGTATGGCCAGACACCCAACATCGTATACACAATAGGTCGGTGCTAGCTCCTTTTCCCCGTTCCGTCCGTAAGCTCTGAATCTCCATGTGCATAGCTCTGAGCTGCTCTTGAATTTTATGTACCCCCCCCTAACGCATCATCCTTGGGCGCGGCTTCGAGCTTCATGGCAGCTTCCAAGGCTTTTTCCTGTGACTCGAAGGTCCGTTGGCCCATGGGTATACGTAAGTGAGGTAGCAGCATAGCGATGAACCATTACGTGCTGCCTGTTGTCGTACTTGAACCCTCATTCCCTGATGGCTTTCTTCAATCATTGATCGACCTCCCACACTGACTCAGACGCACCCTGCTTAAATTCTTTTACTTCCGCTACCAGCTGCGAGTATGACCTGGGCTTCCGGAACTGTTTTTTTAGGGCATCCTTGATATCTCGAAGAGATGCACTCCCATTTTGAGATATGTATCGCATGTACCAGTCCAGCGCTCTGTCCTCGAAGGCCAGGGACAACTGTGCTTTCTTCATAGTATCGCTCACCACCCCTTGCACATTCCATACCAAGTCAGCTATGAACCAAAACCGATCCATGTCTTCATCAGTCGCACCTTTAAAGGTGGGTAACTTCAAGTGTACTGCCATGTCTCCTTCTACTGGTATTTCGGTTGACGGTTTGTGTTCCCATGAGTCTTGCGTCGTTGTTCTTCTCATCGGACTACTAGTCGAGTGATCCTTTTCTTGCTCGGTTCGATCGTTCTTACCACTCATTCACTCACATTTAGTATTCACTTGTCATTACCTGATCACTTCCTCAAAATGCTACAGGTCCTGACAACAGAACCATTTGTTGGCTCGAGGGGTCCTGACCCAGGTTTGGTGTGCAAGGTTTGCCAAAAAACCCTATACTACTGGCCCTTTCGGCAGTGACTTGCTTGCGTAGGTCAAAGTCTCACCTGAAGTAATATGGGTGGGTGTTGGAATCAGGTTTCTGCACCCTGAGAAAGGATGGGTAAGGCAAGCAGAGCTGCGCTAGGTCCTGTAATCCCATATTACCTTGTTCTGCGCAGGGTTAATTAGGTCTTTGTTCGCATCCACATGCACTAGATCTATAGTTATATGCTTTTATGACAATTACACAGCACTATATAAACGAAACAGAATAGATCTAGATCCAGAAACACACTTACACAGATCTTCGCAGCTTAAAGACAAAAAATGCACAATACAGCAATTACCAACAATTCGCACAAGATTACTCACAGATTCAGTTCTCTATCAATCCTTATTATTCATTCATTCATCAATTCTTCCTTACAATTCCCTTCCCAACCTGTGCACACAGCAGCAGGTTCCGCACACAGTTGGACTTGGATCTCCGCGCACACAGCCAGCAGGGGTCCATTCCTCAAAAACCCAAACAGATAGCTTAAACCACAATTTGTATCAATATATTATCATTCTTGTCCTTTACAATACAAAATGTCCCTCTATTTATAGCAATCTAGCCTAGATTTTCCTATGGTCCGCAAACCATGGTTTTCGGACCCCTGGTTTACCCTTTTACCCATTACAACGCTTTCGGGGCTTTGACCCACCCCAAAACCCCTCCACTAGATTAAATCTAATCAAAAATATCCAAAATGGACCAGTTTTTCAGCTTGTAGGAGACCCTGTTCCAACAAAGCTAGAACAACAAAAATATTTTTCCTATATTCAAATCATTGGAGGTAGAATTATATAAAAATCTTTCCATTCACTAGCATCTGGTATCTAGTAAAAAAACACTTGATCATTTTTATATAGTTGCGCCCATCCAGATGTCTCGTGGCCACAAGAGTTGAGAACAATAGTCAGTGTTGCAACCAGTGGCCAACTAAGGAAATCTAAAACATGATTGGTGTTTCCCTTCTTTTATTTGATATTCAGATGGAATTTTTGCAGATATGTGGACCACACCTGATTGCAATTGATGAACCTCAGTATTGCAACAATATTGTTGCAACTCCTAAGGCTACCAACTGTAATTATCAACCCAGGGTTCATACAAAATTAAGAGGTATCGACACTATATGTGCAGAATAAAATATGTCCTTATTTTTTTGATATGAAGTAATGGGGTGAATTTCATGAAATCAAAGCCTAAACTAATTGAAGAGATGGAAGTGTTTTTTTGAAAATAAATTAATCCTAGGCAAGAACAACAATTTGTAATTGAAATCTTAAGAGTATGAATTCAAATAAATAGGCCTAATATACTTTGTAAAAATGCATGTCCTAAGTGGTTTTTATTCTTCCTCAATAATTTCTTTAGATCCTAGGGGTCATGATTCAAGCCTAAGATAAAGAAACCAAGCTTTGGGAGAAAATATGGTTGAGTTTACACTTGCTACAAGAGTGCTACCGGAAGTTATGTTTATGCTACAAGAAGTCATGTTTAGGAGATAACTCACCAAATGACTAAGTAAATAAATAAAAAATGGGATGGGACAATTTTTTTTATTAATTACGATTCCTTAGGTCTCTATTCCAAGGGGAATCACCCCAAAATACCCCTGTTCACATGTGCTAAAAATAACATAAAATTACTATAAAAACTGGAAATTCAAGAACTAGTGACCCAGTTAACTTATCAAATGTGTAACCTAATCAAGTTAAAATTAAATGGGGTTAACTTTTTTATTAAATTGAATGTTTTTATGACCCAATAAAATTGGAATAAACTCAAATGAAGCTCATAAACCCATTCTAAAAAATAGCAGAAAATTACTACTATTTCTCTACAAGGCATTTCCAGAAATCTTATATTTGTGAACTAGTAACCAAATCCAAGTAGCTCAATGATGAAGATGACCTTCCAAATTTATTCTAAGGATGAATAATTCTTGTGAATCTATAAATAACCTGCAAAATAACTCACTCCAATCATTTAACTCAATCCTACAACAAGAAAAACATCAATACTAAATACAGAAATAGGCAAAACAAGAATAAGAGATGCATGTGAATAAGAAGTGAAAAGAACATAAATAAATTGTGAAATAGGGCTTGGAGGCTCGTGCGATAGCCAAGCCCAAGGAGACTCAGATTCCTATGGAAGAAACCAAGCCTTAGAAGCTAAAAATGGAAACAATATTCATTATTTGAATCAATCCAAGTATGTCCCTGTAATAAATTAAAATAGAGTTGTTAAACAATAATTTTTCTCCAGAAGAAGACTAAAAAAAATTCATGCCTATAGAGGCCAATTCGAATTGGTACTTATACAAATTGATGGGGAAGCATTATCCTTGAAAGGAGGAATATTTCCCCTCCAAAATCCCTAAAATAGTGGATCTGGTTCCCAACACTGGGAGTTTGCATTAAATGACACAAAACACATTCCTATATTTTCTCAATCATTGGAGTTCCAAAATCTCTCAATAATATCATGATATTTTATTCATGTATTCTCTAATATTGATCCTCCTTTAGTAGGGAGCAAGTCCCTAAATCGTCTCCTCCAAATCTTCATAATCTGTCCAATATTCTCACAATATTCTTCAAAAATAAATAATATTAGGCACAAACATGCAATTATATCTAAACCTTCATAAGAACATATTAAAGCTTAAAAAAATTATCAAGTGTAGAAGAGTAGATTTAATATATCCTTTATGTTCCTAAGAAAGGTAATATGGGCCTTAATTTATGTCTAATTTAGAGGCCCATCATAGCCCCCTACTGAAATTGTTGCTCATCCTTTGAGCAACCTATTCATTGTCCTTGCCTTGTGTTTCTTCATGTATGCTGGCCTGTTCATTCTCTGTTTGTTGGTCCATATATTGATCCTCTTGTTGTTCTTCTTGCTAATATTATATTTTCATTTCTTCCCTTTGTTAGACTCCGTCTTGTCAGTCCGCTGCCAGAGTCAAATTCACCAAAGTTCATTTCTCGTCATTTGCAGTTGTTAATGCCATTTTGGTAAAAAAGAGTCAATTTAGTTTCTGAGTCCAGGGTTTTGTCTTCACAAGTGTGAAATAACATGCGCAGGCCATGAGGATGTCTTCAGTGAGTTTTTATTTCAAGATTGTCATTGTCAATAATGTGATATTGATTCTTCTTCAAAACCTTGTTTTGAAGAAGAAATCATCAAATGTGTTTTTGTAATAAATATGTAATTTGTCAAAGTGTTTCAAATTCTACAGCTCTTCAATGGCGATACTGTTTCAGCTTCGAGCTCACATCACCGCAGCTTGATCAACGGAAGAACCATAATTTCAGCTAAAGAAGGTCAAGAGGAAACAAAAGATAGAGTTTACATTAAAGATATGAGCAAAGTGCCAAAGCCTGCAAAATCAGAAAGAAAGTTTTCCAAATTAAAATATCAAAGCTCATGCCATAAAAATAGTTTGGTGTCTTCCTAAATCATTTCCATACTAATAGATACCAAGAAACATTTATAAAATCTCATAGCCAAGTCGAGTTTTCAAACTGGAAGAGCGAGTTTCATTTTGGAAGGGCCGTGCTTGCGTTGAAATATGGGCGCGACGCATACAAAACTGGCCCGCGGCATGGGCAATATTTGGCAATGTTCTCGATGCTCGACTGGGCGCACCAAACCAGCGCGGTGCACTAGGAGTGCGCGCGGCGCGTTGAGCCCTCCGGCCCAAACTCATCAACATTTAGCGATTTTTCAAATTCAAATGATCTTCCTGCTCCAAGTTGAAGATGCTGTGAAGGTTGCCCAAATGGGTTATGGTAGGGATACATCAAGAATGGGAGGAGTCACAAGAATGCGGTAGGATTAAACTCCGATTCACAAATTTCAAGTCAGATGGTTTTCGGCCTTCGCTATTTTGTATTGAGACTCTATGATTTCCTCTAAGCTTGTTCTGTTTTTTAAGCTGAATTGGGCATATGTGGGATAAATAGAAATAATAATCATTTCTAAAAATACGGTCCAGAATCATAAAACTGACACTGAGATAGAAAGATAGAAAGAGACATGCAGAGGATTTTGAGAGGTCTCGTCTGCGGTACATCCGGACCGGGGAATAACCACGGATGAAATTCAGTGAAGTGGTTTACGGTGACTATTGCTGCCGGTGGATATCTATCCCCATTAAACTATCACTTCTTTCCAAAGTCTTGCTGCACATATGTTAATGAGGTTATCTGCCATGGCATCCCAGATTCCAGTAGATTGGAGGAAGGCGATATTGTGAATGTGGATGTAACTGTCTATTACAATGGTGTCCACGACGATCTGAATGAGACTTTTTTTTGTTGGAAAAGTTGATGATGCTTCTCAACAACTTGTTCGGTGTACATATGAGTGTTTGGAGAAAGCGATAGCTATAGTGAAACTGGGAGTAAGATTTCGTGAAGTGGGAGAGGTTATCAGTCGACATGCTTCAATGTCAGGGGTTTCTGTGGTGAAATCCTATTGTGGGCATGGTATTGGCGAGCTCTTCCATTGTGCACCAAATATCCCTCACTATGGTCGAAATAAAGCTGTGGGTATCATGAAAGCTGAACAGAGATTCACCATTGAGCCCATGATCAATGCAGGAGTATGGCGTGACAAAATGTGGCCAGATGGATGGACTGCTGTGACAGCAGATGGAAAGCAGAGTGCCCAGTTTGAACACACCCTTTTAGTAATAGAGACAAGAGTGGAAGTACTCATAGCACGCTTACCCAGCTCTCCAAATGTGTTCCCCTAGTAAAACCAATTAAAGCTATTATGTTGCTACAAGTAAAATTGAGCAGTGATCAAAGGTTACAGTGCTGCTGCTTTGCAGCGTCATTGTTTATACACCCACAATTTACAAAGCTACCGACAACAAATGAGGAAGATGAATTACTGCAGAAAGTAATCAACAGGTGCCTTGATGCTAATGGGAATCAAACTCTTTCTAGAAATTTTGCAGGACGTGGAAATAGGCAAACGCATATTGCTGGACGCTTTTCCCAAATGGTCCAGACTTTGCTCAAAAAAGGCGAAATTTAGTTTAAAAGCTAATTTGATTGAAAATTGGTTTTTATTCAAATGACAGATGGAAAATGCCAGTCAAAGACTGAAAACCAAAATTAGAACGTAGATATCGACCATAAGCAGAAAAATAGGATTTGAGGCCTATTTTTATTTTCAGTTGCGATTTAAAGGAGTTACACCTACAGATTTCACCTTTTTTGGTCATCAACAGATTCAAGGGGAGCGTTGTGTTGTCTTCAGAACAGATGATTGGTTCTTTGATTTTGTTTGTTATTGATGTTAAACAGTGCCCTATTTTTCATCAATCTGTTATCACACCTCTGAGTGTATATATTGTATTGAAAATCATTTGTAAAAGGGGAGAGTTCTGGCAGAGGTGTGTGGAGGAGAAATCAATGTTTCATTGTATAGTTTTTGACAGAGGAATATTGAAAGGTTGCAGCTCTGGTTTATAAGATTCTTGTGGTATGAATTTAGCAAATGTGTCTTTCTTTCTGTTTCATATGTCTTTTGTAATGTTTCATAGTTCATTCATAATCGTTTCCAGCTGAATGCTTTACAGTAAGGGAGGTAGAACCCAATTTATTTGCTCTGCCTTGAAGGAGCGTTCAGTATTTGTGTAATTTTCTTCTGTTGGAAAGGATTCATTGTTTAATGCCCTTTTCAGCTTTCTTAAACAGTCTCTACATTCCATTTAATATCAATTTAATTGTTAAATTTCACTCCTATCTTGCCTTATGGAATAATCTGTGCCTTTGATTAAATATCTGCTCTTGCTGTCTTTGCCCCATACTGCCCAGAAACCCAGTCATTCATTAAAACCCCTTTTCCTATCTATTTACTAGCCTAAAATCAGTATCTATTATAGGTCATCTCAGCCCCTTTGAAGACCTTTTGCCGAGATAGACCCGGAGAGAGCCCTCTCCTGTCCTCGTAGGGCTAGCTACGAGGCTGAGCGTGGTTTGATGTTGCCTTGAGTTTTACCTTATTTCAGCCTAAGGTAGATTCGAGCGCTAACATAGTGGCAACCATACTGGGGAAGTTCTCCCCGGTACAGGATGACAAAGTTCAGATCTGATCGTTGATGGTGAACAACGATCAGACACCGCAAGGCTGAAATCATTCACCTGGTGACTTCATTCACTGACAAATCCAAGAATCAATGCTTCATGGTGACTTCACTGCAGGGAGATCAGTAGCTTCAAGATTGTCAAGATGGACCGGATTGCAATAAGATATGCTCCCATGAGCCGAGATCACATTCCAGGTTTTCCGAATAAGATGCCCAAGGTAGATTGGTCAAGGAATCTGCCTACGTTTAACGATGATGGTAAGAAGGATGCTACTTTACATCTGGTTAGATTTCACATGCATATTCGCAAGTTGAAGGTGGATTTTCCTGAAGATTGCTTGATGAAGATATTCCTGGCCACTCTGGAAGGTGAAGCCCAATCTTGGTATGAAAATTTTCCGCTGGCCTGTATTTATTGTTTAAAGGATTTTCATGCCCTATTCATTGAAAGATATCAAGCATCTTATTCATCATTAAATTTAGTTCATGACTGTTGCAAACATGCTTCTACTTTTATTGAAAGCCTTGAGAAATATTATGAAGATGATAATTTCATGGATGATGAGATCATGGAAGCCCTATATGAAAATCCATTTCAGCAACATGAAGAGAACCTAGAGGATACCCATAAGAATATCATGAAAATTTGCAACAGGATCAAGATCTTAGTGCGGTGGAAAATGAAGCCATTTTGCATGTTGACAGTGAACAGGAATTATATGAAATGGATCAGCAGTATGAGGAAATTTTGTATACTCCTTCACTTGAAATCAATGAAGACAATCACTGTTTGAGCAAAAGAAAACAAAAGGTATTATCTCCTCTATCTGAAGATGAGATAGATCAGCTATTGAAAGGTCATGTTCCAGCTTAAGTTAACGCAGATCTGCAGTGTGCACATGGTCAAGAAGGTGATGGTGGAACTTCTTCCTTTTCTGAAATGGATGACAGTCCTGTAAGCAGCTTTATAGATCAGCAGGTTGAAGATGTCTATATGGCTGAAAGTGATGAAAGAGAAAGTGTCATTTCAGATCTGCCCACAGAAGAAGACATCATGTCGGGAACTCAAGTTTCAGTTTCAGATTGTGGTAATGACCAGCTAGCTATTTCAGATCTACATTCAGATTGTGATGACCAAGCATATCTTGTGCTGAAACTCATCAAGGAGAATTCTATTTTTGAGATCATCCGGAAAGAAGAAAACAAAGGTATGGATTCAAATGTTTTCAATTCATTAGAACACAGCCTTCAGAAAGAAGTAATTCAGTCAGTCGATGTATAACAAGATGGAATTTTTGTTCAAGAAAGTGAAAAAGTTTCTTTTGATGAATTTTTGGTAGATGATAGAAATGTCATGTTTGAGCTTCAAGAATCATTGGAAGTTTCTTTTCTCATGATTGATGATTGTAATGAAAATCCGGCTGTCCTATCATATGAAGATGACCTACCATATTTTCAGACTACAGAAGATCAGACCATTCAAGATTTCCATTCAGATTCTTCTTCATATGTTTCATGTGTTGAAATGTTTTTACAAGAGGAGATCTGCTCATCTACCTGTTCAGAGTTTTTTGAAGCCCAGGAACATATTTTTACTGAAGTACATGATGAAGGAAGATCAGAATTAGAAGCAAAGGACACCTTGTTTCTTCAGCAGGAAGAAAATCTTCATGTTTTTCAGGATCCATTGGAAAATTTGTTGCAGTCAGCAGTGAAAGTGAATATTGCCGTGTTTAGTGATGAAGGAGATCATGGTCAACTATGTTTTTGGATGCCCAGTTATTAGTTTCTATTGTTGACCATGAGATCTGATCGGGAGAATCAATCAAGAAGGCATCTGCTTGATTGGTTACATTGGCATTATGATATAGTTTGATGGTATATTGTCTAGTAAGAAACACAGGTGGTCATGTACTGCCATCAAGCTTTAAGTTTTAAGTTCAGGTCTTAGTCATTTTGAGTAATTTGTCGAGTCAGTTTTCAGTCTTTTCAGTCAAGTTTCAATCAATAAATGAGTCAAAATCTTGTGTGGTTTGTCGAAATAATGATTCCATTGCCCAATGGACGAAGGCACAGTCTGCTCTCCCAAAGATCTGCAGTTCTTGGCACCTCCAAGAAGCGGCAGCCGCCATCCCCATTGGAGCCAATGTTAGACTCGATCTTGTCAATCCTCCGCCAGAGTCAAATTCACCAAAGTTCATTTCTCGTCATTTGCAGTCATTAATGCTACTTTGGTCAAAAAGAGTCATTTCAGTTTCTCAGTCTAGGGTTTGTTTTTTTAGAATTGCTAAATAATGCCTCGAGGCCATGAGGATGTCTTCGGTGAGTTTTTATTTCAATATTGTTATCGTCAATAATGCGAGATTGATTCTTCCAAAACATTTGAAGAAGAAATCATCAAATGTGTTTTTTAAAATATGTAATTTTCAAAATGTTTCAAGTTCTCTGACTCTTCAATGGCGACCCTGTTTCGACAGCTCCTATCCCTGCAAAACAATCAACAAAAGAACCATCATTTCAGCTAAAGAAGCTCAGAGAAGGAAATGAAAGACATAGTTTACATTAAAGATATGAGCAAAGTGCCAAAGCCTGCAAAACCAGAAAGGAAGTTTTCCAAATTAAAATATCAAAGCTCATGCCATAAAAATATTTTGGTGTCTTCCTAAATCATTTCCATACTAAGAGATATCAAGAAACATTTATAAATCTCATGGCAAGTGAACTTTCAAGCTGGAAGAAGCAATTTCATTTGGAAGAAGTAGTGACTGCGTTGAAATTTGGGCGTGACGGCGCCACAAAAACTAGCGCCTTTGGGCAATATTTGGCGATGTTATTTTAAGCTGGGCGTGGTGCCTCGGCTCGGCAGTAGCTGTAAGGGTGCGCGTGGCACGTTGAGCCCTCCAGCCCAAACTCATCAACATTTAGCGATTTTTCAAATTCAAATGATCTTCCTGCTCCAAGTTGAGGATGCTGTGAAGGTTGCCCAAATAGGTTATGGTAGGGATACATCAAGAATGGGAGGATTCACAAGTTTTAAAGAATGCAGTAGGATTAAACGCCGATTCGCAAATTTCAAATCATGGCTTTGGGCCTTCGTTACCTCCATTGAGACCTTATCCAATTTCCTCTAAGCGACTTGTTCCTGAAAATATTGCAAAGCCGGATTGGGCATATGATGGAATACTGAAAGTGGAGCCAATAAGTGATTTACAAAATACAGTTGATATCAAGACTCCAGAATAGATAGAAAGGATGAGAGAGACATGCAGGATTTCCAGAAAGGTCCTTGATGCTGCTGTCAGAGCTGTCAGGCCATGAATAACCACAGATGAAATTGATGAAGTGGTCCACGAGGAAACTATTGCTGCCGGTGGATATCTATCCCCATTAAACTATCACTTCTTTCCAAAGTCTTGCTGCACATCTGTTAATGAGGTTATCTACCATGGCATCCCAGATGCCAGGAGATTGGAGGAAGGTGATATTGTGAATGTGGATGTAACTGTCTATTACAATGGTGTCCACGACGATTTGAATGAGATTTTTTTTGTTGGAAAAGTTAATAATGCTTCTCAACAACTTGTTCAGTGTACATATGAGTGTTTGGAGAAAGCGATAGCTATAGTGAGACCGGGAGTAAGATTTCGTGAAGTGGGAGAGGTTATCAGTCGACATGTTTCAATGTCAGGGGTTTCTGTGGTGAAATCCTATTGTGGGCATGGTATTGGCGAGCTCTTCCATTGTGCACCAAATATCCCTCACTATGGTCGAAATAAAGCTATCATGAAAGCTGGACAGACATTCACCATTGAGCCCATGATCAATGCAGGAGTATGGCGTGACAGAATGTGGCCAGATGGATGGACTGCTGTGACAGCAGATGGCAAGCGGAGTGCCCAGTTTGAACACACCCTTTTAGTAACAAAGACAGGAGTGGAAGTACTCACAGCACGCTTACCCAGCTCTCCAAATGTGTTCACCTGGTAAAACCAATTAAAGCTATTCTGTTGCTACAAGTAAAATTGAGCAGTGATCAAAGGTTACAGTGCTGTTGTTTTGCAGCGTCATTGTTTATACACCCACAATTTACAAAGCTACCGACAACAAATAGAGAAAGATGAATTACTGCAGAATGTAATCAACACGTTCCTTGATGCTAATGGGAATAAAACTCTTTCTAGAACTTTTGCAGGACGTGGAAATAGGCAAACGCATATTGCTGGACGCTTTTCCCAAATGGTCCAGACTTTGCTCAAAAAAGGAAAAATTTAGTTTAAAAGATAATTTTATTGAAAATTGGTTTTTATTCAAATGACAGATGGAAAAATGGCAGCCAAAGACTGAAAACCAAAATTAGAACGTAGATATCGACCATAAGCAGAAAAATAGGATTTGAGGCCTATTTTTATTTTCAGTTGTGATTTAAAGGAGTTACACCTACATATTTCACTTTTTTTTGGTCATCAACAGATTCAAGGGGAGCGTTGTGTTGTATTCAGAACAGATGATTGGTTCTTTTCTTTTGTTTGTTATTGATGTTAAACAGTGTCCTATTTTTCATCAATCTGTTATCACACCTCTGAGTGTATATATTGTATTGAAAATCATTTGTAAAGGGGAGAGTTCTGGGAGAGGTGTATGTAGGGGAATAACAGAGAGCTTCAATGTACAGTTTTAACAGAGAAATAATGAAAGGATGCAGCTCTGGTTCATAAGATCCCTGTGGTGTGAGTTTAGCGAATGTTTTTTCTTTTTGTCTCATATGTATCTCGTGATGTTTTTTAGTTCATTCATAATCGTTTCAAGCTGAATGCTTTTGCAGTAGGAAAGGTAGAATCCAATTTGTTGCTCTGCCTTGGGAAGCGTTAAGGAGTTATGTATTTTCTTCTGTTGGAAAGGATTCATTGTTTAATGCCCTTTTCTGCTTTCTTAAACAGTCTTACATTCTATTTAATTTCAATTAAATTGTTAAACTTCACTCCTATCTCGCCTTATGGAATAATCTGTGCCTTTGATTAAATCTCTGCTCATCTTGTTCTTGATCCCACGCTGCCAGCCAGTCATTTATCAAAATACCCCTTCCTTTATCTATTTTTCTAGCCTAAAATCATTATCGGTTTGCATGTTTTGCATTTAGGTCATCTGAGCCTTTTAAGACTTTTTGTCGAGATTGAATGGAGAGAGCCCTCTCTGTCCTGCGTAGGGCTAGCTACGAGGCGGGCTGGTTTGATGTTGCCTTGTGACCAACTTGGTGACTTGGGTACCTTTCACCCTTAGAGAATTTACCATGTCTATATCAAATCCTTTGCAGCTTTGTTGTGTTTATTTGTACCTTGTAGCTATTAATTAATCATTGTCCAACACCCTAGTACAAAGATATTTCTCTTGTAGCCCTATGTTAGCTTCCTGTTGCAATTTTTTCTTTCCTATAGCAAATATGTTATTGTTGCAAATCTGTTTTCCTTATAGCAACTTCCTGTAGCAGATATATTTCCTATAGCAACTTCCTGTGACAACTCTATTTCTTTTGTAGCGACCAATATTTGCATGGCCAGAGATGGTGGGTCCACCTTTTATGTTTTTTTATTTTTCCTCTTTTTTCCAATTTTTTTATTTTTTTTTGTTACATGAAAAATAAACTCAGAGTGATTTTTTGTTAACGTATTTGGCCCTTAGTTACCCCTTGGCACTCCTTTTCTTCCATCACAAATAACTTCTTACCATCAATGTTCTCAATTCCTCTTCACTTTTGTCTTGCTCCTCTCCCACGTTTGTGTGTCTTGCTGGAAAAGTGAAGCTAATTGCTAGATAAGGCTGAGGTTGCTCTACTACTGATTTTGGCTATAAAAAAGCTTCTCCTTATCACAATTTTAATATTTTATTAAGCTAGAACAGATTCAAAGGGTGAGGTTAGAGAGTTTTATATCTAAGCCTTACCCTTGATTTGTTTTTGCATGTGATATTGAGGTTGTTGATATGACTGTTGAAGTTTCCTTTCGTGGTTCTGAAGCTGCTATTAATGATCCTAAAACTGCATGTGATAATATGTTGGAGGTCCTATTACTGATAGCCTTGAATATGGGTGTCTTACAGAGTTTTGTTGTTTTTTCACATCCCTGGCTAAAATTTTGTTGTTGATATGCTCATGATGTGAGTTTTGTAGTTGATGATTTTGCTTTTGTACAAGTCTTCATAGCAATTTTGTTGTTGATATGCTCATGATGTGAGTTTTGTAGTTGATGATTTTGCTTTTGTACAATTCTTCATAGTATGATGATTCGTTGACTGATAAATTTTTTGTGTGTGCAGTCTTATTCCCATCATTCAATATTCTGTTGGTGGAGTGGATGGAATTCTTCCTAATGAGGTTATTCTCTTCTCAATTCAGAAATGGCTTCATGATGCTCAAGGTGGCTGGATCTTCTGCTCTGTGGGTGAAAAAAGAATTGATGTTGAGTTTTGATGTGATTGTACAGGCTGCTACAAGAGGAATCCTCTTCATGTAACAATAATTTAACTCCTCTTTGAGACATCATTACTACTTGAGGGATTGATGGAAATTCATAGGAGGTATAAGGACAAGGTTACAATCATCAAGAGGTGGTGTAGGTGGTGAAAAAGTTGATGACATAGTTCTTTTTTCTTTTTTTCATGTAAGGCAGACTGGAATTTTAGGATGAATTTGGCTAGAAGGAGTGAATAGGTGATAGAAGTGGTGTTGGGGGACCTCTCTCAACCTTTGCTAAACAAGAAATGATATATTGACTCTTTCCTCCAATCATATCTACTACCTGTAGCATCTACAGGAATTCCTATAGCATTTCAGGACAACCCCCTTGTAGCAGACTTGTTTTATCCATAACTCTCAAATGGTTTACTCGATTGACCTGAAATTTTTTTCTCATGTTACCATGACCCTTATGCACCTTCCCATAAAACATCTTGGCTATTGGATGAACGAATCTTGAGAAAAATTAAAAAAAATTGTAGGTGATAGACGTTGATTTCTCACAGAGTGTGCATCGTAATTTGTTGAAATTTATTGAGCATGTTACCATAATCCATATGCATCTCCCCATGAAACATCTCAACAAATGGATGCACGGTTTTCAATAAATAATAAAAACAATTTTATGCTAAAAAACAGGACTTCTTGTAGCAAAAACGGGATTCCCTGTAGCATTTTAGGACAACGAGAAAAATGAATGAGAAAAGCTTGGAAATGATGGGTGGATGTTGGAAATGGATGAGGGTGATGGATTTGCATGACCTTGGTCCTTTTACAGAATCCGAGCAAAGGAGAAGAAAGTCCAAGTTTGGCTTCCTTTGACTATATTTTTTACCAACTTTTTCTTTTGGTGCCAACTTTTTTTTGTTGCTTGCAAAGGTTGGAGAGCACTGGCATTCATTAGAGAGATATACATGGAGAATTTTTTTCATTTTTTTCATTTTTTTTCTTTTTTCTTTTTTCTTAGGTCTACTAGTCACCTCAATGAGGTTTTCAACTAGTAGGCCTGCCTAGGCGCCTCAAAGGAGGTTTTCACCTAGGAAATTTTCTTTTTCTCTTATTTCTCTTTTTTTCCAACCCATTGATCGCCTCATGGATGTTTTCAACCAGTGATCCAATCTTAGGCACCTCAAAAGAGGTTTTCACCCGATATTTTATTCTTTTCTTTTTTCTCTTTTTCCTTTTTTTAAAGCTTTTTTTCTATCCTACTCTACTTGAAAAAAAAAAATATCTGTCAAGTATAGGAATACTTCCCATGGAGCCATGTGCACATTCAAATATGATAGATAAATTGATATGTAGGCTCGAAATATATGCTTTGACATGTACCTGAATGTGAGAGACCAAATTCTTTGACTGAGAGGAGATCAGAAATTTTTAGAGAAGAGTGTGTAGCTGCAACTTAATGATTGTCTGAAACAATATTTCAATATATTTGTGATGCCCCTAGTCCACTTGAACATTTGGATCCCTTTCTATGTCCTCTTCTACCATGACATTCAAATAATCTTCTTTTTTTTTAGTGTTCACTTGAACACATGGAAGAGTTGATTGTTAACATGAGGGAACCTTCTTAGTCTCTAATTCTGATGTCTTCTCTCCATTAAGGGCAGCCAATGATTCTTTGATTTCCTCATTTGAATCTTCTTCTTTTGGATGTTGTCCTTCAATGACATCAAGAGAATCTCTTTTTTTCAATACCTTTCTTGAACTAAGATGAATACCATTTAGATCAAGAGGATATTTTTGGAAGTGTTGTACCTCAACATTGTAAGTGGGTTGAGCTACTTCCTTGTGTGGGTTTGGAAATGGTGGTACAGGTAGTTGAGTGGGAGTGGATCTTTGAGATGGTTGTGGTTGGGGTTCTGGTTGTGATGGAGGTGGATGGTAGGGATAACATGGATTTGGGTTTGGAGAATATTGAGTAAAATATTGAGGATATTGTGGATTTATCCCATAATGTTATTTCCAACCTTGTTACAGAGATTGGTTTTGTGTTTGTGATGGCCAAGGTTTCCAAGGAGGGAGTGTGTTCCAATTACTTTGAGATGGATGTGCATAGGCTTGAAATTGTGAATTAGGTTCTTGAACCATACCAGGTTGACTAGGCTGCAACGGTCCTCTTGGAAATACATAATAGAGTTTCTTTGGTGATTAACTTGCTCCATTGTCTTCTTGGTACAATTCCTTCAACCTTGCTAATTATGGGCAATATTTAGTAGCATATGATTCTGCATGGAACACACAAATATCATCATCTTCTTTTTTCTCATTTTTCATTCTTATCATTTCTATTTGTTCACTTAGATTGCTAAGAATTTATGTTTTGAAGTTATCAATAAAATCTCCAAGTTCAGCTTGACTTACCAATGTTGATGTTGATTTACTTACTCTTGACCTTCCATTTGATATGCACTTGCATGTTTCACAAATTTCTTCAAATGATAATTAGTATACATCTCCTCTACCCATGAGATCAAGGATATCAATCCACTCATCCCTAATTTTTCTAAGTAAGAGGGTTTTTAGTGTGTCAAATCCTAAATGATGTAATGTTTCGCTCTTAACATTATACATGAACCTCTCTATTAGATCCTCAAGTCTCTCATCTTCTTCTTGATTCATTCTAAAAATTTCTTCTTTAAGATCATGATATTTATATTTTTTTAGAAATATCTTTTGCATATCATTCCATGATCTTATTGAATTAGTACCTAAACTCATGAACCATCTAAGAGCTCTATCCTCCAATGTTGTCGGAAACAATCTCAAGTTTTAAGTGTTTAGTAAGTAATCATAAGATATACAAAGTATTTCAAATTGAAAGAGAAAGTTTTTTGGATCCTCTGACCTCATACCATGGAAGTTGAAATGGAAATATGGAGTGATTTTCTTCATATGCACATTGACATCAGTATCTTGAATGGGAAATACAATAGTATCTTCTTCATTGTCATCATCTCCATCCATTTCTTCTGCTTCTCTGCCACCTCTTCTTCTTCTACCTACAAAATTGAATGGTGATGTGGTTTTTACTGCACCATGTGATCAAATGGGGGGTTTGGTGTTCGAGAAGTATTTCTATTTTTTTATTTTTTGAATAAGAATGCTAATGCAATGCAATTTTCTGTTTTTGAAATGATATATTCCTAATGAAAATATTTTTTGTTTTTGCAAAAAGTAAAAGAAATGAATCAATTAGGGAATAAATCAATGCATACTTTGACACCTCCTCGAAAATGGTGACAAAAAGTGATGGGCCTCATTATTGCAACAAGAATGTTGTATCTCCCAAGGCTACCAACTTTAATTATCAACCCTGGGTTTGTAGAAAATTAAGAGGTATCGTGATCAGGTGCTCAAAATTATGCCTAAAAATGAAATTTGTCAGAAATTATGGTGTGGAACCTAAACGGCCGCGTAGATCTCGTCGTTCTGAATCTACCCCAACTCGTTTCGTAGAAACCCGACACCGTATACTCCCAGAAACGCGTTCTGTCCACTTTTTCAAACAAGCAATTTTTTTTTTTTAAATGTAGGACAACCCAGTCAGCAATCTATACTGTTGACTGGGCATGCCTATGTGGTAGGGTGATTGTGCATATGATTTTTTTCCTCTGCTGAATTATATAGTTCCAAATGGCACTTTTTCATTTGTTTGAATTGGCATGATTTGATTGGATATTGGGTGGCCAACCATAGGCTACCACGTGGCCCAGCCAAGGGTTGCCACGTGGCAGCCCGAGGGCTACCAAAATTATGATAAGGGTCAAACTGCACCCCATGGGGGTCGAACACAAGATCTCATCACCCACAACGAACCACATTACCATTGCACCACGACTTTGTTACTTAACCTATAGTGGTGGCGGATTATATTTGTTATCTAATGTTTTTATGTTTAGGGGTGGGGATCAGAGTCTAGCCCCAACCCTGGTCACCACTTGGGGGTGGGACCATGGGAGGTTGGCTAGCCCTGCGCCACACCCACTAACCATAACCATAATTTTAAACTGACGACTCCATGTGACAGTTGTTTAGACTGCCGCCTGGACCGCCAGCCTACTAACCGCAACATAACATGCCATGTTGCCACAACATGTGGTTGCTTAGGGGTAAAATTCACATGTGGTAGCTGGAGTAAGTTCCCTCTCAAGCCTTCCCGGGACCCGAGGCAGACAGTCAGATTAGCTTCAACGTTAAAAAAGATAATACATGTGTGTTCATACTAGTACTTGATTGAAAAAGTGAATTAGAGAAGGATTACCTACATATGTAATGTGAATTTGTTAGAGAGCACAACGTAATGTGGTAGAAGTCCTCCTCACTGGATCCAAGTCGGAATCCTGCAAGCAAACAACGAACTAGTGTAATCTTCACAATTTTATCAAAATAAACAATCAAAACAAGTATATAATCAAACAATAAATCATGTAAATCTAAGCCACTTATAACATGTATCTTCAACAAATAAGTAAATAGATGCGATGACAAGACACCAAGTGGACAAAATAGAGCAAGTTATATTATATCAAAGAAGGAAAATTACAACCATTAGTTTGGTCAAGCTTCCCTCAGTCCTCCGACTCCAAGCTCTCTCTCCTCAATATCCAAGTGTGACAATGCTTAGGAAAATATTTCTCAATGAACCAAGCCAACCATGAAACCTCACACTAACAACAAAAGTTTGCTCCTCACACAATCAACCTTTCGACCTTTGAAAATGAGCCCTAGCCTCCAATTTATGAGATTTTGGGAGGATCATCCTTACCATTCTTCTCCACTAGTTTGATTAGGGGAAAATCCATGATGTTTCCATGATTTTATAGATTCTTCCCTCTTTGTATGCTTAGTTAGGTTTAGAAATGTCCAATCAGAGGCATGCACCGTAGGTTTCCTGCTTTTTGGACTGACTCCTTGAGAAAAAGCCAGAAATGTCAGTCAGTTACTGCGGAATTTGTCCCTTTTCCTTCACGAAACATGGGCAACGTTTCCCTTTAGGAAAGACAATGTGTTAACCTAGGCCCTAACGCTCCCTTCAAGAGGCAGGGAAGCATTATATCTCAACCTAGTAGTCTTTGGCATGTGTTACCTTGGAAAAATAGGTCTCTTTCTAGGTCAGATTCTTCCTTCCATGTTTCCTTCTCCTTTGAGTTGATGATGAGGTCATTTGTAGTGCAACAAATTACCCTTAAAGTGTGAGGTCATAGATGAAGACGATGACCAAAATACTCTATAAATGTGTAGTAGAGCAAGATGAGTTGTAGGACTGAGGAAAACCTAAAACAAACAACATATGTCAAAAATATAAATATATGTCCTGAGTCGGGAATTCCCATGCTCAATAGCCATATCAAAATTATTTCTCCAGGAAGAGATATGACCAGTATGTCCACCGATAAGCACAATACGGAAGCTTGTGTCATGACAAGATCAATATGATAAGATGTCTCTGAAAACAATATACACAGCTTCAGAGAGGAAACAAATATAAATGATGTAAGCCTCAACCCAAGGTCTTGGTCATCGTTTCTATAAACTGCATATTTCTACACATGTGAATAAAGGAGTTGTAGTCGAACATGTGAGAAACCATTTCATTACTAGTCAATGATGAAAATTGTTAACAGACGCGAGGATGGACATCAATAAGGATGATGATCTCCAAGATGCACAGTACAATCTAGTGAGTGTGAATAAATGGTGTTGATGTCGAACACTCGTATAATTATTCGACTAGGAGATAATGATGAAAACCCCCAATCAAACACAAGGTAACCTGCCACTGAGGTCTGCAAGTCCCAAGGTACTGATATGTTTTTGAATCATCTTCCTAGATAAGATGTTGAATTCGATAGGAAGAGATCTATCAAAAGGAAAGCAATGAGGCTTCCTAAATCAGTTGACACGAAACGGGATAAATATGATTTTGTTTTGAAGATAGTCAATAGAAATGGTGCAAACTGATGACAGGAAAATAATTTTTGGCATATGATGGCTTGGTTGATAGGGGAAGCATTAAATAGAGTGATCTCTTGAACAATAGAAGGCACAACAAATAGGGTACCAGGCATCTTAGACTCATGAACACCAAATATTGTTATTCAACAATTCAGGAACATCGGGATATGAAGAATAAACTCATAGAATAGTAGGGTTCGGTGAGAGAGCTTTCTAAGGAGTGCCATGTTCAAGGTGTTGCTGCCAAATCGTCTTTCAAAGTATAAAGAGTGTCTCTACTTTGTCCAAATGTTTCCCCATCTGATTAGGTTTAACGATTCTATAAGGGTAAACTTGGTGATCTTTTCATGTTTAGGGAGTTTAAAACCATCGTAAAAGACAACTCCAAGGGGGTAACTTTTTCATGGTTGATGATCAGGTGCAAAAAATGGGTAATAGTATGCTTGGCACAATTCATTTTCCGTAAGTTATTCCATTGAGTCCAAATAAAGTGTTAAACCTATGTTCAATGGAAGTCTACTTCATTTTGTTATGAGTACGAGGAGACAGAGTAAACTCAATATTCTTCCTGAAGTTTTAACGAGTCAGACAAAGAAAAACATGATCCTCTTCTTGAAATTTCAATGAGTCTAACAAAGAAAAACTCGGTGCCTTTTTTGGTTTTTAAAGAGCTAGAAAAAGATGGAAAATAATGTCTCATATTCTTCATCGTGGTAGTTTAGCGAGCCCGAAGAAGGAAACTGGGGTTTTTTCAATTTTACGAGATAGAAAAAGTCCCTAAAAATAATGCTTGTTTCTTCTTCGTGTAATTTTAACAAGCCCAAAGAAGAGAACTTGAGGTTTTTCAGTTTAACGAGCTAGAAAAATACCATAAAAAGAATTCTCTAAACTTCTTTATCTCATGCTCGTCAATAGAAGGATCTATGTCGGGAATTTCCTCGTAATACCAAGTGAAAACATCACGAAACTCCTTAAAAAGGGATGTGAAGTGTGCAATTTCCTCCAGACTGCAATCTGTATATTTTCCATGATAACCGTTTTGACTGAGATATCTGTGAGAATGGTCTTAGAAATATTGCCAGTGTTGCCTTCCACATCAATAGTTTGAACAATCTTATACACGGGTGGGTCAAAAGGTGGGGTTTGTATAGTGGTCGCGTCCGAATCAGACATCGAATTGTGGTGGTGAAACTCTCCCTATGGTCGTTCTTCTAGAGACATCTTCTCTCGGATAGCTTCGTCTGAAGGTAGGACTTCATCGAGGAGATATTTAGAAGGAACAATGTTGGGCGTGAGGGTGGTACCATTGGTCGAAACGAAAGAAGTGGAGATTTCAGATGATGATTGGATGGCTTGATAAGCCAACTCAACCGGTGATAGTGGCATCTTATTTCCGTAGGAATCAATTTCTGAAGGCGTTGATAGGAACCAGGGATTGATAGATCCATTTGAGATGGTGGATATCATTGAAATTGTTTGTGGAACCTCAAGCAGCGAGAGAGGAAAACAACCCATAAGGGAAGATGCCTTCAGAATACCGGTACTGATGTTGACATAAGAGTCAGGGACTCCTCCTACTATGGATATGGTTTTGCTAGGCAATGTAGAATAATCTGGGGTGTAGAAGGATAGTTGGTCCACTGTAACTATCTTCCCATCCAAAGGAAAAAGGATGAGTCAGAAAACAAAAGAGACAATGGCAGTCATCACATAAGACCAATTGTGACCCAAAAGGATATTATAGTCGAGATGACAATATATGACTTTGATTTCCATAGTTATCATTTTCCCACTAAGCTTAAAGGGGTAGCTAGAAAGGTAGCCTTTTTGGAGGAATGTGTGACCATCGAATGCTTTGAGGGAATTCAACAGTGGAGATAGAGTAGTATAACCCAAAGCGAGCCAGCACGCAGTTGACATTACGCAGGTCGAAGTACCTTCGTCTATGACAGTGCGATGGATTGGACTGCCTTTCGACACAACTTGAACTTGGAAAGATATCTGATGGGAAAGGTGAGGTTTACATTTTTCCATGTCAAAGACGTCTAGCATAGAATCCGGGGTTCAATTCCACCAATGGACAAAAGCAGGGGTTTCCTTTGCGATGGGTATTTTTGCAACACTTGAAGTGCAGACATAGTTGACGGTTCTTGCACCAAGTCTTCTACAATGTTGTAGTTTTAGGCAGCATGTGTAGAGGTGTTATGAGTCATGCATCGAAGGGTCCCTTTGGGGAGATGAATGATAGGGTCAGCAGCAGGCCTTTCGATATGAAGATCGTTGGGCGGTGGTGGATTCGAACTTGAACTAGGTTCGTGAGAATCCGTGATTAGATTTCCATAGGTTTTGGCTCGGGTTTGGAGTTCAACAGTCTCCATGCCATAAATGGCGGATGATCCTTCATTGGAAGGATGAGCACCACCATTTCCCCCTTGTGGGGGTTATGGTGGGTTTGCAACGAGATGTTGTTTCTGTTGTGGATAAGGGAAAGGGTCATTAAGGACAATAGGCGTCCTTCCAGTATCCTTTTGTGTGATAAAATATGTGCATTCCTAAAGTTGAGGAAATTTGTATGTGAAGTGGTCCTCTGCGCAAATGTTTCAAGGGAATCTGATAGTTTTGTCTTTCCCTTTGTCATTTTTAGCAATGTTTCTCTGATTTGGATTATTCTGAGTGTTGGGATTCTCTTTAGAAGGAGCAATATTTTTCTTATTCTTCTTATTCTAACCGCTAGTTTTTTGTGTATACTACACAGAGTGTACCTCAGCGGTGGGAAGAGAAGCTGATTGGGTAGGGGCGACAGCAGCTGAAGATGGCTAGGAAGCATGCCCACTAAGATTTTTTACAGCAACACCAGATGTTGTGCCAACGAGACCTTCGGTATGTGCTCTGGGTTACTAAGTAGTGGGGGCATTAGAGTTTCTAGGGGTGTGGGGGAATATATCATACAATGCGCCAGATTTAAAATAGATGAGATCTAGATGTTGTGCATGACGGATGGATTGGTCCTGTATGACCGAATCATCTAGGGAAACATCCTTAGCAATGGGAGGAAGGAGTGACTTACAAAAATAGTATGATAATAGATGAGCTGGAATTAGTGCTTTGACTAGCCTGCACCTACGTCTCCATTCATGAATGTGTTCGGAGATGTGGGTAGAAGTGTCTTCATGCAACGAGGTTAAAATTTCCGTTCTGGTTTCGTATCAGATAGGTAGTTGAAATTTTTTAAGAAATTATGTTGCTAAGGCACCAAAAGTATTGACTGCAGCTCGTGGTAACTCAATGTCCATTTGGAAGTGTTACCCGTGAGGGTGGGGGGAAGAGCCTGAGTTGGAAACTATCATCCACCATGGAATTAGAAACAAATCATATATGATAGGTGGTGATATGTGTGGTTGGATCATCCCCTTGTTTCCCTTCAAACTTAGTGAAATCTGATGGAATCTTATACGATATAGGAGACTAAAGCGGGTTATGATTGATGGGATCATTGTTCAATTCATATAGATCGGGGATTTCTAAGGTTGCCAAGAATGGAAATTGTGTTGCCACCCCTGAGTCTAACCAAGGAGGTGTTGGTTGACCAATTGGACCATAGGGTCCTCCCATCAAAGTGTTTCCAATGAGATATGTAGGACTCGTCTGATAATAATTTCCAGGTAGTGGAGGTGTAGGGATGTAAGGTTCTTGTCCATAGGGGTTATTGTACTACAGGACAAACGGTTGGTTGCCCCCATGGTAATAATTTCCCCCTTGCCCCAATTGGTTTTTGGGAAGGGTTGCCTAGATAGACATGATATATTTTTCTTGTGGCATACTACTAGTCGCATAATTAACCATTTGTATAGACCCTACACCATAAGGTTCACCACTAAGAGGAATGGAATTAAAAATGGATGGACCTACTTTTACCATAGAATATAAGGGTACATAAGTGCCCCTAGCATGTAAGTCTTGGTAACACTGCCCCCCGGCATAGAGGCCAAGGGGTTCGAACTCAACAAGGGATTTCAACCAAAAGGGTTACTAAAGGGAACCATGGTAGCCTCGCTAGTAGAAGCAGAAGCGACAAGTCCAGGAGCAGACACGAAAGGAGCGGATAACAAAGAGTTCATAATTCCACTCACAAATGTTGTGACCAAGTTGTTGGGACTAGGCATATACTGGCTACTAGGTTTTCCAGTTAGCTGTGAATAACTGACAACTAGAGGGGGAGGTGGTGGTGGAACCGAGTAGTCCACCAACAGGAACGACCCAAAGGTCGTCGGTTGTGTAGTGGATGTGTCTACAGTCGAAGACATGGCTAGTACTGGTGCTACCTAAATCAACACCATCCCCAATGGGTCACTGAGAGGAGGATTATAAGGAGGCACAACTCCTTCCATGAAAGGATCCTCAGGAAACTCTGTAATGTGAGGAGCAATGTGTGAATCAAGGGTGAACATTGGAGACTCCTCTTCTGAAGAAGGCTTTGGTTCACCAAGACTCGAAAACTCCCCGAATTTCAATGGAGAGAGACCTCGTTTCCGCCTAGAAAGATGACGAGGGTCGAAGGATGCCATGATGACCAGTAAATTTTATCAAATTTTAATGTGATATATTATTAAGTCTCAGTGATAGTAGAACCAAACACCTAAAAAAAATAACTCTAAAGTCAATCAATCAAGCAACCAAAGGGGTAAGACCTTGTCTAAGAACTACCATTCACTGGAGATGAAACCCAGTATCACAATAGAAAACAGAGAGATATGGTCATATGTACTGTGACGGTTACTCTTGAGCTTTGCCCAAACCTCAGATAATGGGGCCAGGCACTCTCGTGAAGATGAGTACCCTCCCAAAAACCAAAGACAGCATAGGTATGTCTATGTCAGGTACCAAAGAATCCCACCACGGTCACCTTGTGTACGTCCCTAGAAGTATGGAAACTATGGATACCTAAAATCAAAAATACTACCAGGGGAGTCACGATCGTAGAAAGCACATTGTATGGGCAGAACACCTGGATCCCCGATCCAGTTTCGACATCCCCAAGGGGAACTCCAATACATAGAATTCCCACTGGATATGCGATCGAACGCGGGCTACCTTCTCAAAAAAACTAGTGTTTTCTCGTGCTTAACTCCGTTATGAGTGGAGCGGTCCCAATAGTATGGTGCAGTAGGGTTTTCACTCTTTAATGACACTAGTCTCAAGTTTTGTGATCTTGGGCAGTTTTCTCACTCTACCTATCCCAAGATCCTAGCCTATATGAATCTTTGTGTAAGCTCAGAAAAGAGTTATTGATTTATTTTATTAGCACTTAATTTTAGTGTACTTGCATTTAAGTCTTCGAAGGGGGATTGGATGTATGAATTTTTATGTGACTCTGACACAAACCATGCTGAAAATTATTTTAAATTAAGTTCGATGAAAGATTATTTTCTATAAGGAGAAAATTTTTCATACATCCATGCAGTAGCAAACATCCAATAATGCAGTTCAATCTATGAAAGATATAGATACCAATGCTCACTAACAACTATTTAAACGAAAAATTTAAAGAATGAAATCAGCTATATTATAAAAACTAAAAAAAAAACTTTTTATTTTCAAAAAGTAAATGCAACTAAGCTAACTTTTTAACAAGAAAAACTAATATTCCAGTAAGAAACCAAGCAAAGTGATCCAGTTTACAAGAACCAAACTGATAGCCAGCAACTCAACAGCCAAGGAAATCACAACAAGGGTGAAATAACAAAGTTTAGGCTGAGTAACGCTGCTTAGAAAAGGGTACAATGTGTTAATAGTAGGACTAATGCACTATTCTCAAGAAGGCGCTGCGTTATAATGCTCTCGAACACACATAGGGGGTGCATTACTAAGAATAAATTGAAAAATATGGTTAGGTAAGGCCTACTCTGAACAATGTGAGCTAATGAAATGGTCAAAGAGCACATCAAATGGTTAGAAAGGGAGGTGAGAAGAACGGGAAGTGATAGAGGGAAATAACTACGGGTTTGAAAATAAACAACCGGGAACTAAGGATTAGTCCCCAGCGGAGTCGCCAATTCTTCTTAGGGGTAAAATGCATAGGTGGTAGTTGGAGTAAGATCCCTCTCGGACCTTCTCGGGATCCAAGGCAAACAGTCATATCAGCTGCAAAATTCACAAAGATAATACATGTGTGTTCATACTAGTACTTGATTGGAAAAGTGAAGTAGATAAGGATTACCTCGATGTATGATGTTGATCTATTGGAGAGCGCAACGCAGTGTGGCGAAATTCCTCCTCACTGGCTCCAAATCTGAATCCTGCAAGAAAACAATGAAATAATGTAATCTTCATAGTTTTATCACAATAAACAATCAAAACAAGTATATAATCAAACAAGAAATAATGTAAATCTAAGCCACGTATAACATGTATCTTTAACAAATAAGTAAATAGATTCAATGACAAGACATCAAGTGGAAAAAATAGAGGTAGTTAAATTATATCAAAGAAGGAATATTACAACCATAAGTTTCGTAAAGCTTCCCTCAGTCCTCCGACTCCAAGCTATATCTCCTCAATATCAGAGTGTGACAATTCTTAGGAAAATATTTCTCAATGAACCAAGCCAACCATGACACCTCACATTAACAAAAAAAGTTCGCTCCTCACACAATCAACCTTTCAACCTTTGAGAATGAGCCCTAGACTCCAATTTATAAGACTTTGGGAGGATCAACCTTTCCATTCTTCTCCATTAATTCGATTAGGTAAAAATCCATGATGTTTCCATGCGTTTCTAGCTTTTTCCCTCTTTGGATACTTAGTTAGGTTTATAAATGTCCAATCAGAGGCATTCATTGCAAGTTGCCTTCTTTTTGGACTGACTCCTTGAGAAAAAGTAAGAAATGCCAGTTAGTTACTGTGGAATTTGTCCTTTTTCCTTCATGAAACATGGGTTATGATGCCCTTTAGGAAATACAGTGCATTAACATGCCCTAACGCTCCCTCCAAGAGGTAGGGAAGCATTATAGCTCAACCTAGCAATCTCTGGGGTGCGTTACCTTGGAAAAATAGGTCTCTGTCTAGGTCAAATTCTTCCTTCCATGTGTCCTTCTCCTTTGAGTTGATGAGGAGATCATTTGTAGTGTAACAATGGCCACTAAAAATAAACGCCATGAGACTGCCACTGTAACCATCAGGACACAAAACCGCCACCTCAACCACCTTGCAAATTGTGACATGTGACCACTACAGTGGTAATCGTCGGTGGTTAGTTAACCACCCAACATTTTTCATTTAAAAAATTAATTAATTTAATCCATTGGCTTATGGGTGTTAATTCTATTTTAAGGCTTCATTATACATTTAAGCGCTCTGATAAATTCACCCGGAATTTGGGAAATATGGCGCTTGGTTAGCGAATTTTGGGGAAAAATTGTAGGATGGTGTCAGATTTGTTGGAGTTTGTGATGTGGATAGTGCCAAAACTTGGGCAAGCCATAACTAATTTATTTTCGACCAAATTCGATGCAGAAAGAGGTTACAAAAGAATTTTTGGGAATTCTGGAGCCATTGGAATATGTTTCAAAGTTGTTTGAGAATTTTAAACATATGTAACCCCACTTTTGAGCATAATAGAAGAGGGCCAAGCCATTGGAAGCTAGACCAAGGAGATGTAGCCCAGGCGAGGTGAAATCCTTCATCATTTGTTGTTGTGTTACTATTTATGATTATGCTCATGTATGTTAAATGTTTTTTTTAAGTGTTTTGTTTATGTTAATTTTCTCAAGAAATTCACATAAAAACTCATGGTTAACTTGAAATTTACCTCATAATCCTCAAGCACTTTGTTTATATTCTGAATCGGAATTTAGTATAGAAAAAACTAATTTTCCCATTCAGATCAAGTTGGTATCAGAGCACTAGGTTTAGTTTTTCAGGGAGGATTTAATTGTTTTGCAAGTGTTTAGATGTTTACAAGGTTGAATCTCAAGAGAGGAGAAGGCAATCTTGTGGGTGCAGGTTCTCAAGTTGGAGCAAGGAGAAGGAGGGAAAAGTTACCACAATCCCCACCAAAAGATTCACCTCCAGTTGCAGTAGAAGCTTCAATAAGCATGTCTCATGAATGAGGAAATGATAATATGACAGAGGATGAGGATGCTTTTAGGAATGCTTTCTTTTACATGATAGAGATGGTGAAGGTCCTCTATGAAGTGAGGAATACAAGATTGTAGGGTGAAAGCTTAAGGCCTCCAAGAGGAGAAGGTTCTCCAAGAGAAGGAGGTAATGGAAATGATGATATGCCACCATCTACTCCACCATCATCTTCACCTTCATCTTCCTCATCTTCCACTACTACAACCCTTACTTATACTCATCAACATGCCTCAAAAGGAATTGTAAAACACCCTTGTTAAAACTTGATATTAAATTTGAGAAACCTATGTATAATGGTGAAGTGAATGCAGAGAAGCTTGAAAATTGGGTTCGTTAGTTGGATTTTTACTGCATGATTCAAAACCTTCAAGATGATGATACAAATATTCAACTAACTTCCTTGAGACTGGAGGGTGTTTTTATCACTCCACAGTTTCCCAAGGTTGATAAAGGAGACAGCAGGAGGTAACGTCATACCAACTTTGCATTTGGTAGCTAGCACTAACAAATTAGAGAGGGATCTCTCTACAATATCACAGCCAATGAAGTGACTAGAGAGAAAAATATATCTTAGGCTAGATATTTATCTCACTAGTGTTTGATTTTAAGGTTTTGTTAGATCAAGATCATAGGTATAGTAACTAGGTCAGGTTTTCAAATGATCAGTTGGAGGGATAAGATGGGGAAAGGTAGGTATGATTAGTGACACAATTGGGTTGTCATTGTGGTATAGGGTTGAGTAAGAAAGATCAAAGTGACCATAATATAATGATTTCATTTATCAGAAGATATGGAATACAAACATGAAAATCTCATCTAAACAAAGCATAAAAATATGAATTATTCTTAAAAAATAATGAGATGATCATATGAAAGCGTGCTAATGGTAGTAATAATAATTAAATATTAAATTTGATAATAAAACAATGGAACAACACTCTCAATAAACATACTGCAGGAATCCCAAGATAATAGTTGCAACTGCATATTATATTACTATAAAAATGGTTTACACTAGCTCCAAACCTCTAACTCTCAAGTATCCAACCTCATTTGACTTCAATAAAGCTACATATAGATGAAAAAACACTTTTCCCCTCTCAAGGGTCTAATCCATCATCCTAGGAACTGATTACAAGATTCTCTCTAACCATGCCAAAACCTAGGGAGGTTAGAAACCAATTCCGTTTTTACAGTAACTAATTGAGTTTGACTTTGAAAGCATTAAATTACAAGGAAATCACATGAAATTACTCTTACCATCACTAGGAAACTTAATTACATCATGTAAGCTCTTTGGAAGACAAATTACATTGAGGAAATTCTACTTTGACCAAGAAAAATTCTAAAATAGGCTTCTCCACAGAAACACAGTGTGCATTGCAAAAGCACAGCGTGCTCTTAGCAGAAACGTAGAGAACTTTGAGGGAGTGTTTGGATGACTTTGATGCATATTTGAGCTGAAAAAATGTTTGATGAAGATAGTTGAGGATGTCTAGAATACCTACAAATCTTTAAGCCTACAAACTCCCACCTCCAAAACACCTAGAAATTCAATCTCCCAAGACTACTCCATAAGCGCAGCGTGGGGTCAAAAATTGTGGTAGAAGTATGAAGAATTGCAGATTTTTGCCTTTTTCTTCAAATTTGTGAGTTGACATGAGAGACTAAGTATATTTCTGATATGTATAGGTCAAGAGCCACCTGGACATGTGTGCCATTTGTAATTTGAAGGCTCTGAGAAGAAGCGTACCATGACCACGTTGCGGTTATGTACATCAAAATTTTCCTAAATTACCCAAAAACTCAAAATTTTCCAAAAATTTGTTCAACCTTCTTTATTTTACATTTTTCAGCCATGACATAAAAAAAAGGGATGCATCAGCTAGAAAATTAATATTGACTCTCTTCTTGAGCTTCATTAGCGTTTTCATTAGGGGAATTTTGAGGTATAAAATGGGCCTCCTACGAAAAATTTACAACCAAAATAAACTTTATAAGAACCAATAGGATCCAAGATGATGATGTCAACCATGGGGGATGATTCACCATTTTTTGAAGTAAAAGGGTAAAAATATTAAAAAATAATAAAATAATAAAACTACTTTTTCAACTCGTATTTTAAACTTATCTCCCAAAGTTTTTACTCAAATTTCGAGCGGGGGTACTTGTTGGACGCAAAATTTAATTCCTCATCCAAGGAGTACCCATGTTGCATAATTTCAATGGACCCTTCTAAGCAAAAATGAGAAATACATGAAAAATCATGATTGCAATCACGTTTTTCATGTATTTCTCATTTTTCTCTTAGCAGGGTCCATCAAAAGTGTTAGTGTCCCGTGATTTCTTAGATTGGTGAGACCAAATGCACAGGGTAACATCAGACCAGTCTTTGGAGTCCTAGGACCTAGCCTTCCTGGACTCAGAGAAGGCTCTCTCTATATTATGCAGAGGATGTGAACTTGTTTGCTTTTAGGGTTTGATTTTAGGCTAGTTTTTAAGTTTAGGGTTTTTTTGTTTGTTTGGGTTGGTTAGATGATCAAGTGGAATAGATGAAATGAGATATTTTCAAGTCATTGGGCTATGGAGTCTAAAAAAATTCATGGAAGGTTTAACAATGGATCGGGGAGCATCACAGGGAAAATCTAGCATGGTCAGTGGATTTTCAAGGTTTGTGTGAAATGAAATGAACATCAAGTTTGTGAACAAAGTAGGGCAAACGGAAATCAAGAATCCTTTGTCAAATACTTAAAACAAGAAGGGACTTCAACATTATTTAGCATAAAGAAGTAATCAATAGACATGGCACACCAATAACTCTTTGATTCCACTTAAGCAAATACGCATTTCAGACAAACAATCCAACGAAATATAGAAGGCGAGAAACTGATTTAACCTATAATGATTTCACCTTCAAGGTTAGAAAACATTTGAGATAAACAAATAGCTTTAATCAAAGAATATGGAACTCCTAAACATATTTAATCATAGCCATAAATATCTTTGAAACAACTCTTCAAGCATGGACAAAGGGTATGATCGAAACATAGCCTCTTTGGCAGACCTAATCAGTGGTACTTCAAAGAGAGACCTTAAGAACAGTGTTTTAGTGATATCAAAAAAGCAAAGCTAACCATAAATCATCTATGATATCTACTGTATTAAACCATTCATAAGCTACAAAAGCTTGGGTGGTTCTAGAGAGCAACTAATAATTCTCTAAACTAACCTAGCAGAGGAAAACATATAAGCAGTGAAGGATAAACAGAGCTAAGGTGCCTCTAAACAACATTTCTTAGTCTAAATATTTTGTCCTACTGCAATATAGAAGGATGAAACACAATGATACAAAAGAAAACAATAACTAAATAGAAGCACATCACCATTAACCAAGGTCAGGGATCCTGCAAGCAAACATTCTCCATCAATAAGCAAAACAAGCCATTCACAAGCTCCACAACACCAATTTCTCTTCAAGCTCCAAAAGACTATGTATTACTCACAAGAGTCATAAAAAACACAACCATAAAACATGAATCATCAATGCTCTATTTAAAAATAAAGGATGATAAAACCTAATTGGGTCTCTAGAAGCCCATTGGCTAATCAGAAATGTCACTTTTGTCCTTGAGACCTTGCAAGGCCCAAGGCACAAAATATCTTTTCGGGCATTTTTAGAAAAGAAATTGACATTTGGGCTTTGCCAAACCTCCAAAAAATTTCCAATCGTACATTGTTGACTTTTCCTCTTTAAGGGCACAGCACTAAGTTTTAAGATGGATTTCCATGCCAAGGGCGTAGCACAGGAGCAAGAAAATTGGGTCAACTTTCAGCAAGGTTTTGAAGGCCTTCCCGATGTTGGAATGGGCTCCGTGAGGGCTTGTTGGAAATCCTGTTGAGTCTAATTTCCAGAAATATCCTTATTTTTATAATTGGACCCATGTAACCTATTCAAAAATAAAAAATCCCAAGAATGGTAAAGGTGCAGCACATGTCCTGAAACTAGGCAGAAAGGTGAAAATTAGGGTCTTTTTTACCCTTTTGGAGGACCAAAACAACTCCAATTTACCTAAAAATTAGTGAGCATGCTATAATTGAGCTGAGGATTCCAAAAATTTAATCCTTTCCTCCTAAATATTCTCTGAGAAAAAGCGTAGCACCATGGGTGCTACCCCCTTGGCCCTCCAAATCAGCAAAAAACCAAAATTTGTCAAAATTCTCCCAAATTTGGTGGATGTGTGCCTCATGGGTTTTGAGAGACTTGTAGAGAAGCTTGTGAAAATATTCCAAGGTTAGCTTGGCCTTTTTCCTCTTTTAGTGCTTGGATCTTGGTTTGGGCCTTCTTGAGTTTAGCCCTTGCAATGTGGTTTCTCTAGGCATAATTCTTGGTCATCTTCCTTTGGAGATCAAGATATTGATTTTATTTCTTCAATTTAGCCTCCAAGTGTATGTTGGCTCTTTCCTACCAAGGCTCCCAATCATGTGCTATCTCCATGGCCAACAACTCATCTAGAGGGAGGTACTCTGCCAAGGCTGATTTTTGTTCTCTTTGTCTTACCAATGCCTTCTTCAACCCCATGGTTCTAGGTCTCCTCCTAGACTGCCCTTCTTCATCCTCACTTTCTTCATAGGTTCCCATGAACTCATCCAGATTTACCTAAGCCCTTTTAGATTCTTTCAGGGCCTTTATTGCCCTAGCCTCATAAATAACAATTTGTGCTCCTAGCTACCTGTTCTCTGTGTCAAGGGCATCATTCACAGTATTGGCCCTATCTAAATTTGCTTGGAGGTCTTTAATGAGGGAATTTTTGTTCTGGATGAGCAAGTTTGAGATCCTTGCTTCATTCTCCTCATCATTGTTGACCTGAATGATTTCAAACTCCCTCTCAACCTCATGATCTTCTTCTTCATTGCTGACCTCTAAACTATCTTCTTTATCACTTCCCTCTGTGATGTCTTCTTTTTCATCATTTTCCTCTTCCTCATCTACCTGTGTATGATCCTCTCTATCATTGGCTTGTTCACTACCTTATTCTTGATCATTTTCTGTCTTTGCATCTTCATCATTGTCATTTTCTTCTTCCTCATCTTCCTCTTCATTATCTGCCTCTGTCTCTTCTTCATCATCCTCATATACCTCTTCATCATTGACCTCTTTGTCATTGTCCTCTTCTTGATCTGATGCTTTAGGAGAAGGTGAGGAAGGGAGGTTTTCTTGAGGGGAGGATTCATGTGCAGATAATGAATCATGGTCAATGGGGGGTGATGGAGGAGTGGAGGGAGGTGGATGAGATTATGAGGGTAAATTTGGCTGATGATGAGGCCGTGGGTTTGTGAAAACTTCATGGGAGATGAACACCTCCCATGGAATACCCTGTTGCTCTAATTATGTAACACAATCATCTTGATAATGGAATGGTGAAAAATACTTTGAATTTGTTGTGAAGGATGTCTCTTTTGCACAATGTAAGACATGTTATCAATACTTCTATAAATATAATAGGGAAAATGTAGCAGCTTTACCCTAGAGAAGTGCATGAGCAGTCTTATATGGTAGGAATAAAGCATAGAAAACCTACCCTCACATGTAAAATATTTCATGATGACTTTCATCAAGGGCGCATATCTCTCTAGTAGATGTGAAAATGGAAAATGGATTTGCATTCAGCTTGGTATCTAGGTTTCAAGAAAGGTTGATAATGACTCAGGTCCAAATTTTTCTGCTTGAACCACTTTTCTCCCATACTAGGTATCTCAGTGGCCATAGAAATGGTATTGGTGGATAGCTCAAAGTTTACTCCTGCTAAATTTACTTGGTCATGGAGGTTAAGGATAAAATTCCTGGTCAACTCAGGGTGACTTTGGACCTGTTGTACCCTTTCACAAAATTCAAAACAACCCACCTCCTGGAAATATGCAACTGTCATATGAGAGGCCATCAATTCCTTGGTGTTCAATGGTTCAAACCTATTTACTCTTTCACCCTTTCGTTGCTATCTTCTAGGTCCTTGGCCTCCCTCACCACTGCCACTATTAGTTTCCCTTGACATTTTTTATTTTTTACTCTTGCCTTGAAGGTCAAAACCCTAATTTTGTGAAATTGATGGAGAAAACTAGGGTTTATTCCTCTAATTTAATGACAAGAACTTTCGAAATGAAATGGTGTTGTTTGTAATTACCCCTCAAAGGTGCTAGGAAACCCTTAGAAGTGACTTTTGAGGAGTTTTTGAACCAATTCTGGTCTTGAGTTGCTGTAGAAACTCTCCTAGTTGAACGCGCAGTGCAGGCATGTAGCATCAGGCCAGTCGGGCGAGGTTGAAAGAGCCTGTCGAATTGCCACTAAACACGCAGAACAGGCACGTAGCGCTGGGCAAAGGCTGCATGGGCCTGTCGGGCCGTTGCTGCACGGGCAAAGGCTGTCGGGCATGTCGCACTGCTGCTGAACACACAGTGTTGGGCTTTCTGAACGAGTTCCGGTGCATGGGTCTTCTGTCAAGTCTGCACGTTGGTGAATGCGTAGCGCCCGGTCATAGGCACGCAGCACAAAGGCTATTTTTCTGAGGAAAACACCCACAGGCACATAGCACAGGATCGCAGGAGCGTAGCACAAGGGAAAACTCTGCCCAACTTTGCCAGAATTTCAAAACTCCTTCTCTGACTGCCTTTAATGACTTTCACCAACGAAATGAGTAACTGAAGGATGGAAAAGGGCCTTTGTAGCTTAGTAGGATAAATTAAAACAAGAAAACCCACTTTTCTAATGTTTGCTAAACATTTTAACTTTTCACTGATATTCTTTTTACTTTTTGCAGTGGGTGACTTAAAAACATAAAAATGGCCCCTTTTTCCTCCTAACCATTTTTCTTTGCTGCTCTTCAGTTCTCTAACAAGATGGATTTTTACCTCTTTTGACATGTTTATGCCTTTAGCACTTATTTTTCAGATGTTTGTTTGAGTTACATGATTTGTTGTGTTTTGGCCTGTTTATGTCTTCCAATCACTTTCATTACTTTTTAGGCACTTTGCATGGTGACAACATCTTTAGGACTTCCCTATTTTTATCTTGGAGACCAAATGGCCCTTTGCTGGATGGGTGACTGAGAGAACTTATTTTCATCCTTCTTATTGATCTTTAGGCATGCTAAATCCATCATTGGTCAGCACTATAGTTTTCACACTCCTGTATGTTGTATCCTCTTTTGGCCACTTCTGATTTGCAGGTGCCATGTCATATTGATTTTTCCCTCCTTTGATGTTTCTTGGTTTTTAACACTTTCAGTCATATAATAGTAAACTCATGCCCAGCTTGGCATCCTATCTTGAAACCCAACCCTATGTTTTTATTCCTTTGACCATTTGAGGGCAAATGACTGAAAAATGAAGGCTTGACCTTATTTACACTGATATTCTTTGCATTATTTCCCTTTGAGGCAGTGAGATACTTTACCTTGACAAACCATAGGAGTCACCTTCAACAGGCCCTACAAACCTTTTGTGTGCTGCATTGGATCCTTGTTGGGCATACTGCTAATCAAATCAGGTTTAGGAATCCCGATTTTCTTGAACATAGGCTGCTTCCTCCTTCTTTGCTATGGATTTCCTTTAATGAGGAGTGGGCCTCTTACCTTACCAATTTTTTCTACTGATAATCATATTGACATTCCTGCAGAAATGTCAAAATGAACAGTTATCCTTTGCAGAACTTAAACTTGATAAGGAGGTCTTCCTTGTAGACCTTTCTGATCTATCTTGGACAAACAGGTGTTAACTTTCTCTCATAGTTGATTCAGCTTCTAGCACATGAAAAACAATGATTTAGAACACCCAAAATAACCCTACAACCTATGAAACCCTAGTGACCTAGTGGGAGGCTCTTTTGACTTTTCCTTTACTGAAATTAGGCTTGGGATCTCAACAGTGTAAAAAACATAGATTTTTGATCAATGGGTGTATTTGAATATATAGAAATGGATGTACTTGATTGATCTAAAGATCTCATAGAGGTATTTTTGAGACCATCAATGCTTAAGATATCTGGTAAACATGGGAAAAAGTAGGTTAGTTGGTGATCCTAGATGGCAAGTGGAGGGGTGAGGCAAGGTAAAACAGAGTAATGAGGTCATGGGTGGAAAAATAGGATAAATATGAATGGCATGAGCCCATGAGGGGTCCTCTATGAGTGGTAAGCTGACCATGACATGACAGAACAATGAAACAGTGAAAAAATTATCCTAAGGATAATGAAGGCAGTGAGATTTCTAAAACTCGCGATATTCATGAATCTTGTTTTTTGAAATCTAGGACAAGAATTTAGTCATCTGCAAAATAGAAAAATTACTGATGACTAACAAAAAGTATGCAACATGGGTACTCCTTGAATGAGGAATTAAATTTTGCATCCAATGAGTACTCCCACTCGAAATTGGATTAAAAACTTTGGGAGATAAGTTGAAAATACGAGTTCAAAAAGTAGTTTTTTTCTTTTTTCCCTCTAAAATTTGATGATGTCATCAAATCGTACTTTATTATTTCCACTATTATTTTATAATTTCCTTAGGAGGCCCATTTTAGACCTCAAAATTCCCCTAATGCTTAAGCCTTCTGTTCATGTTCCTAACCCTGACTTTGCAAATCAAGTTTCTAGTGTAATAATTTCTTGCCATGTGTCTTTGCATATCTGTATCTCTATTTTCCTTCTTTAGTAGCTTCTCCAGGTGTTCATTGATTATCCCAAGCCAAAACTCTTTGTCCTTCTCAATCTCAACTATTATAGTGTCATCTAGGTTTTGGTGTACTTTAGGAGGAGATGATTGATTTTCTTTTCCTTCCTTTATTTCTACTGCTCTTGTCTTTGGCCTCCTTGGTTGCACCTGAAAATTCTTGTCCTCGAGATGCTCCACATCATGATATCCTTGCCCTTATTCTTCTCAACCACACAATCTACCTTTCTGGATGAGGGATGATCTCATTTAGGTTTTCTTTGCAACAATAGATTCACTTTGAGTTGCCTATTCTCTTGTTGCAAGAAGGATACTATGAAGTTTTCCTTGGCAAGATCATCTGTAAGCTCTCTGATCTCTGCCTATTTTTCTTTGATTATGTCTTCAGCTGATTTGTCTTCACTGTGCTCTACTAGGTCATCCATGTCAAAATATAATTGTGCTTGCTCTTCACTATGCAATGCTACATCATCTTTACCTTTTGATGTTTCTTGTCTCATAGTGCTAGGTTGAACTCTTTCTTCACTAATAGTCTTCCTAGGAAGCATCTTAGCTATTTCAGGGGCAAACACCAGTCTTTTACCTATGTTATAAGTCTTTTTAATGTCTGCCCTAGGTGTATTTCTCACTGATGGTTTACTTGATGATCCAACCTCTTCTGGCCTATATGGTGATAATGTAATGCTTTGATTGTTAGGTTGACTAGTGGCAGACATAAGATCAGTTGCATGCATGAATGTCTCCCATGGTATGTTAATCTGTGAAAGCTAATGAAGAAATATAAATTTGATCAAACCATTATGAAACAAACTTCCTTGATGATCACTCCCTTTTCTTTGCACTTTCTCAATCATCTTAACTAGGCTCTTCAATAAGTAATTGGGTAGGTTTAATGGTTTAATGGCAATGAAATGCATCAGCAACCTTATGTGATACTGATACAACCTAGAAAACCTCCCTTCACAAGTGAAATATTTCATAATCATCTTCATCAAAGGAGCATATCTATCTAACAATTGCATGAAAGGAAATATATGAGTGGTAGCCTCCTTGTAGTGTGGTTTGAGGAAGAATTTGTAATTTCTAATATCCAAATCCATCCCCTTAAACCAAACTTATCCTTGGTTAGGGATACATGTGGTTGAAGCTATAACCTATGCTGATATTATTAAGTCCATTCCTATGATGGTGGCCTTGTCCCTCTTGAAATTGGTGGCAAAATTATCTAAATCTTGGTTGAAATGGACCTCTTGCTGCAACTTTGCTGATAACTGCTACTATAGGTGATGAAATCAAATTCCGTGCAAGACCCATTTGAGGTATTAAATAGATATTTCCAGTGATATAAGAGAGTTGAAATTTTATGACCTATGGGGTGAGAAAATGATTTTACAAATGCATAGGACACGTGATGGCACAATTTTCTAGACATGTGTAACTTCAATTGTTCATATCGCTGAAACTGAGAAATGAAATCAAATTTCGTAAAAAGCCCATTTGAGATTCAAAAAAAAAAATCAAATGAGATATTTTTCACTCTCTAATATGATAAGTGGAAATCATGGAACTTGCATGAAGTTTACTGAAGATTACTGCAAAACATTGAAACTGGAATATCTTTCAAACCCTCATGGAGTTGTGACCTGAATCTGGATTTATGCAGGAACGAAATAAAATACAGAAATAAACACACAAAAAAAGATGTAGCAGAAATAAAACTTCATTTCATTAATATCAAATGAATGAAATATGCTTACAAACATAATGGACATAAACTAGCTAGGGCAATGGTAATTTATCTCTGAGAAGAAATGTGGTGGCTACATGCCTCTAAATTGTGTTACAATGAGTCTCAAGGGACTTTTTATTATTGAACAATAAGATAAAACCCTAAACGACCAAACCCTAACCTGAGGAGATGTAACACCAAGAGTTTATGGGCCCCATTAGGATTATTTGGGAAACCAACTTCTGAGCATCATAACTTGGCCATAGTATCTTTGTTTGGCCGTGTATGATACCTAGTTGGAAAGATATCTCTGAGTAATACTTCATTTAGGGCCTCAAAATGACTTCGGAAGTTCATGACCCAAAAACTGCTAAACATAGTAAATAAGAAAACTAATGAAACTGACTAGGTGGAATAGGCAGGTGGCCATCAATATCCACCTCGATCATTCCTCCCTCCTTAGAAATAAATGGTATACATTGTGTGGACAGCCTCCATGAGGTAGGGAATTTTTTGTTGAACCTGGTCCCTGGAGAACCACTTTCCCTGGTGAAGGATTTGGCCTGATTTGAAGTGGTTGTAGCTTGCGATGGGGTCTAGAGAGGCGCTCCTTCTACAAATGTAACCAAAATGTGTCACCCGCCTGGAACTTGTGTTGCACTCGATATTGATCCTAACGTTGCTTGTACTTGGCATTGGATTGCTCCAAGATGTCGTGGACTTGTTGGTGGACGTCAGACATTTGTTGTGGAGATTAATCCGTCTTGCGGACAAGACCGATATCTCTAGTACTAAAAGTAACTAGCAACAAACAACCAATTATACTAATCTCTCTCTAAGCATACAAGACTCATAAAACACTATATAGGTGTAAGGCCTACCTTATGTCCAGCGCTTGCTTGATATCGTTGAAGTCCTTCCCGTGCACTTGAAAGAACGTTCATCGTGAATCTACAGTCACAAACAAGCAAAAAGATTACGCAGCACCTGTATAGACATTATTATAAACCATACTTATCATAATGATCAAGGAATTTATGAAATAAACCATGAATAGACAGTTTAATGAGAGAAATGAGTATATTTGTATTAACTTCAAATAAAGAAAACCTTTACAACCTGTGCCTTGATGTCGTGCAGGTCCTCCTGGGGTCCGAAGCAGGAATCTCTTCTACTTTGACAAGCATTGCACTCTTTGAACCAAGACGGATAGAGATGAGTGATTTAACCTCACAGAAAGTCTTAGTTAACTGAGTCTGAATCTCAACAGCATTTAACTTCAAATATCTTAAGCTTGAACTCCCTTTGAGGCTACCCAAGGCCTCTTTTTATAGTGGAAAAGAGAAGGTTTTCTGTTCCAAATATGAAGGGATAGAATCCTCCTTCAAAGGGATTAGCTCCTTACATCAAGGGGTTAGCTCCATCAAGTGAGGGATGCATGAACCTTCTCAAAGCGTATCCATTCCCGAAAATTCCCATCTAGAATCTTCTAGAATTCATCTAAAATCCACTTTTTATCTTTACTTTCTCGCCTTTTTGAGTTTTACAGAGGTCCGCACCCATAACACAAAGAACGTGCGGTATGGTTCCGCAGGCAAGCTGAACTTTAGGTGCGGGACCGCAGGTAATGAATAGAGAAAGTGCGATACCAATGTTTAGGGGATTTTTAGGAACTTTTCTCTAATTTTGAAAGCTTGACATGAGGAGCTGATATGTTAGACTTGCAAAAGGAGGAAGTATGAGTAATAATGAGCTCATACTCATAGTAAAATGTCAAGATGACAGTTTTTAGTGTAACAAATTGCCCCCTAAAGTGCAAAGTCTGGAATAGATGAAGCTGAAGTCTGTCATATATGAAGAGTGTAGTACTTTATCATTTCAAATATCATCCTGTGGACACCCCAGTCGGAACCTGTAAAAACATTCAATGCAAAATATACACATATATGTGTCATCACTGAGGTAGGCATTCCCATACTCAGATTAAAACTAACTAGAAACTAACTCAAATCGTTCTGATACAGGAATGATTTTGAATACATCATAGTACAGATATATGTAGACACAGTATGGACGCAGCCATCTGTTTATAAATAGTCTATTGTATAGATGACAACAAAATTCCTCGCAGCCTGGATGGTGGAAACTAGATCCAGGGTCTTGATTTCCGCATCTCGAACTAGTACGATTCTATCCATGTGAATAAATGTGTTGAAGTCGAACATGGTAGAAACCACTTGATTACCAGTCAATGATGTGAACTGTTAACAAGTGTGAGAGAACCCACCAGTAATGTCAATGGCTCTCAAAGTACTTAGTACAATCCATGAAATGTGAATGAATGAGCTGAAGTCGAACATCTCATGAAATCATTCGATCGGAGGTCAATGATGCAACCTGTTGTCGAAGGCGAGAAACCTGCCATTAAGGCATGCAGATTTTAAGGTACTGATGATTTCTGGATCAACTTCCTAGATAATGTGCTGATGTCGATAGAAAGTGATCTGTCGTAGGCAAGCCCACAACACGAAATCATAGATCAAGTTTTGAAAATATATTGGCAAGGACTGACTCAGGGATGGTCAAAAATGGATGACAAATATTTTGCAGATGAATGGTTTATTTGAACTGTTCTCTTGAACACATAACGACACTGCAGATGGCTTGGTAACGATTGACCCAAAGCTAATACCCAGAAACCGGCTGAAGACTTTCAATGTGGTTTGATTAACTGTTAGGCAAAGGACCTCCCAACCCAGGTAAATGAAAGTGTCGTGTCCAAGAGTGGTTGACTGAATTTTCGAAAATTTAAAATACAACAAACACGCCCATTTTTCTCTCTTTTTCCCCCACCATTTCTAGCAAGTACCTCTTTATTTTTGACAAGCTTGAGGAGGATAACATTTGCTTGGTTATAAGCTCATCCTTTGGATGAGTCCAACTTAGTTTAAAATTCGAACCCTAAGAAGGAGTGGTTCGTTCCTGTTGAAAATTAAACAGGTCCTTTACTGTTAAGTTTTAACAAGCCCAGTATAGGAGAAACTCGGTGTTTTTCAGTTTTAGGGAGTTAGAAGAAAAACTTAAGAAAACTCCGTGGGTGTACTTTTTCGTAAATTTAGTCTCTCGGGCCCGAAAAAGGATAAAATAATGCGGGAGAGAACTCTATTGACCGTAATTAGTCAACGTATACATTTTTCGTAAATAGTCCATTTCAGTCTGTAAAAGGGGTAAACTTATACTGAAAGGACGATCATTCATTTACTTTAACAAATTCGAATAATCAAGTACTCGGCAATCTTTTCATATTTAGAGAGTCTGAAAAGGGCTTAAAAGAGGACTCCAAGGTTTCGCTTTTTCGTAAAATTTTTGAAAGAGTACGAAAAAGTGATAAAAGTATGCTCTTTGTTGAAAAACGATCAGTTTACCTGAAAAATCCAGTTTCCGCACAAAAACTTGAAACATTACACATACCTGTTTAATATAAGTAAAAATGCTTTCAAAAATACCCTTTTTAAAGTGAAAAATAAATAAATTAAAAATTCATCCATTCGAAAAAACTTATAAAAAGGACTTTTTCAATTTCATTTTTACCGTTCAGTTTCAGAGTGAAAAGTAAAATGCTTTTGGGTAAGAAAGTTCCTGTGAAGATTCTGGAAAATTCGTCCGTTGGAATCGAGAACCGTCAGTCCCAGGTAATCCACAACCTCTCAATCTTGTTTTTCATCCGTTTCAAATTTGTTTTTAGGCTTTAGTTTGAATTTTTGGGGCAAAAAATGGTTTGAAAATGCGCCCGCGGGGTCCGCAGGTGGGACACACGTTACCTGCGGACCCCGACTTTTTCCTATAAGGAAAAAGTCGTGGGTTCCACACCCGGCACACAGCCCGCGTGCGGACCTACGCTCTGTTTACAAAGAGTGGGTGCGGTACCCGTGCGGTTGGATTTAAAACATCTATTTCTCATTTGTTTGCCAAAATTTTTCAAATAAGATTATTCTAACTTGCCTTTTTCTGTATTGTAGGATAACAAGATGCTGATCTGGTGAGAACGTGAGCACGAGGAAGTGGATGAAGCCGTAATACTTCATTTTCCCACACAACAGGCATTAAAAGTATGTGGCTTATACAAATTTTGGGCCATCTCAGGCATGAGGGCACAAGTAGAACTCTTAACATGGTTGGTGAACAGATGGAATGTGGAGGACCAGTGCTTCTTCATTGGTGGCCACCGGCTCGAAATTGAGCTAGAGGATATATATTTCTTGACTGGTTTTTCCAAGAGGGGCGAACAAGTTTCTTTGTTTGGGACTAGGCCAGGTGGCCAGACTGTCGCTAGTCTCCAACTAGAATTCTGCAATGATCAGGCAAATCCTAGGGACAAACGGATTGACATAAAACACATCATCCATCCTGAATTGAAAGTTATTGCTTTTACTATTACCAAACTGTGTGGGAGTGTTGCGCTTCATGTAGCTACTGGTTCCCAAATGCGTATTTCCGTGGACTGTTTTCGTGGCACCATCTTTAACTGGTGTGAAGCTGTGTTGGCCAATGTAAAAGGCCAACTAACCAGAGCAAAAAATGGGAAACTGAATAACTTTGGATACGGATCCATTGTTGTTTCTTTTGCTCTGGAGAGGATCCCCATGTTAGCTCCACAGAGTATTGTTGTTGACGCCGGTCGACCTCGAGAACCGAGAATGGTTCGTTGGTCCGCGTTGATGGCTCGTCATGCTATCGATCGTACTGAGATTGTGCGATTTCCTTCTTCATATTTTCGTTGGCTAGATCGCCAACTTTTTGTGATAGAGGATTTTCCATATGCCGGGATAGATTTCCGCGGCGACAGAGAGATGGCTCTCCCTGCCGGGGAACAGTGGGATGATTTAGGTAAAATCATTTTCAATGTTTGCTAAATTCTAATTTTTTTTAATTTTTTATCGTCTTTGAAAACTAATAACCAAAAATTTTTTGAAAACAGATGTGGGTCCACAAAGACCAGCTCATCTCCAACCTTACGAGAGAAGACAACCAGTTGCGCCCATACCAGCCCCAGCAGGCCAATCAGCAGAGATTTTGACTGATTTAGAGCATCATCTAGAGCGTTTGACTCTAGATATTCCAGAGACCAGCATAGATGACATTCCTCTCAGGCTGCAGAGATATGTGATTGGAGTTCTAAGACCTTTTAGGAGGTTCCTATGCAGGGTAGCCCGAGCAAAAGTTTCTTATCGTGATCACCATCAGTGATGGGATGATCGTGTAGACTCATATTTTTTACTTTTGTATTATCATTTTTGCCGATCATAAGGTGTTTCCAACCTATGATCGAAGACGATGTATATTTTTTGAAAACACTCCTATACTATGATATATCACTATTTTGACGGCTATCTATGTACATATGTGAATGTTGTTTGTTTTACTGCTTTTGATTATTGCAAATGTCTATTTATCATACTAGAAGCAATTGAATCTGCTAATGTATTTAAATGTCTTGGAATATGCTGATATTCAATGTAATCAAATTCACGTTCCAAGAGACGAACTCTCAAAAACAACCGTAATAACACTGGATTTCTAATGGTATAAACCTTGTTAAGCTGTAATACAACAAGTTTAGAATCCAACCTTACAATCAAACTCCGAATTCCAAATGATATGGACTCAGACAATAACTCAATCACTGCACTATACTCGGCAATGTTATTTGTTGTTTGACCAAGGCTTACACCATGCATGGATACTAACTCGTCAGAGGGTGAATAGATAACCCAAGTTGCGGAAGAAATGTTCTGTGTACTACGACAAGCACCATCGGCAAAACCAATGTAGGTTTGAAGAGACGTCGACATCTGCAATAGCAAGAGTAAAACTCAGATAAGCAGTAATAGTGACAAAAACACACTTCTAAACTAGGCACACCTTTCTAATCTAAAACACACCAGCAGTAAAGAAATCTAAACTAACAAAAATCTCCACACCTCGTTTAAGCATAATATCGCTTTAGATAAAGCCCATTTCTAGGTTTATCCAAAGGGACACCGTCAAAATCTATCAACTCATAGGCCCCTTTTGCTAACTTTCGTTTAACAATATAAGGACCATGCCACATAGGTACGAATTTCCCAGCTCCTAGCTTGTCATTAGCTTGATCATAAAGTAAAACTAGGTCTCCTTCTGAAAAATTTCGAGGGGTCACATTTCTATCATGCTGAGCTTTTATCCTTTTAACATGAGCCTCGTTTGCTATTGCAGCACTTCGTCGATTCTCATCTAATTGGGCCAAGTACAAGAAACGTTTTTCCTCTTCAGACGTAGCTGGAAGTAATTCTACGGCTAATTTTAGTGACGGTATTTCGCATTCAATCGGAAACACAGCTTCCAAACCGTAAACCAGTTGAAAAGGAGTGAAACCCGTTGATGTTTTGACTGAGGTTCGATATGCCCAAAGTGCTGAAAATAACATGGAATGCCAATTCGTCTTGTGAATACCAATGATTCGTTTAATCATGGTGACTAAAACTTTGTTAATGGCTTCAACCAGACCATTGGCTTGCGGATAATGCGGAGTGGAACTATCGTGGCGCAAGCCAAGCTGGTCTGTCAGTTCAGTCATCATGACATTCCGAAAATGACTTCCATGATCTGTAATAATAGCTTGAGGAACACCGAACCTAGCAATTATGTGATTAAATACGAATGTTGCAGCAGTCTTGCCGTCAGCTGAATATGTAGGCATTGCCTCGGCCCATTTTGTAAAATAATCTACTGCTAGAATAATATAGGCATGCCCCCCGACCGAGTGAGGGTTACATGTAATAAAATCGATACCCCATTTCGCGAAAGGACCAACAACAATTATAGGGTGAAGAGGAGCAGGTGGCGCGCGCATTTTCCGATCAAAAATTTGACAGTTGTGGCATTTCCGAACCGCATAAATGCAATCTTTGAACAACGTTGGCCAGAAATAACCTGCACGCAATATCTTTTGGGCTATGGCATACCCAGATATATGACCGCCACATGCTCCAGAATGACATTCATTTAACACCTTTTCATCTTCTTCATGAGTTAGACAACATCGGAAAACAGAATCCGCTCCACGTCGATAAAGTGTATCACCAATGATATTATACTGTTGGGATTGGAAGCGTATTTTCCGTCGCTGAGTTCGTGAAATATCAGGCCGAAAAGATTGGGTTTGGAGATAAACAATAATATCCCCATACCATGGATCAAATGTACTGATGAGAAACAAAGATTCGTCTGCAATGGACTCTTCTGCCACTGTTTCAGTATCAGTAGAGGGGAAATCGCACATCAGTTCCGCAAATACCAAAGATTTCTTTGCCTTGGATTTTTCAAATTCCAAGTCAAATTCCTGCAGGATAACTATCCATTTGGAATATTTGCCCCCTAGTAATTGTTTGGTCAAAATATACATCATAGGGTTGCAATTAGAAATTACCGTGGTTTTACGTAACAAGATGTAATGTCTAAAACGTTGAACATCTTGAACAGCTGCCAAGGCCAATTTCTCCACATGTGTGTATTTGATTTCAGTCGGATGCAAATTCCGACTAAGATAATAAATCACATGTTCATTGTGAGATTCATCTTCCTGAACTAGTACCATCCCAATGGTGGAATGAGAAGCAGCGAGGTACAAAATGTAATCTTGGTTGTAGTTGGGAGGATGCAATAACGGTGCATGGATCAACGCGTGTTTAAGTGCATCAAAAGATTGATCAGTGATCTCGTCCCAAAAGAATGGAATATTCTATTTCAACAACCGGGTAAAACCCTTTGTAAGCTCGGCATAGTTAAGAATAAACCTACGTAAAAAGTTTGCTTTCCCCTGCAAACTTTGGAGTTGGCGCAAAGTCGAAGGAGGAGGCAATTTAACAATGGCTTCGACCTTCGATGGATCGACGCGAATGCCTGCTTTCGAGACAACAAATCCCAGTAATCGACCTGATTCTACGCAGAAAACACATTTATGCGGATTCAGCCTTATCCGATAATGCCTACATCTCATAAAAATTGCTCGTAAATGAGTGAGATGGTCGGCCCTACGTAATGAATGAGTAGGTAAATCATCGAGATATGGCTGGACAATGTGCTTAATGTCATGAAATGCATAAGACATAGCCCGTTGAAAAGTTGCTCCAGCGTTCTTTAGTCCAAAAGGTAGTTTACAATAGGCAAACGTTCCCCATGGACAAATAAAAGTTGTTTTGGGTTGATCAGCAGGGAGTATGTTTATTTGATTGTAACCGGAAAAGCCATCCATGAAGGAAAACAATTCACTGCCAGCACAATCATCGATTATTTGATCGATATAGGGAGTTGGATAATTATCTTTTGGACACGCTTGATTAACATCCTTATAATCGATACATACTCTTATCGTTCCTTGTTTTTTAGTCACAGGAACAATATTCGATACCCAATTCGTTAAGGGAATTGGATAAATGAATCCTGCTCGAAGTAATTTTTCAACTTCAGCTTTTATAGCAGCAGCTTTTCTAGGATGAATTTGACGTAATCGTTGACGAATAGGTTTAGCATCCGGGTAAGTCTTAATTTCATGAACGACGATCGATGGATCAATTCCTGGCATTTCTTCATAAGACCAGGCAAACACGTCACGGAATTCTTGAAATAGGGTTTTATAAGTTTGAATTTCTTCATCTGTACAACAAGCACCTATATGAATGTTTTCAATTATTCTTGGTTTTATTGAAATGTCAATTGGAACCGTTCTAGATATATTTTCCAAATTTAACTCAGAATCAGGATTTTGCAATGGATTCTGAGGTTCCTTGGCATATTCAGCAGTAAAAATTGAAGCGAAATCATTTTCAAAATGATCTAATTCAGGTAAAAATGAAGACCGGTGATGTAGATCTTCCCATGGTAAATCATCAACAGACAAAAACTCACAAATTTTCTCATCTGTATGAACAAGTTCAGGAAATGTCGTTGTAACTGAACTAGATATAGAAAGTGATTCCTCTTGGATTCCATTCATTAGATCAATTTCGGTTGAAAAAGGGTCGGAAAAATACTGTACAGCCTGGTACGCAATTTCAAATGGACTCAAAGGCATCACGCCATTAAATGAATCTATCTCGGATTCTAAAGGTATAATCCAAGGATCATCAAACATAACAGTGTCTGACGAAATCATATGAATACTTGCAGTAGAAGACGATACGTTAGGAGGAGGAAAGGAAAAAGTTCCTAGTAAACCAGAATCTTTAATCAAACCTACTCCAACATCCTTATAAGGGATAGCCGTTTTACCAACATGCTGGATTGTTTCTGTAGAGGCTGGGTCGGATGAAAAATAAGTTAACTGATCTATTGTCACGATCTTTCCTTGATATGGAAATTTTATGAGTCGAAAGACCGAAGAGACGACAGCAGTCATAGCATAGGACCAACTACGACCCAGAAGAAGGTTGTAATCTAGAGGGGCATCAACCACTTCCACATCTAGATTAACAATTTTACCTTTGCCCCTATGGGTAAATCCTACAAAATACCAAAAGGTTGAAAACCTCGACCATCAGAAGCCTTTAGAATTGTCGGGGATTGGTTAAGTGTAGGAGATCCAAGCGATTTCCAACACTGAATCGACATAATACACGTTGAAGCTCCCTCATCAATCACAGTCCGAAAAATAGGTTTGTTTTTTACTAACACTGGAATCTGGAAAGCCATTTGGTGAGGAAGACGTGGTGTACTATTTTCTAAATCGAAGATTATAAGGTTAGAATCCTGAACATCAACAGCTCCTATGGCAGACAATAATAATTTACGTTGTGCTGGACACGATTGCAGCACTTCCAAAGCCGACATTGCTGAAGGAGAAACAACTAAGTCTTCAACAATGTTGTAATTCTGAGCAGCTCTCACATGTGGATTGAAAGCTGATTTACGAAGAACACCTTTAGCAGGCGGTTTGATTATCAAGTTTGGATTTTGTTTCTCGATCTGCAACGGACCGGAAACAGGAGGAGGTGTATTTGATGTATTCGCATTAGAAGATTCTGCTTCTTTTCCATCAATGGGATTCTTAGAACCGTAATCTTGCGATCGCGTCGCAATCCTTACATGAGACATCATCATAATAGGCTCTTCTAAAGTAGTCGAGGAAGAACCAATCATCTTACTATCTTGAATTGGAAAGGGATCCTTCAAGACAGCAGGTTGTTGCGATCCTTTAATGAATTTCGTAACTTCGTCTCGATATGGACATTCTTTTGTGAAATGATCTTGTTCACAAATGAAACAAGGATAGCGAGGTTTACGTTTTTTGTCATTGGATTCATCTTTATCAGTTTTCTCTTTCGAATTCTTTTTGTTTTTATTCCTCCCCTTCTTTTTACCACCAGATTTTGATTTTGTCGTAGATGTTTCAACGACATGAATGTCGGCAGAAACTTCGGGAGAAGAATATCCTTTCGGGGAATCAGGTAAAGTTATGATTGGAGAAGAATTCTTTGAAGATTTCTTCTTGCTTTTAGAATTAACTGTACCAATCATACCGTCAGCGGCATGAGACCCTGAAGGAGCTGCAGCTATTTGACCTTGTTTTGGAAGGTCTGGGATTTTTTCATGTAAAGTACCTGACTGTGTATAAACGAGGTCAAGGTACTGAGCTTGAGCAATTACTTGCTCTTCAGTAACAACACCAGCCTTAGCTACATCTTCAGTGATCTTGGGTAACAATGATTTAACAAACCATTTTGCCAAAATTTGATCCGGAATATAAACTTTCACCAAACGTCGTCTACGTCGCCATTCATGAATATGATCAGAAATATACGTGGACGTAGATTGTTTTAGCGAAGTTAATAATTCTGTGCCATTGTCGTATCTGACAGGAAACTAAAAATTAGTCAAGAAAGTTGTTGCTAACTGACTGAAGTTATGAAACGAGCTGCGCGGTAACTCAATGTACCATTTGGCAGCAAGACCTATAAGGGTTCTTTGGAAAAGACGTAAGCGAATCGAATCATCAACGATTGAATTAGATGCACACCAAAGGTGATAAGTCATAACATGATTCGATGGATCCTCTCCTGACTTACCTTCGAATTTTGGTATATCACTGGGCAACTTATGAGGCATTGGCGGCCAGTTCTGATAATAGAAAATGGGATCATTTGTAAGGCGCGTCAAATCAGGTAAGTCCAAAGTTGTGATAAATGGTAATTGACAGTTAGGGTCTCGAAAACCTTGAGAAGCCAAAGCAGATCCAGGAGGTGGATACCCAGGATAACTAGGAATCGGATTTGCATTAGGTATTGTATAACCTCCCGGAAAACCAGGATGAACCGGACCATACTGAGGTTGTTGGTACGGTTGATACTGATAGCTTGGATTCTGTACATAGGGACCGAATTGCAGCTATCCCTGGTACGGTTGATACATAAATTGAGGTTGACTTGTAACAACGGTACTCATACCGGCTTGTCCTGCAGGCATCTGGACTGTAGTCTGAATGGAAGGTCCTGACTGAGGTATAGAGACTAGAGGGATTTTCACGGATACAGGGGTGGCCGAACTCGAGGCTACAGATACTCCAGAAACAGGTGTGACAGGTTGAACAGACATTGCATCAGTTGCAGCGGTTTGAGGCGGAGTCTGAGGTGTACTAAGCCCAGTCTGCTGAACTGAACTAGGTGCAGGAGTTTGGATAGCTGGTTGAACAGGTTGCTGGGTTGAACCAGAAACCAAAGGCTAGCCAGGTTGATAAGGCAACTGCACATTAGGCTGCAAAGGCTGTTGATATTGAGACGGATCCAACACCATCATTCCGGGGTATTGTCCCGTAGAAGGTTGAACATAAGGACCATAACCTGGTTGAACGTAGGGTTGATAATTAAGAGGTAAATTTCCGGCTCCTTGAACAGATGGTTGACCAGAAGGCTATTGGTAACCTTGAATTGGGTATTGCCCTTGAGGTTGATAACCCTGAGGCACGTACTGAGGCTGGGGTTGATAAGGACCCTGAGGAGCATATTGAGTTTGGGGTTGACCTTGAGGAATGTACTGTCCTTGGGGTTGATAACCCTGAGGTATGTACTGTCCTTGGGGTTGCCCCCCAAAATAATATGATTCCACAGTTTGTCCTGGGAAAAAGCTACCTTGAGGTTGCCCCCCAGGGGGTAACTGACTACCCTGAGGTTGCCCCCCAAGCGGTAACTGACTACCCTGAGGTTGCCCCCCAGGCGGTAACTGAGTTCCCTGAGGTTGTCCCCCAGAAGGAAACTGACTGCCTTGAGTTTGAGGATTGGGAATATTACCAGACATCATAAAAATTTGCTCTGCGTTCGACGTTTCAATTTTAAGTCCATCAAAACCAGATGATAACACATTTTCGATGGGTTGAGGAGTTGCTCCTGAGAAAGTACCAGACAAAGACTGATATCCCGAAGGAACAGAAGGACCACCATGTAAAAATGATTCCGGCGTTTGAGAAAACATGGATGACTCTCCGGCCATAAAAGATGACGGATAATAACCTCTGGGTGTAGGATGAAATGGAATTCGAGGTGGATAAAAAGAAAGACCCGGATTCTCTAAAAAGTTCGTTAAAGAGAGATACCAAGGATTAGTTCGAATGGGGCTGTAGAAAATAGATTCACGCTCCCTAAGATTTAACGATTGAGGGGAGTCGGGAAGAGATATGTCTTCGTCTGGATTAGTAAGTTCTTCAATAGAAATAAGTCCAGAGGGAAGATTGTCTGTAATGATATTTCTTACCCTAGGTGAACCTGGATCGCTAGAAGTTGGTGTAATAAATCCTGAGGATGTTTCTAACACAGAAGATTCAGTTTCAGGTTCAGATATTTCAGGTTCGTCAGATAATTCACCAGAAGGAGAAATACTTTTAGTAACTTCAGAAACTGAAATCGGTTCTTGAATGTATTATGTTGTAGGTATTTGATGATCAGGATGTATAACTATGGCTGAACTTCCAATTTCTGTTGATCTAATTCTACTACTACTGGATGCTACCAGAGCACGAAGCCCTTCAAGTTGACTTGGTGAATATTCAGGGGGTTTCCCTTGTATTCTCCGGGATTGTCTCAGCAATTCCGCCACGATTAAAAATTATCTAATCACACGCAAACAAAGAAAAATTTCAATGAAAACACCTAAAGTCTCTAAGAAACAAATAATTGAATCATTCGCTTAAAAAACTAAGAGTTCAAACCACACACAAACAGGTAACTTTCCGTACTAAAAACACTAGTTGGTGATGAAATCCAACTTAGTAGAATTTTAACACGAAAAGGGCGGTTGGAACAGTTACCCCGACAACCTTCTTAATGAAACAGACTGGTGCAAGTTTCTCCACTATACCATCTCGAGTGAAGATAACCCTCCGGAGAGTCCAAGTGAGTCTAGCCGACGTCTGTTCCAGGTACAGTGGGATCTTCCCTCCACTGTCACCTTAGGAAAGAATCCTAAATATTATGGCCTCTAAGGTTACCAACTGAAACAAATATACCTGGGGGAACAGTCTACGATCCGACACACACGCAAGGGCAGAGTAACAAAGCTCAATCCCCTTGAAGGCTCCTTGAAATAATCCAAGGTTTACCGACAAGTGACCCCAGGCTCCTCGACAATGGTCTATCTGAGGTTTACCTTTGTTAATATGTGTATATCTTCTATCGTTCCCAATGAGGAAGGATTGATTACCCCACTGGTTCAGATATGATCTCGTGCTTAACTCCTTTAAAAGGAGCTTCCCAGAGCATACATGCAACAATTGGAATTCTTCCTACCGCAAGATTCGTCTACTTGTTTGTTTAAGCTATCTTGGAGAGTTAATTACTCCCTACTCCAAGATACTAGCCTAAGCTATGTTGGTGATAAGAGCCCTAGAAATAAAAGGATTACTAGATGAATTTTAATTAAGCGTTACTTTTAGGAGCTGTTTCTTAAGTCAATGGGTGCGGAAATGAAACTTTGGATGATGTGAAGACTCGAATTCCAAAAAACACTAAAATGCACCTATGATGATAATCAATTCTTTTTCTTTCAATGAACTTCTATTTAAGAAAGAGTTGGAGAATGCAATTCTTTTAATAAACAATTCATTTTTTAAACATGAAGAATAATTGAAAGAAAATATTTTGTCTTTTCAACGATGATATATCAAGCTCATAACAAAATCCTTTTTCTTTCCAAACTAGAAGCTACAAAACAATTTTCCTTCGAAAGAAAGCTACAAAAATTAAAACTACTCAAAACTAAAAAATCTAATCTTGAGAACTATGATCTAAATTGAGTAAAAGCTTTCAGATTTTTTTTTATGAATGTTTTCCTTAGTTGTTCAGCAAACTAAGAATCTATTCGTTCATAATAACAAATAGATCAAAAACACTCAAAATATGTTTTTATAACAATGAAATTCAAAACTTTCAACCAAGTTTTTTCGAAGATTCGCAAAGAAACAAAAGGCTCAATTTCTCAATATAGGATGTTTTCACAATCAGGTCGGATTTAAAAGACAAAAAGAGATCAATGTAATCTGAGATACTGCAAATTGTCAAAAGTTCGAATCGCTACAAAGACCAAGTGGAAAAACAATCCAAACTACAAAATCTTCTAGAAAATCATCAAAACATCAACACTGTTGGAGTTCATTCACAAAAAAAATTCTTGACAGAAACAATTATCAGTCTGGGCAGACACCAAAAAGCTAAATAAACTAGAAAAAGAAATCTAGAGATTTTCTAAAATTTTAACAGGGTCCACAAGTAACGAGTATTGACAGGTGTGGTCCCGCACTGTATTCTTTACAGAAAGTGTGAACCTGCCCGCACTGTCAAAGTAAGGCAGAGTGCGGTCCTAGGAAAAATTATAGAAAAACTTAAAATATTTCTAAATTTTCAAAAACAGGGAAAATCTAAATTACCCAGACAGATATGTATCAATCAAAAACCAGGAAATTTTTTTTCCTCAAATCAAAAATAAAAGAGAACCAAAAACAACAAGTTCTTTCCCCAGTGGAGTCGCCATTTTGTTGTGTAGATTAATCCGTCTTGCGGACAAGACCGATCTCTCTAGTACTCAAAGTAACTAGCAACAAACAGCCAATTATACTAATCTCTCTCTAAGCATACAATATTCATAAAACACTATATAGGTGTAAGGCCTACATTATTTCCAGCGCTTGCTTGATCTCGTTGAAGTCCTTCCCGTGCACTTGAAAGAATGTTCCTCGTGAATCTGCAGCCACAAACAAGCAAAAAGATTACGCAGCACTTGTATAGACATTATTATAAACCATACTTATCATAATGATCAAGGAATTTATGAAATAAACCATGAATAGACAGTTTAATGAGAGAAATGAGTATATTTGTATTAACTTCAAATAAAGAAAACCTTTACAACCTGTGCCTTGATGTTGTGTAGGTACTCCCGGGGTCCGAAGCAGGAATCTCTTCTAATTTGACAAGTATTGCACTCTTTGAACCAAGACAGATAGAGATGAGTGATTTAACCTCACAGAAAGTCTTAGTTAACCGAGTTTGAATCTCAACAACATTTAACTTCAAATATCTTAAGCTTGAACTCCCTTTGAGGCTACCCAAGGCCTCTTTTTATAGTGGAAAAGAGGAGGTTTCTTGTTCCAAATATGAAGGGATAGAATCCTCCTTCAAAGGGATTAACTCCTTACATCAAGGGGTTAGCTCCATCAAGTGAGGGATGCATGAACCTTCTCAAAGTGTATCCATTCCCGAAAATTCCCATCTAGAATCTTCTAGAATTCATCTGAAATCCACTTTTTATCTTTACTTTCTCGCCTTTTTGAGTTTTACAGAGGTCCGCACCCATAACACAAAGAAAGTGTGGTATGGTTCCGCAGGAGGGCTGAACTTTAGGTGTGGGACCGCAGGAAATGATTAGAGAAAGTGCGATACCAATGTTTAGGGGATTTTTAGGAACTTTTCTCTGATTTTGAAAGCTTGACATGAGGAGCTGATATGTTATACTTGCAAAAGGAGGAAGTATGAGTAATAATGAGCTCATACTCATAGTAAAATGGCAGGATGACAGTTTTTAGTGTAACAACATTACACGTGCGAATTCTATCTGTGTGGTCGCATGAAGTATGGCAACATCAAGAAGTGGTGCACCTGGGGTCAAATCAATGGAGTGCTTGACCTCACACTGTAGATGAACCTTTGTGGGTGAGGAGAAAATGTCCTTGTATTCCTCCACAACTTTGTCCATTTGTTGTGTCCATGCAGGGGAGCCCTATTTGGAGGTTGTGGACATAATATTCTTCGTTCCCTGTGGGCGAATTGTAATGAAAAAAATAATTATAGTTTGGGAAATAATCTTACTGTGTTTCTTTGTAGTAATCAAATAGATGGCGGGAGGGGGCACTACCTCTGATATATTGTAGAACTTATTTCCCAAAGTAAGAATAATAGAATGAGGTCTAGACTCATACACAGCATGTTGCTTCCACAAGTATGGTTGGCCCAATAATACATCAGACATGTTAAGAGGAGCAACATCACACAGTATCTCATCCGTGAAGGGCTTGATGTTGTACGAAAGGTGGCACTGTTGGCTGACGCGGAGATCTCTTACTCGGTGAAGCCACCCGATGGTATACGGCTGCAGGTGTGATGTGGTCGGTAGGTCGAGCCACTTCATGACCTCTGCTTAAATGAGCTTCTTTTGGCTTCTGCTATTGACAAGGAATTGCAGTGGAGAACCCTTCACCCACATCTGCGAATGGAAGAGGTGATGCCCCTCCTCTAGAGCTTGGTGGTGGCAACAGTGGCACTGGGATCCGCATCAATGATTTTCTTCCCTTTTTCATTCCCCTTGTTTGATTATAACACAAAATCAGAACATGCATCTGATTTGGACGCCTTCAGTTCGGCCACCAGCAACTGTTTGGTACGACACTCGTTTGTGTTGTAAGTGGAGTTGTTATGAAATTCACACCACTTTCCCGTGTCCTTATTTGGCTTTGTGGTGTCGCTATGAGTCACCATGCTTTGGCTTTGCCCATTTTTCAGTGGTTCGGGGGCACCTTTCCCTCACTTCGGATTCGCAGATCCAAAGTCTCTCTTCTTCTGCTAAAATTTTTGTTCGATCTTGGAGGCATATGAATATGTCGTGCCAAGTGAGGTAATTTCGAGGAACTCCATTTCCTCCTGAATGTATCTATGAAAATAGATACGGTACTTCAACACGAAATGTATCTTTGAATATTTAATACCCAACTTTGTGCACAAGGTATGGAACAAATTCTTTAGCTCGTGCACATCTTGATCCCTTTGTTGTCGTAGTGTGGTCCATTGGATGTACCTATCCTCATAGCTCCCCACAGGGTAATATTGTTCCTTGTTGTTGTCTCGGAACAAATTTCAACTAGGTGCCACTGGGAACAAAGAGGTTTCCCTCTCGTCCTTTTGCTCGTAGTAGTTTTCCCACCAGAATTTGACATGGGGGGCAGCTTTGAGGTGTGCAAAAGTAATCTTTTCTCGGTTAGAGAAATCATGGATCAAAAAATAACCTTCCAGCAAATTCAACCATCTATCTTTGGCGTCTGCATCTATCTGGTCTTCAAATACAAGAATGTTGAAGTTAACTTGTACCTTGAAAGGAGTGGCGCCTCAGCAAAGTTATCCATCACCACGTTCCATTGTTTCTCGAGGACCTCCTCAAGCAATATTTTGATAAGATATTCTGCTCTCGCGTCTTTCTTTTGTTCCGCCATGGGAGGCCGTCAGGATTTGCGAGGCTAATATTACAAATGTTCAACCAGATTGAGCCCTAACTCCTTATACCCCGACCTCATTGGGGACATGCAAAGAAAGATCAAAAAAGAGAAGACCGCTCTGATACCACTGATACGGATCTTGGTGGAAATGGACCTCTTGCTCCAACTTTGTGATAACTTCCGCTATAGGTGATGAAATCGAATTCCGTCAAACACAAATTTAAGGTATTGAATAGATCTTTCCAGTGATATAAGACGCTTGAAATTTTATTACTTGTGGGGTGAGAAAATGATTCCACAAACTTATAGGGCACGCAACGGCGCAATGTTCCAGACAGTTGTAACTTCAATTGCTCATATCTCTCAAACCGGGAAACGAAATCAAATTCCGTAAAAAATACATTTGAGATAATAAAAAATAATTTAAAATGATATATTTTTCACTCTCTAATATGATCTTTGGAGATTGTGGCAATTGCATGAAGTTTACTGAATATTATTGCAAAACATTGAAACTAAAATATGTTTCAAACCCTCATGGAGCCGTAACTTGAATCTGGATTTATACAGGAATGAAATAAAATACAGAAATGAACATAAACACAGAGAAGTAGTAGAAAAAAAACTTCATTTCATTAATATAGAATTACTGAAATATGCTTACAGATAGAATGGACATAAACTAGCTCGGGTGATGGTAGATTATCTCTAAGAAGAGATGTGGTGGCTACATGCCTTTGAACTGTGTTACAATGAGACTCAAGGGCCTTTTTATTATTGAAGAATAAGATAAAATGCTAAACAACCAAAACCCTAACCCAAGGAGATGTAACACCAAGATTTTATGGACCCCATTGAGGTTAGTTGGGCAACCAACTTCCCAGGGTCGTAACTTGGTCATAGTATCTTTGTTTGGCATGTATGATACCTCGTTGGAAATATCTCTCGAAGGACTACGCTGTTTAGGGCCTCAAAATGGCTCCACAAGTTCGGGACTTGAAAACTGATAAAAATAATAAATAATAAAATTGATGAAACTAACTAGGTGAAATAGGCGGGTGGCCACCAATATCCACCTAGATCACAAAAGGACTGGTCAAGTTAGCATGGCAACCCACCTCATGTTTATTCTCACAAAACCCTAAGCAGCCTACCTTTTCAAATGATGTTTTGATGAATGGTGAAGCATTAATCTCTTGCATATGAGTTGGATTGGGAAAACAGGGGGGAAAACCAACTAGTTTAGGGAAGGGAATGGAGGGGATAGGGATTAGGGAAAATTTTAGGAAAAATCCATGGGGTAGGGATAAATGCTAGGGACACTTCAGAAGTGTAATTTCTTGAAATGGATGAAGGAAAGAGGCAAAAAAAACAAAAACATAGTGCAAACCCAAAAATGTAGCAAAATCGTAGTGTGGGCTAGGGTTTTTGGGGAAAAATGATGAAATGAAGGAGATTAGTGTGGGAAATGATTGGGGTAGGTTTATCAAGTGTGTACAAGGGTATTAGGGTGAAAAAAATAGGTATTTTATCACTGAACTACAGCAAAAACCAAGAAAACCAAAGCACAGTGAAAAACCCTAGGAGAGGGATTTCATCATTTTCTGAAGGAAATAATTATATGCAAGTTGATGAGAGGTTGTACTTATTTGATAAAGAGTCCTTGAAGCTTGTATAATGAAAAATGAACCTATTTTTTATCAACTTTGGCCTCCAAACCCAAAAATGCAGTGTGCTCCCAGAAACGCAACGAGCTAGGGCAGAAGCGCAACGTTCTTGATGGCAAGGGTTTGGTGATGGAAAATTGCAAGCTCTGATTGCTAAGATGAAGCACAATGGTGAATAATTTCTCTTGAAGGATGGAATAAAGCTTTTAAATGCTTGGATGGTCCTTTTATTGCTTGAAATTCATTTTTTTTTTTGGTGATGGTGTGACATCACATGTCCTTTTGAGAAATGACATAATGAAGTAGTGTACTACAGTTTTTATTACTCTGTACCTTTGAAAAAAAAATTGAAAACTTTTCCCTAATTACTAACTCCCATGATGGTTACTATGGTGATGACATGAGCTAATGATGACACCAAATGCATATTTTAAACCATGATTTGGAACTTTAAACCCTTAAAGTATGCATGTTATGATTTGATGACCAAAATGATGACTATGATACTCGTTTGATGACCTCTCACAGGGAATGATGACATGACCATGATGACATTTTATGACCTTGAAAATGGAGGAAGTAGTGATAATACCTAGACACTGACCAATGAACATTTGACAACCAAGAAATGTAAAATTTTATTTGAACCTATAATAGTTTGACCTAAGACCCTATCAAACACATGGAAAGAGTGTATTTGATCACTGGTGACTCATAGACACTAGTAGGTGTCTCACTAGTATGGTGGGAAGCCAAGACACAAGAAAACATGAAAAACCATGGTAAGATTTCAATCTCTTGGTCTACTTTTATTGCTGCAATTAAAAGACAATTTCACCCTCTAGATTATACACAGAAAGCTATTATGGACTCGTAGAATTTTAGACAACTAAAGGGACAAAGTGTTCAAAATTATACTCAAGAGTTTAGGAGAAGAGCACTAGTTTTGGGTGTCAATTTATCTTCTCAAGACACTTTGTTAAATTATATTGAGGGTTTTCACAACTATATTAGACATACTATTCTCATGTTCAATCCCACAAACTTAGATGAGGTTTGTTTTCAAGCCACGCATCTAGAAGCAAGAGGGAAACATAGTGCCGATGAGAAAAATGATAGTTCCCTTGAGTATAAAGGAAAAGGAAAGGGTGAGTTCAAGGGAAAAGGAAAGAAAAATAGTTCTATTAAATTAGAGAAATAGAAACTCACATGCAAACATTGTTTTAAAAATGTCCATGATGAATACCATTGTTGGCAACTCCATCCAGAGTTGAAGCCCAACAAACTTAAAACCAAAAAGAAGGAGAAAAGAACTGAAATCATTGAACATTCAATGACTTACGTTCATATTCAGGAGTTGAAGCCAAGATTATAGGAATGGGTTTGAAAGGTAAGAGCATAGAAAGCACTAGTTCTTCAAGTTGCTCTAATGTAACTCTAGATGATGATACAAGGATTGAACTCTTTCATATTAAAGTTGTTTCAAAGCATTAAAAAATAGACACACTATTTGATAGTTGTTCTCAAGCCAATTTGATATCTGAAGACTTAGTTAAGAGGTTAAATATAGAAACTGTTGCACATCCAAGACCTTATCCTTATCTTGCAGGTAACAAGGAAGTGCATCCTAAGGTTTTCAACCAATTCAAACTTTCTTAACGAAGTTGAACTTGATGTAGTTTTGCTTAATATTTCAGGTATTGTTTTGGGAAGTCCTTATCTTTATGATAGGAGGGTGGTATTTCATCACCATGAGAATAAGTACCACTTTTTCAAGAATGGAATTGAGTGCATAGTTAGAGCGCATAAGAATAAGATGATTTTGTCACTTATGCATGCAGGGCAAATGAAGAGAATAGTGAATGCAAGTCTAAATTTTGCTTTATTAATGTTCAAACATAATGATGTTTTGAATGATACCTTTCAAGAAGATGCGTCAAATGAACAAGATGATTTCATTGAAGTTGCTAATTCTTTTAATAAGATGTTTAGGGCTCTGACATGTTTCGTTTGAAAATAGATAAACAAGATGTGAAAGATTTGCAGCAGTCCACATCATTGTTGAACAGTCATGGGAAAAAGATGTTGGCGTTGAATGGTGAAAAAATAAAATAAAAAGTGCCAAAGCAAGATGAAAAAGAAGGCATAGGTTCCACAAGTACTTCTTTTGGGTTTCAAAATTTTACATGGCAATGGCAAAACGACTTGGTCAAAATTTGACGCAAGTAGAAGGCAAGACAAGCTAAAATTCGCCATGTCGACAATGTTCGAGGTGGGAAAGTTTTCAAGTTATCCAAGTTTCCTTTGATTGACGACCAAGGAAGTAACGTGTTTTTTTCTTCAAGGATAGTTTTTTGTTCTAAAAATTCTAGGAAATTGCAGCATTGTGGTATCTACAATAGCAAGACAGGGTCTCCAGAATCAAAGAAAAATATCAGTTTTTATGAAAAGATCAAATTGTTGAATTCAGGAAAACTCCACTGGATTGAGACTAGAAGGGTAAGGAGGTTATACCCTTAGCCACATGTTTAGTAAGGAAAGACATTTTGGGGTCCAAAATCTTCCATTGGGGAGGATTGATCAAGTGCTCAAAATTATGCTCAAAAATGAAAGTTTTCGAAATGGTGTGGAACTTCAATGACCACGTAGATCTCATCCTTTTGAATTTGGTGCAACTCGTTTCGTAGAAAAATGATGCCGTATGCTCCCAGAAATGTTTTCTTTCCACTTTATCAAACATGCATTTTTTTTTTAAATCTAGGACAACCCAATCAGCAGTCTGTACTACTGACTGGGCATGCCTACGTGGCAGGGTGACTGTGCATATGACTATTTTCCTCTGGCGATTATGTAGTGCTAAGTGGCACATTTTCATTTGTTTGAATTGGTGTGATTTGATTGGTTTTGGGTGGCCAACCACACACTGCCATGTGGCAGCCCGAGGGCCACCAAAGTTATGGTAAGGGTAAAACCACACCCCGTGGGTGTCAAACACAATACCTAATGGCCAACAACGAACCGCATTATCGTTTCACCATGATTTTGTTACTTAACCTATAGTGGTGGCGGATTATATTTGTTATGTAATTTTTTTGTGTTTGGCGGTGGGGGTCGGGGTCTAGCCCCAGCCCTGGTCACTGCCTAGGAACGGTACCATGGGCGGGAGGCTAGCCGTGTGGGCCCCCTGTCTCCCACTGACCATAAATGTAACGTTAAACTGATGACTCCATGTGACATTTGTCGAGACCGTCGCCTAGATCGTCGGCCTACTAGTTGCCCCGCTAACCGTGACATATCATGCAACGTTGTTGCAACATGTGACCACTGCAGATAACCGCCACGAGACCATTATTGTAATCATCGGGATGAGACGCCAAGCCGCCAACTCAACCGCCTTGCAATATGTCACATGTGACCACTGTAGTGGTAACTGTCAATGGTTAGGTAACCATCCGACATTTTTTATTTAAAAAATCAATTAATTTAATCCGACGAATTATGGTTTTTAATTTAGGTTTAAGGAATCATTATACATTTAAGTGATTCGACAAATGCACTTGGAATTTGGTCAATTTGGTGCTCGGTTAGTGAATTTTGGGGAAAAAATTTAGGATGGCACCGGATTTGGTGGAGTTTGTGGTGCGGTTCATGCCAAAACTGGGTGAAGCCATAACTAATTCATTTTTTGACCAAATTTGATGTAGAAAGAGGCTACACAGGCATTTTTGGGCATTTTAGAGCCATTGAAATATGTTTCATATATTTATGAGTTCCATTTTAAACATATGTAATCACACTTTTGAGAATAATAGAAGAGGGTCAAGCCAATAGAAGCTGGACCAAGGAGATGTAGCCCAAGCGGGGTGAAATCCTTCATCATGTGTTGTTGTGTTACTATTTATGGTGATGTTCATGTCCATTTTGTTCAGTTTTTTGTTTCGTTAATTTGCTCAGTAAATTCGCATAAAAACACATGGTTAACTTGCAATTTACCTCATAATACTCCAGCACTTTGTTTATATTCTAAGTTGGAATTTAGCATAGCGAACACTAATTTTCCCATTGAGGTCATATCGGCACTATATGTGCGGCATATAATGTGTAATTATTTTGTTGATATGATGTAATGGAGTGAATGTCATGAAATCAAAGCCTAAACTAATTCCATAGATGGAAGTGTTTCTTTGAAAAGAAATTAATCCTAGGCAATAACAACAATTTGTAATTGAAATCCTAAGAGTATGAATTCAAATAAATAGGCCTAATCTACTTTGTAAAAATGCATGTCATAAGTGGTGTTTATTCTTCCTCAATCATGGATCTAGATCCTAGGGGTCATGATTCAAGCCTAAGAGACAAAAACCAAGCTTTGGGAGCAAATTTGGTCGAGTTTACACGTGCTACAAGAAGTTTTGTTTTTGCTACAGGAAGTCATGTTTAGGAGATAACTCACCGAATGACTAAGTAAATCAAATGAAAATGGGATGGGACAATTTTTTTATTAATCAGGATGTCTTATGTCTTTATTCCAAGTGGAATTACTCCAAAATACCCTTGTTCACACGTGCTAAAAAATAACAGAAAATTACTACTCTAAAAATTGGAAATTCAAGAACTAGTGAGCTAGTTAACCTATCAAATGCCTAACCTAATAAAGTGAAAATACAATGGGGTTAATTTTTTTATTTTATTGACTATTTTTATGACCTAATAAAATTGTAATAAACTTAAACTAAGTTCATTAACCCATTCTAAAAAATAGCAGAAAATTACTACTATTTCTCTACAAGGCATTTCCAGAAATCCTATATTCGTGAACTAGTAACCAAATCCAAGTACCTCAATGAAGAAGATTACCTTCCAAAGTTATTCCAAGGATTAATAATTCTTGTGAATTTGTAAATAACCTGAAAAATAAGTCACTTCAATCATTTAACTCAATCCTGCAGCAAGAAAATCATCAATACTAATACAAAAATAGGGAAAACAAGAATAAGATATGCATGTGAATAAGAAGTGAAAATAATATATATAAATTGTGCAAGAGGTCTCTGAGGCTCCTGGGATGGCCAAGCCCAAGGAGACTCAAATTCCTATGGAAGAAACCAAGCCTTAGAAGCTAAAAAAGGCACTAATATTCATTATTCGAATCAATCCAAGTACATCCCTACAAGAAATGAAAATGGAGCTGCTAAACAACAAGTTTTCTCCAGAAGAAGACTAAAACAAATACATGCCTCTAGAGGCCAATTCGAATTGGTACTTGTAAAAATTGATGGGGAAGAATTCCCCTTGAAAGGAGGAATATTTCCCCTCCAAAATCCCTCAAATATTGGATCTGGTTCCCAACATTAGGAGTTTGCATTAAATGACAGGGAACACATTCCTAGATTTTCTCAATCATTGGAGTTCTAGAATATCTCAATAATTTCATGATATTTTATTCATTTATTCTCCAATATTGATCCTCCTGTATTATGGATCAAGTCCCTAAATTATATCCTTCTCCAAATCTTTATAATCTATCCAACATTCTCACAATATTCTTCAAAAATAAATAATATTAGGCACAAATATGCAATAGTCTCTAAACCTTCCTAAGAACATATTAAATATTAAAAAACATTATTAAGTGTAGAAGGATAGATTTAATATAGCCTTTATGTGCCTAAGAAAGGTTATATGGGCCTTAATTTATGTCTAGTTTAGAGGCCCATCAGCGATCATTCTACAACTTCCCTTGGGCTTGTATAAATTGCAGGGATCGGTGATATGTGTGGATGATTTCCTCCTTCCCCGGAATGTAATGTTCCATTGTTGGCAAGCCTACATGATAGAATACATATCCCTACCATAGGTGGGGTACTTCTGACTTGTCTGAAAGTCTCTCACTGTGATAGGCCATCGAATTCCCTTGTTGGGTGAGAACTCCACCAATAGCATAGTGAAATGTGTATGTCCCAATTTCAAATGATTGTTGCAGGTCTAGAAATGTGAGTACTTGTGCAAATAAGATGTGGTGCTTCAGCTCAACGAATGCCTTGTGTTGGGACTTGGACCAAAGAAAACTTTTCTTCCGCTCTATCCTTGGTAACTTGACTCAAAGGCCAAGTGATATGAGAGAATCCTAACATGAACCTCCGATAAAAATTGGCAAGGCCCAAAAAGTTTCACAATTCTATCAGAGTGGTCTCAACTGACTAATATAAAATTACCTATATCTTAGTTGTATCCACATGCACGCCTTGCGCATTAATGATGTAACCCAAATATTGGACCTGGCTCGTTCCAAAGGTGCATTTCTTCAAGTTGGCACATAGTTTTTATTTTCATAGGGTTTGAATGACCTGTCGAATGTGTTACAAGTGCTCTTCCCAACTCTTCTTGAAGATGAGGATCTTTTCCAAATATACAGCCACGAACAATTTGGTAAAGGTTCGCAAGATGTCATCCATCAGCCTCATAAAATTTGTAGGGGATTTTGTCAACTCGAAAGGCATGACCAACCACTCAAAAAGGCCATCCTTGGGTTTGAAGGCGGTCTTCCATACATCTGTGGGGTATATTGGAACTTGATGATAACCATACTTTAAATCAATTTTTCTAAAGTATATAAACCCTTTGAGTTAGTCAATAAGGTCATCAATCCATGGGATTGGAGGCCTGTTTCTGACAATGATTTTATTTAGTGCATGATAATCAATGCAGAGTCTCAAGGTCCCATCCTTTTTTTGTACAAGTACAATCGAGCTCCCTCAAGGTGAGGAACTTGGTCGAATGTACCCCTTTTGTAGAAACTCTTGGATCTATCGCTTGATTTCTTCATTTTCTAGAATAGAGTGGTGGTATATCGACCCATTGGGTAGATGTGCTCCAGGAGTCAGATCGATCAAATGCTTGACCTGATAGTGCGAAGGTACCCCTGTGGGTGAGGAGAACATGTCCATGTATTCTTCCACGACCTTATCCACCTTCTTTTGTTGCATGGTGGAACCCTTCACGGGGTCATGGATGTGGCCATGATCTTCCCCTTACTTTGATAAAGAATAAAAAAGAAAACAAATATCTCAGTCTAGCAGATGATCTTACTACATTTCTTAGCGGAGATCAAAGAGATGGTGGTAGGCGGGGCTACCTCTGGTATTTTGTATAACTTACTACCCAAAGTAATAATAACAATTCGAGGCCTCGACTCATACACAACATGACGCTTCCAAAAGTATGGTTGACCTAATAATACATCAAAATCTTCAAGAGGATTAATATCACATAGCACCTCATCCATGAAGGGCTTGATGTTACAAGGAAGGTAGCACTGTTGGATGACGCAAAGATATTGTCCTTGGTGAAGCCACCTGATGGTGTATGGTTATGGGTGAAGTGTAGTTGATAGGCCCAACCTCTTCACGACCTCTACTAAAATGAGGTTAGTTTGTCTCCTGTTGTCGATAATTATCTACAACGAAGACCCCTTCACCCACGTTTGCGAGTGGAAGAGACGCTCCCCTTCCCGTGTATCTTGGGGCTGAATCTTCTAGATCTTGGTGGTGGAAATGGTTGTGTTGGGTCTTACATCAATAATTTTCTTCCCTTTGGCATTCCCCTTTCCGGGTTTCAACTCAAAGTCTGAACATGCATCTGACTCTGAAGCCTTTAGCTCAGCCACCAGTCATTGCTTGTCTCAACACTCACTTGTGTTGTTATTGGGGCTCTTATGCAACTCACACACTTTCCTGTGTCCTTTGTGTTTGTGGTGTTGTTCTTTTCTTATGGCTTCAATGGGTTATCCTTGGTCATCCTGCCTTGGCTTTGTCCTTTTTTTCTATTTGGGGGTGCTCTTTCCCTTCTGATTATTTGTAGATCTGAAACTCACACTTCTTTTGTTTAAATTTTTGTTCAATCTTGGCAGCATGTAGGTATGTTGTACCAAGCGAGGAGATGTCCACGAATTCCATTTTTCTTGAATTTATTTGTGAAAATAGGCGCAATACTTGAGCACCATATTTCTCTTAGAGTATTTGATACCCAAATATTTTCATAGAGTATGAAAAATATTTTTGAGCTCATCCACATCTTAATCCCTTTGTTGTCATAGCATGGTCCATTGTACGTACTTGTCCTCATATCTCCCCACAGGGTATATTGTTCCTTGATAGCGTCTCAGAAAGAGTTCCAAGAAGAGGTGACTGTAAATAGAGAGGGTTCCTCGACCTTTTTCTCATAGTAAGTTTCCCACCATTTCTTGAGATGGGGAGTAGTCTTAAGCAATGAAAAAGTAATCTTCTTATTGGAGAAACTATGATCCAAAAAGTAACCTTTCAAAAAATTACCCCATTTATCTACAAAATTTGCATCTATTTGACCTTCGAATATATGGATATCGAAGTTTAATTGTACCTTAAAGGGGGTGGTGCCTCCGAAGTGACTGTTGGATGAAAATGTGTCGTCGATGAGCATCTGCCAAAGGATCTGGGAATAATTGTCCATCATTGTGATCCTTTGTCACTCAAGGGATTCTCCGAGCAATATTTCGAAAGGAACTCCAGCTCCATCATTTTTCTTCTCTTCCTCCACGAGAGGTCGTCGAGGTCGGTGATGTCAGTATTGCAAAGGTTCAACCAATTTAAGCCCTAACTCGTTATACCCTGACCTCGTTGGGGACATGGATAGAAAAATAGATAAAGAGAAGAATGCTCTGATACCACTGATCCATATTTATGAATGACCCGAACTTATGCAGGAATACAATAGAATTCAAATATCAACATAAACATAAACATAAAGATGCAGCAAAAATAAAACTTCATTTCATTAATATCAGAGAACTAAAATATGCTTACATACAGACTGGAAATAAACTAGCTTGGGCGATGGTAGCTTATCTCTGAGAAGGGATGTGGCAACTACATGCCTTTGAACTTTGTTACAATGAGGCTTTGGGGCCTTTTTACTATTGAACAACAAGAGAAAACCCTAACCCCGGGAGATGGAACACCAAGCATTTGTGGGCCCTGTTGGGGTTAGTTGGACAACCAACTTCGCGGGGTCATAACTTGGTCATATTATCTCTCTTTGACGCGTACAATACCACGTTGGAAATGTATCTCTAAGTAATATAGGATTTTCCGCATGTCCCTTCCTATGGATTAGGCCTACTGCAGTAATCCGAATGGAAAATGGCATCTACCCATGGTATTCAACTACCCATGTTATCCATCCACCCATGGTATTGTAAATGTCATCAACCCATGGTATTCATCCACCCATTGTATTTATTTTCCCATGGTATTGTAAATGACATCTATCCATGATATTCATCCACCCATGGTATGTATCCACACATGGTATTCATCCACACATGGAATTTACCCATGGTATTGTAAGTGGTATCTACCCATGGTATTGACCCATGGTATTGTAAGTGGTATCATATTCAAGTTACGCCTCCATGGGAATGAGAGTTTGAAACATATTTCAGTTTCAATGTTTTGCAGCAATCTTCAGCAAACTCCATGAATTTTTTTGGGCGACGAGTTTTCACATCAGATCTGAAAATTTTAGTGAAAAATTTACAAAAAAAAAGACCAGATCTGATTCCTTGCGAAAAAATACTCAAATTCAAAAAAAAAAAATCGGCCGAATTGGAGTTCGGATGAGGGAGATATTGTTGATTCAAAATCAGCGATGTTGAAGCAATTTTTCTGATGACAATTCATGGACGGCAGCTCTCCTGTCATTTCTTGCAGTTTTAAGTGGGAAATTTCAGATAAATGGTTACAGATCTGTGCTCCTCTTGAAAAATCACCTGATTTCAAAAAAAAATTTGTCGAATCGGAGTCCGGACGAGGGAGTTATCACTGATTTAAAATCAGCTATTGTTTTCAGAAATTTTGTGACGACGGGACAGTTCCAGCACAAATATGAGATTCTAGAGTCTTCATATAGCGATTTCAAACAAATTGGAAGATGCAGAATGATCATTCCATTTCCAAAAATAGGCTATAATAAATATTATGAGTATATTGACCGAGTTATGCTCATTTTAAATTTGGAGCAGCATTCGGAGCGGGTTCCCTTTGGAGACGTGCCCTCCCACCCTGCTTTAGTAGGCAATTGCTTCACCTTCATCAGTTTCAGCATAGCAGCATTCAGATTGGGTTATTTGGAGACGTTCCCTCCTACCCCAAGCTATGTAGGCACCTGCTACTTCATCAACAATCAGCATCACGGTTATGGGTCAACCGCACAAAATCATTCTCATCGAAGTCCATTTGCTAGGCCACACACTGTTAATAACACAGTTGGTCACAAGCATTACAGGGTATCTCTATCATCAGATCTTCGTTTTTCATGGTTTTGGTTCATCCACAAACCCACACTTCATCGAAGTCCATTTGTTAGGCCGCACACTATCAATATCACAGTTGGTCACAAGCATTACAGGGTATCTCTATCCTCAGATCTTTGTTCATCACGGTTATGGGTTAACTACACAAAAATATTCTCTTCAGTGGCTCTTCATATTCAACAAAGGCTTCTCAGGAGGGAACTTCACACAATGGGGACAACTGCTTCTTAAGGAGGGAGGAATGATCCAAATGGAAAATGGCATCCACCCATGGTATTCATCTACCCATGTTATCCATCCACCCATGGAATTTACCCATGGTATTGTAAATGTCATCGACCCATGGTATTCATCCACCCATTGTATTTATTCGCCCATGGTATTGTAAGTGACATCTATCCATGATATTCATCCACCCATGGTATGTATCCACACATGGTATTCATCCACGCATGGAATTTACCCATGGTATTGTAAGTGGTATCTACCCATGGTATCCACCTATGCTATCTACATATGGTATTGTAACTCAAAAAAGGCTATAAATAACAAGCCTTAGTTTGTAAAAGGACATATTTTCCACCATAATGTAGCTTCTACAGTTATTCTTTATTTTAATAAAACAAGTTTCTTTGTGGTTTTATTTGCTTTGTGTTCTCTCTTTTTTTCTGGCATTCTAATTTTGCAAATCTTGTCAGATCCATTTAAACTTTTTAGATCTTGGGGGCCTCCCCCCAAGATCTAGATCATACAGACCTCAAAAAAACATCGTTTAGGGGGTCAAAACTGCTCCAGAAGTTTAGGACCCGAAAAACTACTAAAAATAGTAAATGCTGCTATAAACAAGAAAATTGATGAAACTGAATGAAACCAACTAGAGGTCTAGGTGGAATAGGCGGGTGGCCACCAATATCCACCTAGATCAATCCTCCCTCCTTATGAATCAGTGGTCACCATTTCATGTAGAGCCTCCATGAGGTGAGGAAAATTTTGTTGAACCTGGTCCTTGGTGAACCACTTGCCCTGGTGAAGGAGTTGGCCCGCTTTGACAACTCTATATAGTTGGATCCTCTCTTGGAGAGTGTTCTTGATCTGTGTTTCCATGATCCAATCAGTTGTGGCATGTTCCATGCAGTCTAGGTTTAAGTCTCTTGGTGTGAGTGGTTCTGCAATGTCGAATGTGTCCAGTAAAGATGGAAAGTATGGCCAAAGGCTGTCACATTGAACACTCAGTGCATACCAAGGGATGGTGGAATGTTGAGCTTGAAGGCATTGTCCCCTATAACCTTGGTGATAGTGTACGACCCATATCGGAGCGAGTTAAGCTTGTGGTGGGGTCTAGCGAGGCGCTCCTTTTGCAAATGTAGCCAAACTTTGTCGCCCACTTGGAACTTGTGTGGCAGCTGATGTTGATCATGTTGTTGCTTGTACTTAGCATTGGCTCTTTCTAATATTTTATGGACCAATTGGCGTACGTGTTGAATGTTCTCAATAATTTTTTTCTCCTTGTCAGTTTCAGATTGGACATGAGCCGAATCTCCCTGAGTAGCTCCAAATGGTATGGCTACATCAATGGGACATAATGGCTGAAATCTCAACCCCACCTGAAAGCGGTAGTGGCCAGTTGAGCTATGGAGAGCTTGGTTGTAGTTGTTTTGAACATAGGTGAGGATTTCATCCCATGTGCGTGGATGCTTCTATTTGTACATGTGAAAAATGTGTATGATCATCCTATTGACAACCTTTGTTTGGACATAATTTTCGGGGTAGAAAGTCATGGACTTAGTGAGCTTGGTATTCAGCATCGACAAGAGATTTACCAAAATTTACTTAGGAACCTATTGTCCCGATATGAGATAATGGACTATAGGATCCCAAAGTGCACCCACACTCATTCAAAGAAGAGTTTAGTAGTGGCTTATGTTGTGATACTCTTCTTGCAAACCGCCAGAATGGCCATCTTAGAGAATTTGTCGACGACCACAAAAATGCCGTTGTTTACGTGCTACGTAGAAAGAAGGCTCGACATGTGATCCATGGATATGGATTCCCACAGTCGACTCAGGGTAGGAAATGGAGTATATAGGCCTCGTTTCTTGTTGGTTGATTTGTAAATGGCGCAGGCAGTGCAAGATCTGATGTACTTCAAAACATCCTATCGAAGGTTCAGCTAATAGAAATATTTTTGTAATACTGCCACTATTTTCTCGACCCCAAAATGTCTAATGACCCGCCTATAGTGCGCTTCCCAAATCATCTTGGCACGCTCGCTTGAAGGAACACAAAGGTGTCCCAAGTCGCATAACAATACATCCTAGAGGTGAAAATTTGGAACTTGTTTTTCGTCCAAGAGCATCTGGTATGTGCTTCCGAATTCTGGATCGCTCTTGTAAAGATGCAGCCACCTTGAAGTCTCATGCCCACAAGAGTCGAGCACAGTGGTCAATTCCACGATCGGCGGTCATCTAAGGAAGTCTACAACATTATTGTCACATCCCTTCTTATACTTAATGTTCAAATGAAACTATTGCAGGTATGTGGACCACTTTTGATGGTGATCGTTCTGCAACTTCCCTTGTGTTTGTATGAACTGCAGGGGTCCGATTCTTTGATGATGACCGTTTCCTTCCCAAAAATTTAATGCTTCCATTGTCGAAAATACTACACAATGGAATACATCTCTTTCTCATATGTGGGATACTTTCAAACTGTGTCTGAGAATGTCTCACTTTGATATGCCACTAGATGTCCCTGCGAGTAAGAACTGCACCAATAGCATAGTCAGAGGCATCTATCTCAATCTCAAATGGTTGTTGCAGGTCTGGTAATGCGAGCACTGGTGCAGAGTAGAGTCGATGTTTCAACTCATCGGATGAATTTTTTGGGATTTAGACCAAAAGATATTTCTTTCGCTCCTCCCTTGGTGACTTGACTCAAAGGCCAAGCGATATGAGAGAACCACAACACGAACCTACGATAGAAGTGGGAAAGACCCAGAATTTGTAGAGCTCTGTTAAAGTGGTTCAGGCTATCAAATCTTGAATGACTTGTATCTTGGTTGGGTCCACATGCACACCCCGCTCATCAATTATGTACCCTAGATATTTAACTTAGGTCATGCCAAAAGTGAATTTCTCCACATTGGCACACAAATTGTGTTGTCGCAATGTTTGGAGGACCTCTTGAATGTGGTGGAGGTTCTCTTCCCAACTCTGGCTGAAGGTCAGGATGTCATCCAAATACACCACCACGAATGAGTTGGTGACAGGTCGCAAGATGTCATCCATGAGCCTCATGAACATTGTGGGGGCATTCGTCAACCCGAAAGGCATGACCAGCGATTACAAAAATTCCCTCCTTGAATTTGAAGGCATTCCTCCACACATTGGAGGGTTTGATTGGTACCTGGTGATAACCAAACTTCAAGTCAATCTTGCTGAAAAAAAATTTCCCCTTGAGTTGGTCTAGAATGTCATCAATCCATGGGATCGAATACCTATTCTGGACAGTGATCTTGATCAACATCTAGTAGTCAATACAGAGTCTCCAAGTCTTGTCCCTCTTCTTCACCAATATGATTGGGCTCCCACAGGGCAATGAACATGGCCTGATCTGCCCTTTCTGTAACAACTCCTGAATCTGCCTCTTTATTTCATCATTCTCCAAAACAGAGCGTCGATAGATCAGTCCATTGGGTGGCGGCGTGCCCAGGGTTATATCGATGGAGTGCTTGACCTGACAGTGTAGAGGTACCCTCATGGGTGAGGTTAAGATGTCCATGTACTCCTGCACGACCTTGTCCATCTATTGTTGCCATGCAAGGGAGCCCTGTCAGGAGGTTGTGGCCACAATATTCTTCTGGCCCTGAGGGGGAATCATAAGAAAAACATATTTCTCGATCTGGGAAATGATCTTACTACATTTATTCGCAGTGATCAGAGATATGGTGGTAGGAGGTGCTACCTCCAGTATCTTGTATAACTTATTGCCCAAAGTAATAATAACATTGTGAGGCATAGATTCATTCACAACATGTCGCTTCCACAAATATGGTTGGCCTAATAATACATCACAAACTTCAAGAGGAGAAACATCACACAATACCTCATCTATGAAGGGCTTGATGTTGTAGGGGAGGCGACACTAATAGCTCACAAAAATATCTCGTCCTTGGTGAAGCCACCCTATGGTGTACGATTGCAAGTGTGTTGTGGTTGGTAGGCCTGCCTGCTTCACGACCTCTACAGAAATGTGGTTCTTTTGGATCCCACTGTCGACAATGAACTGCAGTGGCGAACCCTTCACCCACATATGTGAGTGGAAGAGGTGATCCCCCTCCTCTGGATCTTCGAGCTCATCCTTATGGATCTTGGTGGTGGCAATGGTGGCATTGGGCTCTGCCTCAATAATATGCTTCCTTTTTTCATTCCCCTTGTCAGGTTCTGAATTAGAGTCGAAACATGCATCTGATTTAGAAGCCTTCAGCTTGGCCACTAATGACTGCTTGGATCAACACTCACTCATCTTGTGAGTGGAGCTCTTATGGAACTCACACCACTTTCTCATGTCTTTCTTTGTCTTCGTGGTGTTGTTCTTTTCTTGCGTCTTCGACGGGTTGTCCTAGGGTGCCCTGCCTTGGTTTTGTTCTTTGTTTTGCAATTTGGGGGAACCTTTTCCTTGCTTCAAATTCATAGATCCAAAGTCTCACTTATTTTGTTTAAAATTATGCTCGATCTTGACAGCATATCGATAGGTGGCACCGAACAAGGAGATGTTCAAGAACTCCATTTCATCCTATATGTACTCATGCAAATAGTTGCAGTACTTAAGTACCAAATGCCGCTCGGAATCCTTCATACCCAGCTTTGTTTGAAGGGCATGAAAACCATTTGTGAATTATGGCACATCTTGTTCCCTTCCATGTCACAGCGTGGTCCACTTTATGTATTTATCTTCATAGCTATCGATAGGGTAATATTGTTCCTTGAGGATTCCAAGTGGGTGCGGATGAAAACAGTGAGGATTCCCCATTGTCCTTTTGCTAACAGTAGGTTTCCCACCAGTCCTTGACATGGGGGGCGGATTTCAGGAGTGAAAAAGTAATATTTTCCCAATAGGAAAAGTCATGAACTGAAAAATATCTTTCCAACAGATTTAACCGTTTATCTATGGCGTTTGCACCTATCTGGCCTTCAAATATGGGAATGTAAAAATGTACTTGTACCTTAAAAGGACTGGAGACTCCAGAGTTGCTATCGGATGAAGATGCGTCATTTGTGGGTAGTCGACGAAGGATCTGGGAAAAGTTATCCACCATCGCATTCCTTTGTTTCTCGAGGGTCTCCTTGAGAAATATTTTGAAAGGATCTCCTGCTCCCTCATCTTTCTTTTCTTCCTCCATGGGAGGTCATCGTGGTTTGCGAGGTTGATCTTGCAAAGTTTCAACCAGATCAAGCCCTAACTCCTTATACCCTGACCTCGTTGGGGACATGCAAAGAAAAATCGATAATTAAGAGCAAACCGCTCTCATACCACTGATCCGGACTTATGCAGGAACGCAATAGTATACAGATATAAATGTAAACACAAGGATGTAGCATAAATAAAAACTCATTTATTTAATATCAAAGAAATTAAGTATGCTTACATACAGACTGGAAATAAACTAGCTCGGGCGATGGTAGCTTACCTCTAAGAAGAGATGTGGCACCTACATGCCTATTAATTGTGTTACAATGAGGCTCCAGGGCCTTTTTATTATTGAAAAACAAGGGAAAACTCTAAACAACCAAAACCCTAATCCCAAGAGATGGAATGCCAAGAGTTTTTGGGACCCATTGGGGTTATTTGGGCAACCAACTTCCCAGGGGTCGTAACTTGGTCATATTATCATTGTTACCTCATTGGAAATATCTCTTCGACTACTACAAGATTTGGCGTATGACCCTGCCTATGTCTATGGGTTTGTTGCGCACCTCAAAAAAACTTTGTTTAGGGGGTCAAAACTGCTCCAGAATTTTAGGACCCGAAAAAACTGATAAAAATAGTAAATTTTGCTATAAACAAGGAAAATAATGAAACTGACTGGAGTTCTAGGTGGAGTAGGCGAGTGGCCACCAATATCCACATGGATCAATGAAGGACAAAAATAAATACATATATGAACAGAAACACAAAGATACAACGAAAACAAAACTTCAATTCATTAATAACAGAGTATTGAAAATTATTTACATGCATAATGGAAATAAACTAGCTTAAGCGATGGTAGCTTAACTCTGAGAAGAGATGTGGCGACTACATTCCTTCTTAATTGTGTTACAATGAGGCTCGAAGACCTATTTATTATTCAGAAAAAATGGAAAGCCCTAAACATCCAAAAACCTAACCCTAGGAGATGAAGCACCAAACGTCTGTGGTCCCTGTTGGGGTAAATGAGTACATGAACTTCCTGAGGTTGTAACTTTGGCATATGATCTCCGTTTGATGCGTACAATACCTCGTTACAAATATTTGTCCAAGGATTACAACTTTTGACTACAAAACCCCACTGCAAGCAAGGGGTTTTCCCATTTTTTTTTAAAAAACATCGTTTCGGGCCTCAAAATACCTCCAAAAGTTCAAGACCCCAAAAACTGCCAAAATAGTAAATTTTGCTATAATTAAGGAAACTGAAAGAAACAATGTTGGGGTCCAGGTGGAATAGGACGGTGGCCACCAATATCCACCTGGATCACTAACACAACCAACTGAAATTCCACAACAAGACTATTTTTCACAACGGAATAAACATAACAGTAAATCAACTAGTGCATAATAAACAAATTTTATTATTTTACCTAGCTTTGTTATATTAAAAAACTTCAATACAATTATCTAGGGCTCTTGTACTATGAGACCCTGATACAATCACTGATAAGGGAACACAACTAGGGTTTGGTGTTGGTATTTTGACAACCAATCTACCCGAAACAAAGTACAACTAAATTACTTGTTGATGTAGCCAGTTCCTTGGCTCCTTTTAGTCTACGTACCCTGAACACAATTGTTGGTCCTTAAACTCCCAATTTGTAGCTCCACCAAGCTACCTCTATCGATGATCACAAGTCCTTTAGTTCACTAAACACGACTCCCAACAAAGTTTCCATCGGGCTGCTCCTTAGTCTTTCAAGTCATCAACACATAGGGTCTCCAATTTAGTTTTTCAAAACTATGTTTGTGAACAACTCTTTATCTGCCCACTTCTACCTTCCTCTATTTTTATATGATGACAATTCTAGGTCACATAGGTTTCCCTTCTTCTCACTAAATATATCCTTCTCCAACAGTGAACTAGGGCTAATATGGCGAGTCCATTTGGCTACCCTTTGCTCCTTTAAAGATAAACCCTTGACCTCCAACAATTCTGCCCTAATAGCAGTCTAGTATTTCTTCACCAATCCTGCACTTTAGGGCTCTCTTGACACCTACTATCATCCCTCCAAACTGCTCCTTAATATGTCAACTCAGATCCATCCAAACTGGACAATCACCTAGCAACAACATCAAAATATGGAACATACATACCTTGAGAAAGGATGTCACATATGCCATTATACTTGGCTCTGAGCATGCACTAGGTCTGAGGTATTTCAGCCTTGGTTAGGGCACCAAACCATCCCTATTTCTAGGCCTCAATACCTCTGCAAAATTTGTGTTGAACCTTCTTAACTAGCTTGCCTTTCCTTCCTTATTTCTCAGCCTTCTCCCGACGGTTTTCCTGCTTTTTTGTTCCTCCGAAAACAAACTTTAGGCCTCCAAAAAAATCTACTTTAGGGCTCGACTCTCCCTGCAATTAAATTAGCAAGTCTCGACCCCTGGTCCAAGAAGAATTTAGCCCAATCTTATGCCCAAATTTTCTCTTTTCCTACTCGACCCTGCTCCTCTATCAAACTCGACTTAGAAAGTTTCAAAATGAACCAAAATAATCCCCTTCTCACCTTCACTAAGCTCCTTCGATTTGCATCCAGTTCATATGTATTCTCCAATTATGTGTGCTCTTGTGATGTCCCTAAATTGAATGATAATGTCCCGTATTTATATGATCTCATGGGTGTAATGACTAGCCCTTAAAGGGCATCTCTAAAATTATAGTCAACTTGTTATTTGATCCAGGTGGATATTGGTGGCCACCCACCTATTCCGTTTAGACCCGCACCATCAGTTCTTTTATTTTTTCACTTACAACACAACTTACTATTTTTAGTAGGTTTTCGGGTCCTGAACTTCCGGAGCCGTTTGGAGGCCCTAATGATCCAGATGGATATTGGTGGTCACCCACCTATTCCATTTGAACCCCCACCATTGGTTCTTTCAGTTTTTCAGTTTCGGAAAAACTTACTATTTTTAGCAGTTTTTCGAGTCCTGAACTTCCGGAGCCGTTTTGAGGCCCTAAACGACGTTTTTGGGGAAAAATGGGAGAAAAATGGTTCTTGGACCAACTTTTATCACATCAAAAGTTGTATTCATCGGATAGATCTTTCTAACGAGGTATGGTGAGCATCAAACAGAGATCATAGGCCAAAGTGACATCCCCAGGAAGTTGAAACACCAATTTACCCAAACGGAGCCCACAGTTTTGGTGCTTCATCTCCTAGGGCTATGTTTTTGGATGTTTAGGGTTTTCTATTGTTTCTCAACAATAAATAGGCCTTCGAGCCTCATTGTAACACAATTCAGAGGCCTATAGCCACCACATCTCTTCTTAGAGATAAGCTACCAACGCCCTAGGTAGTTTATTTCCAGTATGTCTGTAAGCATATTTCTGTTATTTGATATTAATGAAATGAAGTATTATTTCCACTGCATCTCTGCGTTTATGTCTATTTTTGTATTTTATTGTTCTCTTGCATAAATACGAATCATTATTTCTGTTACTTTAGCCCACACATGCACATAGATAATTATTTTTTCCCATTCGATCCCTTCTTCCATGGATGGCTTAGGATCCCTAGGATCCTTTTAGGGTTATCCACTTTCCACCATGGTCTAAACATAAAAATTCATCTTGGTTTTGTGCCCACTCCTTCGGGTGCAAAACCCATCTCTTGGGTACTTAGCCCACAAATGAGCTTTATGGTGAAAATTCCTCCATAACCCTATGCCCTAGGGTTTGGAGTACCTCCCAAGATACCAATCTCAACACTCGATATCTTGTACCCAAACTAGTATATAAATTTCCCTTCAAACAAAGCTCAACCTCCAACAAAACTACATCCAACAAAGCTTGGTCACCTCTTCAACAAGACTCGACCTCCTCAACAATAGGACACAACATCCTCAACAGAATTCAATCTTTAGTAGGGCTAAAGTTGGCCTCTAGAGAAGTGAATTCTACCTCAAATAACATGAATTGGCTTCAAAATGCCTTAATAGAACAAAATTCGGCTTTAATTAGCCTATAAAATAGAGTGAAACTCTTCCCAAAAATTTTACGAAAAACCATCCCACAACTCAAGTAAGACAATGAAATCTTCTTCAAGTTGGATTTTCTTTTTTTCTCACTGGTTCACGAGGTATGAACCTCAATTGTGTTCTTACTCCTTCCTAAAACATAACCAAAGTGGCTTGTGCAAATTGCTAGAGTTCACCTCCTCAATGCATATTTATAGTGTGTTTAGGCATCTAGGACCGAGTCGACTTGTATTTTGGATGGGATGACATGTCTTATAGTATATATATATATATATATATATATATATATATATATATGTTAGAAAGGTCTCGAAATATGTTATTTGACTATGTGAATTTCTCTTTCATTTGGACGACCTTTGACGTCAATAATAACTATTTTCAACAAAATGCACTAGCCATGTGATTGAAATAAATAAATTTTATTATTATGGCATAATTATATGAAGTAATAATAGCGATAATTTGATAATTAGTAATATAGACAAATATTTTAAAATGAATTCAATAAAAGAATCTAGCAATGACTAACTTAAATTTCAGTCAAACTATTTAAAAGTTATTTTGTGTGATTATCTCATACAATTTAATAACAAAGTAAAGGATTCCCAAAAAATAAGGGATCATTTATTTTCGAAGTTTTAAAAAATATTTTAAGATTAGAGAGCTAGACAAAAAATAATGTTGTTCATTAAGTAATATATCTAAAACAAGAGCTAACAAACTATCAAGGCTATAATAAAAAATTACAAGAAGAAAGAAAAGATCTTGAGAATAGATTTGACAAGAGTATATCAAATAAAGATGGTAATTCTCACCTAAGAATGATAATTAGAACATATTTGTGAAAATCAAGAAGTTAATGGATGGGAAGCAATTCCATCATATATTACAAGAGAGGAATATGATTTTATTAGAAAAATATGATGAAATTTATCAGCAAAGAAATCTAATTAATGCTTATTTGCACAAATTGAAAGTTAAAAGAACAAGAAAACAAAACCAAAATAGTTTTTTTTTTTTTTGTAAGTTTGGTAAGACTACATCTTTTACATCTTTATCAACTCTTTTACATCTTCATCAACATGTCTAGATACATCACCCCCATCAGGGAAGGGAATTGAACTTGTCATGAGTGCCATAACGGCCCGCCTCATCACCATTTAACCAAGACCCCACGAACACAAAACCAGAATAGTTAGAACAACTTGTCCATAAATAAAATTGATTGACAAAAAAAACAATAATGGATCCAATCTTATTAGGAAAGTTCCTCAAAATAAAGTTCGAACCACGGATAAGGGAACTATTACAAATGTGATCAAATTTGAAAAAATGTGTCAAGATTTATATATAGTTAACAAGGCATCAATCATTAAAGTGGCACTTCCTGATTGAATCATAAGAAAATATCCATATATCACTACTTATGATCCTTGGATGTGTTTTGCTACTTACATCTTAACATACCAAAGACAAGAGTGTTTGACTTCTAAACAATATCTTTCATATACATAATATTTTTGTACATTTTTTGTCAGTTGAGTGGGTTTATCTTGGTTAGTCAAGAGAAATGATTGTTATCTTACCCATTGAAGTTCAATTCCCACAAATGACATGGCTTTAAGTGCTTTTGTAGTTTATCCTCATCAAATCTCATAACAAGATAATCTTGTCTTGTTTATGATTTAACTTATTTCATTACAAGTATTAAAAGTTAATTCATAATTCTAAATATTGGAAATACAAATTCAAATTATTCTGAAAAAATATACCATTTACTTTAATTAATCTTTAAATATATATATATATATATATATAGATATAGATATATATTAAAGTTCTACCCTTAAATAAAAGAGAACATCTTTTTTAATTTATAAATGGAAAACTATGTTGAATATATAATGAGATATTATCTTTATTGTTCCATTTATTTTCACTTTTAAAAATACCTACGAATTTATAATTATAATTATAATAATAATGTCCGACATTATTATAACAATCTATTATATTATATATTCAACACAAATTTCCATTTATATTTAAAAAATATTAATTAATTTAATAATCAATTTATTTCATTGTAATGATTAATTTCAAACAACTCAAATATAATTAATTTGTAAAAAAATTATATTTAAATTTACTTTCTACCCTTCCACAAAAAGGAACAAAGGAAGATCTTTATTGTTCCATTTATTTCCACTTTTAAAAGTAACTACGGACTTGTGAAGTTTTCTTTGAGAAAAACATAGCGATACGTTGATTGTCTAAATGAGATGCTTACATACAACTCTTGGTAAAGATCTTTTAAAGCGAATTTCGTATGCCTGCCATTCCAACAATGTCTTTGCGTTAAGCGAGATTCAAACACTTCCTTTTTAAAAAGTCCATCCTAAGAATTTATATGCCAAACCATGAAAAGATTAAGATATCAAACGAATTAATGTCAATATATAAGGGATCAAATTTAATGTCGTCTTTATAACTTCTTAAATTTTAGGTTCTTTCAATCCATTTACGGATACATTGATCTTTGATCCCCATATCAATATATGATAACAGTTTTACATACTTGTTATAATCAATATATATTTATTTTATTTCTAGAGATCAAATTCAGGTGCCCTTAAAAAGGATTTGCCTTCGACCTCCTAAAAATGAGATTGGCTCAAATAAAAAGTGAAATTATAATATTTGTGGAAAAAAAATTAATTATACTTGCATATATATATATATATATATATGGGGTTTATGGTTGTTAGAGATTATTGAGTTGTTACATTCACCAAATATTGTTCTACATCATATTGTTCTAGGTAGATCCACTCAAAAGGATTACTTCGATAACTTCTTGTCAACTCAAACATAGAGTATGACCCCAAAAGTGTTGAGAAACACTGAACTTGTGACCTCTCAATAACACAAATGCTTAACAATGAAGACTAGACCAATTGAGCTAACCCTCAAAGCTAGCTTATTATATTTATATTGCAATCACATTCATTTTCTTTTCTTTTATTATTTTAAGGGTTTTGACATTATGTTTCTCTTATTTCTTTTTGCAATATATTCTATGTTTTTTATGTCATAGTAATAATCCAATGTATGAGGCCCCTTTTTTTTGTGGGGAAAGGGAACCCCCTCCATACAATGCTTTAATCACTAGAGTCTACAATTTTTTGCAATTTATTCTATGTTTTGTTGTGTCATAATAATAATCCAATGTATGAGGCCCTTTTGTTTGTGGGGAAGGGGAGTCTCCTCCATACAATGCTTTAGTCACTAGAGTCTACAGAGATGTACATACTCTACCCACTCTCCACCCCTCAACCCTCTAGATTTGAGCATGTGATCTCTTAGGAGGAAACACATGTTCGTAGACATTCAATGCACTCAATTTCCGTGTGTGTATGTGTGTGTGTGTAATGAGGATGTTAGTCATCAACATCATCATATATAATGTTAATATTGAATATTGAAACATTTTATTTATGGCCAACAATGAAATATGTGTTTTTTTTTTTTTTCAAATGTTTTATGTCAACTCTATGTTGAGCATGGAACAAATTGCACATCTCCATCGTACAGGAGCTATAGAAAGCACGTTTGGAAGCAATAACTCTTTTTTCCAATTTCTCTCTATGTGTGTGTGAGAGAGAGAGAGAAAGTATCTATCTATCTATCTATCTATGTGTGTGTGTGTATGTGTGTGTGTTTCTTGTTATATGTCTATATGTGATGAGGATGTTAACAACCACCACCATAATCATCATGTATGATGTTGATATCGAAATATTTGATTTTATCCGATTTTGAAATATTTTTTTCGCTATTAATATTTTTAAAATGTTGGATGTCCCACGTTTATACATGTGTAAGAAATAAATGTGATTGAGAAGATTGAAGTTCTAAGATGAGTATATGGAGCCAACCAATTAAAACCAACCTGAGTAGAGAATGGAAATTATGATGTACATTTTGTTTTAGATGGAATTGTGGGCTAAATCATAATATTTTGAATGGTAAACCTAATGCACTTTTTGTCCTTGTTTCAGTGAGACCTAAATATCAACACACATTCTTGCTCATTAGGTCTCTATTGTCTCTTCATTAAAGGAACAACTACATAAGCCAAAGGGGCTCTGAGTTCACTCCTAATTGTAGGGGGGGATTCAAGAAAGGGATAAATGCTCTAAATTCTTCTTTGAATTCTTTCAAAAGAATGTGGTCACCAATGGGGTGTTTGGCCTACACCATCTTGATCATTCTCTTGAGGAGAATCCAAGAAAAATTCAAGTTTTGTTAGGCCTTCATTTTCATAATTTTTTTCTCCTTAATGATTTGTTAAATTCAATTATGGTTGCCAAGAACTACTATCAGGTGGTACCACATAAATATTCTATTCAAGATCATGGAAAATTAGATAGAAATTTTATGGAAGATGATCTCTTTAGTACTCTTTGTTCAATGAAAAATGGTTAACCCCCTAAAATAGATGGGTTTCCTTGTGAATAATTCCATGTAATGTGCAACACAATGGGGGATGATTTCTATGGTTTGCCATAAGAGGCATTTTGAGAAGCAACTTCATTGAATCATTTAATTAGGAGTTGATTAAGTTGATCCCCAAGAATTTTTCCAAAGATTCTATTGAGGGTGGCATCCTATCACTTCGTTGAGTGTAGCCTACAAGATTTTAGCTAAGGTAATAACTCTACGAGTGTATGTTGTTTCCAAGAAGATTGCTTAGAGGGAGATAAACAAGGTTTGTTCATGGGTGTTTCATCTTAGATATAGTGATCTCAAGAGGATACTATGGAGTGGGCCAAGGAGGCTAATCAATAGGCCCTATTCTTGAAGATTGACTTTGACAAAGCTTATGATTAGATTGATGATCTTTAATCATTGAGATTTTGACTTGTTTAGATTTGATCTGAGATAAATGAGGATGGTAAACACTCTTTTTATTGTGTCTGGACTCTTATTTTAGTGAATTGCCTATCTCCCTGAATTATACTTCATCTATCCTGTTAGGTCCCTATATCACTAGTATAGCCCCTTATTATTGTTAGTGTAAACCCCTTATTGTTATTATTGTACCCTTGTAACCCCCATTTTGTTATTATTGTGCCCTTAAATTATTATTGTTAGGTCGGCTAGGATTACATTGTGGCCCATTAGGATTACATTATGGCCCCATGGACTCCTATATATAGAAAGGAGGTTTTGTAAATTGTATCATCCAAGAATTGTTCATTTATGTAATGTATTGGAGGTTGCCCCCTCGAAGTGGCTCATTTCTAAGGCGTTGATATCTCTTTTCTTCTCTTTTTGGAGTTGGTTACACAACATTTGGTATCGGAGCTTTGGATTCTAGGGTTTCGCTGCTCCAAACAGGTCATCGTGGCATTTTCGCTATAACTTTTTTTCTACGAAGTTTCAGAAGCTGAAATGTTTAGGGTGCGAAGAAAAAATCCTGAGGAAGCTTGTATAAAAATTTCAGAGTTTGGTTCGCAATAATTTCGGAGATATGATCTGTGGAAGTCAGGTATTTTTTCAGGCTCCTAAACAGGTCATCGTGGCATTTGCGCTATAAATTTGTTTCTACGAAGGTTCAGAATCTGAAATTCATATGGTGTGAAGCTGAAATCCTGAGGAAATTCATCAAAAAATTTCAGAGCTTGGTTCGCAATATTTTTGGAGATATGATCTGTGGAAGGTAGTGCTTTTTCAGGCTCTTGAATTTCATCTCAAATAGGTGATCGTGGGAAAATTTCAATAACTCTCTCTCTAAAGATTGGATTGGATTGCCATCAAAAGTGGTCACAAGTACACAGCCTGTAGTTTCTTCACTATCAATTTCAGAGACAAAGGACAAAGCAGTGACACGTGGCAAGTCGTACAAGTTCGCTCTACTGAACCAGTCCAGAATTAGGTCATTGTGGGAGATTGGACACAACTTTGTCTTGGAGAATCAAAATCAGGTCAGACCTGTGGCATTTGAAAGAAGCTTCAGAGGGCTACTACAGGGCTGAATTTCGGATATCGAAGATTTTCAATTACAGAGATAATTCAATTTCAATATCGATCTCCTAAAAGATAGTAAAAGGTGTGTATTTTTTTTTCCGAATTGCATAAGTCTTGTTTGAAGAATCAAGTTGAATTGATTCAAAGGGAATCTTGTAGAATAGATATCAATATTGGATTCTAAAATGGCCCCTAAAAAAGAATTCAACACCCATTAAGCCTTTCGAAGGCTCTACTATGACTCATGAAGATGAAGAATTGCAACATGATCTATCAAAACTACAAGAGCAAGTGCAACAGCTTTCACTCTCGCAAAGAGCAAAAAAAATGAAATGGAAGTTTTGAAGAAAGGCGTGGAAGTGAAGATGGACGGTTTTAAGAAAGGCATGGAAGCTAAGATGGATGACATGAAAGACAACATGGAAAACATGAAGAGTGATCTAAAAGCATACATGGAAGGCTTGATGTGAAGCTTAAAACCGAAAATGATTCCTAATGGCGGAAATATAGGAGAAGAACCTCATTGAGAACAAAATAAATGTTAATCATGATTTCATAAACTCAAATGTTGGTTGGAAGAACCACCATATTCCAAAAATGGATATGAGGAAGTTTGATGGAAAGGATCGTGTAACATGGATACTACAGATGGAGCAATATTTTGATCTCCATAACGTGCAAAACACACAAAAGGTACGCATTGCAACTTTACATTTAGAACAAAATACATTTGTATGGTATCAATGGCTTTGCTCACGTAAAAAAATTGTCACTTGGTCAATTTTTACGGAGGAAATGATAGCACATTATGAGGATACAAAGAGCAACACCTTCTTTACCCAATTGATAAATCTCAAACAAAAGGGTTTAGTGGGGCGGCACATTGAGGACTTCCAAAAATTGAATATAAGGGTAACTGATCTTACAGAGGAACACAGGATTGATCTCTTCCTAGGCACTTTAAAGGATAACATCCAACATGAAGTTCGCGTTTTGGAACCTGATTCATTGGAGAAGGCATTCGGGTTGGCAAGAAAAGTTGAATGTAAAATTATGGCGACAAGGAAGCCTACCACTCAATTCTATAAAGAAGGAAGTGTTGCTACGCCTAGATTTCCACAACCTACAAGGTTGACACCACAACAATTGGAAGAAAAAAGAGCAAAAGGGCTTTGCTACGGTTGTGATAGCAAATACACTAAAGGTCATAAGTGTGCTGAGAAGAAATTATTTTACATAGATTGTGAAGAAGAAGAAGAAAATGAACAAGAAGAGGATATACACCAGGAACCACCCCTAGAAGAGGAAGAAATGAATCTGACCATATCGTGTAATGCACTGGCAGGAATTACCACTCCTCAAACTCTCAAGATAGAAGGACATATAAAGAAGAAAAGGGTAATAGTGTTGATTGATTCAGGTAGCACCCATAATTTTATTCATTATAAGGTAGCCAAGGAATTAAATTGTTTCCTATACCCGGCACCAGAATGTCAAGTGATGGTTGCAAATGGAGGAACTATAAATTGCTCTGGAAAATGCCATAATATCAAGCTAACCATGGGGGAATATGTATTGACTAGTCCAATGCTTGCCATTCCTATGGGAGGTGCTGATGTTGTACTAGGAGTACAATGGTTAAAATCTTTGGGGACGGTAGCTTTTAATTTCCAAGAACTTTTCTTGAAATTTTTTTCAGAAGGAAAGGAAGTCGAATTACGGGGTATTGCGGGGAAGCCAGGAAGGATAATACGCTCTAATGTCATGACAAAGCTTCTAAAGAAAGAACAGCGAGGCGTAATTGCACAATTATGCTTACTAGAAGTTCCAACATCAAAATCATCTATTTCTGCAGATCTCCAACAAGTCTTGGACAATCATTCCAAGGTGTTTGAAACTCCCAAAGGACTCCCACCTATTCGTGATCATGATCATGCTATTCATTTGATTCCACGAAGTGTTCCTCCAAACATCAGGCCTTATAGATATCCTTACGTCCAAAAGAGTGAAATTGAACGTATGATTGCAGAAATGTTAGAGGCGGGTATAATTCAACCTAGTCAAAGTTCTTTCTCTGCTCCTGTAGTATTGGTACACGAAGGATGGATCATGGTGAATGCTTCCGGATTATAGGGAGCTCAATAAGCTCACCATTAAAGATAAATTTCCCATTCCTGTGATTGATGAATTATTGGATGAATTACATGGAGCAATTTATTTTACCAAGTTGGATCTTCGTTCAGGATATCATCAAATTAGAATGAAGGCTGAAGATATTCCAAAAACAACATTTCGAACTCATGAGGGTCATTATGAATTTTTGGTCATGCCTTTTGGCCTTACCAATGCACCTTCTACATTTCAAGGGTTGATGAATTCCATTTTCAAACCCTTCCTTAGAAAATTTGTGCTAGTATTTTTTTGATGATATACTAATCTACAACAGTTCTTGGAAGGATCATGTTGAACATGTTGACAGGGTGCTCAAACTATTGTAGGAGAAACAATTATATGCAAAAACATCCAAATGTTTCTTTGGAGTACAAGAGGTGGAATATCCGGGTCATATTGTATCTCACGAGGGTGTTAAAGTAGACCCTAACAAAATTAAAGCCATTAAGGAATGGAAAGTCCCCACAACCATAAAGAAGTTGCGAGGATTTCTTGGGTTAACGGGGTATTATCGCAAGTTTGTTAAGAATTATGGGAGAATAGCAGCACCTCTAACAACATTATTGAAGAAAGATGCATTTTCATGGACTCCTGAAGCAACTAAGGCCTTTGAACGTCTTAAAGAGGCAATGTACCTAGCACCGGTCTTAGCTACACCAGACTTCACAAAAACCTTTATTGTGGAATGTGATGCCTCAGGAAATGGAATTGGTGCAGTTTTAATGCAGGAAGGAAGACCCATTGCTTTTTAAAGTCGTCCAATCAAAGGAAAGTATTTACAGAAACCTATTTATGAGAAGAAAATGTTAGCAATACTACATGCACTAAAGAAATGGCGAACTTACCTAATGGGAAGACACTTCAAGGTAAAAACTGATCATGATAGTCTTAAACACTTTTTGGAACAAAGACTATCTTCAGAATAGCAGCAAAAATGGGTCACAAAGATGTTGGGTTATGACTTTGAAATAATATAGAAAAAAGGAAAGCTTAATGTTGTTGCAGAGGCACTCTCAAGAAAGAATGAAGAGGTGGAAGCATTGCTTTGTGCCATTTCTATTATCCAACCAGATTGGATAACTGAACCAAGAGATGAATGGAAGAAGGACAAAGATGTATGGACACTCATTCAAAAGTTGCAGCAAGATCCTAGTACATCTGATACATTTAGTTGGAAAAATGATTCCTTATGGTACAAAGATCGCTTATATCTTTGTAAGAATTCCCAACTAAAACAAAAGATTCTTTCGGAATTGCACACTTCTCCTTTAGGAGGACACTCAGGATTTTTAAAAACTTACCACAGGGTGAAGAAAGAATTTTTTTGGGATGGCCTTAAATCTGATATTCGAAAGTTTGTGGCGAAATGTTTGGTTTGCCAGCAGAATAAAGTGGAAACAATTAAGACCCCAGGACTTCTACAACCTTTATCCATTCCAAGTCAACGTTGGGAGGAGATTTCAATGGATTTTATGACAGGTTTACCTAAGTCCGAAGGAAAGAGTGTCATCATGGTGGTAGTTGATAGACTTACCAAGTATGCACACTTTTGTGCATTATCTCATCCATTTAAAGCAAGTACGGTTGCTACTACATTTATGGACACAATTCAAAAGCTACATGGAAACCCAAGGGTTATTGTGAGCGACAGAGATCCCATTTTTACTGGAAATTTTTGGACGGAGTTATTTTCTTGTTTGGGTACTCAATTAGCTCATAGCTCATCTTATCATCCTCAATCCGATGGTCAAGCTGAGATAGTAAATAAATGTTTGGAAGGATATCTTCATTGTTTTGTATCTGATAAACAAACACAATGGGTCAAGTGGTTACCTCTCGCTGAATGGTGGTATAACACTTCCTTCCATACTGAAGCAAAAATGACCCCATTTATGGCACTTTATGGATATCATCCACCATCTGTCACATCATCTTTAAGGGAAAATTCAAAGGTTCAAGCAGTGGAAGATCACATCGAGCATCAGCAAGAAGTTCTCCAACTCTTAAAGGATAACTTGAATTTGGCACAAAATCGAATGAAACAACAGGCGGATCAACATCGTAGCGAGAGAAGTTTTGATGTAGGAGATTGGGTATTTTTACGGCTACAACCATACAAACAAATGTCCCTCAAGCAAGCAAAGAAGGATAATAAATTATGGCCAAAGTACTATGGTCCTTACAAGGTGTTGCAAAAGATTGGTACTATGGCATACAAATTGGAGCTTCCTGCTTCTTCGCGAGTACATCCAGTTTTCCATGTTTCATGCTTAAAGAAGGTTATAGGTGAAGATCTTCCAGTTCAAACAGTATTGCCAGAACTTGATGGGGAAGGGAAAATCATATTGGAACCTGAAGCAGTCATGGAAAAAAGAACTCGACAACTACGGAGTCGATCAATTTCAGAGTATCTCATCAAGTGGAAGAACTTACCCACTGAAGATTCTACATGGGAGGATGAGAATTTTATACAGAAGCACCCGGAGCTACTCAAGTGTTGAGGACAACACTTTTTTTGAAGGAGAGGGGCATGTTAGGTCCCTATATCACTATTATAGCCCCTTATTATTGTTAGTGTAAACCCCTTATTGTTATTATTGTACCCTTGTAACCCCCATTTTGTTATTATTGTGCCCTTAAATTATTATTGTTAGGTCGGCTAGGATTACATTGTGGCCCACTAGGATTACATTATGGCCCCATGGACTCCTATATATAGAAAGGAGTTTTTGTGAATTGTATCATCCAAGAATTGTTCATTTATGTAATGTATTGGAGGTTGCCCCCTCGAAGTGGCTCATTTCTAAGGCGTTTACATCTCTTTTCTTCTATTTTTGGAGCTGGTTACACAACATATCCATTAGGCATGGGTGTCTTTTCATGCCTTATCTTAAAGTGTTGATAGTATATGCCTTCTACTACTTGTTGAAAGGTATTTAGAAGCCAGACCATTTGCAAGGTGTTTCCCTCCCCAATTTTTCAAATATGGTGTACAACGACTCTGCAAATTACTTGCTCCTTTTTGTGTGTGCACATCAAAGATTAATTGATAATTCTACATATTGTTTTGTTGTGTTCTATGCAACCTTGGGGTAGTGTTTAATGATCACAAAATTGACTTCTAGTTGGCAGGTTTTGACAAAACCTTGATTAGATTCCCAAAGTTTGAAATTGTGTTTTCCTAAGAGTTTTTGCATAATATCTTAGCATTCCATTCAATTTTGAGCTCTCTCCAATTTTTGATATGGAATTGATGCCTTCAACAATCGCAATATAAGCTACTTTTCTAGTAGAATAAGAACTTATCATTTGTCAACAAACTATGGAAAATGTTAGTTTTTGTAGCATCAGACATGTGTTTTAGTCTCAACCTTGGTCAGAGAGGCTAATAAACACAAAATCTCCAGAACCTTGAAAGATTTTCAAGAGAAAACACCTAGAGATGGCGCAATTAAGTTAATTAGTCGATAATTAAATATTTCCCAAGTCTAACTTAGGAAAAGTGATTAATTAACATGAATTAATTGAGAAATTTGAAATTTATATAGAAACTCACGTGGATCGAATTAGAAATGATCTTAGTCATTGATTGGGATTTTATCATGGGCAACGAGATATTATAAGAGGAGGTCAATGGGGTTCGAGCTCGATACAGTTAAGAGGTCGATTTCGTTGTTAATTCAAGCATCCTATAGTTGAGCAGAGAGAGTTTGAGGTAGAGGGGACTCAAAGATAGTGACTCTGAAGGAAGTTTTCTAGTTCCAAAGAGGAAACAAGTAGTGGCAGAGCTATTTAACAAAGAATTTACGCAAGTACTACCAAGGGCTTCAGTCTAACAGTTTGATTTACGATGGGAGGGAGGTCGATTCAACTTCCAAAGGTTGGGAAGAATTTCTAGAGGGCTTGAGAGTCACTTCCAGCCGCAGAGACAAGCAAGAAGGCTTGATCAGAGGCTAAGATAAGCCACATGTGTGAGGAGAAGCGCAGTAACTGCGCATAGGGCCTATGCAAGGGTTTGGATGACCAGATTTTTTGAGGCAAGCAATGTTGGGATTGCTTGTGGAGTGAGAGAATTTTCTCTCTAATATTTTTGTGATATATTTGTTGATTGGATAGGCAGTTGGGCATCCATAGATTTTACTCCGATTATTTCACTATTGCATATAATAATAAAACCCTCTTTTGCTGCACCAATTTTCTATATTTTAGTTTCCAACATTATATTTTCCATGGTGTTTTTATGGTGAAAATTGTAGTTTTGATTTTATTCGTTGTTTGCTATAGCAAATAAACTGCACTTAATTTTAATCAGTTAAAAGAATAATTTCCAGTTGTTGCAATACACTTAAAAATTTCACATGTTATCAGAGCAATGAGAATCAGATGAGGAGCTCAGAAGTGAAGGAGAAATTTTGTAGCTTCAGAGGGATCCTTTGAGCAAAATATTTGGGTATGCACAAAGGGCCAACCATGAAGTGCGAACTGTTGGGAAGAGTCCAATATTTACTTGTAGGTAGAATAAAAAGTGTGAACAACCCAAAATTTATTCCGGTGAGAATATCAGAGAATTCGTTGAGAAGATCTGGGCACAATTGATTAGCAGCATTTTGTAGTAGCAAGATCAATGTCGGGTGGAGGAGAAATAACACACACTTAGGGATTTTTCTCAGAGGGTTTCCATATTCATCTTTCTAGAAGAAATCCTTGATTTCCAGTTGTAGGTGGCAGTAGCAGCTAGCAGAAATGTGTATTCCAAGGAGTGTTGCGAGTAACAAATAATGAAACCAAACAAGAGAGGAGGAGATTCTTGTTTATTTCCCAGTTGTGAATTTTCAGAAAATGGCCTCAACAAGACTTCGAGATCAAGATAGGCTAGATGAAGCCTTAAATTATTGTATCTGGAAAGAGATAATGGATTTCCTACTAGATGAGCATGCTTTGAAGATGTACGCAAAGAGAGTTATATCGTACCTACAAATCCACAGTGGCTAGAGAATTAAAATAAGGAGATGGCCAAGGAAAAATGGTTGATCCTTGATGGCATTCAAGTTCATATAGTCTCACTCTTGGCGACCAAGAATACGACCAAAGAAATGTGGAATGTAGTTGCCCAACTTTTCCAGAAACCTTCAAAGGACCGTAAGATGTTTTTGAAGGAGAAGTTGATGCCCACCAAGATGAATAAGGGTAAAGGAGTTACTCCTTATCTCACCATGACTCAATATCTCTGAGACGAGCTTGCCATAGTCGGAGAAGCACCTCAAGAGAGCAAGTTGGTGTGTACAAATCTCAATGGTTTCACCCTAGAGTGGGCCACTTCCATCCAAGGCATCATTATACGAGACAACCTACCAAGTTGGGATCGTTTGTGGGAAAATTTTATGTAGGAGGAGATTGTTACACTAAAATTTGTCACCATGACATTTAGCTGTCTATATGGGTTCATATTTGCCTATTTATTGCTCCCTTAGAGGTCAAAAATCATAAAGTTCCTAAATCAAGTCTTGAAATTTGGAAAAAGCTTATTAAAACCCTAAAAAGCCTAACTCCACACTTTTCCTAGTCATTTCCTGTGGTACTGCGGTTTATTGCTATAAAATTTGCGACACATCCCACATGTTTTTCTCATTAAAACTACGGACCCCCGTTAAAGGTAAACTAAAAAGAAAAGTAAGTTCTAGAAGCCCAGCTGGTCGAATATTCTCCCAGCTGGGGCCTTCTGGAAATGCTATCTGGTCGAGCTTCGCCCCTTCCATTCATGAACCTTTATCCCTTGGTTTTTGGAGCTAAAATCCCATGATGAGAGGGCTTTATCCCTTCCTTATTGGAGTTGAAACTACCTCCCTTCTGCTATAAATTGAGACTATGTTTCAGTCTCAAGGGTACTTACTTCTTAGTTTGTAAAACAGAATTGCTGAAGAAATTATACTCTCCACATTTGGCATCATTGGCATGAGAGAGATTACATACTCATAGCCATAGCCTTACGATGATTCAGAAAGTTGGAGTCTTGTCAAACTGAGGAAAACGGCTGTTCGGGACCTCGGAAGAACTTGTCAAACTGAGGAAAACGGTTGATCAAGGCGTCAAGGTTGTAAGGTTTCTTCTTTTTATTCAAAGTTAATACAAATGAATTCTAATTTCTCATTGAGTTGTTCCTCTATCTTTTGAATAATTTAATTCTTAGATTCCTTGATCACCAAGATAGATTATTGCTTTTGAATTATCATATCTTGCAGATGCTTTTGATCTTGTTTGCTTGTCTTTGATTGCGAATCTTATATGTTGGATCGATACCTTCTAGAACGATTGGATTGAAGACCGAGTAAGCATTGGACTTCAGGTAGGAGTATCTCTCCATAGTTAATTAATAATTCTTAAGCATAATGGTCTAGAAAAAATGGTCTACATCTGTCTGTTTGTTTCTAGATATCCTTAGGATACTAGGGAGATTGCTCTTGTCTGCAAAAGGGATTTGTCTGTCTAACAAAATGGCGACTCCACTAGGGAAAAGTTGAACTTAGTTTTCTTTTTTATTTTTAGTTTGATTTTTGAGATTTCTTTAAGATTTCTTTGACTTAGATTAGCTCAAAATTGGATTGGGTAGAAAACTCAATAGGATACCTGACTGTAAATTTGTATTTTTATTTTTTCTCTACTATTCTTGCCTTTTGCACTTTTTGTTTAAAAACAGAGCGGTAGACTATGCAGCTTTTAGTGCAATATAGTGCGGTACCGCATCTTATTTCATTAAAAACCGCAGACCTCTGGAAAATTTTAGAAAAAATAGAAATTCTGTTTTCTGGAATCCCATTACTTGATTCTTTGTTGTTAACCTAATTTGTTTTGACTGTCAAATACCTCTGTGAAAAGTTTCTTTCAGCAATTCTATGTTTAAAGTGATCTTTTCAGCTAGTTTGCTTTTATTAGTAAATGTTTTCCTTGTCCTCACGTTGCTCTAAATCAGAAACTTCTGTATACCTCAGCTACTTGGTATGTCATTGTTTTTCTGTTGAGCCATTGAACTTGATGCAATTATTACTCTTATGAAAATTTGATTTTGTTTTCATTAGCAAACTTAGAAAACCTTTTGGATTGATAAGGTCTGAACTTCATTTTAAACTTGTTATTGGATGCTTTGTTTTCTTGTTGAAATAAGCAGAAATATCTCGGTCACATTACAAACTGAGCTAAGACATCCTTCAACTTTTAGATAGAGTTCAAGATTAGAGATTTATTTTAGTTTCAAGTTTTTTAGTTTTAAAACTTTTAGTTCCTTTTCGAAGAAGTTTGATTTTTGTTTATGATCTAAATAATATAGGGAATTTCGTTTTGAGCAAAGATCTTTTTGAAATTGAGTTCTCTGAATTATCTTATTTTCAAAGTTTCTCATGTAGCAAGAAAGAATTGATATTTTGAAAATTATTGAAATCTCTCAACTCTTTCCTTTAGCTAGATTTCATTGAAAAGAAATGAGTTGTTTCTCATATAGATGCATTAAGGAATTATTTTGAGTCAGGTCATTAAACATCACCAAAGTTTCATTTCCGTACCTCTTATCCTAAGAAACTGCTAATTAAAAGTAACGCATAATTAAAATCAATCTAGAAATTTTTTATTCTAGGGCTCTTTTCCACCAACATAGCTTAGGCTAGTGTCTTGGAATAGGTTTTAGTTAACTTTCCAAGGAAATAAAAACAAACAAGTAGTCGATCTCGCGGTAGGAAAATCCAATTGTAACATGTATGCTCTGGGAAGCTCCTCTTAAAGGAGTCAAGCACGAGATCATATGAACCAGTGAGGTAATCATACCTAACTCATTGGGAACGATAGAATATGTGCACGTATTACAAACGGTAAACCTCGGATAGACCATTGTCGAGGAGCCTGGGGTCACTTGTCGGTAAACCTTGGATTATGTCAAAGAGCCTTCAAGGGGATTGAGCTTGTTATTCTTCCCTTGCATGTATATCGGATCATAGACTATTCTTCTAGGTATGTGTGTTCCCGTTGGTGACCTTAGTGGCCATAAAATTTAGGATTCTTTCCCAGGGTGACAGTGGAGGGAAGGTCCCACTGTACCTGGAGCAAATGTCAGCTAGACTCACTTGGACTCTCCAGAGGGTTATCTTCACTCGAGATGGTTTAAGTGGAGAAACTTGCACCGGTCTATTTCATTAAGCAAGTTGTCGGGGTAACTGTTCCAACTGCCATTTCTGCATTAAAATTCTACGATGTTGGATTTCATCACCAACTAGTGTTTTTAGTGCGGGAATCTACTGTTTGTGTGTGGATTGATCTCTTAGATTTTTCTAGGTGTGTGATTCATTTGGTTGTTTCCTTAGATAATTTAGGACTTTTATTGAAATTTTTCTTTGATTGTGTGTGATTAAAAGTTTTAATCATAGCTGAATTACCGAGACAATCACGTAGAATGCAAGGGAAACCTCCTGAATATACACCAAGTCAATTAGAAAGACTTAGATCTGAAAGAGGACAAACATCCGGGACTAGATCAACAAAACAGGAAGAAACATCCATAATTATTCATCCTGATTATGAAGTAGGTCAACCGTAAACAACAGAGTTTACTCCTCAGAAAATTTCAACTTCCGAAGTAGCTAAACTTGTTTCTACAACAAGTGAATTATCATCTACTGAACCTGAAATTTCTGAGCCAGAAACTGAACCTGCTACGTCTGAACCTACTTTAGAGTTTGTTACTCCAACCCTTGGTAATACTGATTCACCTAGAGTGAAGACTCGGATCACAAAAGATCTTCCTCCCGATCTCATTAGTATTGAAGAAGTCACTGACACTGAAGAATAAGTAGTTCTCCCTTCGCCTCAAGAAACTTTAGATCTTAAAGAACGTGAATCGATTTTTTATAGTCATTTTAGACAAGACGTTTGGTATTCTTCATTGACAGACTTTCTACAGAACGTTGGTCTCAATTATTCGCCACCCCGAATTCCATTTCCTTCTACACGAAGAGTTTATAGATCTCCTTTAAACATGTCTGGTGAGTCATCCATGTTTTCTGAATCTCCAAAAACATATTTGTATGGTGGTCCTTCAGTTCTTGCAGGATACTAGTCGCTCTCTGGTACTTTCTCAGGAGAATCTCCTTTTCCTGATAAACATACACTATCATGTAGACTACATGAATCAAATACCATAACTATAAATGTGGAACAAATTTATATGATGTTTGGAAACATCCCAAACCCTGACCCTCAAGATAGTAATTTACAACTTGGGGGGCAACCTCAAGTTAGTAATTTACAGCCTAGGGGGCAACCTCAAGGTCAGTACATGCCTCAGGGTCAATGTCAGCCTCAAGGGAAATACGTGCCTCAAGGTCAATACATGCCTCAAGGTCAATATCCAACTCAGGGTCCACAACCTCCTTTAGGGAAACAATTTTACTCGAAACAACAATTGTATCCTGGAAGTGGAAATTATCCAGTCAATTATCCAAATTATGTTCCAAATTATCAGCCTAGTTATGGTCCTTCTTATCCACAACCTTCGTATCCCGAACCTAATACAGTGTGGGATCCATCTCAAGCTCAATAGAATTTGCAACCTAATATGCAAGTACCTTATTATCAGCCTGGACAACCAATTGGTTATACTCATGTACAAAAACCTATCCAACCTGTTCAACCTATTGTTCAAGTACCTACATCAGGAAGTGTTCAGCAACCCGGTTCGAGTACACCTAGAACTCCAACCCAAATTGTTGCGCCAATTTCTGTTCGGCCTACCACACCTATTCTTGGAGTATCTACAGCCCCTTAGGTTTCAGTACCAATTCCTCAAGTTTATGTTCCACAGTCTGGACCTACACCCCATACTACTATTCAGATGCCTGCAGGACAACCTGGTACAAGTACGGTTATAACAAACCAACCTTAGTTTACTTATCAACCTTACCAAGGGCCGTATCAATATGGACCTGTAGTGCAAAATCTAGTATAGCAACCATACCCTGGGTATACGTACCAAACTCCTACTCAACCCCAATATGGTCCAGTTAATCTTGGTTATCCAGGGGGCATAACGATTCCCAATGTACAAGCTATTCCAGAATAACCTGGATATCCTCCTCTTGGAACTGGTATAGTTTCACAAGACCCTAACCGTCGGTTACCATTCATAGCAACTTTGGATTTACCTGATTTAACGCACCTTATGATTATCCCATCTATTATCATCCATATTGGCCACCAATGCCGCATAAGTTGCCCAATGATATCCCAAAGTTTGAAGGAAAACTAGGAGAGGACCCTTCCAACCATGTCATGACTTACCACCTCTAGTGTGCATCGAACTCATTAATCGACGATTCTATTCGACTTAGAATTTTTCAGAGAACGTTAATAGGAGTAGCTTCCAAATGGTACATTGAACTGCTACGAGGCTCTTTTAACAATTTCAATGCTCTAGCAACTGCCTTCTTAACTCATTTTCAGTTGCCAGTCAAATACGACAACGACACGGAATTATTAAATTCACTAAAACAATCCACGTCTACATACATATCAGATCATATACATAATGGAGACGTAGAAGACGTTTAGTGAAAGTTTTTATTCGAGATCAGATATTGGCAGAATGGTTTATCAAATCATTGCTACCAAAAATCACTGAAGATGTAGCTAAAGCAGGGGTTGTTACAGAAGAACAAGTCATCGCTCAAGCTCAGTATCTTGACTTGGTATATACCCAGTCAGGTACTTTGTATGAGAAAATTCTCGATTTACCGTGTCCTGGTCAGATAACAACAACTCTTTCAGGGTCTCATGCCGCTGGCTGTGTAATCGGTACAGTTACTACGACTAAGAGTAAGAATAAATCTTCCAAGGTTACTTCTCCCATAATAACTTTACCTGATTCACCAAAAGGAGAATCTTCCCTGGAAACTTCTGTCGATATTCACATTGTAGATTCAACTACTACAAAGTCAAAATCTGGTAACAAGAAGAAAGGGAAAAATAAAAATAAACGGACTTCATCCCCCAAGGAAAAAACTGATAAAAATGAACCGACTGACAATAAACAAAAACCTCGTTATCCTTGTCTTATCTGTGACGAGGATCATTTCACCAAAGAATGTTCGCATAGAGCTGATGTATCTAAGTTCATCAAAGGTTCGTCTACCCCCGCTGTCTTGAAGGATTATTTTCCTGTTTAAGATAGCAAAATTCTTGGATCTTCTTCTAATACATCAGCAGATATTTTGATGATGTCTCAAGTAATGGTTGCGACTCAATCGCAATATTATGGTAGTAAAAATCCCGTTTCTAGCAAAGAAGTAGAAAATTCTAATTCTGCACCAGCTACATCTCCTTCGGTTTCTGATCCACTTCACATCGAGAAACCTAATTCTAATTTAGTAATCAAACTGCCTTCTAAAGGTGTACTTCGTAAATCAGCTTTCAATCTACATGCGAGAGCTGCTCAGAATTACAACATTATAGAGGATTTAGCAATATCTCCTTCAGCAATGTCGGCCTTGGAAGTGTTGCAATCATGCCCAGCACAAAGGAAGTTACTCTTATCAGCAATTGGAGTTGTATATCTTTAGGATTCGAACTTCATGATCTTCGATTTAGAAAATTTTACACCTCGTCTCCCTCATCAAATGGCTTTTTAGATCCAAGTACTAGTAAAAAACAGACGTTGCTTTCGTATTGTTATTGATGAAGGAGCATCTACATGTATCATGTCGTTAAACTGTTGGAAATCACTTGGTTCTCCAACCCTTAACCAATCACCGACAATCCTCAAAGCTTTTGACGGAAGAGGATTCCATCCATTCAGAATTTTGCAAGATCTACCTATAGAGGTCGAAGGTAAAACCGTTAATTTAGATGTGGAGGTAGTTGATGCCCCTCTAGATTACAACCTTCTTCTGGGTCGAAGTTGGTCTTATGCTATGACTGTTGTCGTATCATCCGTCTTTCGATTAATCATGTTTCCTCATCTAGGAAAGATTGTGAAAATCGATCAGCTCTCATATTATTCATCTGACCCAGCTTCTACGAATAGTATTCAGCGCGTTGGAAAATCGACTATCCCTTATGAGGATGTATGAGTAGGTTTAATCAAAGATTCTGCTTTAATGGGAACTTTTTCTATGTCTCCACCTAACGTACCGCGTACTATTGCTAATATCAATATGATTACATCAAGCACTATTCCATTTGATGATCCTTGGATAGTGCCTTTAGAATCAGCACTGGATTCATTCAATGGCGCGATGCCTTTGAGTGTTTTTGAGATAGCATATCAAAAAATACAGTCATTTTCCAATTCTTTATCAACATCAAGCTCAGCTATAACATCAATTCCTGATCCTTTTCAACAAGTGTTTCATACTGATGAAAGCATTCGTGAATTCTTGTCCATAGATGAATTACCATGGGATGATCTCCATCATAGGTCATCATTTTTACCTGAGCTTGATAGATTTGAAAATATTTTTCATCTATTTTTCCAATTGACTATGTTAATGAACCTCAAAGTCCAATATCAATTGCAAATTCGGATTCTGAAATTAATTTGGGAAATATTTCTTCTATGGTTCCCATTGACATATCCATTAAACCAAGAATCATTGAAAACATTCATATAGGTGCTTCGTGTACGTCAGATGAAATTTCTACATATAAAGCCCTATTTCAAGAATTTCGTGACATATTTGCTTGGTCTTATGAAGAAATGCCAGGAATTGATCGCAACATTCTCATTCATGAAATAAAGACTTACCCAGATGCTAAACCTGTCAGACAAAGATTACGTCCGATACATCCACAAAAAGTTGTTGCTATTAAAGCTGAAGTTAAAAAATTATTAAAAGCAGGTTTTATTTATCTAATTCCTTTAACAGATTGGGTATCTAATATCGTTCCTGTTACAAAAAAACAAGGAACAATACGAGTATGTGTCGACTATATTGATAATAACAAATATTGTCCTAAAGACAATTATCCAACTCCTTATATCGACCAAATTATTGACGATTGTGCTGGAAATGAAATGTATTCATTTATGGATGGATTTTCCAAATACAATCAGATCAACATACTCTCTACCGATCAACCAAAAACAACATTCATTTTTCCTTGGGGAACATTTGCTTACAGTAAATTACCTTTGGGATTGAAGAATGCTGGGGCAACTTTTCAAAGGGAAATGTCCTATACTTTTCATGACATTAAACATATTGTGCAACCTTATCTCGATGATTTACCTGCTCATTAATTACACAGGGAAGATCATCCTACTCATTTAAGAACAATCTTTATGAAATGTAAGTATTATAACATTCGTTTGAATCCCCACAAGTGTGTTTTTTGTGTACAATCTGGTAGATTACTGGGATTTGTCGTTTCGAAAGAAGGCATTCGTGTCGACCCTTTGAAGGTTGAGGCTATTGTCAATTTACCTCCTCATTCCACACTTCGCCAACTCCAAAGTTTGCAAGGGAAAACAAAATTTCTGCGTAGATTTATCCAGAACTATGTTGAGTTAACGAAAGGTTTTACCAGGCTATTGAAACAAAATGTTCCTTCTGTTTGGGATGAGATCGCTGATCGATCTTTTGATGCTTTAAAACATGGATTGACCCATGCACCGTTATTGCATCCACCAAATTACAGCCAGGATTACTTTTTATACTTCGCAGCCTCTAATTTCACTATTGGAATGGTATTAGTTCAGGAGGATGAATTCCACAATGAGCATGTGATTTACTATCTTAGTTGGAATTTCAATCCAACAAAGATTAAATACTCACATGTGGAGAAATTGGCCTTGGCAGCAGTACAAGTTGTCCAACGTTTTCGTCATTACATTTTGTTACGAAAAACTACTGTGATTTCTAATTGTAATCCGATGATGTACATTTTGACTAAACAATTGCTCGGGGGTAAATACTCTACATGGATAGTTTAGACTTAGAATTTGAAAAATCCAAATCAAAGAAATTATTGGTGTTCGTCGAACTTATGTGTGACTTCCTGAATACTGAGACAGAAACTGTGGTAGAGCATCCGATCGCTGATGAATCTTTGTTTCTTATCAATATGTTAGATCCTTGGTATGGGGATATCATCATTTATCTCCAAACCCAAAATTTTCGGCTTGAACTTTCACATTCACATCGACGAAAGATCCGATACCAATATTAGCAATACAATATTGTTGGGGACACACTTTATCATCGTGGTGCAGATTCTGTATTTTGACGATGTTTGACTCATGAAGAGGCTGAACGAGTTTTGAATGACTGTCATTTTGGAGCATGTGGCGGTCATATGTCTAGGTTTTCCACAACCCAAAAAATATTGCGCGCTGGTTATTTTTGGCCATCATTATTCAAAGATTGCATTGTTGCAGTTCGAAAATGCCATAACTGTCAGATATTTGATCGGAATATGCGTACACCACCAACGCCTCTTCACCCCATAATTGCTGTCAGTCCTTTTGCAAAATGGGGCATTGATTTCATTACAAGTAACTCTCCCTCGGTCGGGGGGCATGGATATATTATTCTCGTAGTAGATTATTTTACAAAATGGGCCGAGGCGATGCCTACATTTGCAGTGGATGGCAAAACTACAGTTACATTTGTATTCAATCACATGATTGTTCAATTTGGTGTACCCCAAGCTATCATTACTGACCATGGGAGTCATTTTCGAAACATCATGATGACCGAACTTTTCGACCAACTTGAGCTGCGCCATGATAACTCTACTCCATATTATCTGCAGGCTAATGGTCAAGTTGAAGCCGTTAATAAAGTTTTAACCACTATGATTAAAAGGATAATCGGAATTCATAAATCTAATTGGCATACTATGATTTTCTCAACACTTTGGGCATACCAAACCTCAGCAAAAACTGCAACATGGTTCACTCCTTTTCAACTGGTCTACGGTGTTACCGTTTAAATGTGAAATACCGTCACTCCAATTAGCCATAGAGTTACTACCAGCCACTTTTGAAGAGGAAAAACACTTTTTTTACTTAGCACAATTAGATGAGACTCGGCGCACCGCTGCATTAGCAGCTGAAGCTCATAAAAAATGCGTTAAAGCTCAGTATGACCGAAGTGTTACACCTCGTGTTTTTTCAGAAGGTGACCTAGTATTGGTATATGACCAAGCTAACAATAAACTAGGAGCGGGGATATTTGAACCCATGTGGCATGATCCTTATATTGTCAAGCGAGTGCTTGCAAAAGGGGCTTACGAATTGATTGATTATGACGGGGTCTCTTTAGATAAACCTAGAAATGGACTTTATCTGAAGAGATACTATGCTTGATTTTTGTGTGAAAATCATACCTGTACATTAGTTATTTTTCTAAGGTTAGCTGCTTTAGATTAGATGAGTGTGTCTAGTTTAAGTTTGCGTTGACTACTATTTCCTGCTTATCTCGATTACTCTTGATATTGCAGATGTCGACGTTCCTTCAAGCGTACATTGGTTTTGCTGATGGTGCCTGTCGTAGTACATGGAATATCTCTTCCGCGACCTGAGTTATCTATTCACCCACCAATGAATTAGTTTCTATGCATGGGGTAAGCCTTGGTCAAACAACGAATAATGTTGCAGAATATAGCGCAGTGATTGAGTTATTATCTGATGCCATTTGATTTGGCATTCGACATTTGATCGTTAGGTTAGATTCAAAACTTATTATATTACATTTAAACAGAATATACGCAATTAAAAATCCAGCGTTACTGAGATTATTTTTGAAGGTTCGTCTCTTGGAAAAGAAGTTTGATTACATCGAATATCAACACATTCCAAAAATATTAAATACATTGGCTGATGCATTAGCTAATAATGCTACAAATAGACATTTGCGACATTAAAAAAGTAAATTAAAACAGCATTTGATATGTGTTGAACAAGATAGCCGGCAAAAGTAGTCATATCATAGATAGAGTTTGTGTTTAAAAAATATTACATCGTCTAGGGCCATAGGTTTAAAACATCTTATGATCTGAAAGATAGTGATACAAAAAACAAAAATACAATAGTTTGCGATGATCATCTACTATCAGTGGTGATGATCATGATAATATACTATCGCTCGCGCCACTCTACGCAGGTATCTCTGAAACTGGCCAGGAACACCAGCGACATGCTTCTGGAGATGAAGAGGAATATCGTCCATCGTTGTCTCTGGGATGTCTCTAGTCAACCTTTCCAGGTTGTGCTCTAAGTCAGTGAGAATCTCTGCTGCCTGGTTTTCTGGCGGTACAATAGGATCTGTCGGCTTCCTTATCATCCATCGTTGTCTCTAGGATGTATCTAGTCAACCTTTCCAGGTTGTGCTCTAAGTCAGTGAGAATCTCTGATGTCTGGTTTTCTGGCAGTACAATAAGATCTGTCGGCTTCCTCTCGAAGCAGCAGAGATTGGCTGGTCTTCGTGGACTAACATCTGCATTTAAATTTTTTGTTATTACTATTGGACGATTGAAAAACAAATAAAAAATTAGAGTTAAAACACATCAAAATAATTCATTTACCTGATTCATCCCATTGTGTCCCTGGAGGTAAGGACATCTTGGGGTCTCCTCGAAAGTCTATGCCTGCATACGGGAAATCCTCGATAGCAAAGATTTGGTTCTCTAACCAACGGAAATATGATGGAGTGAATCGGACTACCGTATAGCTGTCGCCACCATGGCGAGCCATTAATGCCACCCATCGTACCATACGAGGCTCTCTAAGTTCACCATGGTCAACAGAGATCAAATGAGGGGCAAGGGACATAATCCTCTCCAAAGCGAAATATACTAAGATAGCACCATACCCAAAGTTTTTCAACTTTGAGTTCTTCGCTGTGGTCAGTTGGCCCTTCATATTGGTCAACACCCCTTCACACCATTTGAAGATTGTACTTCTGTAACATTCAACAGTTGTCTGCATTTGTGACTTGGTAGCCACATGTGGAGTTGCACTTCCACATAATCTGGTAACGGTGAATGCAATGACTTTTATATTAAGACTTATGATAGTTTTTATGTCTATCCGGGTGTCTTTGGGATCAGCTTCTTCATTAGCTTCTTCATTACAGAATTCTTGTTTGTAGCTAGCGATAGGCAGGCCACCTTGCCTAGCTCCGAACAAAGAGATATATGTTCACCTCTTTTTGATAAATGGTGAGGAAGTAGATGTCTTCAAGCTCAATTTCTAGCTTTTGATCTCCAACGATAAAGCATTGTGCCTGAACGTCCCATTTATTCACCAGCCAGGTCATTAGCTCTACTTGTGCCCTCATGCCCTGAATGGCCCAGAATTTGTATAATCCACAATTTCTCAAAATACGCGTTGTGTTTGGATTGTTCATTGCCGCATCATCTACCTCTTCGTGCTCGCGTTCTCGCAACTCCAACATTGTGCAATGACCTGCAAATGGACACATTTAATGGTTAGAAGCTATAAGAGTGAAAAAATTTATCCATTTTTGAGAGAATGTATCAAATTTCATTTTCTTACGGCACCCCCGCAGTTGTTGTATAGGGACAATGCGAACCCCCGCACGCGCCCTTCATAAAAACTGCGGTGGCCAGAAAATTTTCATTTAGGAAAATTATCGGGGTCCGCAGGTAACCAATGGCTGACCCGGGGACCCTTGTGAGCGAAATTTTGAACCTTTTTTTCCCCCAAAAATGAATTTAAAAACTAAAAAAGAGAATGTAAACGGATGAAAATGAAGAGAAAAGTGTTGTGGATAAGTTGGATTCGACGAATTTCTATTTGAGCGACCGGTTTTTCCGTTATCACCTTCGGAATGTTTTTTGCCCAGAGCTCTCCACTTTTAACTCTGAACACAAAAGGTGAAAATGACTTTGTTGAACTACTTTTTATAAGATTTTTTGAATAAATAAAATATTATTTTATTTATTTTCCACTTTAAAAATTTATTTTTCAAAAGTTTTTACTTATTGGAAACAAATATGTTTAATTTTTCGAGTTTATGTGCAAAAAACAGGATTGTCATGTGAAAAGAATTATTTTGACGATGAGTATACTTTTATCACTTTTTCAGGCTCTTAAAAATTACGAAAAAGCGAAACCCTGGAGTTCTCTTTGAAGCCCTTTTCAAACTCTCTAAATATGAAAAGAATGTCAAGTACTTGACTATTCGAACTCGTTAAAGGAAATGAACAGTTATCCTTTCAGTATAAGTTTACCCCTTTTCCAGACTGAAATGGACTATTTACGAAAAAGGTATATGCTGACTAATCATGGTCAATAGAGTTCTCTCCTGCATTATTTTATTCTTTTTCAGGCTTGAGAGACTAAATTTACGAAAAAGTACACCCACGGAGTTTTCTTAAGTCTTTCTTCTAACTCCCTAAAATTGAAAAACACCGAGTTTCACCTATACTGGACTCGTTAAAACTTAACAGTAAAAGACCTGCAAATTACAAACTTGAACGAACCACTCCTTAGGGTTCGATTTTAATACTAAGTTGGACTCATTCGAAGGATGAGCTTATATAACAAGCAAATGTTATCCTCCTCAAGCTTGTCAAAAAATAAAGAGGTACTTGCCAGAAATGGTGGGGGAAAAGAGAGAAGATGAATCCAATTGTCACACTTCATTTCAAAAAGTTGTATACCACTCTTGAACACGACACTTTGTCACATTCATATTTGGGTTGGGAAAATCCTTTGGCCAAACAGTTAATCAAACCACGTTAAAAGTCTTCAACCAATTTTTGGGTATTAGCTTTAGGTCAATCGTCACCATCTGCAGTGTCATTATGTGTTCAAGAGATCAGTTTAATAAACCATTCATTGCGAACATTTGTCTCCATTCACGTTGACCATCCCTGAGTCGGTCCTTGTTAAAATTTCTTAAAAACTTGATCTAATGGTTTTGTGTCGTGGACTTTCCTACGACGGGTCACTTTCTATCGACAACAGCTCATCATCTAGAGAGTTGATCTAGAATCCTATCAGTACCTTAGGATCTACATGCCCTAATGGCATGTTTCTCGCCTTCAATGACAGGTTGCATCATTGACCTTCGATCGAATGATTCTGTGAAGTGTTCGACTCCAAATCATTCATTCACATTTCATAAGATTATATTGAGTACTTTGAGGGCCATTGTCATTATTGATGATTTCTCTCACACTTGTTAACAGTTCACATCATTGATTGGTAATCAAGTGGTTTCTACCATGTTCGACTTCGACACAATCAATCGCATGGATAAAATCGTACTAGTTCGAAAAGCGGAAATCAAGACCCTGGATCTAGTTTCTACCATCCAAGCTGTGAGGAATTTTATTATTCAGTAGACTATTCATGACAGATGGTTGCGTCCATGCTGTTTCTACTATTAATATAATTCTAAAATCATTTCTGTATTAGAACATGTAGTTAGTTTTGATCTGAGTATGAGAATGCCTACCTTAGCGATGATATATATATATATATATATATATATATATATATATATATGCATTGAATGTTTTTTCAGGGTTTCAACTGGTGTGCCTGCAACCCGATCCTTGGAATGATAAAGCACTTCACTCCTTAGAATTCTTTAGAACTCTTCAGACTTCGCACTTTAGGGGGAAATCTGTTACACTAAAATTTGTCACCATGACATTTAGCTGTCTATATGGGTTCATCTTTGCCTATTTATTGCTCTCTTAGAGGTCCAAAATCATAAAGTTCCTAAATCAAGTCTTGAAATTTGGAAAAAGCTTATTAAAACCCTAAAAAGCCTAACTCCGCACTTTTCTTAGTCATTTCCTGTGGTATCGTGGTTTATTGCTATAAAATCTGCAGCACATCCCGCACGTTTTGCTTATTAAAACTGCGGACCTCCATAAAAGGTAAAATAAAAAAAAAGTAAGTTCTAGAAGTCCAGCTGGTCGAATATTCTCCCAGCTTGGGCCTTCTAGAAGCGCTATCTGATCGAGCTTCGCCCCTTCCATTCATGAACCTTTATCCCTTGGTTTTTTGAGCTAAAATCCCATGATGAGAGGGCTTTATTCCTTCCTTATTGGAGCTGAACTACCTCACTTCTGCTATAAATTGAGACTATGTTTTAGTCTCAAGGGTACTTACTTCTTAGTTTGTAAAAGAGAATTGCTGAAGAAATTATACTCCCCACATTTGGCATCATTGGCATGAGAGAGATTACATACTCATAGCCATAGTCTTATGTTGATTCAGAGAGTTGGAGTCTTGTCAAACTGAGGAAAACGGTTGTTCGAGACCCCGGAAGAACCTGTACAAACATCAAGGCGTCAAGGTTGTAAGGTTTCTTCTTTTTATTCAAAGTTAATACAAATGAATTCTATTTTCTCATTGAGTTGTTCATCTATCTTTCGAATAATTTAATTCTTGGATTCCTTGATCACTAAGATAGATTATTGCTCTTGAATTATCATATCTTGTAGATGCTTTTGATCTTGTTTGCTTGTCTTTGATTGCAGATCTTATATGTTGGATCGATACTTTCTGGAACGACTGGATTGAAGACCGAGTAAACGTTGGACTTCAGGTAGGAACATCTCTCCATAGTTAATTAATAATTCTTAAGCATAATGGTCTAGAGAAAATGGTCTACATCTGTCTGTTTGTTTCTAGATATCCTTAGGATACTAGGGAGATCACTCTTGTCCACAAGAGGGATTTGTCTGTCTAACAGAGATGAGGCTTGCTCTCATGAAGAGCAATATCAGTGGCAGCAGTAACAGATGACCAAAGGGTGTGTCAGAAGAGGGGAACGTAGCCCTTGCATCAAAAGGGAAGGCAAAGAAAGTCCCGATTAGGGACAAGGCTCACAAAGAGGAGAAAATAATAAGGTTCTATCGAAGATCACGTGCTTCAGGTGTGGTGAATTTGGTCACTACATTACCCAATGTCCAAAGTGGAAGAAGGAGAAGTAGGAGCAAGCAGCAGCTTCGGTGAAGATCGATAATTTTTCTTCTAGATTGGAGGATGAACTTGCATTGTATGCAGTTATACCTCCAAGAGAGAGGTGGGGAGACATTAAGCTCTAAAGTTGCAGAGATTTGGGAAGGGTCCAAGGAAGACTGCATAGGACAAGTGTTTCTTCTTGGATCATTACCCTTGCTACTAGAGCCCACAATTTTCAGTGGCACAAGGATCAGTGTTCAAGATGGCACAGTCTAATCTTGAGGGACAGTTGCAGTCAGATGCTAAGGGGTATAGAGTAGTTGTAGCGTAGACAATTAGTCAATGGATAGTGTAGAGACTAATTGTAGTCTAAAACTCAGGACACGGTTTCAAAACCAATCCAATGACATAGTTGATTCAGAGGAGTTTGGGTTCTTAGTTGCAGTAGTTGCAGCAATAGCAACATGAGATCAATTGCAACACACTACAGAGTTGGCAGCAGTACAGGTGGTATAGTGCAAACACAGGTTGGTTCAGCAACAAAGAGGCAGATGAATGAGAGTTGTGCAGTAGTTGGTGGGCAGTGGCAGATTGGCACAATTGTCAGACATCAGCGATGTGTATGGGAGGAGATGTTATGAGACAGTAAAACACCTTCCTCGCCAAGAGGGAGTGCTAGCTTTTGTAGCATTGAACAGGTGTTCTAGTCTCGACCTTGTACAAAAATTACATGTAAACGAATTATTAGAACATAAAAATAAACAATGGCGAGAACATTAAAAATATATAGATTTTCTCATGGAACCCAAACCGGGAAAACCAGATTGATTTTTCATTATATTCCTTTCAATGTTACATTACATTATTTACATGTCAAAGCATTCATAAACACCAATCTATTAAACCTAGATAAGAAAATAATTGTAGTTCACTTGACCGGATCTACAAAATACCATGGGAAAAACCCATCATGCCCAGAACCATGTGCAAAACGATGGGTGGGTTTGCCCATAATCCTTAGGTCATCCCAACTATTATTGGGTCTGCATAAAAGAAAATCGAGGCGTTGCCCCGGACCCCATGCAGGGGGCTACCGTCCCCCTGGAGCTATTCATGGAAAGATTATAACACATACCTGACATTGAGCAAATTTTATGGTCGCATTTGTGGGCCAAGTATGGAGGAGCCTAAGGCCTACCAATATAGCTAAAAGGGTGTTGCAATGTTTAGAGGAGTCTTCTCAATGGCAAGTCTTATTGAGACACAAATTGCACACCTCAACATATTGGCATGATTTGAAGTTCTGTGATATCATTTCAGTACCTCAACACTTTTATATTTAGGAGTATACATGGTCAACATGGAGAAAGGTGTCAACTTTAGTGAGCTAGTAGATGTCTTGCAATTATGAGGTGTGGGTTTTGGCCATAAATCTAATTTGGAGCTAGAACATGCAATATCCTTGTCTTGTTGATTTTCCTCATTTCTACAATGACAATTGAGAAAAAAGAGCATTTTTCTTTGGACCAACTTGTGAGATGCCCATGCACACTCCTGGAAGAATTGGACATCCAAAGCTCATGAGTATGACTTTTTCTTTTAACTTATCGACCCACCATCATGGATATGGTTGGCCTCATCCAATAAAAACTATTTATTCAACATGAATATTGGCATGCCAAAACCCATTTGGTGTAATCCATAATGGAGTTTGGGCACCCATTGGTTCAGTATGACTCACATAAGTTGTAATCCATTTTGCATCAACATCATGAGCATGGCCTTCTGCTTAATGCAAAGTGTGTCTCCTTTGATTTTGGGCATTGATGTATTTGAATGTTATACAATTTGTTGTTGGTGTGAGTGTCTTATAAGCACATGGTGTTTCCATGATTATTGATTTTATCAATGCCTTCCTACAAAGACTAGATGTATAAAAGTGGCCTCTCTAATTGGCTTTACCCTTTTTCCCTATGGTTGGAAATGGTGAATCACTTAATATCGAAAAGTCCTTTTTCTATGTCCTATTTAGATCATCTTCAATTTAAGCAATCAACTATTTTTCATGGGAATTTGAATTGGCAAGCAGTTTTGTTTTGTTTGGTAACTCCAAGTCCTTATTCCACTCTTCCCATATTAATGGTATTTGTCACTATTTGAGAACTGCAAGTATGTTCTCTTGTTTGGAAACTTCAGAGCAGATATGTTTTTGAGAACAAGGTTATCTCTTTGTTTTCTTTTTTCCATGTGGAGAGAGGAGAATGTATGCAACTTTTGGAAAAAGGATGTTTTCTTAATAAGGATACCAATTGTCAAATCTTGGTTCCTATTTAGATTTTATTTATGTTCGTGTAACTTTAAGGAAAAGTGTGTAAATACCATTATATATACCCTTCTAACTTTATTTTTTCTTGACGTAAATATATTTATGTGAATATAAGTCTTCTCATAAAAACAAAAGAATAGAGATATTTATGTGAATATAAGTCTTCTCATAAAAACAAAAGAATAGAGGTATCCTACTACAAGCAGGTTGTGCAGGATACAAATTGAATAGATATTTTGAATGCTATAGGTTAGAAAAAAAAACTCAAGATAGATATTTTGAATGCTATAGGTTAGAAAAAAAAACTCAAGATACAAGAACATTGTAGAAAAGACTTTAAGCCATTCTCAATGCATGTATTCATCCAATAATATTAATTTATAGTACATAAATGTAATCACCTCTAGATCTAGATTTCATTGACAACTTATCAGTGGATAATAACAACACCTTGGATGACAACTTATCAAAAAGCAATCTCAAACTTTATGATTATCTACAAACTCGAAATGTAACACTAAGCATTTTTTTAAGTGAATTAAATATATTTAAAAATAAAAATAAAAAATAAAAACCATTTCTGTAGCACACTTTGTTTCATAATATAACTCTTTGCTCCATGAAATCGATTAAAAAAAAATCATAATAATAAGTTAATTACTTTAAGTCTGATTGAAAAGACAAGCTAGAAACACAGAATAAAACTAACAAAATAAGTAGATAAAAATCCTATGGAAGAACGAATATTCAACTAGCTTGTTCTGGCATGCAGCTCTTAATCGGAAAAGCTCAGGGATTAGAAAAGAAAATCAAAGGGTATTAATTCTGGTATGCAGCTGTCAAGAAAACCGAAGAGTCTGAAACCAATCCGAAATATTTGATATGGAACTCAAAACGCGAAATAAAAAGTATCGATAAATCAGACGTCACTCCGATCACATACATGGTGTTATACAGACACCGCTGAAAATTGAAACTACGCCTAAATTATGTTGGTTCAGTAGATGCAAGAAATATGAACTTTGCACAATTAAGTGAAACGATATCCTTTCAAGACATGACCAAAATTCTCTCAGTGGACATGGAATCCATCAGTGGATACGGAATCCACCATGAAAGCATATCTACGGTTGATGATAAACAGTCCTTAGTGTGATGCCATGAAGCTTTCATGGCAATGCTTCATACAAGACAAACTCATTTCGCCACATGATATTCTCAACTGTTAATATAATAAATTTGAAATGAAGAAGCATTTCAATATGAGATAAGAGAAGGAAATCTGTTGCTAGTCTTTGACGAAGTCCAACTTAGTGCCCAAAGTTTCAAATGAGAATGATAACCAAGTTATTTATGATCTTTCAATATCCTTACCATGGATTATGTACCATCAATCATCAAATATGAGATATTGTTAAGCTTTTTGAATACAAGGACAAATCTGAGGCATCTTTCTTCCTAGTGGGGAGTAATTATTAAGTTTTTTATTTTCTGATGATTCATCCCTCAGTTAACAGCTCTCTTATGCCTTTGTTGAAGGATTGTTAGGATATTTTTGCTAAAGCTACCAGTACAATTGTAAAGGAAAGATGGGGCTCTCATCGTAGGGAAAGAAGGGTCTCCTGTTTATCTTGTTCAATGGAAAATCAACCAGCCAAACATGTAATACCCATCCCATGTAGGCATACTTTTTGAGATTGATGCACCTTTAAAGGCTTCGTGGGACAGTATCCTGCACAAAATTGAATTAAAACTTCAGGAATAGATTTCACAGGATATTTCGCTTGCAGGAGGAATTGCCATCACAAACAAGATCTTGGTCGTAAGTCATGTTTTTTGTTCTTCTTGTCTGTTTCCTTTAGTTCAGGCTACATGCAACTGGAAATGCTTCTTTGACATTTTCCTTTGGGGGAATCAGGGTGGTAGGAGCCATCTGTTAACCTCCTGAGATATCTGCACCCTTACCAGTAAAGCTGGAGAGCTTGGTTTGAGTATACTAACTAACTCAAGGGATCGTTTTAATGGCGGCTAATGGGTCATTTGGGTCGCTAGTGGACATGCATCTTGGCATATTTTTATTCGTCATTGCATTCACAGTGCCATTCATGCATATGACATAAGTTCATAACAAGTCCTTTTGGGATACGTGGCTTGGTGCAACAAACGCTTTCGAAATCCTAGGCTTAGCTGCGTCAGGAGGACCTAGCAAGCTTGGCAATTAGTTTCCAAACAATTTCATTTGAACTTTGGTGATAACGAAAAGCAGGTGGGATTTTACCGCAAGACTGATTAGGGCAGTTCTCAATGGAGAGAGGACAAGTTGCGTTACTTCTTTCTTTTGCAAGAGAAAGGATGATAAGGAGAGCTTTTTACACATGCTAATATCTAAGTACTCGAGTGAATGGTTTTCTTAGAGAACTCTCAATCATTCTCGAAGGCACCCGGCTATGGGCTAAAGTTGGCTGTATATGACCAATTTGAAAATATTTTAAAGTGTCCTATAGTAAGTAATTCAATGAATGGGAGATGTATCCTAAATATGACCAAATTTTTCCCTTCTCGATAAACTTAACAGGAATATGCCTTTCAAACAGTGAAAGAAGATGGCCTAACTGGCAGGTGTATCATTTTATGTAAAATGCAATGTCGAGCAACCTTTAATGGTTGACTAATCCGTTCCATTTGGGAGATTTCACAACTTTTAAATCAGATTTTGTTGTGTATGAACCAGGGCACAAGATTGACATTCTCTGGAAAGATATAGACTCTCTTAAGATTGGAGCCAAGGCAAACATGATAGCACTCAACTGCATCCCAATGTGGGAAAACCGTTGCAACAGATGAGGGTTTTATTATTATATGCAACAGTGAAAAAAATCTGAATATTTGTGGTCAACTGTCCATTTGAAAGAAAACTCAAGCCCTAGCTCGGTCTTTGAATCCCCACCTTGAACACCATAGTGAGAGGTCTTCTCGAGGGTTTTTGCACATAGTATTCGGTGGAATAAATCACTTTAAAAACCCTTTCCCCTCACTACCTTGACCTAGTGAGCTCCTTGAAGGGTCTCCTCCCACAGTGATTCATAAACCCTAGGTCTTGTGTGGTCCCATTCCAGGCTTCTCAAGAATAGCGAAAGCTTATTTAAAGGCATAGAATCATCATACAAAGCATCTTGAGAGGTCCTAATCATCTTTGGAGCCTTAACCTTAGGCACCCATGACATTATTGGATATCCTTAACCCTAGGTCTAGGTCTCCTCATAGGTCTTTCTTGGAGAGCCTTTAACTTGAAGCACTGAGTCTTAATTGAGCCTCTCCTTTGAATGGGCCTTGGAAATCACATCATACCTTGTCATTGATTATATCATTGATAGTGATTTCCCTCATACCGGGATTCCTCCCATTGGTGAAAGTCCGTAAAGAGTAGGAGACAGTATCTGAAATGAGAGTGGGTCTTTGTCCCATTGTTGTCATTTGGTCTAGTAGTTGTCCCTTAGGTATCCCTCCTTGGACCCCTGCTAGATTGTGTGGCAACAGATCCCACGGGACTAGGATTGAGGATTAACCCCTCATTTAAGGTGAGGGAACAACATTACGGGTGAGGGAACAAGATTATGGTCAAAACCCTTCTTTTTCCAAGTCACCCAATAATCCATGCCCAATATGGCCAAGGAAAAACAAGCATAAGCACCTGATTACACAATGAAAAGCATACCTTTAGGGTTGGATTTCCCACCTTCAAAAATATGCTCTCGAACAATGGGCGAGGGGACATATGAATGATTCAGGGAGCAGAGAACAAATGGCACAATACATCAGCTACAATGGTGGTTGTCAAGGGTTGTTGGTTGTTGGCTGAAGAGATGTTTGGGAGAAAAAATTTCCTATGGCGTCACCCACTTTTGGTGGGTAACAGGCTTGTAAGTAAGATGGATAGTGATATGTATGGAATGGGGATAGATGGGACTATGTTATCTCAATCAGGGCTTCGCAAGTAGTGCCCCTCCTAAACCCATTGAGCCATTAGGGGAGGTCCCAATGGACTAGGATTGAAGATTAACCGCCCATTTAAGGTGAGGGAACAAGATTACGGTCAAAACCCCTATTTTTTCCAAGTCACCCAATAATCCATGTCAAATGCCCAAATACAAACAATCATAAGCACCCGATTGCAAAATGAATAAAGTACCTTTTGATCGGAAGCCCACCTTTATCCATGTGTTCTTGCTAGTTGGGAGAGAAACATATCACTGATGTAGGTGGCGGAGATATAATGGCACATCATCATTGGCTAGTGGTGGTTGTTAGGGGTTGTTGGTTGGCCGGTAGGAAGAGATGATGGGAGAAAAAATTTCTCCTATTGGGTTTACCCATTTTGGGTGGATAACAGATCTCGATGTCCTTCCATGGATCATGCTTCTTTGCATCACATGCAAATCCTCTTCTAGATGACTCCTCCGATATTTTAGTGAAAAATTCTCCTTTACACTATGATGTTGGTCCTCTCTCTACTTTTGCAAGTACTCTCTACAGTACTGCTATGATGTTTGAGAAAATTCCTATAGATGATGTGTATCTTACTGATGACTAATCCAATCTTCCTATTGTACATATCTCTTCATATTAGAGAGATACTCTTGTTAGTGGCTCATCTATTCCTCATGTTGTAGATGCTCATGATGGTTCAACTCCATTATTCAATGATGCAAGTGAGACCTTGCATGATTTAGATGCTAGGAGTGAAAGCATTAACGGATTTTGATCATCCCCTCAGTGAGACATTTCCCACTAAAGATTACATTCTTGTTTGATGGGTATTCATAGTACTTGCATGTATTTTCTTATTTCTTTGTTTTTCTACTCCATGATTCTAGAATTTAGATCTCATTTAGCACAGATTACATCTATTTTTGTAATGATTTTCTAGGAGCAACCTTTGCACCCCTATTTTGTATTCCACGCTATTGTACTTAGCAATCCCCATGACCTATTTGGGGTCATCTGTTATACATCAATATAATTATCTTATCTTATCTATGTTCCTTTGAATACGTCAAGGCCTATACCTAAGTGGCCTATCTAGTATCTCCACTTTTGTTGATACAACAGAATTTCTTGTTGGTCCATCCACATGCTATCAAGAGGAATCTCCTCCACCTCAAGCCCTTCTTGCTCAAACGGTCTATTGTTTCAAGGATGAATCTAATACGAGTGGGTCTCTTGTTGACCCATTTGAGCACAAACAAGAGGAATCTTCTCCACCATAGGCTATTACTCAGTTCTTTGATATTCCTATTGAACTATAGCAACGCTCACCTAAATCTGTCTAGAGCTTAACTTGGCAATTGATGATCTTGATGGCTCTATGAAGGAGCAATGTGGAGCTTAGGTGGATCATCCGGTCCTTGCCTCAACATTAAGGGGGGGATGTAAAGTTAGTAATCATTCCCTGTGGCCCCCCGTTATACTCAAGAGGGGTGATGGAATTATTGGTGTAATCCTTATGTGTGGCCATGGCCTATTCCTATGTATTATTGTGTACTTGTTTATTATGGCTAAGGCTATATTTTATTTCATGTATTCTATTACTAGGTATGGTTAAGGTCAACCAAGTCAAACTTGATGTGTAGGTTCAATAACCCTCTTGGGCTATGCGGTTTTGGTTTATGTACCCATAACACCTCTTTAAGGGACACCTCACTTGAGTTGTGTAGAAAGGCACATCTCAAGTTTTCATTTGGATCATCTCATCTTGTGATCTTGATCTTTCTTATAAAGTGTTTATGCCTAAGTGTACCTATATCTTTAGTGTTCTCTTATGCTTGGCACTTCTTTTTTTTGTGTACTTGTGCATTTCTTGTCTAAGGCACTTGTGATTTACAGCAGAATTAGGGCTTGTTTTGGTTCCATTTGATTCCCTGCTTTCAATCGTGAATCTCCACTGGATGTCATCAAACTGGCAGGTATAAAATCTTTTCAAGGAAAATGCAATGCTGTGAAATCTATGATTGGGTGACTAATATTCCAATTGGGACACCTCACAACTATTAAATCAGAACTGGCTGTACATATTTGAGCCGAGATTGAAATTTTCTGGAAGGATGTACATTCTCTTAAGATTAGAGCCAAACTGAACATACTAGTAATTCCTGCCTCACATTTAAGCTCCATGACGTATGTATTATTGTTTGGCTCTCAAATATAAAACTCATTTTCCTAAAAAAAACACATAAAAGAAATATTGTATGTGCAATTCTAAATCATAAGAATCAATTGTCCACATTATCTTTGAAACTAATAATCTGAAACAGAGCTATAACATAGCAACTTATATGTAGCTTCTCATAAGGAAACTATGGAATTTGGAGCTCTGGCTAAACCGTTAAAAGCATCGTTGATGAATGCATTTATCTCAAAAGCAACTGTGGGAAAACAAATGGTCAAAGTGGACTTGCCCATCAAATCTCATCTTCAGAACTGACCTTAGGATACAGAAACCACACGTCTAAAGCTTTGTGCATGCCTGCCTCTTTTCAGTGTAGAAATTGTAGCAGCTCTCTAGGACCTTCCAACACTGATTTATTACTAAAGCCATGTAAATATTCTAAACGGAGAGCCCTTCTAGACCACACAGAAGGTAGGTGTAGGATTTGACTTAATGGAAGAGCTTTAGTTCACTTACCAAGGGCATCTCACAGATAAGGTACAGAAGACTAGTGCACGGCAGATCGGATAAAAAATGTGGTAGTATAACTGCAGAGCTCAAAACCTGATACTGGGAATAGAGCATGGCCAGCAGACACTCCTTTCACAAGAGGTAGTAGGGAAGCATAATGGAAAGGTTAGGTCCACTAAAATCTTATTTGACAAGCAGCAGTAGGAAGAATATGGGAGCTGAATGGCAAGATTTATGTGTCCGGGCTGTTAGGAAAACAGACTAATTGGGTGAGCTGGAATTGTTCAGCCACCTCATCATCTCCTGCTTCTTACTGTACATAATTCCAGGTTACAATCAAGAAATGCATAATTAAACTTAAATTGTTGCTACTTATCAAGAATGAGGTGATAAAAGGATCACAGACTCTGGATTATCTGTTCTTCTTCCGGCCAGAGAATAGTAAGCCAAGATCTGTGCCGGTTGGGGTCCACTGGATTCTTCCATATCAAGTTCTGTCACCATGAGAGGTGGGGTAAACTCTATGTTCCAAAATGGTCGTGACATAGCCAGAAGCTTCTCCCCTGTTGCAGTTCCTTTGTATCCTTGCACCCAGATATACTTCAAGGATTTCAAGTTCAGCACTGCTTCTGCTATTTCAGATTCAGTGAAAAAACAACCTCTCATTTCAAGCCTCTCCAGCTTTGAGCATCCCTTTGAAAGTTCAAGGAGACCCTGTTCATGTTCTCCAACAAATCCCAACAGCATCCACCTTACATTTGTACTGTATTTACCAATATAACCAAGCCCTCTGTCTGTCAACCCTCCAGGCCTTAAGTACAATCCAAATCTGTTTAACTTGCTACAGCCGCGCAACAAAGCTACGACTCCATTATCAAGAGGTAGATCAGTGATTTGCTCTTGTTTATCCAACAAAACCAAACGAAAGTCCTTAAGATTTTTGCAATATTCTCCGACAGTCTCTAATGCCAAATTGCTTATATCTGTTACATAAACAGCAATAAACTCCAGATTGAGGCAGCCTTGAGCTATGGTAGAAAGCCCTATGTGAGAGACTACACTTTGCTCATCTTCACCTTCTTCTTCCCCGGGCTCTACTCTCAGTCTTCTTAACTTTTTGCAGTGATTTGCAACAACTGCTAACCCTCTGTCTCCAATCACATTCCGTACCTGTTTGCAAACAACCACTCTAGTTCAGTTAAAGTACTCCAATTCCTTTATGAAAATTTAATAAAAATGGTGATACTTGATTTCACAATATAGAACATCTATTTGAAAAATGGAAAAGTTTTGTATGAATCCACATAAACATAAGAAATACATCTTGAGGAAACTGTCTGCAAACTTCTAGCCTCAGTTTCATTACAGTAGATGCTATGGCTACTTGTATTAATTACATGGATGGAGAAAAATATACTCTTTGAAATTTTAGTAAGAACCCTGGGAGTATAATGAATGTCCAAAGACAACTACTTTCCTCTCACTATCACAAATTACCTATGAGTTTCCAGTTGTCACGCTGTGTATAAATATACCACACATTTTCTTTCCTATTAATAAAATGTGATCTTTAAAAGGTGCTACAAAAATAGAAAATCAGTATCTTCAACTCAAGGAAGCAGGCTGTGCTACTCACCCTAAGCTCTCCAACCCTGCTCCCTCCCAACCCCATCAAATCAAACATGCAAATCACTTCCAGAGTGAATATTTTGGGAAAGTGATCTAAGCTGAGCAAAAGAAAGTATACCTGGTAGAAAATCAACTATTCACTGGAATTTGTTTAGGAAGCAGAAGCTACGGAACTTGGGAGATTATTTTACAGCTATTGACCAAACCTGTAAAAGACTAAAGCAAGTTTTACGATGGGAAGAAGTAGCTTTTGGTTTCAAGGCCTAGAAACCAGGATATATTTGAATCTTGAAGAGAATGCATAAATGTAAAACAGTACATATTTTAAAGACTTGAACAAATTTGATATAAAGACAATTGTGTGAGTTAAAAACAGGTCCACAATTCACAGGAAGCAGTTATCATGCACTTCCACTCCAACTCCTTAGAATTTTATAAATGAACTTGTGGTTCTGGTCAAACTGGAGTTTACTTTTTAAGTAAATTAAAAGCTTACAAGGAAACTGGGGAAATCAGTTGTTGGCTTGAAAGTTTTCCTACTAGAAATTGACTTTTAATTTAACAATGAATATACACTATTACCTGGAACGAGTTTTGTTGAAACTGAAGCAAATGTAGACACTTCTTAGAAGAAATTGATCAATGTCAACAGGAGTGCACATACTGCAAATTTTATTGCTTAGAAAATAATAATAGTCAAACCAGAATCATCTGATGACTATAGTCCCATCCTTGTGCAATTGCATCTATAAGATCATAGCAAGAACAACTAAATTAAGGGTCAAAAGTATTCTGCCAGAATCAATCTCTTCAGGAATATGAACAGTTTGGGTTTAGTTACCAGGTAGACAAATCCACAATGCAATTGAAGTAACTCAAGAAGGTATGCACATAACTATGGTAATAAAGTTGGATCTATCAAAAGCATATGATAGGGGAAATTGGCTTTAACTAAGATATGCTTATCCATGATGGAATCAATATTAATTTGTAAATTGGATAATGAAGAATCTTTTCTCCATATTTTTTATTGTACTAGTCAATGCTTCAGCCTATTTTTTCATTAGGCCTACCAAGGGTTTGAGACACAGCTGTCCATAATCATAGCAGAGGGCCTCAGCAGAGCCATAGCTGAAGCAAAAAGATCAGGGAATTTAAATGGGATTCCAATAGGCAGAAGCATGCAACCTGTTACACACCACTTCGTGGGTGATATCCCTAGGGTAAATTATTTCTCCATGATGGACCTCAGCCGGCACGCAACAGCCCCTTGCAGCCTTCAACTAGCTCGTTGTGTCATTTCTCCGCCACCTGAGCCAGCCATGTGGTCCCTCATGTTGATTCTAGTAGCATCATATGTGCTCTAAGTCTCAAATTTTGCAGGGAGGCTTAGACACATATATTCCAAAATACCCAAGCGTTTTGGGAAATTCCACCCGGATGGGGTTTTATTAAAATAATTAATTATTTTTAATGGAAGCCTAAGTTTAGACTTAGGGAATTAAAATAATTAAAGTGTATTAATAGAACCGGGCATGAATCTTCTAGAAAAAAACGGAGATCAAGTCAAGTTAATCTTAGCCCTTGATTATGTTTTAATCCGAGCAGTTGATTTCTCAACGAGAATGTAATAAAAGAAGGCTTGATGGGCATTTGGAAATCACATCGAGAGAAGATCTAGAGATCGATTTCTCAAGTGAGCGGTGCAAAGCACCCAGAGAGATCATCAAGGTGATTCTTGCAGTGAGGGGCAGAGATAATTTCCGGATGAAATATTTTTCCTGAGCCGGGAATACCTCGCAGAGAAGGCAAAGGAAGAACCAGAAGAGGCAGCGTTAAGGGCTACACTAGGCAGCGCAGAGCCACGCAAAGGAAGCGTTGAAGCCTCTGAGGAGATACGCTATTTTGCTGAGGGTCAGATCAGATCCAGTGCCGGGAGTTGGGGTGTGAGACTAGAGGGCCAGAGGATCAAGCATCCAGCCAGCAGAAAGATCAGCCGAAGGGAGTGACGCAGTCCCCAACAGTTGTGACACAGAGCTACGCAGAGGCATCATGGGACTTTTCAATTCAGGGTTGGGTCAGTGTCGGATCTCCAATGTTAATGTGAGGTAATCCTCGCTAATTTTCTGCCAGTCAGATTCTCTGTTGGATAGCCAGATTTGGGCATCCAGATTGTATTCAAAATTTACTGCTTAATAATACAAACCCTTAGTTGTTGCATCCGTTTTCCTGCATTGGGTTTTACCAGGGACATTTGTCCTAAAATAACGGTGTCACTTGTGTGAGTTGTATTTCTTCTTGCTCAGTACTTGTCTTCCGCATTTTATCTATTTAGTGACCACTGCAGTTGTATTTGCTTCGATATTTACTTGTAGAACACAGTAAATAACTTGTAGAATTTAACAAGTAGGAGAAGAAATATCAGTTTGTTGTAGGAGGAATTTGGGTCATCGAATTTTCACATGGTATCAGAGCACAGGTGAAGCAAGAGAGCAGACGGGAAGATTTCAACGTTAAAGAGAAGGAGGGAGATCGGAGAGCTATGTAAGCAGCAGATCGAATCCCCAAGGGGTTGCACAATCCATTGCTAGGAGGGCAAGAATTACGAGGAAATCTCTCTCTAAGTGAGTCGCCAGAGAGGTAGGATTTTCTAGTTCGTGATTTGTCAGCAGCAAAGGGGGCAACACAGAGCAGTCTACTGGTGGGACGCAGTTTTTTGCTACAACAGTTGCTGGTGCAGAAAGCATCAGAAGACGGAAGAAGAAGCATACTAAAGTAATTCTGACCTCAGAGAATATCTTGCACAAGAAATTTTGATTTCCCGTGCAGAAGTAGCAGAAACTGAGTTTTATTTGACTTACTCCAGCAGGGAGTGCGTAGAGCCAGTTGCGCAGAGGGTTAGAGGCACAGTTCGACAGTTGGTTGCGTGAGATGGCAACCACTGGGTTGCGTGATCAGGATATGTTGGAGGGTGCCTCCAACTATGTAATCTGGAAGGCAAAGATCTCCTTCCTTCAAGATGAGCATGATCTTAAGACCTTCATTGACAATGTGGTAGCTGTCCCCGTAGATCCAGAACCATTAAAGGCCTACAAGAAAGACAAGGCTAAAGCCAAGAGATTTATCCTCGACAGAGTGAAGGATCATATTGTTTCGCATATCTCTAGCAAAGGGACTACCAAGGAGATGTGGGACGCATTGGCTACGCTATACCAGGGGTTGTTGAGATTTAAGATAGCATCGGATGTGCTCTAGCTTTGAAACTTTGTGGAGGGGCTAGAACAAATGAGATTTCCAAGACCCAGAAATCGTTTGGAGAAATTCCACTCGGTGTAAAAGTTATTCAAATAATTAATTTTTTTAATGGGACCCTAAGTTTAACTTAGGGATATTGAAAAATTAAAGTGAATTAATTTACACATGTGGTGAGAATGTTCTAAGTGACATGGATCAAGCTTTCTCTAATCTTAGTCATCGATTATTGATTAGATCACGCTCGTTGATCTCTCAATGAGAAAAGTATTAAAGGAAGGCTTGGGGTTAGTTGGAGAAGACACACAGAGTAGCAACACTTGAGCTAAGTCGAAATTTTGGGGCACGGTTTGCTGAGAATTTTCGAGTGAGCATGCAATGCTAGTGAGGGGTAGATTGGCAAGGGATGTTCTAGTCTGAGGCCGAGAATACATATATCAAAGAGGCAAATCCGTACTAGGCAGCATAGAGGCCAGCAGGAGGGACACAACCCAGCCAGACTGACGCAGAGACAGTGCAAAGGATGACGCAGACCCTTCTGGGTGACGCGGAGGCAATGCAGAGGCCTTCAGGGTGACGCAGGGGTAGCCTGTGCTGCGCAGAGGCTGCGCTGGGCAAGAGAGGCTAACGCAGAAGCTGGAAGAGCTGTGTTGGGGTTCCAATGGGCTAGAAAGGGCTCGTATTCAATAATTTCTGAAGGGTTTGAATCAGCCATATTTTCTGTCTTCGAGTGATAAGGTAAAACTATTGTGAAATTATCTGTCGGGCAAACCACTATTGGTGCCCTTGATGTATTCAGATTCTGCTTAATAATAAAAACCCTCAAAGAGTTATTGCACCAGTTTTCCCGCATTGGGTTTTTCCGGGGACATTTGTCCGAAAAATCATGTGTGTCCTTTGCCATGTGCGTTATGTTTCAGTAAATGATCTGTATATGTGTAGGTTGCAAGTTGTGTTTACTTCGCCATTTTCTGAATATTTTTGAAAATAACTTGTATAATTAAAACACAAGTAGGAGAAGTAAATCAAGATACTGCAGTAGGGTTTCTGTAATTTTGTATTAAGAAATTTTCACATGGTACCAGAGCAATTGCAGATCAAGCTGAAGCCATCCGCAAGAGGCTGAAGAATTTTTGTTGCAAGAGGCCAGCTGAAGCTCACAGATCCAGGAAGAAGGCAGCGTAGCACCAAGAGGGACGCAGACCCAGTAGAAGGGTGACGCAGTGCCAGTCTACTCACGCAGAGGCTGACGCGGGCCCTAGTGGGTGACGCAGAGCCTGTCAGGCTCACGCTATGCTGACATAGTGGCTGACGCAGGCCCTACAGGGTGATGCAGTCCAAGTTGGAATGACGTTGTGCCGGTTGCCGGAGCTGCAAGTGCAGCTTCTGATCTTCAAAATTTGTTGGTGGGGCATCGGTTTTGTCGGTGCAGAACAATGCCTAGCAAAGTTGAAAAAGTAAGGGGAAACAGTGCCTCAGTGGATTTTCTTTCCAAGAAATCTGAGATTCAATCAAGAGGGTGATCGTAGAGGGTTGATTCGACAGAATTGGAGGTGGATTTCCGGGAGAGAAATCTTTTGTTAGAGGGAGCAATTACTCTAGAGGGTTTCTGTCGCCAAGAAACCCATATCTGGTCTTTTGCTGAGTGTAGCAGCAGTAGAAGGGAGAGGAGCACTTGCTTCGACTTGTTTGAGCAGAGATGACCCCGTATGGACTGAGAGATTAGAATAGGTTAGACGGTGTGTCTAACTTTTCCATCTGGAAAGCCAAAATCCTAAAAGTCCTCGACGAATATGGCATCAGAGACCATGCCGAGAACGTTCTGGTTGTGTCAATCGATGGTGATGCTCTAAAGAAGTTTAATGAAAATTAGGAGCAGGCTAAACACTTGATCATGGATGGAGTGAAAGATCACGTGGTTCCGCATATTTCCGAGAAGAAGACGACAAACGAGGTGTGGACAACATTAACCACGTTGTATCAAGGTAACTCCGTCCAGAGGAAGATGCTTCTGGAGAATCAAATGCGGATGTTCCATGTGCACAAGGGAGAGGAGATCGATCCTTTCATCTTTAGATTGCAAACTATCCAAGACCAGCTGATTGCCATGGGGGCAAATCCTGATGATGGACTCATGGCGAGGAGTGCCCTAAATGTAGTCACCGATGAGTGGGAGACCTTTGTCCAAAGCATTTTGGGTAGAGAACAACTTCCAAACTAGGGGACATCTAGGAAATCCTTCGACGGGAGGAGATCAGGAGAATAACCAAGAGGGAATTCAACAGCCGAGGAGTCGAGATTACGAAAGATGAGGAGGAAGATGCAGCCCCAACATCTAAGGGATAAAGGCAGCAAGGGAAGAAGAAGGACCTATCCAAGGTCTGGTGCTTCAGATGTGGCGAATTGAGACACTTCACCAATACTTGTCCGAAGAAGAAGGGCAAGGGAGATTCGGATTCCAAGGCAGCAGCAGCGAAAGGGGATGACGGCTGCGATGATGATGTGGCCATGAGTGCTCATGTACCTCAAGAGAAGAGGTGAGGAGACATAGATTTGTAGATTGAGCTACAAATGGTGGATGGCAGGATCCTTGAGGTGCCCAAACTCTTGGATCACATACGAGCTACGAGAGCCTTAAGACAGTAGCAGGATGACTGGAGTTAGTGGATCCAGAAGGTCATGGAAAGGCACAAGGCAGTGCTTGAACGCTGAAGACTGGAGCAGCGCAGAGGAGAGACAACAACAGCGTGGAAGCAATAGCGCAAAGGCTGATAGGATTTCAGCAGCGCAAAGGCAGTGCTTATGCAGTGCAAAGCAGCAGACAACGCAAAGCTTCAGAGAGACAACGCAAAACAACAACAGTGGGTGCTTCAGTGATGAGATGTAGCCAGACTGACTTGTCTGTCAGTGATTAGGTGTTTTTCCTTCAGCTGCTTACTTCTCAGCAATTGAGTTGCAGTGCAGCAGTTATCAGTGGCAGTGCTATGGGCAGCATGATGCAGCAATTTGAGAGGGCAGTGACATGGGCAGCAATATAGAAAGCAACAGCGCAGTGGATGGAGGGCAGCAGGCCAAGCATCAACAGCGTGAAGACCAATGCCAGAGATCAGGGTGATGCTTCAGTGGTGAAGTGTTGCTAAAGAACATTCCTCGCTAAGAGGGAGTGTTGAGATTTTGGGTAGCATCGAATGTGCTCTAGCTCCGAAACTTTATGGAGGGGCTAGAACATATGAGATCTCCAAGACCCAGAAATTGTTTGGAGAAATTCCACCCGATGTAAAAGTTATTCAAATAATTAAATTTTTAATGGGGACCCTAAGTCTAACTTAGGGAAATTGAAAAATTAAAGTGAATTAATTTACACATGTGGTGAGATTGTTTTAAGTGACGTGGATCAAGCTTTCTCTAATCTTAGTAGTTGATTAGTGATTAGATCACGGCTGTTGATTTCTCAACGAGAAAAGTATTAAAGGAAGGCTTGGGGTCAATTGGAGAAGACACACAGAGTAGCAGCACTTGAGCTAAGTCGAAATTCTAGGGTGTGGTGTGCTGAGAATTTTCGAGTGCTAGTGAGGGGTAGATCGGCAAGGGATGTTCTAATCCAAGGCCGAGAATACACATATCAGAGAGGTAATGTGAAAATTTCTAAATCTTATACTTATGCAGAAATATTATTGTTAAATATTGTTATACTCCTCCTACTTAATTAAGTTATTAACTGAGTAAATTCAGATTAAAATCAAATCAAAACACATAACAGACCTTCACCAATCCATATCTAGAAAAAGTACATGCACACATAGACAAAGTGACAGTGATTTTCTGGACAAATAGTCCTCGGAAAAACCCAATGCAGGAAAACCGGTCTGTTGGTTGCTGGAGGGTTTTATTATTAAGAATTTTCTGAATACAACAAATCTAGGTTCCAGATCTAGAAAACTCGACAGAGAAATAATAGATCTACAGCTCACTGGTTGTTCTGAAGCCAAAATAATGACTGATCCACACCCTCAAACGGGATTTACAGGACTCAACCAAGATTAGGCCCTAGAAACCCCAGCACTGCCCCTGAAGCCTCTGCGTCAGCCTCTGAAGCCCCTATGTCCCTCAGAGCTGGCCTGGAAATGGTTGCGTTACCGCAGACTAGGTGACGCAGTCCTTACGCTGCCCCTTAGGGTCTCTGCGTAACCCCTGAGGGCTTCCAGCTGAATCACGCTGTCCTGGGAGGGACTGCGTAGCAAAGTTGCTACCCTTCCTGCTTCTCTGTGTTGCCTCTCTGAGTTGATCTCTACCTCTTGCTGATTCTAGACCGTGGGATCAGATCATCCCCTTGGCCTAAATTCCCCTCTCTGCAGCTGAAACACTTTTGAGAATTATTAGTAAACTCGCCCTAGAATCTCAGCTTAGCTTCAGTGCTCTGCCTCTATGTGTCTTTACAAATGAACCCAAGCCTTTCCTTTATACATTTCTCATTGGGAAACCAACGGCCATGATCAGATCTTGAATCAATGGCTAAGATTAAAAGAAAGTTTGATCCGTGTGACTTAAGACAATTTAATCACATGTTTAATTTAATTAACTTTAATTATTTCCTTTTCCTAAGATTAGACTTAGGAAATACATTTGAAATAATTGATTAATTAAATATCTCCTAAACCAAATGAAATTTCCCAAATCCCTTTCTGGGTCTTTTAGATCAAGTGTACCCTAGTCCCTCCACAAAATTTGGGAGCTAGAGCACAAATGATGCTACCCCAAATACACAAAATATCAACAGGCAGATCCGTACCAGGCAGTGCAGAGGCCAGCAGGAGGGACGCAACCTAGCCAGGTTGACGCAGAGACAGTGTAGAGGGGACACAAAGGCAGGGAAGAGGCCTTTAGGGTGACGCAGGGGCAACCTATGCTGCACAGAGGTTGCGTTGGGCAGAAGAGGCTGACGCAGACGCTGCAAAATCTGCGTTGGGGTTCCAGTGGGCTAGAAAGGGCTCGTATTCAATAATTCCTGAAGGGTTTGACTTAGCAATATTTTCTGTCTGAGTGATAAGGTACAACTGTCGTGAAATTCTTTGTCGGGCAAACCACTACTGGTGCCCTTGATGTATTCAGATTCTACTTAATAATAAAAACCCTCAAAGAGTTGCTGCATCGGTTTTCCCGCATTGGGTTTTTCCAGGGACATTTGTCTGAAAAATCATGTGTGTCCTTTGTCATATGTGTGCTTCAGTAAATGATTTGTATATGTGTAGGCTACAAGTTGTGTTTACTTCGCTATTTTCTGAATATTTCTGAAAATAACTTGTATAATTAAAACACAAGTAGGAGAAGTAAATCAAGATACTTCAGTAGGGTTTCTGTAATTTTGTATTCATAAATTTTTACAGGGGTATTCTGAGTAGTGGAAAATGTTCTTGGAAGAGAAGATGTGATCTACAAGGGATGCAAAAGGGGGAACGCATAGATTCGTTCCTGTCGAAGCTTCAGGATGTTCGAGATTAGCTGGCAGCTGTAGGGATAGCACCTTAGGCCACGGAGATGCTTAGATTGGCCCTGAATTCTATTTCCGAAGAGTGGCAAATCTTTGTCCACAGTATCTTTGGCAAAGAGAAGTTTCCAGATTGGGAAGGGATGTGGGCAGCTCTTCAGCAGGAAGAGATGAGGAGAGTAGTCAACTGCAAGCTTGATGGCAGAAGCCCAAGGAGGAGGAGAATGCAACCCTTGCATCAAAGGGGCAGCAAGAGTAGAGGAGGCGGAAGGAGGACGTCTCAAAGATCAAGTGTTTCTGGTGTGGTGAATTTGGTCACTACGCTATGCAATATCCTCTCAAGAAGAAGGACAAGCATGAGAAACATGATCTATAGGCCGCAACTACTAGGATCAAGGAGGAATAATTTGCGATGATTGCCCACATATCTCCAGGGGAGAATTGGGGTGATCTAGAATTGTAGTTCGAAAGAGCTGCAACTGGGTAGGATCCTTGAAGAATCCAACTCGTGGATCAATAACTTGCATCGTGATCCCATAAAAGTAGCAAGATGGACCAGTCTCAGTTGGTGCAGAGGAGTGTCGGAGTGACAGTTGCAGTAGCTAGGAGCGCCAAAGACTGAGCAGCGCAGAGCAAGGTTGGTAGCAGTGCAGAGTCAGCAGCAGTGCGGAAGCTTTAGAGGGTCAGCGCAGAGACTAGCAGCGGTCAGATCTTCAGTATCGGATGCATCATTCTGAACACTTAGTTCAGTATTTTGGATGTTTTTATGTTGCCGCAGCAGCAGAGTTGCAGTGCAAATGCAGTTGGCAGCAGCGTGCAGGGTCAGCAACAGCACAGATGCAGCAACGCAATAGTTGGTAGGCAGCAATGTAGGCATCAGCAGCTCAGAGGGAGATGTTACAAAGTGTGATGCTTTAGCAGGATGCATTACTAGAGCACATTCCTTGCTAAGAGGGAGTGTTGATTTCTGGTAGCATCGGATGTGCTCTAAGTATCAAATTTTGTAGGGAGGCTTAGACACATGTATTCCAAAATACCCAGAAAGTGTTTTGGGAAATTCCACCCGGACGGGGTTTTATTAAAATAATTAATTATTTTTAATGGAAGCCTAAGTTTAGACTTAGGTAATTAAATTAATTAAAGTGTATTAATAGAACTAGGTGTGAATCTTCTAGAAAAAGACGAAGATTAAGTCAAGTTAATCTTAGCCCTTGATTATGTTTTAATCTGGGCCATTGATTTCTCAACGAAAAGGTTATAAGAAAAGTCTCGATTTCTCAAGTGAGCAACGTAGAGCACCCGAAGAGATCATCGAGGTGATTCTTCCAGTGAGGGGAAGAGATAATTTCCAGTTGGACTGATTTTTCTTGAGCCAGGAATACATTGCAAAGAAGGGAGAGGAAGAACCAGAAGAGGCAGCGTAAGGGCTATGCTAGGCAGCATTCCAGCCTCTGAGGAGATACACTATTTTGCTGAGGGTTAGATCAGATCCAGTGCTAGGAGCCAGGGTGTGACACTGGAGGGCCAGAGGATCGAACATCCATCCAGCAGAAAGATCAGCCAAAGGGAGTGACGCAGTCCCCAGGAGTTGTGACGCAAAGCTACGCAAAGGCAGCATGGGACTTGTCAGTTCAGGTTTGGTTCATTGCCAGATCTCTAGTGCTAGTGTGAGGTAATCCTCACTAATTTTCTGCCAATCAGATTCTCTATCGGATAGTCAAATTTGGGCATCCAAATTGTATTCAGAAATTACTGCTTAAAAATACAAACCCTTAGTTGTTACACCAGTTTTCCCACATTGGATTTTTCCATGGTCATTTGTCCAAAAATAACGGTGTCACTTGTGTGAGTTGTATTTCTTCTTGCTCAATACTTGTCTTTCACATTTTATTTATTTAGTGACGGCTACAATTGTATTGATTCCATATTTACTTGTAGAACGCAATAAATAACTTCTAGAATTTAACAAGTAGGAGAAGCAATATCAATTTGTTGTAGTAGGAATTCGGGTCATCGATTTTTCACACCTCACCCGTCTGTATTGATTGTATGTTTGAAGGCGAGCCTCCCAAATATAAAGGTATGTCTTGCAATTTAGTAATTGATTATTGGGTTTACTCATCATAGACACTTTTGGGCATGGATTGATGGGGGGGATTTGGCAGAAAGAGTGGGCTTAGTTTGTGCTCCTATCCCCTTGATCTATTTTGGATGTTACCCTTGGATCTTAGTCCCGTGGGATCTCCTTTATTGACCAGTTGGTTTCAGGGTGGTATTACTTGGGAAACCCTGACTTTGGGTCTGTGGTCCCACTCCTTTATCTGCATATATTACTCCCTTTCCACTCACTATACCCCCATTCATCATTTCTCCCACTTGGGTCCACATAGGGCCAACCTCCTTATCCCCTTGCCCCCAACTTGGGTTAGGCCTGGAATGATGCCCCATAGGTTGAAGCAGCTAAAAGAAAAAGTAAAAGAAAAAATGGCCACATTCAACATGAAATAGTACCACAAAATGCAAAAGATGGTCGGAACAAAAATAATTAGAACATGGGCAAAAGCCAATGCATGAGCTCTACCCCATACCCACGGTCATCACCCTAATACCATAGGCCCTAGATGAGCTTCTTTTATCATTCAAGAACCCAAGATTGTCCCAACCCCTGGAGGGCATTGAACTGCCCTACTTAAAGGGGGTAATCATTGCTACATCTTACACATGCTCTTGTCCTTGGAGCCCTGAGTAGTTAATTAAAGAAAAATCATAAAAGGAAAAAACCATATAAGGGTGGGTGGAAAAATCAACGCTGGGGCACATCATGTACCACGATTGCTCCCTCCTATACATTATATACCCAAGCCTGGGCTTCCCTTTCTTTAGCTACCCTTGTGCCCCAATATGTGGCCCAGGGCATGCCCCTCTCATTCCCGATTCTATTTCACTTCTTTGTCACATGCCACCTCAATTTGAGGGATGTACCTTGGACATACCATCCCCTCTAAGGGTAGAAACCACTTAATAAGGTACCTGGCTAACCCCCTTTTGGAGCTTGGAGACAATAGAACATGCCAAAGCCCACTTCGGAAGGGCATGCCATTATGAAGTGCCCACTTTGTTGTCTATGGTTTGTAAACTCTTTTACACGATTACTCTAATGACTTGTTGTACTAGAAGGCTAGGGGATGCATTAGATCTTATGCAGGATTGCAGATGGTGTTCATTTGGGTTTGGTCTCCCTATATGGGGTCCTCACCTCCTAGAGGGCTACATTGACACATGTGGGGTGTGTGTAGAGAGCCATGGGCCTCCACAGCAGCAAACAACACTCCATGGATCACAATCGATGTCCAGAGATTACTAGAGATCCACCTTTGGGACGAGGATGATGTACTTGGTACACTATGTCCAACAGGTCCCATAGGAGCACCACACACTTGGTAGGTGTCCCAAGACTTATACGATGACATGGCAGCGTTCATTCCATCATTCGAGCCCTTACAGATGATCTACAAGCATCTTCAACTCATATGGAGACCCATGGAGTCAATGGTGTGCCCCCACACCCATTGGGAGCACCACAAGTCTACTACTTGGAGAACAAGGGGCCACACCCTTGTCCATCGCATTTTGAGGAGTTTATTCATCATTATGGCACTTTTGGACATTATCAAGCCTTTTGGAGGGCCCCACAAGAAGCATATATTATTATTTCACCTCCTGAGAGACTTACTAATCCATTTATGAGCTAGTTTGATGCACTTGTCACCAAAAGTTAGGTTATCTGCACATTATTTTATGTTTAGGGGCTAATGTAGGCTCATTAGCTAAATCAAACTCCTAAAAGGTGTAAAAATAGGAGTTAGTTGGATTCATTTGTATCATCACTTGGATTGGGATCTCTCTCTTAAGAGACTTTCACATTTTTTTCCTGGTGGAGATTTTTGGATGATGGATGAATTTTGATGTATGGATTTGGGTTCTTTCTACCTTGGAGCTTCTTATATTGCGAATGTGATGTTGGTTGGATATATTCTATAACGTGTAAGTGCAAATTTGATGTCATTTTTCTTGTTGTTGCATACATCTGAACTTCGTTATGAGTAGGGCTAATTGCTGCATATGTTAGATGTGGAATTATGTGTCTATTTTAGCGTATATATGTGTATGGGCCATGTTATATGAATGAAATTTCCTAGAGATCATGTTATCTTGATAAGCCTTCACCATTTGCGAGAAGTATAAATGTTTTAAAGTCACTTTTCTTCTCTAGCCTCTGACATTGGACGAAGTTGACTTTGAAGCCTCCTTGAACGATAGAAATACATTCCATCTACTTCATTATCCTTGAATCCATATCCCCAAGTGAAATTAGGCATTGATCCTTCGTAGGGTGATCATTTTAGCCCTCATTTTTACTTTCTCTCCATTTTTCCCAAGTCTAACCCCATTAGGTCACCTAAGGAATCACTTTCTCGGAAATCGGGACATAGGAAAAATTCGACCTCCTAGGGTCAACTGTGTTGGTGGATCCCTCGGGTTTCCTCAAATTTGAAGACATTCCTACGGTGGAATCTCGGGATATCCCAAGCCCTAGCTCTAGGATCAAGTTTTTCGCTGTGCTTCCCAAGGCTAGCACCTAGTAGGATCAATTTGACCTTTCGAAGTAAAAATTCTTGTTTGATCCTTTCCTCTCCCCTAGTGCAGGGTAAGAACATCATTGATTGCTGAATTCTATCCCCAAACCTGGGTTGGGTCCACCTAGCCCCGTGTGGTCCCATTTGTTGTCAAAGACTATTCATCAAGGACTATTTGGGAATCCAAGTTCTTATAGTATTTTAGGGATCGGGAAGTACCTCTAGAACTATACCCTTCATCCTCACCCTCAAATCCTCACCCCCTTTCCTTGGAAAGTCAAGGCCCTTTCTTAAAAGGCAATCAATCTCCATTCTTCCCCTCCTCCTAGTGAAAGGATTTTAAGGGGTCACTTCCCGTCATTCATTGATATATCCTTTATAAGTGGCTTCCCAAAAGCATCGAGACTCCTCCCATCGGTGAAAGTCCGCAAAGAGCAGGGAGCCTTAGTTGTGGTGACAATGGGCTAAGCCTCCACCTTTGCCCTTAACCTAGCAGTTGCCCTCTTAGGAAACCCTTTTAGGTCCCCTGCTAGTTTTAGTGGTAACATCTCTGGCACCATCGTCAGGGACACGAGACGTGTGTTTTTTTCCCCTTACGACATATTGACATATCATTATTGGCGACTCCATTTAAAGAACGAAGCCCTAGTTCTTCATTGAACCTTAAGATTGAAGCTTGTAGGGTGAAGCAAGCATTTTTCTAGGCATATTCCTGGCGACCCCTACATATTTTTCATGCATATCTCAAATAGGTTGTCTTTCTTTGATAAATTTCCCGCCTTGGACATCGCTAGCATCCCTGGGCACCCTAATCATGTCGCAAGAAGGATGGTACGTGGGGTGCTCGTGTTTGATGGTGATCCACTCTCCGCAATTGACCATATAGAAAGATTTAGCGCACATGCTTCAAGAGAGAAAGTGGTTCACCAAGATGTCCTTATGTTATTGTTCGTGGGATCTCTCAGTGGTCATAATTCATGGTTGCATGATCATGAACCTAATAGTATCTCATCTATTGAGGAGTTCATTGATGGCTTTCTTATACATTTTCAAGTATACCCTGCATTGAGCATCCAAGAGGAAGCCTTCATTGAGCATCATCAAGACATTGAGAATCTAAGTAGTGAGCAGGTAGACGAGTCCTCCTGGGGTCCACATGATGAAAAAGATGATTTTGAGAACACATGTATTGTAGGGTATGAGTCTATGGAAGGTGAAGTTGAGACTAACCTTACCTTTCTCGAGGATATTACTTTTGATGATTCTCCTTTTGAGAACCTTGAGGAAGGTGGTCCCATTATCCCCTCAGAGGATGACATTGGATATTACTTCCACATTGAAAAGGGGAAATGAGAAATTGTTGCTCCTCAATTTTATTGTGCTCACATTTACAACACCAACAAGGAGGATGAGGATGACATTAGTTTTCCCTTTCTCTCGGGCACTATTTATGATGACATATCCACTGGTACTCTTGGGAAGGGGAATCTTTATTTTCCTTTGCATAAAGAGGGGCAGTTGGAAATGATCAATTTTCCTTTTAGGAGAGACCCAATCTTTTATAATAAGGAAATTAATTAGGCTCCCACCTCTCCCAAGTATGATTCTAGGTCCAAATCAATTGAAGCTTTAGATTATGATGTTAGGGAAGAAAAACACATTGAATGCAATACTTCATCCTCTCTTTTGCCTATTGGTCATCATCTTGAGTCTTCATCAAGTGAATCCCTCACCTTCTGTCACATGTTCTCAAGTAGCAGTGAGCCCTTCCCCCCTTCGAAGCATAGTGTCAAGGATGAGCCCCTCATTGATTATACTTTATCTCCTTGGGCACCACCTCAGGATCATGATCAATCTATAATCTCCCCTTTCCAGTGTGATCATCATGGGCAACAAATGTGCGTTTCTCCATCTCATCAGTCTCCCTTTCCTACTAATCATAACCCTGTGGAGGCCATAAAATATGACATAAATGATAAGGACCACCATGGAAATAATATGCCCGAGATTTCCATCCACCAAAAGTTTATGAGCGTAATCATTGACATCTCTATATTTTGGTTAGAAGAGAGGATCTCGTGGACTAAATTAAATCATTTGCTTACCACTTCTCAAATAATCATCCATGTGTGAGCATCCTATTTCTCTACTTCCCACCGGCCTTATCATCCACGTGATTCTGTCCACCTTCAATTTGACATTCGCTACATGAGTGATCATATAGACTGGTATATTTATATTGATTTTATGATATGTTGGTTGCACTGGCTTTACAGTTACACTTAGTATTAGTTTTGTACCATATGCATGTTAGGGTAGGATGCATTACATGCTAATTTTCGCATTATAAATAATGTCATATGATATTTCTCATGATAGATTAGTTGTGTTTAGATTAAAAATTGCATATTTTTATTACTTGTTGATTTTATCGACTAACATTAAGCATGGGTGATCATAAGACACCGTGAAAAAAACATGTTGCCCCGTGGCGTTGGTCATTGACATGTGCAGATAACAGGTCTACGGTGACCAAGAAATTATTGTTCTCGTGACCTCCCGTTCGAGCAGCCTTGCTCATTTCTTTGAGACATCACGTCCCAATTGGAGCCATATGTTACCCACCTCTTCGTGGGTGATATCCCTAGGAGAAATGTTTTCTCATGATCGACCTCGGCCAATAGCCAGCAGCCCCTTGTAGCCTTCAACTAGCTCGTTGTGCCATTTCTCCGCCACCTGAGGCGGCCATGTGGTCCCTCACCCATCTGTATTGATTGCGTGTTTTAAGGTGGGCCTCCCGAATCTAAAGGTATGTCTTGTTGATTTCTGGTAGCATCAGATGTGCTCTAAGTCTCAACTTTTGTAGGGAGGCTTGGACACATGTATTCCAGAATACCCAAAAATTGTTTTGGGAAATTCCACCCGGATAAGGTTTCATTAAAATAATTAATTATTTTTAATGGAGGCCTAAGTATAAACTTAGGGAATTAAAATAATTAAAGTGTATTAATAGAACTGGGTGTGAATCTTATAGAACGATACGAAGATCAAGTCAAGTTAATCTTAGCCCTTGATTATGTTTTAATCTGGACCGTTGATTTCCCAACGAGAAGATTATAAGGACTTCAATGGAAATTTGGAAGACACGTCGGGAGAGGATCTAGAGATCGAATTATCAAGTGAGCAGCGTATTGCAGCCAGAGAGATTATCGAAAAGATTCTTGCAGTGAGGGGTGTTAGTGTCAGTCAGTTCTGCCTGTCACCAGTGATCAAATGGGCTCTTTCAAAAATTTTATTAGGGTGCCGAGTCAAATTTGTATGGTTTCAGTAGGTCTTCAAATAAAAATTTGGTCACTGTGTTATAGGTCAATTTGGGCATCATCCCCCATGACCTGGTCAAACTGAACATCATGCCCTAAGAGAAGAAAAAATCATTCATGACTTCTATTGTGAGATTTCCAAGGTTTCAAGTATATGTTGTATCACTTATGAGCTCACCAACGCTGCCTCTCAAGAGACTAACTGTGTTGCATATACAACTCCCTCCATTCAAGGGTGCACTGCAATGCACTTCCCGACATTCAAGAGTGTGTTGGTCAAATGGGAGTGAAATTCTCATTGTTCTGGAATCTCCACATGGCCAGTGCCTTCTAGAAGAGTCCACATGTGTCAAACTTCGAATCCAAGTGTCCATCTAACACCTCTAAACTTGGAAACATGTCTTGCCTATTATTAGAAAGTCACTGATTGAGAAACTACCTTCAGTTGCCCTATAAATTGAGCACAGATCCTAGTGCTAGGAAAGAAAGTATTTTGGTAAAGAAATATTGTTGGATTCTCAATTGAGCAAGTGATAGAAGTGATATGCTTCTGGTGAGATGTTGATTGTGATGAGGTTGGGAAGATGTTGGAGTTGGTGACATCAAATCGATCATTGGTTGTAACCTCCCCCTTCTACTCTTTAATAAAGATTGTTGTTCATTTTCCCATATATGTATTTGTTTATGTTTCTATTTCTCATGCAATGGATTCTTGAATGATATATATGTTTCATGTTTAATCGATTTAAGTGATTAAGATAAATAGGCATCTGTATATTGCAATCTCTTTGTTGTTCTCTGTTTATACTTGCAAGAATCAATCTGGTAACCTAAGTTGGATTGGAAGCTACAGAAAAAGCGACAAAAGGAGAATACGAGGTGCTTAGATCACAAGTAGGTTCTTCTCTCTTTTTGTGTGTCTATTTACTCTTAGAGAAAGTGATAGAAAAGTCTTTAATCTGTTGTTTTAAGTGCCTAGCACCACACTTAGGGAATTTGATTTATCTGTAGATCATAACTCTGCATTACAAACTGGTGACTCCACTAGGGAGTTTCCTTTCATTCCTGGTGTTTTTTCCTCTACTTATCTACCCAGTAGCATCTACTCTCAGTTATTAGACTTTTGAATCAAAGAATCGCATTAGAAGTGTGTTCTGTAGCTTGAATTTTCAATCTCTGTTGCGCCCAACACACTGTTGGTCAAGAGACAGTGCACTGCAGTGCACTGTCTCCCACTCAGAAGTGCACTGCAATGCACCGTCTCCCTTTAGAGACTGCGTTGCACCTTAGCCAACCAAATTCCATTTGAATTTGTCATTGCCATCATTCTCAGCCATTTGTTTGTTGTGTTTTCAATTGTCTGATACCTCATAGAGACCAGTGAATTTGCTTGATTCTTCCGCCTTTGAAAAGTAAGTTTGTTCAATGTCTCTTTAAGTGTTTTTCTTTATGATTGACAAATGAAATTCAAAGTATTTTATTTTTGCATTAGATCCATTTGTTTTCATAAAGGAAATTGTCGTTAAATTCTTTGTTTCCTCTAGGAAAAATAGTAGTTCTATTCTTCGTTTTTCCTAAAAGAGAAATTGTTGTTAAAGTCCTCGTTTCTCAAAGAAGAAAACACTTGTTTTTTTTGTTGATTTGATGCATATAGTTTCCTTTTTGCATTCACATTAAGGGGATTGAAAAAAAAAAAAAAACCTGCATTTGCATACAGTGAATTGTGTGTTTTGCATAGGAAAAAGTTAGAAAAGTTGCATATTAGTTTGTGCTCTTTGTTGTTTGCTCTCAAAACTAATTGCTCTTTCCCTTTAGTAGCTAGGATTTTCATTGAAAAAACTAAAATTGAAAAGTTTGCTTATCATTTTAGTTTGCATTTTAGGAATTTCCATCACATCAAGCGGTGAACCTCAAAAGGCAAATTGATAAACAAGATCAACTAAAAATTTACATCAATTTACCTAAAAAAGCATTGGAACCATAATGATAACATTTAGAAGGTCTAGGCTAGAGATGTGTTCTGGCGTCGTTAAACATAGCAGCTGTTATTAATTGTCTGCGATACATTCCGAGTGTGATACCTCACTCCACGTACGTAAGTATATCAGAGCTCATCCATGTACCTTCGAGTATATCCGGCGGTGTTCTAGTATGAAAAGTATAAGGGGGTGCTCTCACTGTGTGGTTTCGCATTAGACAACGCTAATACAGACTTGGGCCTCCACATACCTTCGAGTATATTTGGGGGGACAACTTTAGGTTGCTATCCATCCATAGTGAACTGACTCGGTCCCCTTGTAAATTGTGATACACCGAACACAGCATTTGGGGAGATTGCCTGCCCATAATTCTTGGTTCGCCAAGAGGTATTCTGCAGTTCACAATTTCTTGGTAAATCTTTTGCCTGTAATTACCCTTTTATTTTGTTTATTTGTTTTGGTCATAAAATAAATCAGTCATCGTGGAAGAAGAACATCCCTTTCCCCATCGTTCGCGTAGAATAGCATTCAAACCACCTTTACCACTGGAAGCCAATTTTGGTCGGCGAGGCGACATCGCTCTACCGAAACTAGTACTATGAGTACCTATGGTGATCAGGACATCATGAATTTTGCTCAAAATTGTAAGTGCTCAAAACTATACCGAACCTGAGCGACCGGGTAGATCTCGTCGTTGCAATTCTGGCGCTGCGAACGGTTCGAAAAACCGATGTTATATGAGGGAGATATCACGTTCTGATCGTTTTTCTAAAAAGCTAAAATTTTGTGACAGGAGTGACTGGGATGCCCAGTTAGCAAAAATGGAATATTCTGGGAATATTATGTTTTCCTAAGCCAACTAGGTTTTGCCACATGGCATCTGTTGGATTGTTGATTTGCGTTTGTACGAATTTATGTGGCTCGTTGGATGGGTGACACGTGGCCAACCCGGAGGCTGCCACGTGTCCCCTGGACAGTTATGTAAAATTTTGTTTGGGGTCTGAGGGGTTCGACCCCGTGACCTCCAACGCACCTGCACAAGTCCCTGACCAACTCTGCTACAAGTGTTGCTTACCAGTATAGTTCTCCGCATATTTTTATAGTTGAACGTTGGCAAGTTTGGGGGGGCGGGACCGCCGGCGGTCCCAACCCGCAGTGGCCCCAACAGTTGTGGTCACATATCACGTTACTAACCGCGACAGCAAATGTGAACCTGCGGCAGACTATGCTCCAAGGATATCACACGGCGCGGTTTGCTGTATGTTGTCGACGATTCCAGGACCGTAACTCCAACGGTATTTAAAACATAGTTATCACATGCAGTTCAACAGGGACGCTGGTTATGACAGTTAGTTCCAACGGGTTTATGGAACTCCGCCTCCAGTGTGGTTCCATTCCAAAATTGTTAACACAGAGATGTAACAAGACCGCGGGTTTTAAGTGGGGCCGGCTTGTGACCACCCCGCCCCTAAACATTTAACTTAAATGCAAATGGTTAATAACTAGTGGACTTTTAGCGTTGTCCTAAATTTAGACGGGTTTTGCTATTTTCACTGTCGTTAAACTGCATTTCTCCACATTTAGTGGAGCATTTGTAGCTGTGATTGGGAAAATGGCTAGGGAGGTCAATTTTCGACCAATTTGGGTAAAACAAGAGTCCACCTAGACTAATTGGAGCATTCTGGAGCCACTGGTGCAGAGAAAACAAACATTAGAGGCTTGTAAACACAAGTATTTGTAATTTTGAGCATAATGACAAAGAGGAACATGCCATTGGGAGTTGGACCAGCAGATGTAGCCCAGGAGGGGTGAACTGCTTCATCATGCCTGCTGTGTAAAACTTATGTGTGCTGTTATTTCTCTGTTATACACTGTTGTTCAGTGTTATTTAGGCTTATTTACATGCTTAAAACTCACAAATTCATCTATGTTTCATGGTTAAATTACTCATTCCTTAAGCAAACAAATGGAGACAAATTGTAAATGTTTTATAACTGAAAAGACACTTAGCACAACAAAATAATACAGTCCTTTCAGATCATCTAGTGCGACATCATCCTCGCATATACCAGAGTCGGCACAAGTTGTTTCTACAAATCTTGGTTCATCTACTGTTGTCGAGACAGAGTCCTCACAGCTACCTGTGGTCACGATCCATCCAATCAATGAGACCATACCTCTCGAACCCGACGTTGTTCAACTCGAAGTTGATCTGGATCCCATCGTGCTTTAGGGGGCAACTATTATTGGTCAAACTGGACATCATCCCCAGGTTCAATGAAATAGGGTCCATCATCCCCTTATTTTTCAGTTGCTATATGCCCTAACTTAAAAACATCTAGATCTCAAAGTCGAACGACCAGAAGTTGTTCCTGTATTGGTCGCTCCACAATCTATTGTAGCCATTGAGTCTCCCATATCGCACAATCAACCACCTGAAATATACTTCGGGCCTAACAGCGAAGTTCTTCACCTGGTTTGATTTCGATTGAAGAAATATCACAAGACGAGACACCTTTAACTCCAACCCATTTTGGGGAGGAGCTTTACCTGTACGAGTCTTTTCCTCAATCACCTTCCTCTGCTTTTGTTGATCCTGTTTTACTTCGAGTTCTCGTAGATTCTATAGGGTATACACGGGATCATTTGACCATGGCTGAGATAACATCCCAGACTGAACCATCTATTTCAGCTGCGACAACATCTACTATTGCTTCATCTTTGATGTTTTCTCCATTGACTTCACCCATGTCATCATCTGGAATCCTATCTGGTTCCTCCCTTATGAGTATTGAATGGCTTGATCCTTTAATCCCATCTTCAGTGCAATATCAATTTGATCCCATCAGTTATTCTCCTTGGTGGCCGATGATACCACAGAAATTACCCTCAGAAATTTCAAAATTCAATGGAAACCCTCGGGAAGACCCATCAACGCATATTATAACTTATCATTTGTGGTGCTCATCAAACTCCTTAAATGATGACTCCGTTAGACTACAACTTTTCCAGCACACATTCACTGGTCTGACTGCATAATGAGGATGGTCCTTTTTTTGTGTCAACCTTGTTAAAAAAATGAAACAGAGTCATGAGGATGGTTCTTTTACTGTGTCAACCTCGTTAAAAAATGAAATAGATTCATGAGCATAGTTCATTTTCTTGTGTCAAGCTCGTTAAAAAATGAAACAAGGTTCCATGAGGATAGTTCTTTTACTGTGTCAACCTCGTTAAAAAAATGAAACAGGCCATGAGCATAGTTCTTTTCCTGTGTCAAGCTCGCTAAAAAATGAAACAAATCCTCTCCTATTCGAGACAAGTCTTCCATTTGATCTCGTAAATGAACCTTCATTCCATCCAGCTATTAGTAGCTAGTAGTCTACTTAGGTGAATGAAATGAAGCTTAGGGGGCATGTGCTCTTGCAGGAGGCATTCGACATGTTCTCTTGCAAGGGGGCATTCAAAACATTCTTACCAATTGCACCCAACCAACTGTTGAAGTTCGGGGGAAAAAACAGGTTCAGAGCTCCAAAATGCAAATGGTAACTTTCAAATGGTAAAAATGAATAGTAAAATTCTGTTAATTAGTCATTTGATTATTTGCAAATCATATTTATTGATGTGACTATGGTTTTATTCATTTTTATCATGAAACAAGTATTTGTAATCCATTTGATGATGTTCTAAACAGGTTTGCAACTGATATAGCAGATTAGTCGTGCACATTTATTTCGAGAGTGATTTGACCACAAAGCATACTTTTATCCTTATTTTTCAAGCTTTGATAAAAATGAAAAATGACTTGAAGTGCACTTTTATCTCTTTTTCGAGCTTCGATAACAGCGAAAAAGGAACCCCTGGAGTCTTCTTTTAGCTCTTTTTAGACTCCAATAATGTGAAAATATTGCTGAGCACTTGTCTTTTCGAGCTCGTAAAAGTAAATGAATTGATATCTACTCAGTATAAGTTTAACCATTTTCCGGACTGAGATAGATTATTTACGAAAAAGGAAAACCTTAGTCGAACATGGCTAGGAGGTTCTCTCAGATATCATTTTACACTTTTTCGAATCTGAGCGACAACTTTACGAAAAAGTAATTATGGAGTTTTTCTTTTGTCTTCTTTTTCAAACTCTCTAAATATGAAAAAGGACCGGGGTGTCACTGTCGTTAAGCTCGTTAAAACATAAAATAGCGACGAGCTTGTCGATCATGGCAAGAATCAAGTTTCATTCATTGCTAGACTCGTTAATTTATTAAATAACGATACAGGGTTGAATTATAGATCAAGCATATGTTATCCTCCTCAAGCTTGTTAAAAAATAAAGAGGTACTGGTCGACAAATGACCGGGGAAAATTTGGGAAAGTGAAAAGAACTTTTACGGTAGCAGGTCGCTCTTGCACATGACACTTCACTCCATCATTGTGACTATTTGGGTTGGTTAATCTTCTTGACAGTTCATTCATATCTATGGTTCATCATACCTTCACTTCGGTTTTAGGTCAATGCTGCCAACTCATCTCAATGTCGTCGATATGTTCAAGAGAATTCATCCAGTGAATACTCATCCTTCTGCAATACTCATAAACCATCATTCTCATGACAGTCATCCCTGAACATTGCTATATCAAGTCACATTTTGTCTCTGAAATCAGTAACTCCCGTTTTGCGATAAAGTGGCTTCCTGTCGACATCAAATCATCATCCAGGAAGTTTACTTAGAAACATCATCTTCCAGTGCCATGAGACTTGTTACAACATCGACAAGATCTTTGCTTCCGGACCTTTGACCGAAAAATTTTGTTTGCCGTTCGACATCAAATCATCTATTCACGCCTTACGAAATGTATTGCAGTACCTTGAGAGCCATTAACATCAATGGTGATTCTCTCCCGTTTGTTAACGGCTCACATCATTGGCTGATAATCAAATGATGTCTTACCATGTTCGACTACAAATCATATATTCGCATGGCTAGACTTGTACCCGAACGATCGAGTGAACGAGATAAGAAGACCCTATATCTAGTTTCAGCCATCCGGGCTGCGATTTCAGGATTGTTGTACACATCATCTGTATGGTGACCTTACATACAGATCGTCATACGAACATGGGCCTTTATCTATAGGCATGTCTGTATTTAGCAACATTCCAATGTAGACGACTTTCCACACTATGTACATGTTATTAGATAGGTTATGTGCTGAGCATGGGAATGCCTCCCTTAGCAAATCGTGATCAAAATGAAAATATCATGATGTAATGTATTGTAAGATTGATGCAAGTCGCCATTCCACTTCAGTTCGAGCCCATCACATCATAAAACATGTCATTAAAAAAATATTGTTATTATTTTGACTTCATGCTTTAGGGGGTAGCTATTATAGGTCAATTTGGGCATCATCCCCCATGACCTGGTCAAATTGGACATCATCTCTAGGACCAATGAAATAGGGTCTATCATCCCCTATCATTTCAGTTACTACATGCCCTAAGAGAAGAACAAATCATTCATGACTTCTATTGTAATATTTCCAAGGTTTGAAGTATATGTTGTATCACTTATGAGCTCACCAACATTGCCTCTCAAGGGACTAATTGCATTGCATATGCAGCTCCCTCCATTCAAGGGTGCACTCCAATGCACTTCCCGACATTCAAGAGTGTGTTGATCAAATGGGAGCGAAATTCTCATTGTTCCGGAATCTCCACATGGCCAGTGCCTTCTAGAAGAGTCCATATGTGTCAAACTTCGAATCCAAGTGTCCATCTAACACCTCTGAACTTGGAAACATGTCTTGCCTATTATTAGAAAGTCATTGATTGAGAAACTACCTTCAGTTGCCCTATAAATTGAGCACAGATCCTAATGCTAAGAAAGGAAGAATTTTGGTAAAGAAATGTTGTTGGATTCTCAGTTGAGAGAGTGATATAAGTGACATGTTGTTGGTGAGATGTTGATTGTGATGAGGTTGGGATGACGCTGGAGCTGGTGACATCAAATCGATCATTGGTTGTAACCTCCCCCTTATACTCTTTAATAAAGATTGTTGTTCATTTTCCCATATAGAAAGAAAGAAAGAAAGAAAGAAAGAATTTTTAATGTCCACGAGGCTAAAAATAGCCCATATATGTATCAGTTTATGTTTCTATTTCTCATGTAATGGATTCTTGAATGATATATATGTTTCATGTTTAATCGATTTAAGTGATTAAGATAAATAGGCATTTGTATATTGCAATCTCTTTGTTGTTATATTTTATACTTGCAAGAATCAATCTAACAACCTAAGTTGGATTGGAGGCTACAACAAAAGCGACAGAAGGAGAATAGGAAGCGCTTGGATCACAAGTAGGTTCTTCTATCTTTTTGTGTGTCTATTTACTCTTAGAGAAAGTGATAGAAAAGTCTTTAATTTGTTGTTCTAAGTGCCTAGCACCACACTTAGGGAATTTGATTTATCCGTAGATCATAATTCTGCATAACACACTAACTAGTGGTGTCTAAGACTATTTCTGCTCCTTCCAAAAAATTACTCTCGCTGGTCATTACCATCTCGTAGTTGGATGAGTCATCGTTACAAGGTCTTCATATTCATTTCAGTCATGTCATCATGGTCTTCATCCAGCTTAGTGTCTCCATTAGGTCATTAGGGTTTCAGTTATCAAAAATCAGTGATTTCATGCATAAATCTGACAAATGGAGTAGAAGTAGGGAGATTGCTCAATAAAGCTTGTTTCGAAGTATAATTTATGATTGATAAGATATAATAAGTTCCTAAAGTTCCTAAGCTGCACAAAAATATCCAAAGCTACATATTGTTCAAAACACAAAGACAAAAGCATGTGGTGGGCCAACCCACTACTATGAATAAAATTGACTCTTACAAGCTATAAAAGACCATTTCATTCATTTTTCTCATTCATCATATTTAAGAAGAGCTCTCACTCACCTACCAAGGCAACCTCGGCACGTCAGCGTCCAAGAAAACCCTAAACAGGTGACCACAAGCTATGACGTTGCGTTTTGGAGGTGCCACGCTGCATTTTCCCTCCTTCGCTGCGTTTTCTTTCCAAGAGAAGCAAATTCAATTTCCAAGGCTTTGCAAAGGTTCTCCAAGTGTTCTTCAGGGTTATACAAGTAAGTTTAAGCCTTGGCAGTCTCCCTTTCAATTTATTTTCCTTGATTTCATGGTGTAACTCCTCCATCAAGCCCCATTTTGCGTTTTGTGGGAGAGATTCTCTTTTCAAATTTGCAAGTCAAATTAACCTTCCACATAGTGATTTTGTCTTTCCTCACACACAAAGACACTCCCTAAAGCCCTCACACCCCCTCACTTTTACACCCTAAGCCCCTGCACCCAAACCCTAGCGTCTACATCACACCACTATCCCTACGTTGCGTTTTTGGCAGTCTCCTAGACCTAGGACTATGTTAAATTTCCCTAGGCCTAATCCTAACCTAATTCCCTCCCTTTCCACTTCCTAAACCTTCCTAACACCCTTCGCTACTTCCCTAATTTTTCCCATTCCCATTTCCCTCTCTTAACCCTTCCGTCCTACTCCCTTTCTCCCTTCCCCTGTTTTTCACTATTAGGGTTTTCCCTCTGCAAAGTGCATATAGAGGGAGATAAGAGGCGTTACAACAAGGGAGGGCAAATGTCAAGATATGAACCCATAACCACTCATGAGCTAATGTCTTCACCATTGTCAAAGCAGTGTTTTCAGAGTGTAGGGTGTTCCATTTTGTGAGCAGGTTGAAAGAGTCAAATACCATGCTAAATTGACTAAATTGTTTGCCACTCATCTCAAGAAGGACAAGGTCATGATTGTAGGAGTTACATTCACTATATCAACTAATGTAATAGCAAAGGCCACAAGGATACCCAATCATGGTGACAAATGGTTCAAGAACCAAGACCTAGAGGTCCAAAACTACAAGCCTTACCTCATAAGACAATATCAAAACAACATCAAGAAGGTTTTTTCTGTTGGGAGCTCCTTGAGAAGTATACACCACTGATGAAGATCATAATGAATTACTTCACATGTGAGGGAAGATTTTCTAGACTATACAAGTACCATGTCAGACTACTCATGCATTTCACAAGGGTAAAATCACTCAATTTGCCCTATTACCTCTAGAGAAGCGTGGCAAAGATGGTAGAAAAAGTTCACCAGAGGCAAAGTGATCTTGAAGTCAACCTCTTTCACCATGCTCTCATCAAAATCATTGTTTTACACCAGCTTGAACAAAGGAACATCACTTGGGAAACTTTCATGCAAACAGATGTCTTTTTGCCTTCTACTAGTCAGCCTACTAGCCCTAGCTCACCATCAATACCATCAATACCATCTAAACATATGGAGGTTGACTCATCTAGCAGATTCTCAATGAAGAGGAGGATTGAGGTCAATCAGACATATCAAAGAGGCAGAAAGCTTGTGTTGACTCCACAAATTGAGGAAGGGGCCAAGCCTACATTAGCAGAATAGGGATCACCATCACAGCATGAAGCATCTTTGCATGATCAGGAGCCCATCCATCATGAAATTCATATAGTGGATTTGGAGGCCAGTGAAGAGCATGAAACCCTAGAGCAGGTCATCAAGGAGAAAGATGCTCAGATCATGGAACTCAAGGACAATTTGTCTAGGGCTAATTTCATAATTTCCTTCCTAGAGCAAAAGAACAATCAATTGAAGGTAAAGCAGTTGTTTTTAGAGAAGAATCAGTTTAAAGCTAATATGCAAGATGTGAAGGGAAAAGAAGTGGTTGACATTGAAGATTCAGATAAGCATGAAGGGCAGGTGACAAGGAAAAGGCCAAGGACCACGGGTCTCTGGAGGGCACTTCAGAAGGAAAGAGAACAAAATACACCAGTTGAAGAGTTGACATTTGAAGAAAGGATAGCCATGGAAATCAATGAAAATAGAGAGGTTTGGGTTGAAAAAGTGAATTGTCACTTAGAGAAGCTCCTTGACAAAGCCAACAGAGACAATAAGTTACAAAGGCATATGTCCACCCACTACTACACAAGGAATCAGATTTGCAAAGTCAAAGTCAAACAATTGCAATCAAAATTGAAGGAAACCCTAATCAGCCAAAAGGAGAAGAATAAGTTAGACCTGCTTGCTGATGCTTCTCTAATAGCATAGCACACCATATCAGAACTTCATCTAGCATGTCTGGACCAATTTTGAAGAGTTTTGGTGAAATTTTGCAATTTTGTGAATTTTGATGAAATTTGGCAATTTTTGAAAATAGTCACACTGGTAAAAACACAACGTAGGCCACGCTGCGCTTTTGCTGGGGAGGTCCAATGGATGAATTTTTTACATGGGTGGATTCATCTTGGCCTATACATCAATCCTAGTCAGCATAACTGCCTTGTCAACAACTTTTGGAGGGTCAAAATGCTCAAAAACCATCAAAAAATCACCTTTTTGCCCTTGTTTTGGAGCCCACGTTGCGTTTTCTGAGTAGTCTTGGGAGATTTAAGTTTTGGAAGGCTAGAAGAAACCTTTTTGAGTGCTTGAAGAGCCTATCATGTAGCAGACATCCAGTGCTATCAACAACAACTTTCAAATCAGCATTTGGACACCGAGAAGACCTCCAAAATGCCATTTTCCCTCACACGCTGCGATTTCCTCAGGCACGCTGTGTTTTCTCCAGAATGTCATTTTTCTCCATCAACTTCATCCAATTTGACTTTCACTCATATAAGTTGTAAATGATGTAATGATGTCATAAGGTGTAATTAGGTAAGTTAAATTCAAAATGGGATAGGTACATGCTTGTAAATGTCAAAAATGGTCAAAGGAATCAATTTGTATATCTTGAGGAGAGGTTAGAAACCTCCCTAGTCTTCAGGTTTTAGGTGAGAGGATCAAGTGATCAGCGCCACAACTCATGGATTCAAGCCCTAAGAGAGGGGAAATGATATTTTGTCTATATGTATGCCTTTCTGAGTCATTTTGATGGTTGGACATCAGAGGTTTGAGGCCATTGTAGCATGTGTTTCAGCTTTTATTCAGAAATTGAAAGGAACAGTTGCAGCTATTGTCTAGGAATTCATGTGCAGTGAGTTGTTGATGTTGTTTCTTCTCTGTTATAGTCTTTTATGATTGATATATATATTCTCTTTCCATGCCTTTCTTTCCTCAGTGATCTTCCTAAAATTTAGATGAGTAGAATTCTCTCGTGGCTCTGTTTTGGTTGGGAAAACAATTTCATGTTTATTTCCTTCAGTTTTAATGAATTCATGAATGTATGCTCATTAAGATCCTCTCCACTCTTTCAAACCCTACACTACACCGACAAAACCCTAATCCATCATTAAAGAATTGCTACCTTGCTCCTTTATATATTTGCAGCTATAACCCTTTGATTTTTTGACCTAGCTACCTGGTTTCATCCCTGATCCAGCATCACAATCATCAAACTTTCAAAACCCTAGAGCTGATCTAACTAGCCTAAAATCTACTCCTCATCTAGTCAAACCCTTTCGTTGTGATTTCATAGAGAGAGCCCTCTCTGATTTCGTAGGGCTCGCTACCAAACTGAAAGCTTGGTTTGAGGTTACCTTCGTCGACATCCTTTCATCAGCCTTGGGACGTTGTGGAGGCTGACATTTCTGGCGCCGCTGCCAGGGAATGAAGTGACAAATCTTCCGTGGGTGTACTATATTTCTTCATCAAATTCTAGGCCTGTGGGTGATAGGCTCTAGATTTCACGAAGGTTGATTCTAGTTGTAGAGAGCCAAAGTGTCGAAGGAAGAATACACTGGCTCCAAAAAGATACACACGATCGAATCCTGATCCACATCCAGCTTCTCTCGTTGAAAATCCGAAGAAACTCATCAAAAAACAAAGACCTCAACATTCAGAGGTTCAGTCGAATTCATCTACATTGGTAAGGTCTACATCTTTACTTGCAAAAATATTTTCACTTGAAGACATTCCTTTCGACCTAAAGTTTGAATTGCCATTGTTTATATCAAAATCAGAAACATCCTTGTCTAAAATTGTGTTTGATCCCTTGAGGTTGTCTGAAGTCACATCATTATCTAAAGTAGTATTTGATTCTCTAAAGCTTGAAGATAGTATATTGTCCGTAGAATCTAAATCAGAGTCATATTTTGATAGGAAGGTTTAGAGTCAGTGCGATAAACTTCAACAATTAGCCAATCATCTCCAATATACTTCTGAGAAGGCCTTCATCCAGTATCAACAGGAGCTCTTGTCCGTTGATCCTCTTTTAGCCTCATTCAGCCATATCGTTGCTTCTATACCAATCTGTTTCTCTTCCTATACAAACACCTTCAATACCATCTCTTCCTATTGTGCCTAAAAGTTTACCTCCTACAACAACCATGGCTAGATTTGTTCCATTGGTTATGTCAGGTCAGCTTACTGACTTACCGCAGAATTATGGACAAAGACTTCCTCTCTTTGACGAAACCACTGATATTACAGCGAGACAGCACATTGATAAATTTACTGATTTCATTGATTTAGAAGAAGTGGATAACGATGAGGCCAAGATGAGAATCCTCTCTCAGAGTTTCTCAGGGGAGGTAAAGAAATGGTTCAGAGCTTTGGCAACTGGTTCAGTGCAAAATTCACAACAGTTGACGGATCTTTTCCTCGCCAAGTAGGAGGAGAAGAAAAATCCACTCGAGATCTTGGCCGAGTATACCACTCGATCCAAGGCAATACCACTCGCTTCAACAAGGTATACAATTCCATTCCCCACCGTATTTTCCCTTGTTGCACTATCCAGATGCCTTTGACGCGGACATGGAATATCAACTCAAAGAAAGGAACCCTACTTCACTGGAGTAGATGCAGAAAATGCAGTCAGTGGAGAAGCTAATCTTCTGATTAAGAAGTCAAAGAGTAAAATGGAGAAGAGAGTCACAATAAAAGAAGAGCCAATAAGTTCATCCGAAGCAAAGCTGGACAGTTTGATAAGAACCGTAGAGAAGATGGTGGATAGAATGTCAATTTCAGAAAGATAGCAAGATAATCAACCCTGGAATCCTAACTTTCGAGGACAACAGCAACAGCTTCGGATAAAGCAGAGAGAACAGAGAGCTCCAGATCAGCAAGCTCAACAACAAATCTGGACTCCATTACAGCAGAATTATGCTCAAGCACCAGATGAAGATGATGATACTGTTGAAGAGAATCGTCTCTTTTCAAAAGATCAGGGACCTATTTACCTTACAGAGGATGATGAGTATGTCGAATAAACTTATGTGCCAGATGATCATGAGCTTGTCCTTGCAAATGATGATGGGTTGGCAGTCCAATCCGATGACTATCAAAGGGGGTATCTAAATGCTCTCAGCGCACAGCAGAGACAATACACATTGAGAAACTGAGATGTTCCTATCACTCCAACTCAAAGGAGGAAATCTCAGCAAAAAGATACTCAACCCAAACAAACTCCTCAAGCTAGTCAAAACAAAGAGAAGGAGCCTACTGCCATAAGTTAGAGCAAGAACAGTGAAGCATCTACAAGTACATCGAGAAAGGATAAAGAAACACAAAGGAAGGAAAGTCCAGCAAAAGAAAAACATGCAAAGCGGGATAACATCGTGAAAGAAGTAGAAAAACAATCCAACTTGTTTAGCTTAGAGAGTGAAATTTATAAGTTAAAGGTGTCTATTCCTCTTACTGAACTTGTCAAAAATGATAGATATAAATCTCAGATTTCTAAGATGTTGAAAGTAGACCACATGTCGGACATGGTCAATGTCAGTGATGACCATCCTGAACTCCTTTTTGGTCCAGCCGTAGATGGCAACCTTGAAGATAGTGAAGTCCCTCCCTTTTATCTTAGTTTGAGAGTCCATGATTACATTCTTCATAATGCCATGTTGGATTCTGGGACTTCACATAATTTAATGCCTAAAGCTATCATGGATAAGTTAGGGCTGGACATAACCCAACCATATCATGACCTCTATTCCTTTGATTCTGGTAGAGTATGTTGCCTCGGTCTTATCCAAGACTTAGTTGTTTCCTTTGATCAAATCCCAGATAAAAATGTGTTGATGGACGTCATAGTTGTTGACATACCTCCAAGGTATGGCATGCTGCTTTCATGGTCTTAGGGAGCCAAATTGAGAGGTATTTTACAGCTTGATTTTTCATATGCAACAATTCTGGTATTTGGCCAGCTTAGGAAGCTGAACCGAGAGGTGAACATGAAGTACATGATCACTAGAAAGAATAAGCCTAAGAATCACCTGATTCACTCTGTACATACTAATTTAGAATCATTTATATTGTATAATGATAGTGGTACTGATGATTTAGATATTCAACTTGTAGAAGGTGAAGAAATTTCAGAGTTAACAATTAGTGTACTAGCAGTCCTGAAAGAAGAAAATGGAAACCAGAATTCAGAAAACTTGCAACAAAATACTTCAGAGAAAAATACAGAAGAGTCACAACAAGGTTCAGCTGAATCAAAGAAAGGTAAAGATCAGCTTGATACAACCGATCAGAAAGAAGAAGAAGTTTAGCCCGCAGAATTTCAGTTTCCGGATGATGAGGAAGGTCTTTGGACCATGGATTTCGATGGTGCTTTGGGGAAAGATGAAGATGGCATCAGAATCTGAATCCGTAGCCCCATACATCAGTCAGCAAAACTCCCAAGGAATGTAACATTATGTTCCTACAAGCTAGCCTTTGATTGCTCTAATAATGAAGTTGAGTATGAGGCCTTGATCACCGGTCTCTGAATTTTGAAAAGGCTAGGTGCAAAAAGAATCATAGTATATGGCGACTCCGAGTTGGTAATGAAACAGGTAAAAGGGGAGTACCAGGCCAAACATCCAAGGATGAGAGATTATTGAAATGTTGTTCTTTATGTTTTGAAAACTTTTCCAGAATATAATTTGTCTTTGATTCCTAGAACTCAAAATTTCATGGTTGATTCACTTGCCACAACAGCGAGTAATTTTAAGATTCCAATTCATTCCACTAAGAAGTTTGAAATTCATGTGAAGCATCGCCTGGTTGTCACTGACAATCTCAGATATTGGCAAGTATTTCAGGAGGAAAAACAGATTAATAATTTCCTACAGAATAAAGAGGAGTTTTCCAACTCTCACATGGATGAAGTGTACAACGAAGATGATCAAGTAATTGAGGCTGCTGAAGTTGAAGTGATGCAGTTGAAGGATAACAACATTCCACGAGGTTTAGTGCCTTTGGAGGAGTTGTTTGATCATGATGATGTGGCCAAAAAGCCCACGATGGTCCCCACAGAAAAAGGTGTCGAAGATCTGAACATTGGTACAGCAGAGAAACCCAAGATGGTCAAGCTATCAAAATCCTTGTCCCTTGAGTTGAAAGGTAAATACACAGCTCTCTTGAAAGAATTTTCTGATGTGTTTGCTTGGGAATATTCAGATCTTAAGGTGTACAACAAAGATAGCATCCAGCACACCATCCCAATCAAGCTGGATCAAAAGCCTTTTCACCAGAAGTTGAGGAGAATCAATCCCAAGTTGCTGCCATCGATTGAAAAAGAGGTAAACATACTTTACAAGGCTGGTATCATAGTTCCTATTCGATTTTCAAATTGGATCTCTAATTTTGTGCCGATTAGGAAGAAGACAGGAAATATTCATCTCTGTATTGATTTCAGAAATCTCAACAAGGTATCATTTAAAGAAAATTATCCTTTTCCAAAGATGGATCGCATCTTGCAGAGGGTTGTTGGAGCTTCAAGGATGTCACTTCTTGACAGATATTTGAGATATAATTAGATCTTGGTGCATGAAGATGACCAAGAGATGACAACATTCACCACGCCATGGGGTACCTTCATGTACGCCAAGATGCTATTTGGACTCAAGAATGCGGGGGCTACTTTTCAGCGAACTATGGGCATCGCTTTCTCGAATGAGAAGGATGTGTTTCTAGTTGTTTATCTTGATGATGTCACGGTCTTTTCACAGTCAGATAATGATCACTTGCACCATTTGAGGATAGTATTTCAGAAATGCAAAAAATTCGACATCTCACTAAATCCGAAGAAAATTTTATTTGCCATGGAGGAAGGTAAATTACTTGGGCATATTATTTCAAAGGATGGTATTCGCATTGATCCCTCCAAGATCGAAGCAATCTAGCAATTATATTTTCCATGCCATGCTGCTTTCACGGTCTGTGATCTAAGGATTCTTAATTGCCCTTAGTCCAGACTTCACCCACTTCATCAAAATATCCTTTTAAAACCCTTGGAAGGTCATCTATCTTGCCGTTATCATATTTTCATCTTTTGGCCTAGGTTTTCTAGTCTTGTTTGCTATAATTTGACTCCATAATTTGACTCCATTGCCCAATGGTTAGGTAGATATTTCTATGGTTTCCCTTGTAGTCCTTTATTCCCACCAACCTTTTCAAAAAATCAAACCCAACTGCACAATCATAGCTAGCCTAATATTTGTTACCTAAACAAAGCTAAATCATATTGAGAGATCCCTCTCCGGAACTCAGGAAGGCTAGATCCTGAATTCCCAAAGCAGTTCTTGATTTTCACTCTAGTAATTACAAAGTTTTGAATATTTCCGATAGAAAATTTACTAGAGTGATAACATATTAATGATCGACTCCAGCAGGGAGTCGCACGCAGTATGTCATAATTCAATTGAGCAACTAGTCATTGAAGGCCTAGAAGTAAATAACATGCATCATGCTTTTATTGATCCTATATTAGATTATATGGAGAATCTTTTTAGCCCAAATCTGCAAACATGTTTTCTCTATAAAGATCAAATACATCAAAAATGGCCTTGACACATCATATCATTTATTATAAAGGCACATGATCATAATATACTTCCAATTTTGGTCACAAGCAATCAAGTTATCCATTTATTTTTACAGCTACTTGATTGGCTTCATTGGCATTTTTGTATTACCTGATTCAATAAGATTTTAGTAGATTAGAGTAGGTAGATGAGTGCTAATAAGCTCATAATTTTGAGCATACTTTTTTTAGTTTTTAATTTTCAGCTAGTTTTTCATTAATATTTAAAGCCAAGGATGAGGTCCTAAAGATGTTTAAGATCTATAAGTTGGTTTGAAAATTGTTGTGTGTTGTTTTAGTTTCAAATCAGAATTCAGTTTGCAGAAGACAGAAGAAACTTACTAAGATCATCAAAGGTCAAAGATAAAGGCTACTGATCTTAGAGTTATTGGCATTTCACAAGGAAAAGCCATCCCAAAGTGAAGCCGATGTTAGCAACCTATAATATAGGGGTCATAATTTTGACTTGACTATTGATAATCTTGTAAATCTGTACATACTTTGCCTTCTACAAGTTGTATTCACATATTTCATAAAAAATCAAAAAAATCAAAAAGAGGGTAAAAAGTCCTAAAAGAATAATCAAAGGACTTAGAAAAAATAAAAGACCCCAAAAGAAAAAATGAAAGTGTGCAAGCATACATGTCACTAATTTTTACTTTTTGACTGTGGCAGAGTGTCAATAAATGCCATAGTCCATGATGAGTTAAACAGTTTAATCTTAACTTGTCATTTTTCAATTTTCCTTGTTATAGATAGAGAATAATGAGTTGTCATACAGTTTAATCATGACAATTCAGTAGTTAGGTAGAGAAATAAATTGAATCCAACGGTTTAATTTGGATTCATGGATGAAATAAGTGTAGAATTAGATAGTTTTACTTGCTTTTAGAAAGAATAAATGATGTGAAGGTTGCTAGCTTAAATGCACCTACTACAAAGGAAGAAAAAAATGTTAGCATGGTAAGATGGGTAGGTAGAAGAAGGTGAAAAGTCTCAATGTAAATATCATTCATCATGGGCTTCAAAATAACTAACTTCCCCTTCCCATAGTCATGAAACATTCTAAACTATCCGTCAGAAAGGCTCAAGGCATTTCCTTGACTTTTGTTGGGACTGGACCCAAGGCTCCATGACTGATCAGTTAAAAGTGTTAAATGTCTATATTAATCCCTTAAACTTACATCATTTTCCATTCATGCATTCACCCCCTAAATAATCCTAAGTAAAACCTCGTTTTTACTTAAAGACACTATAATTCCCATTTAATTAACTTCCTACATCATTTGAAAACATTGAGCCCTCAAAATAACATTATATCTTAAGTTAAGTGATAAGATCAATGCAAATTATCTTTAAAACCTCACTTTATTTGTTATAAATATGTGTTTTGAGTATACCATGTCCTATTTTCATATTAACTTTAACTTATATATTAACTCCCTATACAAATAACCTTTTCCTATTTTATAACTCCTTTTTATATAATAAACCCAAAAAACCCATTTAATATAACTTAAGCCAAAGTTATTTTTTCCCACATGTTTAAATAAAAGTTCCCCTTATAACCCCTTTGGCTAAGTATTATATATATAATATCCCGCCCCCTATGGTAGTTAATTCATCTCTATTTAATTAACCATATAATAAAAAAGATATGGAAATCCTTTAAACATATGTTCTATATGTTTTAAACAAAAAATATCAAAGTTTAATTTAAACTAAACTTATAAACCCATTCCCTTGTATATTTCCCTTGCCTGACCCCCTAACCTTGGTTAAAATCTTGATTAACCTTCCCGATCACCCTTTCCATTGGAAAAAGCCACTTTTATATATAAATCCCATCAAAAGGCCTGTTTCCATTGGGATTCAATCTAGACCCTTTGATCCCCAAATCCCTTTTGATTCAACGAATGAAAATCAAAGCGACTGATCAATACATTTTTACTCCTCCCCATTGCGCTATTTTTAACTGTCAGATTTTATTTTACTCCAAAAGATCTACGACCTATATTGAACCCGATAATTTACTTTTCCCCGCATTTTTCCTTTTAATCCCGATTGTTCGCTCCCCAAAGCCAGATCTGACGGCGATAACGCATTTTCGCGCTCACAAAGTAATCGATTGATGTTTTGTAAAAGTCGCGCGAAATGGGTGGTTTATCCAAACCACCCCGCATCGATGTGTCACGATTATATTGCATCGCGTTCGAAAAGCATATTACCACTTACCACCGTTGAGCCACACGAATACCACCACCGGTATTCCAAAACCACTCCCGTTTAACCTTTGTTTAATGTAACTTAACTATAGTTTATACTATGGTTTAATACGTTAAAGTCTAATGTCTTCATAATTTTTCACCTATTCACGCTTTAAACTTGTGAAACCTTCGCAGAGTCTATTTTCGTCTAATTTTCCCCATAGCGCGCCATTACACCCTGAGAGCCTGTGCAAAGCCCTTTTCACAATTTTCAAACCTAACAGCGCCATTTTTGAGCCAGTTTCCATTTTAGGAACCATTTCCTCTGAAATTCGTCCTTAGAGAATCTCCACGACTTTTTCCAACTGAATACAACTTAATTGAAGACTGTTACAGACCAAAAAGCCCTGTCTTCGACTGTGAACCTTTTTAAAGCCAATTTCCTCAATTTTCACAGTTTAGAGATTAAAATCAAGGATCTAAACAACTAAAACCTCTGAATTACCTTGATATTCCCTGTTTTCAATCAAACCAATTCAGAAAACCTAATTGAGCAAAAAATGCCAAAAATAAAGCCATCCTTTGCCTACATTACTCAATTTCATCTCTGTTAAAGTGAATAACTCCGGCAAACAATCTAATCTTGCAGTAGTTCCCCAAAATTCCTAAAAAATAGAGTTAAACCTTCACAGACTGATCTCATTCCATAGGTCTTTCAAAAAGCCTACAATCACCTCCCTACAGACCTGGATTTCATTAACAAATTGTTTGATTTTTGCAGGTTACCCTTAGAATATGGATTTGGACCAACAGTTTCAGTACTAGTTGACAAAATTGTTTGCTCCAAATTCTCAGATTTTAACTCAATATCTTCATTCAACAAACATTTTGTATACAAAGTCACAGAGAGATTAGAATGATGAAATGTGCACAGTCAATGGTGAAAGTGAAATGATAATTTACAAGGATAGTAAAAGCATAACAATTAAAGAGTATTAGTGGTTAAAGTGTATCAGGTAAAAGTCAGAGTGAAAGTTAAAATGAAGTTACAAAGCAGTCAAAGGTAAACAGTAAAATTAAATACAAAGGCATTAAAATGGTAAAAAGAAATGAAAATGCTTTCACCAACATTGAAGTTTTTCTAAAGTGAAAGTAAAACAGTCAAAAGAAAAAAAAAAGTGAAAAGATGAAAAACACAATAAGAATGAACATTTTTACAGAAATTTCATGTTTTAGTCATTGTTTTGCAGAAAATATTTTGATAAATCCAAGATGAATTTTAAAAAATTGAAGGAGTTTTATTTTCTTAAGAGAAACATCTACAAAAACCTCTCTCATGTTTCTAACAGCTATTATGATTTTGGAAATATTAAACAATGTTGGAAAGCACTTTTTCAGAAACTTCTAGTTAAGTCATCATTTTGCAGAGAATATTGTGACAAATCCGAAATACATCCTACAAAAATGAAGGAGTTTTTTGTTCCTAAGAGACCCATCTACAAAAACCTATCTCAAATTTTTCACATTCATTTCAGAATCAGAGATACATGCACATATTTACAGGTTATTTTTCAAACTCTGTAAAACTCTGTTTTACACATATTTTTGCAGAGCCTATTGTGCACAGCTGGAGAGGAATTTTAGGAAACTGAAAGAGTTCTATCTCACCAACATATTAATCCACAATAATTTCTTTCACTTTTTACATATCTATTACGGATTAAGAAATACAAAGATATAATTGGACCCCAAGTTTGCAGAATTGTTGGAGCAGAATGCAGAAAGAAAGGAAACAGTTAGTGACTTGGATGCCTCATCATCAACTAAGAGTTGGATCAAATTCGAATTATCCTCTTTGTCATCACCTATCTATAAAAAATAGTTCCAAATAGATGCATTAGTTTTAGTGTCCTTTACTTAAGTTCTATTTATGTAAAACAGTTGGAAAGATTTGTGAACTAGGCTTGATATTTTTTCAAGATATTTTAGTTTAGAATTTGTATAAATACTTCACTCTTGGAAGTATTTTTGTGTGGAATAAAACAATCAAGATTACTATAGACTTTTTGTTGAAAAATTGGGATTTTATGTGAGTTAAGTTGAAGCAGCAGGTTGGAAACTGAAGCAAATAGACATCATAGCTAAGGATTCTCGTGGTGAAAATATAAGTCGCGTCTTTTTTCTATTTTCAGTGTTTTCCTTTAAAAAGTTTACATTCATTCATATATTGTGTTTCTATTATGTAGTGATCAACTAAGGAGAAATTAAACAAGATTAGTGATAATAGGCTCCCTGTTTTAAACTAGTTGGCATTTTAATGTTTTCTGCTTGATAACCAGACCATATAATTCTTAATTTCTCTAGGTCCCAGTTTGATCCCCTCCTTCAATCTTCTTATCTATGATCTAAGGATTCCAGAATTCACCCACTTCATCAAAATATCTTTTTAAAACCCTTGGAAGGTCATCTATCTTGCCCTTAGCATATTTGCATCTTTTGGCCTCGGTTTTCTAGTCTTCTTTGCTGTAATTTGACTCCATTGCCCAATGGTTAGGTAGATATTTCTATGGTTTCCCTTGTAGTCCTTTATTCCCACCAACCTTTTTAAAAAATCAAACCCAACTGCACAATCATAGCTAGCCTAATATCTGTTACCTAAACAAAGCTAAATCATATGGAGAGATCTCTCTCCGGAACTCAGGAAGGCTAGATCCCAAATTCTAAAAGTGGTTCTTGGTTACCTCTAGTAAGTTACAAAGTTTTAAATATTTCTGATAGAAAATTTACTAGAGTGATAACATATTGGCGACTCCGTTGGGGAAGACTAACCTTTTTCTTCAGAAATATTTTATAGGTTCAGATCTGATCTATGATGGTGGACAGTGATCAGACACACAAAGGATAAAATCATCCACCTGGCGACTCCAAATCCAAATCCATTTCACAATCAAGACTCCACTGGAGGAATGAACCTAGAAGAACAATATGGAAAGATCAGGCTTTCAACTTGGATCTTAATCCAAGACATTATGTTCTTTCTTGTTAAGAACATTTTTCAATATGTATTATATTTTATATAAGGATCTAACTTGGTTGTACAGATATCGTGGCCTTCCATTATGGTTAATTTTCAAGATGATCCAAGTATAAAACAAAGATATTCTCCCATGAGCAGAGATCACATACCTGAATTTCCACACAAACTACCAAAGGTAAATTGGAGTGAAAATCTGCGTATCTTTCAAGATAAGAACATTGATGATCCTTTACTACATCTCATTAAATTTCATATACACTCATCAATATTGAAGGGTCATTGGCATGAAGATTGCCTCATGAAAATATTCATGGTAACCTTAAAAGGAAAAGCAAGGGAATGGTACGAAGCTCTCAAACCTGCTAGTTTATTTTCTTTGAAATATTTTCATAAGGTATTTTATGAGCATTACAAAGAAGATTTTCCATCTTTATCATTAGCTGAAAATTTGTTGTGATGAAGCTGAAGATATTATACATTACCTTAAAAATATTGATGAAGATTTTGAAAATTGGTTTCCTGAAGATTTATTAGAAGAAATCCAAAACTTTCATTTTCAAGTTAAATGTCATAATAATCAAGAGGAGTTAAACAAAGATGAAATATATCAGGAGATGAATCAAGATCCACAAAACCCCTCTATATTAACAAATGATGTTTCATTTAATGTTTTGAATGGAGTTAAAGAAAATATTCAACCTCATGATCAATTTTTAGATAAGAGAAAAAACAATTGTTATTCAAATCTAAGAATTCAGAGATTCCCACCCCCCCTCACCGAAGAAGAAATCAATTTGCTTCTAAACATGCAACCATCCTCAAAATATTTACATAATGAAGAAATTGTTTCTACTTATTCTAATGTTGATGAATGTACTAAAGTTTTTATCCATGAAGAGACAGAAGAACAAGTTGATGCTCATGTTATTCTACCTTCCCAAAAAGGCCCATTGCTTGATAGCACTCCTATTGAGCAAAATAATGACTTTCAAACATAATGCAATCAATCTAATCAAAATTTATTAGGATTGTTTGAAGAGAAATATGTTGATCCAATGTTTATTGTTGATGACATTCCATTTTCTAAGGATTTGCCTAAATATGATCAGTATGATTTCCCAATTCAAGATAATTTCACAGAACAATCACTAGCTATTTTGAGGGATGAGATATTAGAACTTCAGCTTGATGAAGATTTTCTAAGAACTTTCTTTCTTCTTTTGAAATCAAGAAAATATTCTCCTAAACTGAAAATATGTGTTCTTAAGATAATTTTTGAAAATTATGAAAATGAAATCAAACTTTTGCATTCTTAAATTCAGTCGTACAATTTCCGAAATCCTAAAGAATTATTTGAAAATCTTCCTTCTCCAAAGCAAGAAGAAATTATAATATCTTTTGACTTGCATATTGAAGATGATTATTCTTTCAAACACAAAACTGAAGAAATAGTTTCATGGTCTAATATTCAGAATACAACTGAGCAACTAGTCATTGAAGGCCTAGAAGTAAATAACATACATCATGCTTTTATTGATCCTATATTAGATTATATGGAGAATCTTTTTAGCCCAAATCTGCAAACATGTTTTCTCTATAAAGATCAAATACATCAAAAGTGGCCTTTACACATCATAACATTTATTATAAAGGCACATGATCATAATATACTTCCAATTTTGGTCACAAGCAATCAAGTTATCCTTTTATTTTTACAGCTACTTGATTGGATTCATTGGCATTTTTGTATTAGCTGATTCAATAAGATTTTAGTAGATTAGAGTAGGTAGATGAGTGCTAATAAGCTCATAGTTTTGAGCATATTTTTTTTAGTTTTTAATTTTCAGCTAGTTTTTCATTAAGATTTAAAGTCAAGGATGAGGTCCTAAAGATGTTTAAGATATATAAGTTGGTTTGAAAATTGTTGTGTGTTGTTTTAGTTTCAGATCAGAATTCAGTTTGCAGAAGACAAAATAAACTTACTAAGATCATCAAAGGTCAAAGATAAAGGCTACTAATTTCATAGTTCTTAGCATTTCACAAGCAAAATCCATCCCCAAGTGAAGCCGATGTTAGCAACCTATAATATAGGGGTCATAATTTTGACTTGACTATTGATAATCCTGTAAATCTGTACATACTTTGCCTTCTGCAAGTTGTATTCACATATTTCGTAAAAAATCAAAAAAATCAAAAAGAGGATAAAAAGTCCTAAAAGAATAATCAAAGGACTTAGAAAAAATAAAAGACCCCAAAAGAAAAAATGAAAGTGTGCAAGCAGAAAAAATAAAAGACCCCAAAAGAAAAAATGAAAGTGTGCAAGCATACATGCTACTACTTTTTACTTTTTTACTGTGGCAGAGTGTCAATAAATGCCATAGTCCATGATGAGTTAAATAGTTTAATTTTAACTTTTCATTGTTTCAATTTCCTTTGTTGTAGATAGAGAATAATGAGTTGTTAGACAGTTTAATCCTAACAATTCAGTAGTTAGGTAGAGAATAAGTGAATCCAACAGCTTAATCTGGATTCATGGATGAAATAAGTGTAGAGTTAGATAGTTTACTTGCTTTCAAAAAGAATAAATGTTGTGAAGGTTGCTAGCTTAAATGCACCTACTACAAATGAAGAAAAAATGTTAGCATCGTAAGCAGGGTAGGTAGAAGAAGGTGAAAAATCTTATTGTAAATATCATTCATTATGGGCTGCAAAATAACTAACTTCCCCTTCCCATAGTCATGAAACATTCTAGACTATTAATCAGAAAGGCACAAGGCATTTCCTTGACTTATGTTGGGACCGGACCCAGGGCTCTATGACTGATCAGTTGAAAGTTTGAAATGTCTATATTAATCCCTTAATCACATCATTTACCATTCATGCACTCATTCCTTTGAATAATCCTAAGTAAAAATCCATTTTTACTTAAAGGCATTTGTAATTCCTATTTAGCTAACTTCCTACATAATTTAAACACATTAAGCGCTCAAAATAACATTACATCATAAGTTAAGTGATAAGATCAATGCAAATTATCTTTAAAACCTCACTTTACTTGTTATAAATATGTGTTTTGAGTATGACATGTCCTATTTTCATATTAACTTTAAATTATATAATAACTCCCTATACAAATAACCTTTTACTATTATATAACTCCTTTTTATATAATAAACCCAAAAAACCCACTTAATATAACTTAAGCCAAAGTTATTTATTCCCACATGTTTAAATAAAAGCTCCCCTTATAACCCCTTTGGCTAAGTATTATATATATATATAAATATCCCCCCCTATGGTAGTTAAGTCATCTCGATTTAATTAACCATATAATAAAAAAGATATGAAAATTAAACATATGTTCTATATGTTTTAAACAAAAAATATCGAAGATTAATTTAAACTAAACTTCCAAACACATTCCCTTGTATATTTCCCTTCCCCGACCCCCCCTAACCTTGGTTAAAATCTTGATTAACCTTCCCGATCACCCTTTCCATTGGAAAAATCCACTTTTATATATAAATCCCATCAAAAGGCCTATTCCCATCGGGATTCAATCTAGACCCTTCGATCCCCAAATTCCTTTTGATTCAACGAATGAAAATCAAAGCGACTGATCAATACATTTTTACTCCTCCCCATCGCGCTATTTTTAACTGTCAGATTTTCTTTTACTCCCAAAGATCTACGGCCTATATTGAACCTGATAATTGAATTTTCCCCGCACTTTCTCTTTTAATCCCGATCGTTCGCTCCCCAAAGCCAGATCCGACGGCGATAACGCATTTTCGCTCTCACAAAGTAATCGATGGATGTTTTGTAAAATTCGCGCAAAATGGGTCGTTTATCCAAACCACCCTGCGTCGGCGTGTCACAATTCTATTGCATCGCGTTCAAAAAGCGTATTACCACTTACCATTGTTGAGCCACACGAATACCATCGCCGGTATTCCAAAACCACTCCTGCTTAACCTTTGTTCAATGTAACTAACTATAGTTTATACTATGGTTTAATATGTTAAAGTCTAATGTCTTCATAATTTTTCACCTATTCACGCTTTAAACTTGTGAAACCTTCGCAGAGCCTATTTTCGTCTAATTTTCACCATTGTGCACCATTACAACCTGAGAGCCTGTGCAGAGCCCTTTTCACCATTTTCAAACTTAACAGTGCCATTTTCGAGCCAGTTGCCATTTTAAGAGCCATTTCCTCTGAAATTCGTCCTTAGAGAATATCCACGACTTTTTCCAACTGAATACAACTGAATTCAAGACTGTTACAGACAAAAAATCCCTGTGTTCGACTATGAACCCTTTTAAAGCCAATTTCCTCAATTTTCACAGTTTAGAGATTAAAATCAAGGATCTGAACAACTAAAACCTCTGAATTACCTTGACATTCCTTGTTTTCAATCAAACAAATTTAGAAAATCTAATTGAGCAAAAAATGTCAAAAAAAAATCCATCCTTTGCCTACATTACTTAGTTTCATCTCTGTTAAAGTGAATAACTCCTGCAAACAATCCAATCTTGCAGTAGTTCCCCAAAATGCCTAAAAAATAGAGTTAAACCTTCACAGAATAACCTCATTCCACAGGTCTTTCAAAAATCCTACAATCACCTCCCTGCAGACCTGGATTTCATTAAAAAATTGTTTGATTTTTGCAGGTTACTATCAAAATATGGATTTGGACCAACAGTTTCAATACTAGTTGACAAAATTGTTTGCTCCAAATTTTCAAATTTTAACTCAATATCTTCATTCAACAAACAATTTGTATACAAAGTCAGATAGATATTAGAATGATGAAATGTGCACAGTGAATGGTAAAAGTGAGATAAGAATTTACAAGGATAGTAAAAGCATAACAGTTAAAGAGTATCAGTGGTTAAAGTGTATCAGGTAAAAGTCAGAGTGAGAGTTAAAATGAAGTTACAGAGCAGTCAAAGGTAAACAGTAAAAGTAAATACAGAGGCAGTAAAATGGTAAAAAGAAATGAAAATACTTTCACCAACGTTGAAGTTTGTCTAAATTGAAAGTAAAACAGTCGAAAGAACAAAAAAGTGAAAAGATGAAAAACACAACAAGAAGGAACATTTTTGCAGAAATTTCATGTTTTAGTCAATGTTTTGCAGAAACTATTGTGATAAATCCAAGATGAATTTTGAAAAACTGAAGGAGGTTTATGTTATTAAGAGGACCAGCTACAAAAACATCTCTGATTTTTGTAACAGCTATTATGGTTTTGGGAATATTAAACAATGTTAAAAAGCACTTTTTGCATAAAATTCCAGTTAAGTCATCATTTTGCAGAGAATATTGTGGCCAATCTGAAATACATCCTACAAAACAGAACGAGGTTTTTGTTCCTAAGAGAACGATCTACAAAAACCTATCTCATGTTTTGTACAATGATTTCAGAATCAGATATACATGCACATAGTTACATGCTAGTTTTCAGACTCTGTAAAACTCTATTTTACACATAGTTTTGCAGAGCCTATTGTGCACAGCTGGAGAGGAATTTTAGGAACCTGAAAGAATTTTATCTGAAAAAAATATGAATACACAATAACCTCTTTCACTTTTTACATATCTATTATGGATTAAGAAATAAAAATATATAATTGGACCCCAAGTTTGCAGAATTGTTGGAGCAGAATGCACAAAGAAAGGAAGCAGTGAGTGACCTCGATGCCTCATTATCAACTAAGAGTTGGATCAAATTCGAATTCTCCTCTTTGTCATCACCTATCCATAAAAAATAGTGTCAAATATATGCATTAGTTTGAGTGTCCTTTACTTAAGTTCTATTTATGTAAAACAGTTGGAGAGATTTGTGAACTAGTCTTGATATTTTTTCAAGATATTTCAGTTTTGAATTTGTATAAATACTTCACTCTTGGAAGTATTTTTGGGTGGAATAAAATAATCAAGATTACTATAGACTTTTTGATGAAACATTGGGATTTTATGTGAGTTAAGTTGAAGCAGCAGGTTGGAAACTGAAGCAAATAGACATCATAGCTAAGGATTCTCGTGGTGATAAGATAAGTCTCATTTTTTTTTTTCAGTGTTTTCCTTTAAAAAGTTTACATTCATTCATATATTGTGTTTCTATTCTATAATGATAAAATAAGGAGAAATTAAACAGGATTAGTGATATTAAGCTCCCTGTTTTAAACTAGTTCACATTTTAATGTTTTCTGCTTGATAACCGGACCATAGAATTCTTAATTTCTCTAGGTCCCAGTTTGATCCCCTCCTTCAATGTTCTTATCTGTGATCTAAGGATTCTTAATTTACCTTAGTCTAGACTTCACCCACTTCATCAAAATATATTTTTAAAACCCTTGGAAGGTCATCTATCTTTCCCTTAGCATATTTGCATCTTTTGGCCTAGGTTTTCTAGTTTTGTTTGCTATAATTTAACTCCATTGCCCAATGGTTAGGTAGATCTTTCTATGGTTTCCCTTGTAGTCCTTTATTCCCACCAACATTTTCAAAAAACCAAACCCAACTGCACAATCATAGCTAGCCTAATATCTGTTACCTAAACAAATCAAAATCATATGGAGAGATCCCTCTCCGGAACTCAGGAAGGCTAGATCTTGAATTCTAAAAGTGGTTCTTGGTTACCTCTAGTAAGTTAAAAAGTTTTAAATATTTCTGATAGAAAATTTACTAGAGTGATAACATATTGACGACTTCGCTGGGGAAGACTAACCTTTTTCTTCAGAAATATTTTACAGGTTCAGATCTGATCTATGATGGTGGACAGTGATCAGACACACAAAGGTTAAAATCATCCAACTGGCGACTCCAAATCCAAATCCATTTCACAATCAAGACTCCACTGGAGGAATGAACCTGGAAGAACAATATGGAAAGATACGACTTTCAACTTGGATCTTAATCCAAGACATTATGTTCTTTCTCGTTAAGAACGTTTTTCAATATGTATTGTATTTTATATAAGGATCTAACTTGGTTGTACAGATACCATGGCCTTTCATTATGGCTAATTTTCAGGATGATCCAAGAATAAAACGAAGATATGCTCCCAGAAGCAGAGATCACATACCTGGATTTCCACACAAACTACCAAAGGTAAATTGGAGTGAAAATCTGCCTATGTTTCAAGATAAGAACATTGATGATCCTTTACTACATCTCATTAAATTTCATATACACTCATCAATATTGAAGGGTGATTGGCATGAGGATTGCCTCATGAAAATATTCATGGTAACCTTAAAAGGAAAAGCAAGGGAATGGTATGAAGCTCTCAAACCTGCTAGTTTATTTTCTTTAATAGATTTTCATAAGGTATTTATGAGCATTACAAAGAATATTTTCCATCTTTATCATTAGCTGAAAATTGTTGTGATGAAGCTGCAGATCTTATACATTACCTTAAAAATATTGATGATGATTTTGGAAATTGGTTTCCTGAAGATTTATTAGAAGAAATCCAGAAATTTTATTCTCAAGTTAAATGTCATAATAATCAAGAGGAGTTAAACAAAGATGAAATAGATCAGGAGATGAATCAAGATCCACAAAACCCATATGTATTAACAAATGATGTTTCATTTAATTTTTTGAATGGAGTTAAAGAAAATATTCAACCTCATGATCAATTTTTAGATAAGAGAAAAAAAAATTATTATTCAAATCTAAGAATTCAGAGATTCCCACCGCCCCTCACCGAAGAAGAAATCAATTTCCTTCTAAACATGCAACCATCCTCAAAATATTTACATAATGAAGAAATTGTTTCTACTTCTTCTAATGTTGGTGAATGTACAAAAGTTTTTATCCATGAAGGGACAGAAGAACAAGTTGATGCTCATGTTATTCTACCTTCCCAAAAATACCCATTGCTTGATATCACGCCTATTGAACAAAACAATGATTTTCAAATAGAATGCAACCAATCTAATCAAGATATATTAGGATTGTTGGAAGAAAAATCTGCTGATCCATTGCTTATAATTGATGAAATTCCTTCTTCTGAATATTTGCCTAAATATGATCAGTATGATGATAATTATGTTCTCCCAATTCAAGATAATTTCCCAGAACAATCACTAGATATTTTGAGGGATGAGATATTAGAACTTCAGCTTGATGAGGATTTTATAAGAGCTTTCTTTCTTCTTTTGAAATCAAGAAAATATTCTCCTAAACTGAAAATATGTGTTGTCAAGATAATTTCTGAAAATTATGAAAATGAAATCAAAATTTTGCGTTCTCAAATTCAGTCATACAATTTCCGAAATCCTAAAGAATTCTTTGAAAATATTCCTTCGCCAAAGCAAGAAGAAATTATAATATCTTTTGACTTGCATATTGAAGATGATTATTATTTCAAACACAAGATTGAAGAAATAGTTTCATGGTCTAATATTCATAATTCAATTGAACAATTAGTCATTGAAGGCCTAGAAGTAAATAACATACATCATGCTTTTATTGATCCTATATTAAATTATATGGAGAATATTTTTAGCCCAAATCTGCAAACATGTTTTCTATATAAAGATCAAATACATCAAAAGTGGCCTTTACACATCATAACATTTATTATAAAGGCACATGATCATAATATACTTCCAATTTTGGTCACAAGCAATCAAGTTATCCATTTATTTTTACAGCTACTTGATTGGATTCATTGGCATTTTTGTATTAGCTGATTCAATAAGATTTTAGTAGATTAGAGTAGGTAGATGAGTGCTAATAAGCTCATAATTTTGAGCATATTTTTTTTAGTTTTTAATTTTCAGCTAGTTTTTCATTAAGATTTAAAGTCAAGGATGAGGTCCTAAAGATGTTTAAGATATATAAGTTGGTTTGAAAATTGTTGTGTGTTGTTTTAGTTTCAGATCAGAATTCAGTTTGCAGAAGACAAAAGAAACTTACTAAGATCATCAAAGGTCAAAGATAAAGGCTACTAATTTCAGAGTTCTTGGCATTTCACAAGAAAAATCCATCCCCAAGTGAAGCCGATGTTAGCAACCTATAATATAGGGGTCATAATTTTGACTTGACTGTTGATAATCTTGTAAATCTGTACATACTTTTCCTTCTGCAAGTTGTATTCACATATTTCGTAAAAAAACAAAAAAATCAAAAAGAGGGTAAAAAGTCCTAAAATAATAATCAAAGGACTTAGAAAAAATAAAAGACCCCAAAAGAAAAAATGAAAGTGTGCAAGCATACATACCACTAATTTTTACTTTTTGACTGTGGCAGAGTGTCAATAAATGCCATAGTCCATGATGAGTTAAACAGTTTAATCTTAACTTGTCATTGTTTCAATTTCCTTTGTTGTAGATAGATAATAATGAGTTGTTAGACAGTTTAATCCTAACAATTTAGTAGTTAGGTAGAGAATAAGTGAATCCAACAGCTTAATCTGGATTCATGGATGAAATAATTGTAGATTTAGATAGTTTACTTGCTTTTAAAAAGAATAAATGTTGTGAAGGTTGCTAGCTTAAATGCACCTACTACAAATGAAGAAAAAATGTTAGCATGGTAAGCAGGGTAGGTAGAAGAAGGTGAAAAATCTCATTGTAAATATCATTCATCATGGGCTGCAAAATAACTAACTTCCCCTTCCCATAGACAAGAAACATTCTAGACTATCAGTCAGAAAGGCTCAAGGCATTTCCTTGACTTTTGTTCGAATGGGATCCAAGATTATATGACTGATCAGTTGAAAGTGTGAAATGTCTATATTAATCCCTTAATCACACCATTTACCATTCATGCATGTTCAACAGATGATTACAGTAGAACTCCATTTTTACTTGAAGACGCTGTCATTCCTATTTTAAAATAACTATAAATCATTTAAACACATCATTATCAAAATAACATTACATCATAAGTTAAGAAGTGATAAGATCATTGAAATTCATCTTTTAAAACATCATACTGCTTGTGCTAAATATATGTTTGAACTTCACCATGTCCTATTTCTTATTAACTTTTACTTATATGTTAAATGATGCAAATGCTTTTTCTATTTTATAACTCGTTTTTACATAAAAGTAACCAAAAACATAAATAACATTTAAACCAAAGTTATTTATTCACATGTTTAGTAACTCTTGCCTGTTACTTTAGTAGTATTCTGTATATATAAATAATCTTCCTCCTATGGTAGTTAAGTCTGTCTAAATTTAATTATTACTTTAATAAAAAAGATATGAAAAACCTTTAAACATATGTTCTATATGTTTTAAACAAAAAATATTGAAGTTTAATTTAAACTAAACTTCTAAACCCATTCCCTTGTATATTTCCCTTCCCCGACCCCCTAACCTTGGTTAAAATCTTGATTAACCTTCCCGATCACCCTTTCCATTGGAAAAAACCACTTTTATATATAAATCCCATCAAAAGGCCTGTTCCCATCAAGATTCAATCTAGACCCTTCTATCCCCAAATCCCTTTTGATTCAACGAATGAAAATCAAAGCGACTGATCAATACATTTTTACTCCTCCCCATCGCGCTATTTTTAACCATCGGATTTTCTTTTACTCCCAAAGATCTACGGCCTATATTGAACCCGAAAATTGACTTTTCCCTGCACTTTCCCTTTTAATCTCGATCGTTCGCTCCCCAAAGCTAGATCCGATGGCGATAACACATTTTCGCGCTCACAAAGTAATCGATGGATGTTTTGTAAAAATCGCACGAAATGGGTGGTTTATCCAAACCACCCCGCGTCGACGTGTCACGATTCTATTGCATCGCGTTTGAAAAGCGTATTACCGCTTACCACCGTTGAGCCACATGAATACCACCGCCGGTATTCCAAAACCACTCCCGCTTAACCTTTGTTCAATGTAACTTAACTATATTTTATACTATGGTTTAATACGTTAAAGTCTAATGTATTCATAATTTTTCACCTATTCGCACTTTAAACTTGTGAAACCTTTCCAGAGCCTATTTTCATCTAATTTTCACCATTGTGCACCATTACACCCTGAGAGCCTGTGCAGAGCCCTTTTCACCATTTTCAAACCTAATAGCGCCATTTTCAAGCCAGTTGCCATTTTAAGAGCCATTTCCTTTGAAATTCGTCCTCAGAGAATCTCCACGACTTTTTAAAACTGAATACAATTGAATTGAAGACTATTACAGACCAAAAAGCCCTGTCTTCGACTGTGAACCTTTTTAAAGCCAATTTCCTCAATTTTAACAGTTTAGAGATTAAAATCAAGGATTTGAACAACTAAAACCTCTGAATTACCTTGATATTCCATGTTTTCAATCAAACCAATTCAGAAAACCTAATTGAGCAAAAAATGCCAAAAATAAAGCCATCCTTTGCCTACATTACACAGTTTCATCTCTGTTAAAGTGAATAAGTCCTGCAAACAATCTAATCTTGCAGTAGTTCCCCAAAATGCCTAAAAAATAGAGTTAAACCTGAACACAGACTGATCTCATTCCACATGTATTTCAAAAAGCCTACAATCACCTCCCTGCAGACCTAGATTTCATTAACAAATTTTTTGATTTTTGCAGGTTACTATCAGAATATGGATTTGGACCAACAGTTCAATACTAGTTGACAAAATTGTTTGCTCCAAATTCTCAGATTTTAACTCAATATATTCATTCAACAAACAGTTTGTATACAAATTCAGAGAGAGATTAGAATGATGAAATGTGCACAGTGAATGGTAAAATTGAAATGAGAATTTACAAGGATAGTAAAAGCATAATAGTTAAACAGTATCAGTGGTTAAAGTGTATCAGGTAAAAGTCAGAGTGAAAGTTAAAATGAAGTTACAAAGCAGTCAAAGGTAAACAATAAAAGTAAATGCAGAGGCAGTAAAATGGTAAAAAAAAATGAAAATACTTTCACCAACATTGAAGTTTGTCTAAAGTGAAAGTAAAACAGTCAAAAGAACAAAAAAGTGAAAAGATGAAAAACACAACAAGAAGGAACATTTTTGCAGAAATTTCATGTTTTAGTCATTGTTTTGCACAAACTATTGTGATCAATCCAAGATGAATTTTAAAAAAATGGATTTTTATCTTCTTAAGAGGACCATCTATAAAAACCTCTCTCACTTTTCTAACGACTATTTTGGTTTTGGAAATATTAAACAATGTTGGAAAGCACTTTTTGCAGAAAATTCCAGTTAAGTCATCATTTTGGAAAGACGATTGTGGCCAATCCAAAATAAATAATACAAAACTGAAGGAGGTTTTTGTTCCTAAGAGACCCATATACAAAACCCTATCTCACGTTTTTCACAGTGATTTCAAAATCAAAGATACATGCACATCTTTACAGGCTATGTTTCAGACTCTGTAAAACTCTGTTTTACACATATTTGTGCAGAGCCTATTGTGCACAGCTGGAGAGGAATTCTAGGAAACTGAAAGAGTTTTATCTCACCAACGTATTATTCCACAATAACCTATTTCAATATTTACATATATATTATGGATTGAGAAATACAAAGATATCATTGGACCCCAAGTTTGCATAATTGTTGGAGCAGAATGCACAAAGAAAGGAAGCAGTTAGTGACTTGGATGCCTCATCATCAATTAAGAGTTGGATCAAATTTGAATTCTCCTCTTTTTCATCACCTATCCATAAAAATAGTGCCAAATATATGCATTATTTTGAGTGTCCTTTACTTAAGTTCTATTTATGTAAAACAGTTGGAGAGATTTGCGAACTAATCTTGATATTTTTTCAAGATATTTTAGTTTAGAATTTGTATAAATACTTCACTCTTGGAATTATTTTTAGGTGGAATAAAATAATCAAGATTACTATATAATTTTTTTTAAAATATTGGGATTTTATGTGAGTTAAGTTGAAGCAGCAGGCTGGAAACTGAAGCAAATAGACATCATAGCTAAGGATTCTCGTGGTGACAAGATAAGTCTCGTCTTTTTTCTGTTTTCAGTGTTTTCCTTTAAAAATTTTACATTCATTCATATATATTTGTTTCTATTCTGTAATGATCAACTAAGGAGAAATTAAACAGGATTAGTGATAATAAGCTCCCTGTTTTAAACTAGTTCGCATTTTAATGTTTTCTGCTTGATAACCAAACCATAGAATTCTTAATTGCTCTAGGTCCTAGTTTGATCCCCTCCTTCAATATTCTTATCTGTGATCTAAGGATTCTTAATTTCCCTTAGTGCAGAATTCACCCACTTCATCAAAATATCTTTTTAAAACCCTTGGAAGGTCATCTATCTTGCCCTTAGCATATTTTCATCTTTTGGCCTAGGTTTTCTAGTCTTGTTTGCTATAATTTGACTCCATTTCCCAATGGTTAGGTAGATCTTTCTATGGTTTCCCTTGTAGTCCTTTATTCCCACCAAAATTTTCAAAAAATCACACCCGATTGCACAATCATAGCTAGCCTAATATAAACACCCTGGCTACAATCATATGGAAGGTCCCTCTCGTCCGCATCGGGAAAGGCTGGATCAAGATTCTAAAGTGGTTCTTGATTTGCACCTCCTAGTAAATTCTGAAAGTTTTAAATATTTCGATGAAAATTCTTACAGAGTGATAACATATTGGCGAATCCTTCAGAGAATATAAACTTTTCTTGGGAAAAATATTTTAGAGGTTCGGATACGATCTATGATGGTGGACGGTGATGAGACACACGAGGTTAAAATCATCACCGCTCAAAATCCAAAATCCATTTCACAATCAAGACTCCATTGGAGGAATGAACCTGGAAGAACAATATGGAAAGATCATGCTTTCAACTTGGATCTTAATCCAAGACATTATGTTCTTTCACGTTAAGAACGTTTTTCAATATGTATTGTATTTTATATAAGGATCTAACTTGGTTGTACATATTATGAGGCTTTTCATTATGGCTAATTTTCAAGATGATCCAAGAATAAAATGAAGATATGCTCCCATGAGCAGAGATCACATACCTGGATTTCCACACAAACTACCAAAGGTAAATTGGAATGAAAATCTGCCAAATTTCAAGATGAGAACATTGATGATCCTTTATTACATCTCATTAAATTTCATATACACTCATCGAGATTGAAGGGTGATTGGCATGAAGATTTCCTCATGAAAATATTCATGGTAACATTAGTAGTAAAAGCAAGAGAATGGTATGAAGCTCTCAAACCTGCAATTTTATTTTCTCTAAAAGATTTTCTATGAATTTTTATCATTACAAAGAGAAAAGTTTTCATCTTTATCATTAGCTGGTATTTGTGATGGGCTTCAAAAATGATAAATCTTGGCCATTACGTAAAAGCCAGAGGCCAACAGAATTTTTTTTCCTGAAGATTTATTAGAAGAAATCCAGAACTTTCATTCTCAAGTTAAATGTCATAATAATTAAGAGTTAAACAAAGATGAAATATATCAGGAGATGAATCAAGATCCAAAAAACCCATCTATATTAACAAATGATGTTTCATTTAATGTTTTGAATGGAGTTAAAGAAAATATTAAACCTCATGATCAATTTTTAGATAAGAGAAAAAACAATTGTTATTCAAATCTAAGAATTCAGAGATTCACACCCCCCCTCACCGAAGAAGTAATCAATTTGCTTCTAAACATGCAACCATCCTCAAAATATTTACATAATGAATAAATTGTTTCTACTTCTTCTAATGTTGATGAATGTACAAAAGTTTTTATCCATGAAGGGACAAAAGAACAAGTTGTTGCTCACGTTATTCTACCTTCCCAAAAGGGCTCATTGCTTGATATCATGCCTATTGAACAAAACACTGACTTTCAAATAGAATGCAACCAATCTAATCAAGATATATTAGGATTGTTGGAAGAAAAATATGTTGATCCATTTTTTATAATTGATGACATTCCTTCTTCTGAAGATTTGCCTAAATATGATCAGTATGATGATAATTATGTTCTCCCAATTCAAGATAATTTCCTAGAACAATCACTAGCTATTTTGAGGGATGAGATATTAGAACTTCATCTTGATGAGGATTTTCTAAGAGCTTTATTTCTTCTTTTGAAATCAGGAAAATATTCTCCTAAACTGAAAATATGTGTTCTCAAGATAATTTCTGAAAATTATGAAAATGAAATCAAACTTTTGCATTCTCAAATTTAGTACTTTACACAATTTAAAAGTATAAAATTCTTTAATCTTTATTCTCCAAGCAAGAAGAAATTATAATGTCTTTTGACTTGCATATTGAAGATGATTATTCTTTTTTTTAAACACAAAATGGAAAATAGTTTCATGGTCTAATATTCATAATTCAATTGAACAATTAGTCATTGAAGGCCTAGAAGTAAATAACATACATCATGCTTTTATTGATCCTATATTAGATTATATGGAGAATCTTTTTAGCCCAAATCTGCAAACATGCTTTCTCTATAAAGAGAAAATACATCAAAAGTGGCCTTTACACATCATATCATTTATTATGAAGGAACATGATCATAATATACTTCCAATTTTGGTCACAAGCAATCAAGTTATCCATTTATTTTTACAGCTACTTGATTGGCTTCATTGGCATTTTTGTATTACCTGATTCAATAAGATTTTAGTAGATTAGAGTAGGTAGATGAGTGCTACTAAGCTCATAATTTTGAGCATATTTTTTTTTACTTTTTAATTTTCAGCTAGATTTCATTAAGATTTAAAGCCAAGGATGAGGTCCTAAAGATGTTTAAGATCTATAAGTTGGTTTGAAAATTGTTGTGTGTTGTTTTAGTTTCAGATCAGAATTCAGTTTGTAGAAGAAAAAATACACTTACTAAGATCATCAAAGGTCAAAGATAAAGGCTACTGATCTCAGAGTTCTGGGCATTTCACAAGGAAAAGTCATCCCCAAGTGAAGCCGATGTTATCAACCTATAATATAGGGGTCATAATTTTGACTTGACTGTTGATAATCTTGTAAATCTGTACATACTTTTCCTTCTGCAAGTTGTATTCACATATTTCGTAAAAAGTCAAAAAAATCAAAAAGAGGGTAAAAAGTCCTAAAAGAATAATCAAAGCACTTAGAAAAAATAAAAGACCCCAAAAGAAAAAATGAAAGTGTGCAAGAATACATGCCACTAATTTTTACTTTTTGATGGTGGCAGAGTGTCAATAAATGCCATAGTCCATGATGAGTTAAACAGTTTAATCTTAACTTGTCATTGTTTCAATTTACTATCAAAATATGGATTTGGACCAACAGTTTCAATACTAGTTGACAAAATTGTTTGCTCCAAATTCTCAGATTTTAACTCAATATATTCATTCAACAAACAGTTTGTATACAAATTCAGAGAGATATTAGAATGATAAAATATGCACAGTGAATGGTAAAAGTGAAATGAGAATTTACAGCGATAGTAAAAGCATAACAGTTAAAGAGTATCAATGGTTAAAGTGTATCAGGTAAAAGTCAGAGTGAAAGTTAAAATGAAGTTACAGAGTAGTCAAAGGTAAACAGGAAAAGTAAATACAGAGGTAGTAAAATGGTAAAAAAAAATGAAAATACTTTCACCAACATTGAATTTTGTCTAAAGTGAAAGTAAAACAGTGAAAAGAACAAAAAAGTGAAAAGATGAAAAACACAGAAAGAAGGAACATTTTTGCAGAAATTTCATGTTTTAGTCATTGTTTTTCAGAAACTATTGTGATCAATCCAAGACGAATTTTTAAAAATTGAAGGAGGTTTATGTTCTTAAGAGGACCATCTACAAAAAACTCTCTGACTTTTCTAACAGCTATTATGGTTTTGGATATATTAAACAATGTTCGAAAGCACTTTTTGCAGAAAATTCCAGTTAAGTCATCATTTTGCAGAGAAGGTTGTGGCCAATCCGAAATACATCATACAAAACTGAAGGAGGTTTTTGCTCCTAAGAGGACCATTTACAAAAACCTATCTCACGTTTTTCACAGTGATTTCAAAATCAAATATACATGCACATCTTTACAGGCTATGATTTAGACTCTGTAAAACTCTGTTTTACACATATTTGTGCAGAGCCTATTATGCACATATGGAGAGGAATTGTAGGAAACTGAAAGAGGTTTATCTCACCAAAATATTAATCCACAATAACCTCTTTCATTGTTTGCATATCTATTACGGATTGAGAAATAAAAAGATATCATTGGACCCCAAGTTTGTAGAATTGTTGGAGCAGAATGCACAAAGAAAGGAAGCAGTTGGTGACTTGGATGCCTCATCATCAACTAAGAGTTGGATCAAATTCGAATTTTCCTCTTTGTCATCACCTATCCATAAAAAATAGTGCCAAATATATGCATTAGTTTGAGTGTCCTTTACTTAAGTTCTATTTATGTAAAACAATTGGAGAGATTTGTGAACTAATCTTGATATTTTTTCAAGATATTTTAGTTTAGAATTTGTATAAATACTTCACTCTTGGAAGTATTTTTGGGTGGAATAAAATAATCAAGATTAATATATACTTTTTGTTGAAATATTGGGATTTTATGTGAGTTAAGTTGAAGTAGCAGGCTGGAAACTAAAGCAAATAGACATCATAGCTAAGGATTCTCGTGGTGACAAGATAAGTCTCGTCTTTTTTCTGTTTTCAGTGTTTTCCTTTTAAAAGTTTGCATTCATTCATATATTGTTTTTCTATTATGTAATGATCAACTAAGGAGAAATTAAACAGGATTATTGATAATAAGATCCCTGTTTTAAACTAGTTCGCATTTTAATGTTTTCTGCTTGATAACCAGACCATAGAATTCTTAATTTCTCTAGGTCCCAGTTTGATCCCCTCCAATTTTCTTATCTGTGATCTAAGGATTCTTAATTTCCCTTAGTCCAGACTTCACCCACTTCATCAAAATATCTTTTTAAAACCCTTGGAAGGTCATCTATCTTGCCCTTAGCATATTTGCATCTTTTGGCCTAGGTTTTCTAGTCTTGTTTGCTATAATTTGACTCCATTGCCCAATGGTTAGGTAGATCTTTCTATGGTTTCCCTTATAGTCCTTTATTCCCACCAACCTTTTCAAAAAATAAAACCCAACTGCACAATCACAACTAGCCTAATATTTGTTACCTAAACAAAGCTAAATCATATGGAGAGATCCCTCTCCAGAACTCAGAAAGGCTAGATCCTGAATTCTAAAAGTGGTTCTTGGTTACCTCTAGTAAGTTACAAAGTTTTAAATATTTCTGATAGAAAATTTACTAGAGTGATAGCAGGAACTACCCTACTTTGATGGTTCTGGTAGTATTAGGGAGTTTTTGTGAGCATTTGAAATTGAAATCCCACGGGAGCGAAGGCTATGGGTCCTTAATCTAGCCATGCGCGCAACCTCTACGAGGTGGTGGGACATTCATTAGGGGAAATTCCAGGATTGGGAAAAGTTTCACGACATGATGGTATTATGGTTTGAACCTCTAATTCACCTGCACGTAAATACCTTCTTAGGGCTAGGGGACTCGTGCGAGTACTTGTTTGCATGGATGAAAGAATAGGGTCAAAGAAATACGGAGGAATGGGTCCACATTGTCATTCATGCATTGGGGCCAATCTCTACCGCATCGTATTTCGATGTAGAATTACACCAGTGCACCCGCCACTGGGAAACCTTGGAGGACGAGTTTGTAGGGACATTCAGTTTGATAAGAGGTGTCAGTGACCTATAATATAGGATTCATAATTTTGACCTGACTGTTGGTAATCTTGTAAATCTATACATACTTTTCCTTCTGCGAGTTGTATTCACATATTTTGTAAGAAAAAAATAAAAAAAATAAAAAAGAGGGTAAAAAGTCCTAAAAGAAAAATCAAAGGACTTAGAAAAAATAAAATACCCCAAAAGAAAAATGAATAAAACATGAAAGTGTGCAAGCATAAATGCCACTACTTTTTCCTTTTGACTATGGCAGAGTGACAATAAATGCCATAGTCCATGATGAGTTAAAAATTTTAATCTTGACTTGTCATGTTTCAATTTCACTTGTTGTAAATAAAGAATAACAAATTTTCATACAGTTTAATCATGACAATTCAGTAATTAGGTAGAGAAATAAAGTGAATCCAACAGTTTAATCTGGATTCATGGATGAAATAAGTGTAGAATTATATAGTTTTATTTGTTTTCAGAAAGAATAAATGCTATAAAGGTTGCTAGCTGAAATGCACCTTACTACAAAGGAAGAAAAAATGCTAGAATGGTAAGTTGGGTAGGTAGAAGAAGGTGAGAAGTCTCAATGTAAATATCATTCATCAGGGCTGCAAAATAACTAACTTCCCCTTCCCATAGTCATGAAACATTCTAAACTATTAGTCAGAAAGGCTCAAGGAATTTCCTTGACTTTTGTTGGGACCGGACCAAGGCTTTATGGCTGACTAGTTGAAAGTGTAAAATGTCTATATTAATCCCTTAAACTCACATCATCATTCCATTTCATGCATTCATTCCCCTAAATAATCCTAAGTAAAACCTCATTTTTACTTAAAGACACTATAATTCCCATTTGACTAATTTCCATCGTCACGTGAGAACATTAAACCCTCAAAATAACATTATATCATAAGTTAAAGTGATAAGATTAATGCAAATTGTCTTTTAAATTTCACTTTAATTGGTTATTTTATGTATTTTGAGTATACATTGTCCCATTTCCATGTTAACTTTGACTTATGTATTAATTCCCTATAGAAATAACCTTTTCCTATAGTATATAACTCCTTTTATATAATAGCCCCAAAACCCCATATATTATAACTTTAGCCAAAGTTAATAAATCCCACATGTTTAAATAAAGTACCCAAATTACAACCCCTTTGGCTAAAATATATCTTTATGTAAAATCTCGCCCCCTATGGTAAGTAAATCACCTTGATTTAATTACTATATAATAAAAATATATGAAAAAAATCTTAAACATGTTTAAATATATGTTTAAAACAAAAATATTGAAAAATCCGAAGTTTCATTCAAACTAAACTTAAAATAAACACATCCCTTTGTTAATTTCCAAAATCCCTTTATCCCATCAGATTAAAATCTGACCCTTCGATTTCCAATATCCATTTAAATCAACGGTCCCAAAAAAACGCGATTACTCTATTTTATTCCCATCCTCCCCCATAATGTTGAGTAATACTTGTTCGATCATCATCAGTCTATTAATCTGATGGCCCTAAATGAACTCGATGACTTTCCTTTCCCCGCACCTTTTCTTTTAATCGTGACCCTTCGCTTGTCAAAGCCAAATCCGACGGCCATTATTATATATCACGCAACTTAAGTGCTCGATCAATGTTTTATAAAATATGCGCGATATGGGTGGTTTTCCCAAACCACCCCATGTCAACCTGTCAATATTTGATTGAATCGCGTTCAAAAAGCGAATTACCAAATACCGCTTCAGAGCCACGCGATAAATCTCCCAGCCCAATCCAAAACCACTCCCGCCATTATATGAAATAAATGCAATTAAACCTTGATTTGACTAAGGGTTTAATGCATTAAAACTTACGATTTTTCATTACTTTTCACCTATTCGCGCCTGTAAGCCTGTGGAAACCTTTGTTGAGCCTTTTTTCACCATTTTCCAAACTACCAGTGAACCTGTGACCAGTTAAATGACCATTTTTTCTGCAAATCAATCAAAGAGAGCCTCCATAAACTCTGATAGCCTAATTCAGTAGAATTGAAGACTGTGAAAGAAACTGCAACCTTAATCGACCACAATTATACCTATAAAGGTATTTTTCGTCAATCTTGTCTATAAAAAATTCAATTTCAAAGGAAAAAACATCATTTTACCAGCCATTTCCTTTAATTAATTGAATTATCCATGCAAAGAATCCAAAAAACATCCAAAATATAGGGGAAACCTTGTCAAATTTTCCCTAGAATCCCTCCTTTCCATTTTAACAAGTTTTACCCATTCCCTGATCATTTTTCACTGCTGAAATCGATCAAAATCATCCTCTGAGCATTAAAAACCCTTTGTTCCATCCAGAACCCTGCTCAGAAGTCCTATTCTGCCAGAAAAATCCTTCAAATACCCCTTGTTTCCAAAAGAGAACTTAGCAAACCGTTTAAGCTTGCTCTGTTCGGCTAAAAATGACGAAGAAACAAGTAACCCCAAAATCAGGAGGCCCAAAACCTTAGAAGAAAGCCTCTGCTAAAATCCCTCAGCCTGAGTCTTCTAAACTTGATAAACCCACTCCTGCACTCACTGTTGAGTCTACTGAAGTTGTTAGACCTGTTCAACCTCCTGTAATTTCCCAAGAGAGTAGTCCTCTAGTTGATCTTGATTACTGAATATTTGACCCTTCAATTGAGTTCAATTTACTTGATGTCTATAACTGGTGTTTTGGCAAGTCTGTAGAGAAAAATGATAAGGATATACCTATGTGGGATTCAAATTTACCAAAGTATATTGTCTCCCTTACTCATTCAGCCCCTTATTTTGTCAGATTATGTCAGTCGTACTATCTTCCAGACCAGAGGTGCATTGTCAATAAAGATAAGGAGGTCATATTTTATATCAATGTTGAATCCATAAACTCTATGATGCAACTAAACCATAACTCCAATACTGCTTCATTGTCAATAGAGGATTTAACTCAGCTTTACCTGAACTTGGATTTTGCTTCCAAATTCAAAATCTTTCAGACTTTTTGCCCCACACAGGTTGATATCCCTAAGCTCAATCCTCCATTTGATACATTTGACTTTCCAAGTGAAATAAGGCAGATTGTATCCATGTTGTCATTTATACTGGGATATAACAGTGATGAGTTCACTGATGTTGCTATCTTGGGTTTTATGTCTACATTGACTCATGGCTAGCCTCCATCCATTATATACAACTTTGCCAAGTTCATTGCAGAAAACATGCGCTACCAATTGTCTAGATTACTAGAAGAAGGAGTCTTTAGATATACTTCATATCTACTTCATCTCTTTTTATATTATCAAGCAGACAAATTTCCTATTGAGTTTCAGAAGCTAGAACCAAAAGGGAATGTACTTTCAGTTGTGTTTTGGTCATCAATTTTGATAAAATGGAACAGAGAATACACCTATGCAGACTTCAATGACTTGTTTATAGTACCTGCTATGAATTTATTGAATAAGGAACAGACCCCTAGAATTAATGAAGGAACAAAGAGGATATTACAGCTATCTGAAAGCTGTAAAACATGGGATTGGTACTTGTATAAGAACTACACAGAGATCGGAGTATATGGTGCACTCTTGGCCCCATATAAGCCGCCTAGATTTGTAACAACAAGAATTTTTTCTCTAGAATATTTGAGGCATCTTTTAAATGCAGATGAAGTTAATTTCATGGCCTCCAGAAAAAAAGACTCAGTTTAAACTGAAAAATCAAGTTGGGCCATTCATTGTAAACAACAGAGAAGCAGCAAATGAGATTAATGTCAAGTTGAAAGAATATAATTTCCCATACAGCTTTATGTGGAATTATGATCCTCAAGGAGTTTTAAGCCTAATCAAATTGAAATGCAAGTTGTTTGCTTTCTTGCATGATTCCAAGCCTCATATTGAAAAATATGCTAATAAAATGGAATGGGAGGCAAATACTTTATTTGATGATGACTCACAGGGCATACAGGAAAACAGTGAAAAGGATAAATAGGTAGATCAAACACAGGTTGTTACAGTCAACAAAGAAACTGCAATTCTTCATAAAAGAAGCAGAATGGAAGATAGTTTCACAGCTAAAAATATTCTAGATAAGAGATTTGGAATTCCCTACAATAATAAAAGTAAATTGACTAATGAAGAAAGGGACAAAGCAATTAATATTGATGAAAAAAATGGCCATCAAACTGATGATGAGGCCACTTTAATTGTAAATGAAACACTCAAGGAGCTTCAGGATGTCCAACTTGAAACACAACAGAAAGACACTGTCATGGCTGATAAACAAAAAAATGTTGATATGCCCTCTTCTTCCAAAGAACCTGACAACACAGAGTCAGATATTCAAATCAAGTTCAGACAAATCAAAGAAAAGAATGAAGAAATCAAAAGTGTAGTATATTCCAAGTTCCTTAAAGAAAATCCTGGGAATAAATATAGACTCCTCTCAGCTTTTGATTATTCTTCAAACAAATTAGTTATGTCATTTATGAAGCCCACAATAGCTGATCCAAAAACAATTGCAGATTATTCAAAGACAGACCTGGAAGTTGATGCAGATGCTGTCCATGAATTGGACCAAATAGAATTCCACAGGAGCAATACAGAGATGTTGTATTCTAAAATAGTCAACAATACTATGAATTCTATTAGGCTTGAGAAAACACTGATAAACCTTCAAAATGAAATGAAATTGGATAACGCCTCGTTATATGCCAATGGCTTAAGAATAAAATCATTGGAAGATATAGTAATTGAAGCAGGAGCTGACCCAGCAAACATTGAAGGGGAAAAAGCCATAATCAAATAGAAAAATGAAGAAATAGCAGCTCTCAGGAGACAACTGAAATTGCCTCAAAGTGATAATCCACAGGCAACAAAAATCCTTCAACAAAAGATAGAAAATGATGAACTAAAACATCTTGTTCTAAAGATGACAGCCCAAATAAAGGAAATGGAAAGCCAAATAGAAGCTTTCATGCAAGAGAATGAAAATCTAAAGAAAGCTCAGCAGGTTTACATTCCTACAGTTATCCCAAATGTAAGTAAAACTGTTCCCTAAACATTGGTGGAACATTTGGCACCGCAAGGAATATTGGCGACTGCAGTGTCAATTACTTTTAAAGATATCTCTGCCACTTCTTCATCGACATCACAGATAAACACAGTAGGAGAAACAACTGCAATAATCAAGGCTATGGAAGACATGTCCATAAAATATCAAGAAATACTCAGTTTAAAAGGCACCATCAAAGATCTGGAAACATCCAAAAGAGACGCCTTAATCACTTCCAAAGGACATGAATAGAGGGTTGACAGATTACAAGAACAGGTGAAAATTCTTCAATAGCAGGTAAATCTTACTGAACAGTTTTCTTACATAAAAAATCATTTGTGGACAAAAATCACTAAAGGAATTCACTTACAATGGCCTTCTATTCAAATAATATATGAACAAAAAGATCTGCTACAAGCTGCCTTAGCATAAATTGATAAAACAAAGAAGGAACTTAGAAACAAACCCCCACAAGCAATTCAACTCATATCATTATTGAACAGTAAAAAAAGGGAAGAATTAGAAGATTTGAAAATTCCAGATAGGACAGAGGCTATTCTTGAGATCAGAAAGGTCCTAACAAAGAGAAATATTATGAACAACTTGGAAGAAAAATGTGACAATATGAACATATCAATTAGCAAATTCAAGACCAAGTATGACTTGCTGCTAGAAGTAGGACTTCCAGATATTCATGCACTGAATGAAAAATTGATGCCACAGAAGGACTATGACCAGAAAATTAGAGCCCATGCTAAGGAGCAGGCTAAAAAGCCTTTTCCAAAAGGATCTCCAAGTGGCAAAATATTACTTCAATATTTTGAAAATTTGTTCTTTTTGGAGAATGAAATTAAGCACATGTTCATAGTAAAGCCAAACTTTTCTAAGTATACAGAAGCTGATGAAAGCTATAGAAAATTAAAGAGTATAAAGATCCCCACAGCTCAACAGTGGCAAGAATTCACAGATCCGATGTGAATTTGACAGGTAAAAGAGTAGGAAAATCACATGGAAAAAAATCACATTTCACTGTTACCTTAGGGTAAAAATTCAGGGTCAAAGTTTATCAGATGTCAAAGAGTATCAGTAAAAAATAATGTTACTGCTGGTTATTTTTCAATTACAGCAGTAAAACAGTGAAAATCAAAGATAAAGAGTATCAGGATTGAAAGTGAAAAGAAAGAGTGATCTACAAGCTATCTTCCATGAGATAATGCATCCAATGCCAGCAATGCTCACAGCACATCATGAAATCATTTTTATTAGGACAATCAATTCGATATTTTCTTGTAAAAGAGAACAACTTTCAAACTGTTTTGCTGTTTTCCCTCTTCTTATGTTATATTTCCTATTTTTCCTTGAAACATTATCTCAAACTTTGAGATATTTTGTAAGTAATTCATTTGTATAAATACTTCATCATTCGAAGTATTCAGTGTGGAATAAAATTTATCAAGACTACTATAGTCATTTTGCTGGATATATTGAAGTTGGTGTGAGTCAATTAGCAAAGAAGTAGACTGGAATTGAGGTTAAAGACATCATAACTTAGGATTCTTGTGCTGACCAGATAAGTCTAGTCTTTTTCCTGTTTTCATTGTTTTTCTCTCAAAAAATTTCATACATTCATATTAATGTGTTTCTATCTTTAATGATCAACTAGGAGAGTTTAGATAGGATTAGTGATAAAAATATCCCTGTTTTTTACTCGTTGGCATTATTATGTTTTCTTCTTGATAACCAAACTATATAATTCTTAATTGCTCTAGGTCCTTGTTTGATCCCCTCCTTCAATCTTCTTTTCTGTAACTTATGGATTCTTAAGTGCCCTTTTGTTCAGATTTCACCCATTCCATCAAAAAAGTATATTCAAAGCCTTAAAAGGTCATCTACCCTACCCTTAGTACATTTTCATCTTTAAGTCTTATTTCCTAGCTCTGCTTGCCTAGAAAGTTGACTCCATAGCCCAATGTTCTAGTATATCCCTCCGGTTTACCTTGAAACACTTTTTATTCCCACCACTCTTTCAAAAAAAGTCCCAATATCCACTCATAGCTAGCCTAAAACATAATAATAAAACAAAGTTAAATATTTAGGAGAGATCCCTCTCCAGAACTTAGGAAGGTTAGATCCTGAATTCTAAAAACGGTTCTTGGTTACCCCTGGTTTTCTTAACTACAAAAATCCTCATGCCACAACCTGAGAATTACTAGGGTGATAATAGGAGGAACAGAGGCACTCGAAGAAGATCTACAGGATATAGATGCTTTAGTATTTGACGAATCACGCCCTTATGTAGTGCAGGGGCACCAACGTGGGAGACGCAGATGCAGGATATTATCAACTTTCGCAATTTATCAATGGAGGAATGTGATGAAGACCTGCAAAATATCTCTATCCTAGAGTCAAAGGGAGAGCGCACAGTTTCTGGACCCCCACCGTAGACCGTTCATGTCACTAAGCCTCTGAATTTGCGAGAAGTCAACATTGGAATGGAGGAGCAACCTAAGCTAGCTAAAATTGGGGACTACTGGGATGACGATACTATGGGAAAAGTTGCAGAACTCCTCACGAAATACCAGGACCTATTCCAAAAAAAATTCTCGGAACTCAAAGGGATTACAGGGGACCTAGGGGTCATGTGCATCACTTTAAAACTAGATGCATGCCCTATGAAGCAGTGCCCTTATCGGTTTAACCCCAATTATAAGAAGAAATTCAAGGAAGAACTTGACAAAATGATAGCCACAGGTATCATCGAACCAGTCGAATAGTTAGATTGGGTAAGTCCTATTGTGGTTCAGGAGAAAAATAATAAGGGAGAAATATAGATCTATGTTGACCTGCGCAAATTAAATGATGCCTACGTCCATGATCTCTTTCCTATGCCAGATGAAATCCCGAATAGTTTGGGAGGACAAAAAGCATACTCTTTTACGGATGGGTTCTTAGGCTACCATCAGATTAGGATCACACCTAAAGATCACAGCAGAACCACGTTCACTAATGAAGGGGGATATTTTTTGTACACTGTCATGCCGTTTGGGCTCAAGAATGCCCCTACCATCTTTTCGCGGGTGGTGGTCGCAGTGTTAAAAGAGTTCATCCACAAGTTTTTGGAGGTATATTTTGATGATTGGATCGTCTTCGGGTTGGTAAAGAAGCATGTCTCAAACTTGCTCATGATGTTAGATGCTTGTCGAAAGCACCAGATTTCTATGAATATCAAGAAGCGCATATTTTGCGTACCCTTCGGGATCTTGCTAGGTCACATAGTTTGTCGATAAGGATTTATGGTCGACCCTGCCAAAATAGAAGTTATCATAAACTTGGCAGTACCTAAAACTGAGAAACAAATATGCTCTATCCTTAAACACACAAGCTACTACAGAAATTTCATTCAAGGGTATGCGTTGATCACAAAGCCCATGGAAAAATTGCTAAATAAGGAAGTTTCATTTTTTTGGGACGAGGAATGTCAGAAGAGCTTCGAGATACTCAAGGAGAATATGGTCTCTGCACCTATTCTCATCTTTCCTAGCTGGGAAAAGGTGTTCCATGTTCACGTAGATGTGTCGGGGATCGCCCTGGGAGCTGTCCTTACATATCCAGGAGCCGGAGACATTGACCATCCAATTGCATTTGCTATTAGAAAACTTTTTGGTGCGGAGCACAACTACTCCACTATGGAGCGTAAAGGGTTGGCCATGGTATACACCTTACAAAAATACTAGCATTATCTGTTAGGAGGGCACTTCAAGATGTTTACGGATCACTCAAATTTGAAGTACCTAGTGAATATGCCTATGTTGGGGGGGGAATTATGCCAATGGTTACTGTTGTTTCAAGAATATGACTTTGAGATCATCGTGAAACCGGTAAAGTTGAATGCTAGGCCGGACCACTTATCCCGAATCGAGAGTGGTGAAGAGCCGACCAACCTAGAAGAAGGATTGCCTGATGCGCAGCTGTTTTCTATTAAGTTAGTTGATGTGCATTTCATCGACATCATTCACTTCTTAACTATAGGGATGGTACCTGCAGAGTATTCGGTACAACAAAAGAAAGAGTTGGTAACCCGCACCGCAGATTTTACCATCATTGCATGCCATCTCTATAAGTTGGGAGTTGACGAGGTGCTGCGAAGATATGTTTTGGAGCATGAGAGGCACACCACATTAGCAGAAGCCCAAGGGGGCGTAGCAGGAGGTCACTACGTAGGGAAGGTGATGATGCAAAAGATCTTGAGAGTTGGGCTATGGTGGCCCACGCTGCATAGCGATTCTCACGACTATTGCAAAGCCTGTGATATGTGCCAAGGGACAGGAAGGCCATCGTGTAGAGATGAAATTCCCATGAAACTGAAAATGGCACTGTAAGCATTTGAAAAATGGGCCATCGAATTCGTTGGGCTCATCAACCTGCCAGGAAAGAATACAGGTGCACGCTACCTCATCACTGCGACTGATTATGTAACTAGATGGGTCGAAGCACAAGCTATGAAGGACTAAACTGTAGAGACCACTGCGCATTTAATTTTTGAACATATTCTGACCATGTTTGGTTGTCCGAAGATCTTAATGAGGGATAGAGGTAAGTATTTTGTTAATGAAACAAGACAGGCATTGACTGAAGAATTTCTGATCCACCACGCGAAAATCACCTCGTATCATCCACAAGAAAGTGGAGCTGTAGAAGATTTTAATAAGATCATGGAGCAGTCACTCACCAAGGTTTGTAATGCCGATCACAGTGACTAGGATGTGTGAATCCCATTAGTTATTTGGGCCTATCGGACCACCTGCAAGAATTTGACTGGGAAGACATCGTTTAGGATGGTTTATGTAATATTCCCAAATGGGGAAATCAACAATACATGCACATAAAACACATTTCTCAGAAATTTATGCTATAATAACTCATAACATCCCATGTATCCATTATTTTATTCATTATAGGACCCAAATCCAAAAGGAGATAAAAAACAAATCATGATAGAGGAGTTAAACAAGTCTGCCACACGTAGAATATCTCAAAAACAATGCAACCCAAAAACTATTGCAACACAGAAATACTGCAACAAGTGAAAATGCAGTCTAATGAGGGTTTATACTTAGAAATTAGAGAGACAAATGGATTTTTTGTTATATTAATCAATAATGCTAAAAAATTGAGATCTAGTCTCTTTTATACAAATCCAAGAGAACTCGGGAAGGGTTTCTGGAAATACACCCAAATACAAATGGTGATCTACAACCCTAGGACTAAAGAATCACTGCAAACTGAAGCTCTTGAAGATAGGAGGCTGAAATAATATAGATACGATGAAGATATACTCAAAGGACACCTCCAATGAAAGGCTGAACCTTTCAATCACAGGAAAACACTCTAAAAGAGCCACAAAATCCCTCACTGAAGTTGCCCTCCAAAATAACGCAATTCCAAACTGAAACTGCACTATAAATTATGGGAATAAATTGGCCTGATGCCAAATATTTGAATGTGCTCAAGAACCCTCCAAACTGATCTCCCCAGAGAAGGAATCCTTCCTCCTATAAAAAACTAGCTCAGAAAGTGGGTTTCTCAACCCTCCTCTGCAACACCCTGCAACATAACACAATATTCTTCAGAAATTATGTTGTAGCTAAAGACTGAAGCTTGGCCAGAATGCTAGATATGTGGAATGATATATCAATACTCTCCCAAGAGGCCTCTCAAGGAAAGAGGTGTAATTCCTAAACAGGAATACCTTGTGCTAAATAGCACCAACAATCTTAGCTAAACAACTGAAGACAACAAAAGTCTAAACAGACATATCAAAATAATATTCATAAGCTAACCCCATAAGGCTGCCATCCTCTTCCTTATAAATGTTATAAAATTATATATTACAGAGCAATGCAACACATATAATATGTGGAAAACACAAGCACACAAAACACATAAAACCAGAGAGACTCGGATATATGTGGTTCACCCAGTTTGGGCTACGTCCACCCCAAACAACTAGTCCTTCCTTTCTATTATCCAGAAAAATGAAGGGACACAACCTACATGAGATCCACTGTAATATAATATGTTCTCTCTCATAGTCTCCCTTATCTATTTCTCGCTCTAATAATACACACATAATACACATTTGCAATACAATACCCTTATACAAAGCGAGGGGTCACCTTATAGGGGAAAAAACCCTAAACTAAATATAACTTCTACCGTCAAATCATCTGCCTAATGAACGGCCCAGATTGCCTAGAAATTACTACACTTTTACAAGGAAATTTTACATCTGTTTTTAGCTTTGGGGGTGCTGCCCCAAAACCCCCACCAGGGGACCGCTGGCCCCTGGACCCCCTAGTTGGGGGTTTAGCCCCCCTAGACCCTACAGGGGGGACAAGTCCCCCCTGCACCCCCTCTCTATAGGTGTGTACATTTTTCCTGGGGTATACATTCGGCTAGAACAAGGATTTCTGAATCAGGATGAAAATTAGGCTCCACACCCAACAATAAACAATGTGATCCTTCTCACCTTGGGTCCCACTCATTAGGGTTTCCATGATCACACAATCAATCTCCCTCCAAAATTGCGTTGCCCCATCATTAATGCCACTCCTCCATAACAACATTGTTTGATTTGGTCAAAGTTGACCTCTTCAACCTGCTCCAGCCCCTTTTCACACCTAAGGGTCTTCAATGTAGCTTTTATGTAACTATGTAAGCTAATCCACATTCATATTGGCTGTCTCAATTGATGGTTCACTCCCTCCATTCCATCTCTGTTGACTTGGTCAAACTTGACCTTGTCTTCATGCATTAGCCCTTGTTCACACATGAGGGTGTTTTATCTAGATATGAATATGATCCATTTTCACATTAAGAGGGATTTTATTGCTCCTAAAATGATTTATGGGCCTCCCTACCCATTTATTCATATAAATATAGGTTAAGAGAAAAATTAATTCCAATTAGCTGCATGATAATTTAGGAATATTACAGTCCTCCCCTCCCAAATGTTGCTTGCCCTCAAGAAACTGCATGGATAGAACTGAAGATCCTCCTCTCCCCCTCCTATAGCATCCTCATATGATAAAATCCTCCAAGGAACAAGATGTTGTCTCATCAATACATCTCCAAGTTTCCCCTCCCAAGTATGCAAGTTAGATTTTGGTGACCATCCCAAATAGCTATCATCATGTAGAAGTAAATAACCCATGGAGGCAACAATGTGTTGTCTAGAGGCCTTATTGAGTCATGAGATCTGATATATATTGGGAACTATCATCCCCACGTGAATCTCCCATCCCCAAGCTATCATCCATACAAAATTAGCCACCCTCCAAAATGGTAACTCCTGAAAAATCCCCTCCACCTTTGGCTCCTGCAATGTAGGTGGGCTGCATAACTGAACATGGTAGACAAAATATTATACCCAATGTTGTCTCTCTCTCCACTTATGATTAGTGTAGAGTAGCTACTGATTTTGGGCTGCAATAATGTTTCCCTCAAGTGGCAAGAAGAAGACTGGATCTTCAAAGATCCTCTCCATAGAATAATGAATCATGCTGGCCCAATCCATCCCATACAAAGTGAATGGTACATCACCACCATATGGTATCCAAATCAAAAAAAAATTGAAGGTTATGTGCAGGTTTGGATGATACCAATGGTTTCTCCAGTGGACAAAGCACAGTCTTTATAACTGTTGTTTTAGAACATCATGTGGCAAGTTGTCCTTCAACAAATTACTAGTTGTGCATGTTTGCTCATCTACTATGAGGTAGTAAATGGCATTATATATCAGCTGAGCATAATAAGAATAACACCACAATTTCCCAAATTCATGTAGAGAAGGTTTATCTCCATCATAAATGTTGGTCCTAGAATGACCATGAAACCCAGAAACAATCTTGCCCTCTTGTGGAGCAATGCATTCTACATAGATGGTGAGAAGATGCAAATACTTTATGAAATGATCAATAAGTACAAAAATACATTTCTTACCATGCATAGTGAGTAGGCTGCAAGTGAGGTCCATGGATGAGTCCTCCCATGATAATCTCCTCAAAAAGGTCTACAAAATGGAGGGATGCATACTCCCCTTCGAACACTCCATCAATAGAAATATACTCCCAAGTGAAAGTGCTGTTGGCCTTAGTGATAAGGCTCTTGCCATTCCATGACTCCATTCTTTGACATGCCATGTGCCAAAGCTATCCACCATCATGCTGCTATGTGTGGGAGTCTCCTTCCTATGTGGAAGTACCTCCTGATCCTCCAATGTTGAACAGTAACCTCTTTGCACTTTGATTGTGCCAACCCTTTCTCCTAAAATATCACGCCAAGTATGGGAAAAATTCTTTCCATACTCTCCCAAGAGTAGCCAAAGCAACCATAACTCTTGCTACCCCCTCACACATCCATCATACAAATCATGTGGTGAAGATATGATGATTGACATGAATAATGTCATATCAACACAATGCACCCAAACTCCTTGCTGCCATATGATGCAAGTGTCATGCCAAGTTTCCTACACCAACATACCCCTTGAAGAAGGATATGTCACATGATGGCCAAAATATTTTATGAGTAGCCAACACAGCCATACCTCCTACTAACCTATGTCATAGATATGCAAGTGGCTCACCAACATCTTTCTCACCATCCACACCCATTCATCCAAATGTGGGTGTCTCCGACCATGCTCCATCTTGGTACTCCTCCAATGGAGAATACCATCCTCCCAAATCAGATTTCTACCTTTGCATTTCATGGGATGTTAAAATGAAACCTCTTGGAGATCTCCCAGTGAAGACCCCACACCAATGACCATGTTGAATGCACAAGGATCCAAGTATGCTGAAAGAAAAACCTCCTCATATGGCTATACAATGCTCATCCAAAAATATCCATCACAATGATGAAGGACAAGATGTCTCATTGATAATCTACTCATATAATGTCACACAAGTGTAATGGTTATCAGAATTCTCTAATAATAACTGGACCCAAAACTCCTCACTGTTGCTCAATGACAACGTTGTTGATCTCCACAATGGTGTATTTATTGTCTCATGCTCAAGCTCAATGCTGAACATATAGTTCTGAATTGAATTGTTTAGGACAAATCTCATCCTATCCTCCAAAAATCCACACCCCAACCCCAAGTGTTGTGTGTAGCTCAATAATGACACACTAGGATGATTGTTTATCCCCTCGAACAAATCAAGGTTGTTCAGTGCAATGAAAGTCTACTACTCCAAATCAGAAATATGTTTTGACCCTTGGTCATGCAATGGCATTTTTCCACCACCCTCCATAAGATTTGCTGAAATAACAGAAAGTGGAAAATTATGCATACCTTGGTGAAGCTTGGGAACATCTTGTATGGCTACAAGGGTTCCTTCGTTGAATGTGTTGGCTCCTCCAACTGATGATGATGATGGTTGCTCTTCCATAGTCGTATCAGCACTGGTACAACTCTCCTCAAGTGATGGTGAAGGCTTCTCTCCCTTTGATTTCTTCTTGTCAAATTTTCTGATCAACCTTTGAGAAAAAACTACAAATGCAGTCACTCTTGCATGACTCAAATGGCTGAATCACCAACTGTTTACTTTAGCCTCAAGGTGCAGCGCTATAATCTCAACAACTTCTCTTTCTAGCACTGGATGTAGTAGGAATAATGCATTTAGCTTCATTACTAAAACCCTTGATGTACATGTGGATGATCCATAAAAAGTGGACAATAGAAATCTATTGCCCTTTATTCTCCTATTACTGCAAGGTCTCTTTTCTTTCTCAAGCTGAATGAACTGTGGGAGAGTTAGAGTTTCCTTGAAAGCTCTAGGTCGAGACTTATATTTTGCCAGGTATCCACTTAGGATCTCATGTTCCAAGTGCCCTCCATCTCCATGCCTCTTGTCTTCTTCCTCAAAAGGAAAGGGCATAGTGTATTGCTTTGGAGATCTCTGCAACACTAGTTCCTTCTTCTGATAGTAGGAAGTACATGGATTTTCCTCTTCTTGAAACCCTCTAGAGGTCTCATTGTATCTTTCCTTTTTCATTTGCTTAACCTCCTTGGAGAGGTTCTTCATAGATCTGAAAAGTGATGAGACAAAGCTCATTCCTTCCATCATTTTAGATTTCTTCTCCTTATCTTCTTCTTGTTATAGAATATTATTTGAAAACTCATAGGCTAAGCCAAGATTATGCTCTGATACCACTGCAATATTCCCAAATGGGGAAATCAACAATACATAAAAATAAAACGCATTTCTCAGAAATTTATGCTATAATAACTCATAAAATCCCATGGATCCATTATTTTAATCATTATAGGACCCAAATCCAAAAGGAGACCAGAAATAAATCATGATAGAGGAGTTAAACAAGTCTCCCACACCCAGAATAGCTAAAAAACAATGCAACCCCAAAACTACTGCAACACATAAATACTGCAACAAGTGACAACACAGTATAATGAGTTTTTATACTCAGAAATTAGAGAGAAAAATGGATATGCTGTTATATTAATTAATAATGCTCAAAAACTGAGATCTAGTCTCTTTTATACAAATCCAAGAGAACCCGGGAAGGGTTTCTGGAAATACACCCAAATACAAATGGTGATCTACAGCCCTAGGACTAAAGAATCACTGAAAACTGAAGCTCCTAAAGATAGGAGGCTGAAATAATATAGATCTGATGTATATCTACTCAAATGTCTCCTCCAATGAAAGGTTGAACCCTTCAATCACAGGAAAACACTCTAAAAGAGCCACAAGATCCCTCACTGAAGTTGCCCTCCAAAATAACGCAATTCTAGACTGAAACAACTGCGTTGTAAATGATGGGAATAGATTGGAATAATGCAAAATATCTAAATGTGCTCAATAACCCTCCAAACTAATCTCCCCGAAGAAGGAATCCTTCCTCCTATGAAAAACTAGCTCGGAAATTGGGTTTCTCAACCCTCCACTGCAACACCCTGCAACACAACACAATATTCTGTAGAAAATGCACTGTAGCTGAAGAATGAATCTTGGACAGAATGCCAGATATGTGGAATGATAGATCAAGACTCTCCCAAGAGGCTTCTTAATGAAAGAGGTGGAATTCCTAAACATGAATACCTTGTGCTAAACAACACCAGCAATCTTAGCTAAACAGCCGAAGAGAGAAAAAGTACTAAACAGACATGTCAAAATAATATTCATAATTTAACCCCATATGGATGCCATCCTCTTCCTTATGAACAATGTGAGCCTTCTCACCTTGGGTCCCACTCATTAGGGTTTCCACCATCACACAATTAATCTCCCTCCAAAACTACGTTGTCCCATCATTAATGCCACTCCTCCATAACAACGTTGTTTGATTTGGTAAAAGTTGAGCTCTTCAACCTGCTCCAACCCCTTTTTCATATTTTATGTAACTATCTAAGCTAATCCACATTCATACTGGCTGTGTCAATTGATGGTTCACTCGCTCCATTCCATCTCTGTTGACTTGGTCAAACTTTACCTTGTCTTCATGAATTAGCCCTTGTTCACACATGAGGGTGTTTTATCCAGCTATGAATATGATCCCTTTTCACATTAAGAGGGATTTTATTGTTGCTAAAAAGATTTATGGGCCTCCCTACCCATTTATTAATCTAAATATAGGTTAAGTGAAAATTTAATATTCCAATTAACTTCATTCTAATTTAGGAATATTATAGTTTATGGCAAGGAGGCCATTATGCCCATGGAATATATTGTTCCTATCCTGTGCATCACAACCTTTAGCAACATGGAAGAGCTTGATATCATGGAGGAGCGGTTAGCGTAGCTTGTGGCCTTGGAAGAAGATCGTTTCATTTCTAACTTCCATCTGCAATTTCAGAAAGCCCAGGATAAGGCATGACACGATCAACATATTCAGAAAAATACACTTGCGAATGGATAATTGGTCCTGCTATATGATAGCCAATTTGCAAAACACCCAGGGAAGTTTCGTCAACACTGGTTAGGTCCTTATATGGTAAAGGAAATTACTGACAGAGGAGAGGTTCGGTTAGCCACGCTGCGCGGTGATATGGTACCAGGCTATGTTAATGGCAACTGGCCCAAACCATACCGGATCAAATGACTATATAACCAGAGTAGTTGTACAGGGCGGGATACGCGCAGAAAGAGGGATAAATGCAAGTAGAACCATGGTATGCGTAGGGGTTGGTCGTAGGTTTGGAGGCCCGAGAGGTATGCTGGGAGCGCAGGGGTGCGCTCAGAACACAGAAGGTGCACTGGGAGCGTAAGGGTGTGCTCAGAGTGCAAGAGGTGCGCTGGAAGCACAGGGGTAATATGCAGCTGCGAAAACTAGCCGTTGGAATAGTAAAACAGGGTAAAAAACAAATTTTACCGTTGAAGGGAGCGGGCAGCCAACAGTTAATGAGGAAATTTCTAAATATTTTTTACCATTTACTTTATGGTAATTTTCTGATAAGCCTCACTCAATCGTTATTGATCTCCAAGGCTATAAAAGCAAAAGGATAGCCTAGAAGAGGGTTCCATGTATCTTGAGGAGTTTTTGCTTTGCAAGAGTCTGTGACTATTGTGCCTTGTTCATGTTTGAGCATGATTCCCCCTTTAATAGTAGCCACCCTGAGTTCATTTTTCACACCAGAATGACTGTGTCTAATCTCGTCGAATATTACCAGACTGTGGCCTCAATGGAGAAAGAGTCTTATGAAGTACTAGAAGTTACCCTTGAATTTAAGGAAGTTATGTCCACGTTGAGCAAGGGAAAGCAGAAGGGGAAAGGAAAGGACCAAGAGCAAGGGTCGGGAAATCCTGCGAAATGGGCTGGTGGGAATCCCCGCACCTCCCCTTGAAATGTGAAATCCCCCCGAACGGTGCCCCAAGCATGTTTGCATAACCCTTTGAAGCAACCTCTTTCTGCTCAGGAAGAGGCCGGATCTATGAACTAATAAACTGGCTATCAACCTATGTTTGACCTCGTAGGCCCTCAATGCCAACACCTAAGAATATCGATGGCCTGCGCACCTATCTGCAAATGCCGCTGATTCCCAGAGATGTCCCCATAATTGGAGACTCCTTTGGAAAGCTCCACTCGGTAAAATTCAACGACCATGACATGGCCAACTTGGATGCCTTCCCAGAACTGGCACCTGAGCTATATCTTGAAAGGGTATTGGAGGATGACGCATTGAAGGTAGTCCCCATGCCATGGGCAAGCGGGTTGGCTGGTTCTGGGTTATTGAACCTGCTGCGGATGCCTCATTTTGGCCACTACAACATCACAAACCGATTTTTGCTCCAGCTGATTTCCCTGGTCCATGATGGCAGCTTATGGATCTAGGATCACATTCCCATTGACGTAACACTCATTCACCGTATCACTGGTCTTCCCATGGAGGATTTGAATCCCATGGAATTTTTCAGGAAGAAATATGAACAATAGATCGCTGATAATTTGAGTGAGGATTATCATGTGAAAAGAAACACTAGGGGGTTCATGATCAGCACTATCAGCGACCCCGGTGTGTGCATGGGAACCTTGTTATTAGCCTGCAAAATGATGCGCAAATGCCAAGTTGCAGCTATCCCTGTGTATGTAATTTAGTTGGCTGGGCGCTGTGAAAAGGGGGTATGCTACAAATGGTCCCAGTTCTTGTGCAACAAATTTCTAGAGAATGTGCGTGAGGCCCAAGATCAGGGCAAAGCATTCTGCTACTCATGGCTACTACTCCTCATCGCATTGGTCACATGGGAATCCCTTGAAGACTTAGTTCTCCCTAAGCTCGATCCAGGTATGTGCGAGGGAACACGATACGTGAACTTGTGGGATTGAAAGGATGCACAACGTATTGAGGATAATCAAGTCTTCTGGGTCCTATTTTAGAGCATGCTCGCAGCTACTATCAATTCCCGACCATGCTTGTCACCAAAAATTTATGATAATTACAAGAGCATCATAGCATTTCAGGTAATAATGCACAATGTCCAAATCATGGGTCGCAAGGATCCAACATGGGTATCACTCCCATATATGGTCCCTGATGAGGATATTGATCGCATTATTGCTACTTGGCCTCCGCACTGGAAACTCGGCTTCAAGTCAGGTACGAAGGAGACTATAGGTATGGGCACCACAAAGGTCACCCTGCCCACCACCACCAAGGAGACCAAAGGATAGGGCAAGAGTACTAGAAAAGGGGTGGACCCAGAACCATAGAAGTGTTGTATTGTACAACAACCCTCCCCATTTCCAAATTTCTAGAATAAATTTCATTTAGAAATAGGTCCCCTTTTTATCTTGCTTTCTAGATAGAAATAAAAGATTTAGAAACAATCCGATCATTTTTAAATTAGGAATAAGAAGTTCATTGATAAAAGGACATATTGCATATATTTATTAACAAGTGTGTATAAACAATTACAACATTGAAAAAATTTCCGATCCAATGAGATATAAAGCTTTTATCATATCAAAATATTACATGAAGTTTTTATATTTAACAATATTTGATGTGTACAGTAATCGGAAATCGGAAATTGGAGAGATCTTTAAGTTTTATATTCACTTTGTAAAACTTCGATGTGATGGAACTCAATCGCAATTGCAAATCGGATAAGTTTTAAGTTTTCATATTTGTTTTGAAATACCCCGATGCGACGCAGTTCATCGCAATTTCATTTCGCAAAAATTTAAACAAACTCTTTGTGGTCAATTGCAAAACCCTGTGTTGGTCACTTTAATTGTTTATCAAATTAAACAATTCAAGTGCTACATAAATTGTCAACCCAGGGAAGTCTGTTTATTTCAAAGGAAATCACACACTGTATATTCTCAATCTCAAAATAAATGAAATGTTGTAGTAAAAATTACACTATTCACACCTTGCTTCAACAAACTGAAGTCTACTTGAGTTACAACAAAGAAAATCTTTCTATTGCAGACATTCATTAAAAGAATCCTGGATTACATTAAAAATACAACGATCTTGGAAAGAAAATTAATCTGCAAAAAGGAAGACCAATCATGCTATAACAGAGAACATGACCCTATTCCCCAAGTAGGAATCTCCAGCACCTGTTTTTGATTACCAAGCTTTCACAAAATCATTCTATAAACAAGATTGCTAATTAAAATAATCCACAACTTCTTAAGAATGAATTGTATGAAATCAATGCAACAAGTAATGGAAACAAAGCTTCAGCAATAGACAACAAAATTCCAATATTGCATAAATGACTTCAGTAAACAGATTTTAATCAAGGCATAAATGAAAAGAACATTTAACAAACTACATGAAAAAATGGGTGAATCTTGTGAAGAAGGCGGGCCCTTTCCTTCTCACAAGATTCCCCAGAAGAAGGAATTAAAGTGAAATGCTCAGAACAAAATTTTATTCATCTGTCGAAAGAAACATATTACAAAAGAGTCACGTTCCTTCTCTATTCAAAATGAACCTCCCGTAGTCTCTAAAAATTGTCCTCTAATGCTGATGTCTCCTGTTTTTAAAGAGGAGACATCTATTACAATTGATTTACATTATAGAAATCCTATTTTTAACCCAATCTGATCTTCTATACTGAAATAGGACCTTTCTGTTCTTCTATAGAAAAATTATGTTACAATGGTTATGATGGTACTGGCTTCAGAGTGGCTCGTGTAACAGCTTCCTTACTTGTCTTTTCTTGTTTCCGTCATGCTTGAAATACTGCTTCAAAATTGCAAATCATGGGCGGTTTCAGCAACGGGATTTGTGTACCATGTTGACTTTTTCAACAACGTGGTCTTCATACAACCACAATAGATTATCTGTGGTCTTCAAACTGTCTTAGCAACTATATATCTTCGATTAATGATTAAATATGAAAGTAATGTAAAATTATATGTAAAAAAAGTTAAACATATAGTAAAGAGAAGAATATTATATACCTTTGGAAGAATGGATGAAAATGATAGTATGAGCTTTAAATATGGACTGGAAAAGAGTGGAATGATAAAAAAATGTATGGTCAAAATGGTACATTATGGGGTCCTAACATCCCCCCCAACTGAAAGGGTTGCATTTCCTCAGGCAACTTTAGTCTGAGTCAGAGTTCGGATACTGGCTTTTGGCATGCAAATTACTTAGGTAGTAGCTATGGAAGGTGCTATCTGTTAAAGCTCTCAATCCTTGCACATTTTTCAATCTCTGCCAAGCTATTGCTTCATCCTTTTTGGCCAACCTAAAATGAGCATGATATTCCTCTGTTGGCATCCATAAAATAGGAAAATGAAAGTGGTACCCTATCCACTTTTCAGCACATTGCTGAACACATATGATGTAATTGGGTACTCTAGACAATGCAGTTTCGAGGTTATTCAGGCTAAAAGGATTATACTCCTGCCTTTCCTTAGAGGATTGTTGCCAAAAAATATTGTTTTCTCTTAAAGCAGCAGTTTCTTTGGCCCTGATAAAATGGTGACAATCTTGGAGTACTAAAGCCTGTAATTGTTGTATATGTTCAGTCATCCCTAGCTTCTGCAAAAATTGATGATATTCTGCCACAAATATGGCACGGTTTTGAGGTTCTGGCCTTATCCAGAGAGGGCAGTTGTCTTCATTATGCCTAGTTGCAAGAAAAGCAGTCTACCATGTAATCTGATTAGCAAGGAAGGAAGCAACTGCCCTGATATGAATGTCACCAACAAGAGGGTTGAGATTAATCTTTCTGTTTTCAGGGATAGCTTCATTATGCAGGTACAACTCACATAGTAGGTTGATCACTAGTGGAAACTTCTTCAAATGTTTTCACAAATTTTTCAGATGTAAGCACCTCATGGGGTCTTCCGTCTTTGACTGCTTTCAACTGAAAATAAACAAGGCGTTCTAAGAGAAATAAATAATAATTTAGAGATGGTTTCCTAGTAGCCAATAATTTTTGTACCAGTTGAAAAATTAAGAGAAGTTTGCCTTTTAGCTCTTTATTCTCCTTCTTTTAAGCTCTAAATTGCTAGAGTGTTTGCTCCAAGATTTCCTAGTTAGAATATATATGATTCTGCCAAACCAATTTGTGTTGTTGTAAGGTTTTACCTTGTGAAATAGCATACTGTTTCCTCCACTTGTTCATTATTTCCATCTCATTCCATGGTTCAGTTTGTGTTCCAACATTGCAAGTGGTAGGCTGAAGTATAGTCTGAGTAGCAGAATCAGTTACAGTAGGGCAGGATACTTGTACCTCAACTTCTTTTCCTCAAACTTTTGAAGGCCCTACTGGTTCTTGTGTAACAGTAAGGCATTCTTCTTTGACTGCAGAAGATGTAGATGCTCCCGGCATTGGAACTTGAACTATCTTATATCCTGCTTGCTGATAGATGTTTCCACATTGGTTGCACATATATTCTCTATATGGATCATTCTCTGTATGTTTGTATGCCATGTATGTTTTATGGGCCAGGGTATAAAGATTTAGCTCCTTGTCAAAGGGGTCCCTTGCCATTACCGATTCTCGCTTATAAGCTTCTAATTCTGATCTTAAAAACTCATTTTCTTGTAAAAGGGAAGCCATGGTGACTGGGCCTTGTGTATCAGTTGCACTCTCTGAAATTGATTGCTGTGTTTCAGCTATAGATGGCTCTTGTGTGATAGCTAGAGCTGGTTCCTTTGTGGCAGCTACTGAATAAGTAGCATCTTGGATGTCTAGTTTTTTCACATCCGCAACTGGTTCTTGTGTTTCAGCTGCTGACTGAGTAGCTGGTTCTTGTGGGACAACTACTGACTGAGTAGCTAGTTCTTGTGGGACAACTACTTGTTCTGTATAAAATGATGTCATATTACCCCGGGAATCTGGTTCTTGTGTTTCAGTGCCACAGGGTGATACAAGTAATAATTCTGGGGTTTGGAAGGGTGGTGATGTATGGAGTTTTAACAAAATGGATGCGGGATCAGGAGTAATAGGAATGGTTTCTGCTTCAATAGATGTCCTCATTCGTCTCCTAGGTAAGAAAGCAGAAAAAGTAGTAGTTTTCTTTTTCTTTTTATGAGAGAGTTTTTCCCTAGGAGAAGGCTATCAGAGGAGGTAGCTGCTTTAGTTGTGGCCCTTGTTTGTCTTTTTGATAGGGAGGCAGTTGTGATTCTCCTTTTCCTTTTACGAATAGAGGAAGATGGTGGTGTATCGGCCTGAGATTCATCACTGGGAATATGGACGGTAGGGTCAGATGATTCTGCTAAGTGGTGAGATAGACTTGAAGAAATTTTAATTGGATTGGTTGGTTCTGTGGATGGAATTGATGGTGGATTAGGGATATTCTCTGGTTGCTACTCGTGGGAACTTTCAGGAATTTCTTGAGGATTTTCAGCAGCTTCTTGAGGAATTTCAGCAGCTTTCTCAGGGGGTAGCGGTAGATTTTTTAGAGGAGGGTTTTGTTGAGAAAAACCCCTCTGAATCAGTAGCTGAACAAGGCAGTGATGGGTGAGGGAAAGGAGTGGTAATTTTACCCGTCTACAATAATATGACATATTTCTAATGCATCCAAGTAAATAGTAAGGAATGTTCACTAGTCTACCGTGTCGTAAATGACTCATTAAGACAAAATCATGCTGATAGACTACCTGATAATGACCTTCACAAGTAAGATAATGTTTGATGAATTTAGAAACTTTCGGCCAAGGAGGAGGCAATGAGTGAAGTCCAACACCCCGACCTTTAAGCTCGACGTTTTCTCTTGATAAAATAAAGTCCTATTGTGCATTCAGAATGATGTGCTTTCGACTAAACCATTGAGTACCAGTGAACGACAGACCTGAAACATGTGCTATGTCACCCTCTGAAACCAGAATTCAGACTCCCTTAATAGTACAATGATCTTCATGAAGATTTTGTGCAAATTCTAGGACCTATTGTGGATCAAACTCTTGAAGTCTCTCAAAATATCCTACCCAACCTGC